>JBBBVM010000027.1:1107500-2307500 GCA_037355625.1 Petunia x hybrida | reverse complement strand
TAAGAGGACTTGTTCATCTTTCCATACATGATAAGATGATGCATTCTGGTTCCTCTAAGTTACGAAATTAAATTGAGGTGCGTTTAATAGTAACCAAATTCTTTACGAAACAAAATAAGACGAAATACTTTACGAATAACACCTTATATTTTAGCAAAATCCAAGATAGATTAAACACCATCAACATACTCTTCTCCATACCTTGGTAAACCCATCAAATCTTTGGACGGAATATTTGAAGTCCTCAAAATCAAATATTGTCATTAGATCGTCAAATATATGATTATGCAACCATTAATTATACTTTATTAATAAATCCTAAAATCAAGAGCACTTTTCAAGAACATGTGTTGTAAGATGACAATAGTTTCTTACTTAGTGATGGCACTTAAACTAAGCCAAACACTATCAAGTCAACAACGAATCTTTCTGAGCGTTCACAATCTTCTTTGAGAAAAGAAGCAAAATTACTAGAAAAAATTATCGCATAGACCATACCAAGATTGTCGGTCTAAATTTACATTAGCATTCAAAGTAATTGGAACTAAACATACCTGAATAGTTATAATGCGAAGAGGCAATACATTACTGCAATGGAGAAACAAGTCACACCAAGAACCAAATTCGTATTAAACATTAACAAGAAAATTGTTGAAAGACTGTACCCGTCAAAAAAGGAAAAATAACTCAAAATGGATTAAATCATGCTTTTCCTATCTACATCTTTATGGCAAATAACAAAAGAAAATATAATACTATGAGACTAGACAATTTACATAAAAGAGAAATAATCGAATATATGTAACTTATGAAACTCACTGTAGTGATATGGGGTGAGGGAAGATGCTACACCAACAAGCAGTTCAAGAATTTATGAAGTATTTTGACAGCAACTGGAATATAAATTTATGTAGGGTCAGCTCATAATATCAATTTATTTCATCATTCGGAAACTTGATTACTCGATTAGAAGTTGGTCAAACAGAACTACAAAATTTCTAGTGCAAATAAACACGGTGAAATTCAAAAATCTTTCGAGTGCAGTCATGAGAAATAGGGAACCATGGCTAAACCAGTTCGTAAGAACCCTAACTTTTCAAAAGCCTAAATCATGAGAGATAGGAAAGCCATGGCTTATTTCTAGTGCACTTATTGGATGAATAAGAAAAAGAAAGAACCTGAAACAACGACAACTGTGAAGCAGCCGATGAGGGATCTTCCTAGTGGAGGAACAACGAGAATTGGGAAATATTTTTAGTTTTAGGTTTTCCTAAGCATTAAGCAGCTGAAAGAGGAGGGAATGATGAATTGGGAAATATTTCGTGTGTAGTTAAATTTGAGTCTTTGACTTTTGAAAATTAAGGGAAATATTGGGGGGGGGGAAAACTTTTGGGTAAAATTTTTTGTGAAATTTCCAGATTATTACGCTTAGAAAGGGTGGTATATGGTAAAGCTATTTAGCAACTCTTAAAAAGCATAACAAAATAATTAATAAGTGTTGCTTTATATTTTAGGATTTTGCAACAATTTATAAGTGTTGCCTTTAATATTAAAAGGCACGCTTAATAAGTGTTGCGTTAAAAACGGTGGCCAAAGGCCCTGTTCAAAGGGCACACTTATAAAGTGTTGCCATAGATGTTATTGGCAACACTTTGTAGGCGTTGTCTAAAAAAAGTGTGGCTGTAGGCCAATTTTGTTGTAGTGAGTCCTAGGCACGAGGTTGGACCCTAGCTAACCCCTGGTCCAGACCTAATATATGTGGATGTTTGGACTAGGGTTATTTTGCATATTTTATCAGTTCTACGTTATACCATGGCAAACGTATACAAGTATTCTTTAAATAAACGTAATACTAAATATATATGGTGATTTATGTTTTCATATGTATAGAACATAATTTGTATTTTTTAATAAGTCTTATAATGTGCAGAAGAATTTGAGCATCAAGTCCAATACCTTAAATAAAATCGTCAAATTTTTGAGGCTACACTTTGAGATGGTTCCTTGCACCACACCCAACACAAGAGCTTTAAGGAATTTGTTGGTTAAGATGGACACTTCATTTTTATAAGTAACTTCATTTTTCTTATTCATTTTCAATATTTAAAACTTTGGTCACATAATTAACAAATTAATAACAAAAATTAAGAATTTATATATCTAAGCAACACTTCACACAGAAATTTTGAAATAGACCCCTCTTTCATTTGTCAATGCTGTAATGAAACAATCTGTTGCATACTTATCCTTTTGCAAACTAAATTAAGTAGGCGAAAACCATCCAAAGTGTGACAGATACCATCCATGGCGTGAGTATTCCCTTTCAGTAGGGTCGGTAAGATGTGATGGTTTTTTTATGGACCTTCAACTTGTGGAGAATGATTGTTGGCTTCCAAAATGACTTGCTACTTTCAATTGCATCATCAAGCAAATGTGTCAAATTTATGAATATGACAACAAATTAAACCATATTAATATTGTAGTTAATTAACGATACAATGCACTTGTATTTTCTTGTCCTTCTAAAAGAATGGAGAACTTCATCTACACCCAAAGTTAAAATGGGAAAAGGAAATTAAAGAACGACCCTTTACTTTTCATGTTTTTCCTTCTTATTAACTTTGTGTTGAAGTAACTTGATCATACTAGAGGCCATGCTAATTGTCCACATTCACAAATTTATGACAATTTTCATCTTATCTCCAAAAACGTGCATTCAGTAAGAAAAAATTAACGTCAAATCTTTTACGCTGTTCCTAAAAAAATTATAACTAGAAAATGTTTCTTTATCTTTATGTAAGTTGCTTAATCATCCTAAAAGGTACTTATGTGTTTAAGTTACAACTTAAAGTTAGCACTAAAATGAGTTTAATTAGGTGGTGGCTGCTTAGAAATCGAACTTACCTCTCATAATTTATGAGATTGATAAAAAGTTCATATTGATTTTTCTTTAATTGGGGTATGTTTAATTTAATATGAGGAAGACGATTGGTTCTTCTTCATTGGATTTAAGCTCTTAAAGATTTCCTTCTTTTCTTTCATCGATGGGTTAATATTTCTTTCTTTCTTTCTACTTTTTGGTATAGCTATCTATATGTTATACCCACCAATCCAATTAATCCGATCCGGATTCACACTGTATAAAATTCATTCATTTTTTCTATGCCAAGTCTCGAATTTAGACATTAGTTAAGTGTAAATAGATTCCATACAATATCTCCCACCATATAAATTCGTGGTTATGGATGGTTCACTAGAAGCTAGTAACCTAACATGACAATAACATTGTTGGTTCCTACGACTGCAATACAACTAAAAAAGAAAACAAGATGAAAACCTTAGATTTCGGTAGTAGGGTTGCCCATTACAAAGCAGAAGAAAATGTTCTTTTTTTGAGAAGAAACGGGAGCTTCATTTCACTACTTAATGTTTTTAATAATTTGTCCATCAAAAACTTTTTGAAAAACATGTTTGTCCATAAAATCTTGTGATTTTTTCAATTTTTTTTGGAAAACAGTTTTTGAAAAACTAAAAAGTGGTTTAGAACACTTATTTAAGTTTTTCCAAAAAAAGTTCTTTCTTCTCTTACAAAACTCTACCTTTTTTTCAAGTGAAATGTATGTCCAAACACAACTTCAACTTTCAAATACCATTTTTCAACCCAACTTCAAAGACTCTCTTTTCAAATATTTTTTCAAATCTATGGCCAAACGGCTACTAAAACTGCAGGATTTCCTAGAAATAGTAAAGCGCCTACTAGTTTATTTGTATCCTAGAAATAGTAAAGGGACCACTAGTTTTTACATCACTTTTTCAATACTCAAAAAACATCTAGCATAAAATTTGGCGAGTTTGTCTACTTATGTCTATGCACTCGTGGTAGACATAAAGGCCTCAATTCGCGGTTAGCTATGCAAATATTTTTAATTTTTATTTATTTATTTTTTTGTCACAATTCCATGCTCTCCTTTTCATTTCTTTGATTATTATTTTAATTACTTTTCTAATCCCCATCCTCTTTAACTCTAGGGAAAACTCATATACATTCGATATCTACATGCTGGTTATAAGTCATCTTCAAAACCGTTGAACCATTGTGGTACTCTAGATGGAACATTTTTTTTTTCCGTGAAGAAGTTGCAAAACAAAAGGAAAAGATTTCAAAACGTTCCGATTTTCACAAGCTACCGACGAACTCATAAACTTTTAACTCATGTAACATTTGGTTGCAACGTGTTTCCATTAAAGTTTTTTTTGTTATTGAACTTTGGGGTTTATACACATTAACACAAGTTAAATGACTTCAAGTAAAATTTAGTAAGTAATTGTTTTTGTTTAAACAAGTTCTAGAGTGTTATCCAATTCTTATAAATCATGTTAATTGAAAATAAAACTGATAACTTGCGCTCGAATCATAGTTATTGCATCAAAATTTCTATCTTCTCAATGATGAATTGCCAGCATATTATATTTATATATGAAACCGAACAAAAGAACATATAACTAATTGATAATTTTGGTAAGATATGAAACTGTTAGGTGAAATATATAGTTTTAGCTTAATTAGAGTGGTGAATATTTTATGAAGGTAATATCTCAAGATCCTATATAACAGTTCAAAATTAAAATACATATATAAAAACTTAGTAATTTTATATTATCATATAGATTTTTGTTACATAAAATAATAATAAAAAAATAAAAGAAGTTTGTGTATTATCTAAAAGGGAGATTTACAAAAATATACAACCCTAACACCATATTTATAAAAAATACCGATACTTTACCACTTTACAAAATATACCAATATTTTTTTTTACATAGGATATATAATTTTCAACAAAACAAGAGAAATGAAGTTTGCTTCCTCCCCAAGCCCACTGCTCCAGATTCAGGATTTTTGCCGTCAACCGTCGACCGGCTGCCGGCGGTCAGTCGCCGGCTGGCGGTGGCAGGTGGCCGAATTTTTTTTTTTAAAAAAATCTGGAAACACAAGCTAACACAAGCATAAAATATACAAAAAAATACACATTCATACTTCAAAAAAGAGCATATATAACCAATGAAAATACATAAACATACATAATCTTTAAAACATACAAAACATACTCTTATATAGACCCACACCATACAAAGACATACAAAATGAATTTTTGGATATACAAAGCCTTATTCACATACATATGAAGCACACATACACTTAAATACGATTATATATAAAAATATACAAATACTAAACCAAAAGTATTCACAAATATACAAATGAAATATAAAAATACACAAACATACCATAGAAATACAAAAAAATAAATTAGACATTTCAAAAGATTTTAAAGTGTTTTATGCATAAAAATAAACATACACATAAATGCAAAAACGTATATACATATATATACATAAATACACATCTAAAACAAAAACAGAAAAAAAAAAGAAGAATGGGAGAATAAGATTGGTGGCAGTAGCTCCGGACACCACCGCCAAACACCAGCAACAACAGATCTGAGAGCAGCGGCGCCGCTAAGAGCAGCAGTGGCGCACCGCCGCTCCGACGCGGCAAAGAGGATGACGCAAACAGTTGCAGCAGCAGCAAAAAACCGGCAGCCTCGGCGGAGATATACATCAGTTGGTCACCGGAGATAGGGGAAGGATGGCAGCACGGGTGGCTGGGTAGGCGGGTGGAGGGGAGAGAAAGAGAGAGAAATTAGGGTTTTGTGTTTGGGAAGGGAGGGAAATGAAGAAAATAGTATGTATTGTAATATATTTAAAAGTATCGTTATGTATTGTAAATGTTTAAAAGTATCATTATTTTTTTTTTAATTTTTCTAATAGGATTGTGACGTGGTGTAAATTTTTCTATCTAAAATAAGAAAAAAGGTATGCCTTGTAAGCCCAAATCAGCTGAATTGCATAATTATGACACTAAGTGGCTTTTTTGACTCCTCATAACAGTGGTTTAGAAAGATTGGTTTCCACTTGGTTTAATGAATAAACTTCGATTTTGAAATACCCATAAAAATATTATGACACATGCACTTGCTCTTGTATCTCACACTCTCCCAGATACAGTGTTGCATGGACAACACTTGCCCCTTCAAATCTCTTCCCGCATTCTCTCAAATAACTTGACTACAATAGCCAATTGACTTCTTCCTAAAGGCAACACTCGCCAATTGATGGCTTAAAGTGTTCCATACTGACCAAACAAATGCCATTTTACTAAAACCATGTTATTAAATGGGGACAAACTCTCAAAATCAGTCAATTTTTGGGACACTAGGTGATTTTTTTTTTTTTTTTTTTTTTTTTTTTTTTTTTTTTTTTTTTGCAAAGACCTCTGCAGGTCTATGCCCTTCTCCATTTCTTAACAAAACAATCCATTTATATACAAGTATGTGAATACCATGGAAACACTACTAGAAATTACGTATTTTTCGACACCGAAAACGGTCGGATATCCATCGGCAATCCCATCGACATCTGACCAAAATGGGCGGTTGGATAAATGCTGGTTAGAATTATACTTCGACCGAATCGGTCGGACAGTGCGACTGCCAAACAGTCGGACAACGGTCTGTGCCGTGTTCTTGAGGGAATAGTTTCTTTGAAACTGTCCGACCGAGTCGATCGGACGAAACAATTTCTGGAAATTTTTTTCTTCATGCATCCGACCAAGTTGGTTGGACATATCAATTTCTAAAAATTTTTAATCTGGGTAAAACCTGCAAAATAAAAGCTATAATTAGAGCGCTACCACCTGTTAATTCAGTACAATCCAGCAACCAATAAACAACAGGCTTCTACAACCCTTAAATTCTTTAACAAATCTAACCGAAGTCTAAACAACAAGCTAAACAAGGCTTATTGCCTTTAAATGAAAAGTCTAACAAGTTAAATAACATCAGCACTTCATAACTATCAAACAAGTTAAACAAAACCAACCACAAGTCTAACGATCAAATAAGTTAAACATAACTAACCACAAGTCTAACGATAAAACAACTTAAACATAAACCAACCAGAAGTTAAATCTTGTTTTCTATTTCATTGCACAACGAGGCTTCCACCGATGGATTAATTGAAGAACTAGAAGAGTAAGTGCCAAGCAAACCTGAATTTAGACGATCCGACGAATATTGTGATCCAAGACTGTATGCACTTGCCTTCTTTACTCCACCATTCACCTCGAACCATAGTGTTGTTTCCTCCTCAAATAGTATCGGAGTTGGGGTAGTGCTACCACATTCGGATGCCTGACTTGCATTTCTCGCTTCATAGGCTGCTAGATATTCCTCCTGAAATAAATTTAATAACAAGAATTAGCTGTACAAATATTGAAGGATTATACAAACAAGTTTGATGTTAACAAATTACATATGATTTTCTTGTGTGCTCCTCGACCCACACTTCTTTGCCTTCTTTGTTCTTAAATATATGCCTCTTCTTAAAGAACTCGGGCATAGTCAGTGGGCGCCCTTCTTCCTTTTACTACAAAATTAAAAAGAGGACAAATTAGATAAAATATTTATGAGAGTTAAATTAAACAATACAAAATGAGGTATTTAAAATAATTTATTTCATTCAAATCAATTTAAAAAAAATAAGATATTTTAATTTGTGTAGCTATTGTTCTATTTGATTTGTTAACTTAATACGTTTCGTTCTCTATAACAGTTACTACATTCTTTTTTCAACATTCAAATATGAACTTCCCTTTAAGCCATGTCTAAGCCAAACAACAAAGGCAAAACTATTGGAGCACATTTGTAAACTAGATAAATATACTAAAGTATTGTTGTAATTTCCCAACAAGTAAATTCACAAAAGGGATAACTACACTTAAAGACATATTTTCTAGTCTTATTTTAGAGCATTAAGACATGGTTATGGTAAGTAGGGCAAATTTCACTAAAATACGAAAAAACTCTTCCACCACATTCTCCTATCCACTTGGCCTAAACAAAACCAATTCCCTCTAAAAGAGGCGCAAAAGAATTCTCCCCACAAACACTTATCGTATTTCAAATCCTTTACACTTCAATATAAAATATTTCAACCTTCATCTTTCTCTCTTATCACCATGAACACATTTTATATATCCAAATAGAATTTAACACTACCTTACTATTCTTTTTCTTCCTCTTTTTATGTCACGCCAAGAGAGTAAAACACACTCTTTTTGTTTAACCTATGAAATTTTTCCCATATCAAAACGACCAATTAATAGTTTTAAAGTTAATTGTTTCTTGCCTTGTGCATATATCACAATTTAAAGCTACCAATAAATTAGTGTCCCAAATAAAGCACATTGATAATATTCCATAAACTCCAATTTTTTTCAACCAAGATTAGGCTAGGCTACAACTTTCATAAGCTTAGGCTACAATTTTCTTCAACTACAAGCACATTGAAAAAGCCCCTTATAATAGGCTTAGGCTACAATTTTCATTAACCAAGATTAACTGCACATAAACTTATATATATATAAAAAAAAACTTACCTCACTGCCGGAGCTGCTGCAGGAACTGGCAGATGCCAGTGAGGTGAGCTGCTGCCGGATCTGTCAAGAAAAAGGAAAAGAAAAACTGGGAGTTAAGGCTCACCATTAATTGAAGAAAAAAATAAACAAAGATAGAAGGAAACTTATCAATTTAGATGGAGGTGTTAATGGAAAATTGGGAATGAGGGTGGACAGATTGTGTTATTCGGGGAGAGAATGAGAGAAAGTTTGAAGAGAAAGTGAAATGTTTTGGGGGTGGGACGGGTTGTGTTATTTATTCGAGGGTCCAACCGCGTCGGTCGGCCAAATTAAAAAAAAATTAACTATGACCGACCGCGTCGGTCGGATACTGGAAAAAAAAATCTAAATTATTGTCTGACCGCGTCAGTCAGAATACACCGGCTACCGAAATTCGGAATACACCTGCTATCGGAATTCAGTCAAGTAAAAATATAGTAAGTAATTATTTTTGTCCAAACAAGTTCTAGGGTGTTGTCCAATTCTTATAAATCGTGTTAATTGAAAATAAAACGGCTAACTTGCGCTTGAATCGTAGTTATTGCATCAATATTTTATATCTTCCCAATGTTGAATTGCCATCATATTTTAAATATAACAGTTCAAAACTAAAATACATACAAAAACTTAGCAATTTTATAGTCATATGGATTTTTGTTACATAAAATAATAATAATAAAATAATAAAAGCAGTTTGTGTACTATCTAAAATTAAAAGAAAGGTATGCCTTGTAAGCCCAAACCAGCTGAATTGCATAATTATGACACCATATGCAGCGATTTTTTTGACACCTCATAACAGAGGTTTAGAAAGATTGATTTCCCGCTTGGTTTAATGCATAAATTTCGATTTTTAAATTTCAATATGAATATTATGACACATGTATTCCCGCCCTTCCTTTTTCAGTAAGTACTGCCTAAGAGACAGTACTTGTCTTTGACCCTTCTTTCTTAGGCAACACTTACTTTTGTATCTCACATTCTCCCAGATACAGTGTTGTATGGGCAGCACTTGTCCCTTCAAATATCTTCCCGCATTCTCTCAAATAACTTGACAACAATTGCCACTTGACTTCCTCCTAAGAGCCAACACTGGCCAATTGATAATTTAAATGTTCCCTACTGACCAAACAGATGGCATTTTGCTGTGTTATTAAATGGGAATAAACTCTCAAAATCAATCAATTTTTAGGACACCAAGTGATTTTTTTTTGGCAAAGACCTCTGCAAGTCTATGCCGTTCTCCATTTCTTAACAAACAATCAATTTATACACACATATTTGAATACCATAGAAATTACAAATCAACGATATTTCACAAGTGAGGTCTGGGGAGGGTAAAATGTACGTAGTCCTTACCCCCATCAAGATGTATAGGTTTTTCCCAATAAACCCTCGGCTAAAGAACACATTTTGAAAATATATTAAAATAATAAGATGGAAATACCATGTAAGAAAAAGAACTACATAAAAATTAAAGAATCCTCAGAGTGAAAAAAAACACCAATAGCAATAAGACAAAGAATCAGATAGAGAGAGTATTAATAGGAATAATACTACTGCTAGTATGGCAAAACCCGCTTGACTATTATCTAGTCTTCTACTTAATCATCGACCTCCACGCTTTTCTATCTAGGGACATGTCCTTAGTAATCTAGGTTGGCCATGTCATGCCTAATGACCTCGGCCCAATTCTTCTTCGGCTTACCTCTACCTCTCTGTAGAGCTAGCACTGCCAACTTCTTGCACCTCCTCATCGGAGCATCTGCGCTCCTTTTTCACATGACTAAACCATTACAGCCGCGCTACGTACATCTTGCCCACCATTGAAGTCACTCCCACCTTAACGCGTATGACTTCATTCCTAATCGTATCCATCCTAGTATGTCCACATATCCATCTAAGCATTCTCATCTCTGCTTTGCTCATCTTTTGAATGTGTGTGTTCTTGATCGGCCAACACTCTGCTCTATAAAACATGTCTGGTCTAACGACCACTCTATAGAACTTACCTTTAAGTCTAGGTGGCACTTTCTTATCGCACAGAATACTAGAAGCTAGCCTACACTTCATTCAACCTGCTCCTATACCATGTGTAAGATCATCGTTAATTTCTCCATTAAATTGGAGGATTGAGCCAAGATTCTTGAAGCTTCCTTTCTTGGGGATGACTTGAGTATCAAGCATCATTTCCACTTCTGAATCATGAGATGCATCGCTAAACTTGCACTCCATGTACTCTATTTTCATCCTGCTCAGTTTGAAATATTTGAACTCAAAAGTCTGCATCCAAATTTCGAGCTTGGAGGAGAAACTAAAGTAAAATAAAGATGAGAGAGATGAGAAACGTTCATCAAATTAACAAATTCCATTCCATCAAACAACAATCTCGCAAATTATTCCTCAATCGTAAACACAGAAAATTGGATATAAGAAAAAGTGAAAGCTTGCATTTAACTACTTTTTCAAGTAAGATTGCACTTAACTAACACAGCGTTTATTTTTATAAATTGGTAACGTGTGTAAGGATTTGATGAAGATAGTATTTTTGTTTCTCTATTTCCACATCCAAATAATTTGTCTTGCGCTCAATTTGGCTTGGCTCTCGAACCTTAACTTCTTTATCCTATCCAGACATAACCTGTATATGTTGATCGACATACATGATGAAGTATCACTTTCAATTCAAGCAGAACCCTTTGAGCTTTTTCACTTTTGTACGAAAGTTGGTAATATGATTTTCGAGACGCAGTAAATATTAGGAATTTTTACATAAAAGTACAAGTTTTAGAACTTAATTACCAAACATAGCAAAATTTTAGCAAAATAACCCTATATAGAGGAAAACATAAGTTAATTACAAATATAGCAAAAACATAGCAATATTTTCCCATAACATACCAAACCCTTACATTCTTACTCCTATTTCCTCCACTATCACTTTTGCTCCTCCCATTTCTCCCTATTTCACTTTTCCTCCCACCATTTCCCCCAATTTCACTTTTATTCCTATCATTTCCTCCAATTTTACTTTTCCTCATCTCATCCTCGATGTATGTCGTTGTATCTCACCGTATCTCAACCGTTTCTGTAGCACCGTATCTAGCTGTTTCTGCACCGTTTCAACTGTTTCTGCAGCACCGTATCTCAACTGTTTCTGCACCGTTTCAACTGTTTCTGCAGCACCGTATCTCAACTGTTTCTGCAGTACCGTATCTAATTGTTTCTGCAGCACCGTATCTAACTGTTTCTGCACCGTTTCAACTGTTTCTGCAGCACCGTATCTCAACTGTTTCTGCACCGTTTCAGATTGTGTTTAGCACTGTATCTAATTGTTTCTTCACTGCTTCAAGTGTGTTTCAACACAGTTAAAAATGGAATTATTATTATACATCTACTTGCACCTGAAGTCTATTCCATGTTCATCTTCAAGTTTGTGCTTTTGACTATATAAACTTCCACTATATGTATGCTAAGATTCTGAGTCATGACAGTGACTGACTCAATGTTTTCCCGCTGCTCTTTCCTTCAGTCTTTCCCCTGCCGACATGGGAAGGCTTACCTCTTCAGTGAGGTGTAAGTCTCTTTGATTCTGGTCACCCAATTGTCAGATCCATTGTAACATTTCACATGTCCAATCTTAGCACTTGCAAGAGCAATCAAATCAAAAGAATCATGAAGTTCTGCAAATTACTTTCATTATGTTCTTACTCAGTATTAAAGCCATTATATTCCATGTCTTTTTGTTCTTTACCTTTCCTTGACTTCAATAGGAGCTTGAGTTCTCTGTTATATACCAAGAATGTTGTTCCAAAATGTATTGCAAACCCCTCGAATGCATTTACTTTCCTTCAATTTCAACCTACTACTCTGTTCTATTTCTCATCTTCTATTTTTTGTTATGTTTTTAGGAATTAGGATGGAAAACACAAAATGAATCTTGACTGTGTCGTTCTATGTAAACCGTGTTTGTGCCGTCACTATTCTTTGATTTGGTCACCTAAAATCACGAAGGAATAGAAATCGTGATATCGGGGTTTTGGTTAGGATTTAGTTGGTGGAAGTGAGTGAATGGAGGAGATTAGGGGTGGTTGCTTTGATTTTGGCTTTTCTCTCTTTTAATTTGTTTTTGATTGTTGTAAAATGTGCTAAAAAAATAATGCTATGTATTGTAATTAGAAAAATTTTGTTATTTTTTTGTAATTAAGGGTGAAAATTTGTATATTTGTGTAAAAAATCCTAAATATTATACATCGTAAAAATTTTGTGTACGGGCTTGTTTCGCGCGCGCTAATTGATTTGTAGCCGTCAAAAATAAATTTGCTGAGAAATAGCCATCTCCGGACAAATCTCAGTATAAATACTGGGGCTTTGAACAAGTTTTGTTCAAAGCTCCAGTATTTATACTGGGAAGCTTCAGTAAACTAACCCCAGTATAAAATACAACATTTTGTTATGGGACTTTGTATAAAGCTCCAGTCCCAACAAAATGCTGGGGCTTTGAACAAAACTTGTTCAAAGCCCCAGCATTTTGTTATGAGACTGAAGTTTTATATATAAAGTCCCATAATCCATAACAAAATGCTGGGGCTTTGAATACCCCAACATTTTGTTATGGGACTGAAGCTTTATATATAAAGTCCCATAACAAAATACTTGGGCTTTGAACAAGTTTTGTTCAAAGCCCCAGTATTTTGTTATGGGACTAGTCTGGGGTGTTTTTCCAACGCTAATGGAGCTTAAGTGTGGGCGCGAATTTTTGGCTATTCTTCAATGAATTTTGAAACGGTGGATAGTCCCCAATGAGCGCGTCCAAAAATGGCTAGTGATCAAAATTTCCCTTATACATCGCCATCAGTGATTTAAAAAGTGAAGACGTTTTATCTAGAGATTTTTACACTCCATACCCATGAAATTTAAAGTATTTACAAATTATACCCATTAAAAATTACAATACTCATAAAATTAAAAGTATTTACCAACCTACCAATTTATTATTGTATACCTTTGTTATGCCTTATAGGTGTATACCTTTAAGGAATACTGCATAAATTATAGTATAAAAGTCTGGATGGTCATTTATTACTGTATACCTTTGTTGTACCTCATATGTGTATACCTTTGTGGTATACTGTATAAACTATGGTATACAAGTCTGGATTGGTAGAGTGAGTAAATAGTTTAATGGGTAGGTTGGGTAATATTTGAAAGTAGTGGGTAGTGGCTATAATTATTTTAGATTTTGTGGATATTTTTGTAAGTGTCCCTTCTATATCATGAATATTACTCTTAGTTGATTCACATATACTGTTTTACTAGTTCAAATTTACGATAGTCGATATCACTCTGATCAACAAACCTCTTTGAGTAGAAAATCTGGAAATTGATAACTTATACAATGTTATATTACACCCTAATTTGTACTCCCTCCGTGCCAAAATAAGTGTTTGAGTTTGACTGGGCATAAAGTTTAAGAAAATAAGGAAGACTTTAAAATCCTGTGGTTTAAAATGAAAGGTGTGTGTAATATGAGCCAGTGTCTTTAAATCATGTGGTCCAAAACAAATCTTAAATTTAAAGAGCTGCCATAAAAGGAAAGAGGCACTCATTTTGGGACCAAAAAAAAAAAGAAAGGTAGACACTTATTTTGGGACGGAGGGAGTAGTTATTAACCTACAATATAGCGCTTCTTGCATTATTTGTGTATCAAATTATAGTGCATGAAGTAGAATTTATTAACTTAGGGCAGCTTAAAGTAAATTACTTTTTTCCTTAAAGAAACTTGTATACCTACACTCTATGTATACCAAATTCAAAGAGAGAAAAGGAGAGGAACACAAGGAAAGATACAAAAAAAGATGGCACAAGCACAACGGGAGACAGGCCTTTTGGTCTTAAAAATTAGAAGAAGAATTGGCACCTTTTAAGGGCAGCTGCTTTTTGTGACTTTGTGTTACGATCTCACTGTTCAATTATTCAAATTCATCATGGATCAGGGACCCACATAATTCTAAATGACAAGAATTTAATAGCAGAAAGAAAACATCCACACTTTAGTTTCTATAGAACGTGATCTTTCACAACTGTAAAATTATTGATAGAAATCTATAACAATTTTAGCTGATTCTTTTTACTATGTTTATTATATATGAAAAATGTTAACTTATTCCATTTCAGTTATAAATGTTAAATTTAGTGTACTAGCGATAATGAAAAAGTAAAAAGAGAAAACAAAAGATGATAGAAAAGATAAAGAGTAACGGTCTCTAGCCCTACGACTAATTGAACCCAACATTCAAATCATCTTGTGGACCAAAGGACGTCCTCAGTATTCCATAAAAATCCTTTAGTTCTTCTACTTCTGTTTGCAACGGGCTGTAAGCCCGTAAAGCCGTAGAGTATCCAACAAGCTCCTTAAAGAGTCTATTTACCACAAAATTATAGTAGTTCTTTCAACTCATAACATTTTTTTCATTTTTCTATACAACTTTCATGAATTTAAATTCATTAAACAATTTACATTTTAAGCTTGACGTGGTGCTTTTTATATCATTAGCATCTTAATTTTTGTCTCCAGTCAAGTAAATTTACATAAAATGAGGAAGGACTAGAAGTTTCATTAGTATATGGTAATGTTCAACCATTTTATAAATGGACAAAGGTTCTATCAATAGTCGAGAGAAAGACTTGGAAAAAAAAAACAGCTAAAACTGTTATTTTGTTACACCCCGTATGTCTAAAGCGACGTATATCATTCTAATGACATGTTAAGAATGATTTAAGTGAGTTTAAAGACATAATATTACCATAGAAGATGTTTATATGTTGAATATAAAGTTTGGGAAAAATCGGATTTAAATTGCGGAAAAACCGACTAAGGAATTGCCTTGTAACGAAGCTTTTTCAGTAATTAATTTTATGTGTTATATGAGGTCTTTTGGAGACATATCATATACCAAATTGAAGGTCTTGGAGTATAGTTTCCAACACTCTTGACGGTTAGTTCATACAATGTATAGATAAAAAGATATAAGCATCAGAAGTCAGGCCAGAAAAAGGGACATAAGCGCCAAAGAGGGCTAGAAATGAAATGTTTTTGTTATAAAAGCGAAATCCTTCATTTTCTCAAAATTTTCCAGTAACCCCACGAAATAAACAGACCTTTCTTCAGTTTGAATCTATTTTTTTTTTATTTTGAAGAAACAACATCAATCTTGACTCAAAACGGAAGACGGATTGCGTCAAAACGCTCTACGAGATTAAGGTAGCGTTATGCTATCTTCAATTTCGTCTGTAGTTTGAGTTTTAGAATTACTTCATGGCTAAGTAAAGTGCCTAAATGCTGTATTATAGCTTGTTTAAGCTTTAGAAGGTGTGGAATTCAAAGGAAACAAGGTTTAGAAGCAAGAAACATCAAAGGTATGTAAGACTAAACATTTCTTTTGGCAAGGCATGTATCTTTTAGCTTTTGAAACTTTTCTTAGTTCTAAACTTAGTGTCTCTTGTGAGAAACTTGTATGGTATCAAGAAAACCTTGTATATACTTAATTTGGTACTAAAATCCAAGGTGAAAGACGTCCGAATCAGCAAGACAAAACATTTCAAAATCTGGAAAATCATTTTGATCTCTGGACAGCTGTTAGTATATTGACCATAACTCCTTATAAAAAATTGATATTTATATGCTTTAAGAATCCCCAGAATCCTAAGACATATATCTACAACTTTTATGCATACCATGAAGTCTATATATTTGATTTACAATCTGAAAATTAGGTTGAAAGTCAGGACAGTGGTGCTGTCCAGATATTCTATCTGTGGATGAGTTATGTCATCCAGTTGTCTCATATTGTTATTCGTTTAACATGTTTAGGTTATCAGTTTATCCGGGTATCCATTCCCATGTATAGTATAGTGCTGGTTCTATTTTTGCGGATCATCCAGTTTCAGGGGAAACTCTGCCGAAATTTTTATAGAAATTCAAAGAGTTGGACAAATTCTCAGTTCTAGGTTGTGTCTATAATTCTATCCAGAGTTTTCTTCTCATTTCTTTGAGTTTATATCTATTATCGCCACATGTGTCATACCTCATACATGCTTATACTTCTATTGAGATCATGTCATGTGTGATTTGGAGTCCCCCATATAGGCTGGACATTGAACACACAGTCCGGTCGCGTGGGTATCAGATTCCTAACCGGATTACCCTAAGATGTGGGGAATGAAACCTTTAGCCTTATGTGATATATTTTTTCTGGTTATTGAACACAGCGAGATTGTTTGTCAATGGATCCAAAGGACAAAGCAGTTATTGAGTGGCTGTACTAACTTTTGGAAGAGGTAAGTGTTTATATCCATTTCTTTGGAGGCACCTGGCCTCGTGGATTTTCTACCACGTATTCCTTACGTGTGTAGCTGCCGATAGGCGTACTCATTACGCGTTAGCTTTGAATTTACATTGTATATTATATGCTATGCCCTGTTGTTGATATTGCATTGAGCATATGAGCGTTGCACTCTGGTTTTGAGCATTACATATACTTCTCGGTAATCGATGAGAGTCCCGAGCCGGTGAAGGGTTATTATTGCATATACTTCTCGGTTGGCGATGAGAGTCCCGCACAGGTGAAGGGTCATTATTACATATACATCCTGGTAATCGATGAGAGTCCCGAGCCGGTGAAGGGTCATCATTGCATAAGTTTTCCGGTAATCGATGACAGTCCCGAGCCGGTGAAAGGTCATCATTGCATATAATTCCCGGTAATCGATGAGAGTCCCGAGCCGGTGAAGGGTCATTATTGCATATATCTCCTGGTAGACGATGAGAGTCCCGCGCCGGAGATAGTTATCAGGCATATGTGACTGCATTGCATCATACCGCATTAATCTCATCTCATTGCACCGCATACTGACTGTTGTGTGTATTGTGTTGTGTTTTATGTATGCGGTATGTATACTATGTCGTGGAAATATCTCAGTTTGCTTATATATTTCTGGCTCGTATTCTGGGTTGCGGGGATCGGGTTGCACACGGCGACGGTATATACATATGGATCGGGTTGCACGCCTCAACGGTATAAATAAATGGATCGGGTTGCACGCCGCAACGATATAAATAAATGGATCGGGTTGCACGCCGCAACGGTATAAACATATGGATCGGGTTGTACGCCCCGACAGTATGAATATATGGATCGAGTTGCACGCCGCAACAAGATGAATATATGGTTTGGGTTGCACGCCACAACAGGATGTATTTCTGATTGTTGATATGTTCGGGATACCTATATGTTCTGGCTATCTTACGTTCCTGGTTGTTGATGAGTTTGTGATTCCATACGTGTTTCTAGTTGTTATTTGGCTCTACCTTTTTATAATTTAAATAAGAGGAATTTGGTTTATTTGTTTCTTTTCTCCCTGGCTAGCTATCCTATTCTTTGAGGTGGCTAGTCTGCCCCACTTATTGAGTCCTTTTGACTCACCCTTGTTTGTTGTTTGTTTTTGTCTATCTATTTCGTTTCGGTAGGTTCGCTCCAGGATTGAGTTCGCCACGTTGTGAAGGAGCAAAGACGACTTCAGCTGTCAGGGTGAGCCAGCTTTTATTTGGGATGGCCACCAGTTTATTGGTTGTTATTTCAGTTGTATTTTGCTCCCTTCAGGAGGTATCTGTCTTCTTTTGTACTCTTAAATGTCTTGTCTGGATAGCCCTAAACCTAGTATGTGGGTAGTCAGCTGTAATTTCTTTTTTTTACGGATTAGAGGTATCATTATGTTTGTACTTTTTCTAAGTCTAGTTATTATTTATAAATTGAATTATATTTATTTTCCTAATTTAATTGATAAGGGTTCGGCCAGTCTAGTTATTATTTATAAATTGAATTATATTTATTTTCCTAATTTAATTGATAAGGGTTCGCCCGACGGGTCTAGGGAAGGATGTCGGGTGCCCGCACGGTCTAACCGGATTCCGGGTCGTGTCAGTTGGTATCAGAGCCCGGTTTAGAATCTATCCAGTCTAAGACAGTGTCTAGTAGAGTCTCGCTGATGGGTACGTAGACGTCCGTACTTATCTACGAGAGGCTATGATGGCATTTAGGAAGTTTCACTTCCTTCATTTCTGATCGTGCGTCGGTCTAGGATTCAAAAATATTTTCGTTAATTCGTTAATTCCTTCGTGGTAATTGTGAACCCTCGTGCGACAAATCAGCAAACAGTATGAGTTCAAGATGAAGCAGTCTAGCATTGGGATAACACTAACGAAGCCCCGAGAGTTTTGATCGTGTTGACGATATAGTTATGGAGGTCCCAACCATACAATTTCGCGATGGGCAAGGGAGCAGGGCTTTGTGGTTCCCTTGGCTCTCTATGATGTTTTTATGAGTATCTTGGCGACGCAGATACCGCAAGAGTCTATTATTCGCTAGGCATCCTACCAGGTTGCTGAAGATGGAGACGTTCGGTCTCAGCGAGCCCCTGTTCCAGTCCCTGATGTTGCCTAGTAAATTATGTTCTATAAGCAGCACGTGTTGCGCCACCAATTGTTCTGGCTGGTTAGCCAGCAGAGGTAACGGTTAGATCTGTGTGCCCCGAAGAGGTTGCATTAATTTACGAGGTTGAACCTTACGATATTCTATAGCAATGCATCAAATAACCCTCGTGATTCTTTTTAAAATAAAATGATATCAGTGTATCTTTAGGCTCTTGATTATATCGAGCGGTATGGTGTTGATTATTCTTCTTCCAATTTTGGGGTCCAGCCTTGAATTGGTAGGCCACTCTCTTATTAGCTAACTTAGTTCGGTTTTTCTTCTAGATTCGTGGAAAAGTTCCTTTCGAGTAGCGAGCGAGATGAAAAGTGTTGCCAGTTTCAGTAGATTGGACAGGGTAGCCTGTCGGATAGCCTGTTGGTGTTTCAGAATATGAGATTGAATTCTATAAAATGGCTGAATATACATTAAAACTAGTCCATGAGCCTTCCGAGAATGTTCAAAAATTTATTGGTGACCTTTCTCCTTCCTTGAGATCCCAGATGGCTCGAAAAATTGAGGTTGGGCTTCATTTGATGTTGTTGTTGATATTGGTCAGAGGTATTAGGCATACCATAAGTTAGAGCGGGAAGAGTAGAGCTGGAGAGTAAGAAATCCCGTGGCCCTAGTGGGCAACCGTGGTACCTCATTTGGAGGTAAGAGTTCTGATTATTTTGGGAGGTCACCTTCTAGGTTATCTCAGCTTGTGTCACGTGATTCTTAAAGTGCGCCAGTACTTCATCAAGATCAGACCTAGTTTTTCTTTTTATAGCTATCAACAACCTGTCCAGCTTTCATTTTCACTGAAAAAGGTGTTATCATTATCGTGAGCCTATCATTTTTGGTGGAGTTCTCCCTTACTCCGGCCAGTAGACAGTAGTCCTTTCTCTCGTCATCAGACACCTGCACAGTCGCAGGGATTTCATTTAGATCTCAATCAGCCAGAGAAATGCCACCATCCAGTAGAGGTTGAGAGCATGGTAGAAGTGGCTCTTCAGAAGGTGATTATCAGGGTAGTGGCTTAACTCAGCTGCAGAGGCAGTTCTTTGAACTGCTAGTCTGGCAGGATGCTGAGGTATCCGATGTAGTAGACCCTGAGATTTCTTCTTCTCTTAAATATGAGTAAGATTTGATTCTTTCGATCGATCTGGAAATGGTTGTCCTATCATGTTTCCATGGTTTTCTTGGATGTCGTTTTTATTAAGAATCGGTTGCGGTAGAGTAGTGAGCTTCTTGTATGATTTATACCCGGCATTTTTGAGATCCTCTTGGTTGATCTGGTTTAAATGTGAGAAATTTGGCAGTAAGTGTCGGTATTGTCTGCCTGGCATCTTGTTGTGCCTCATTCTGTTATAATGCCAAGTCAGTCTACCTCTCTTTGGAAGTCAGTGTTGGTAGGATGATAGGATTCTTATTTGTCACCATCAGAAAGTGTCATTGTTTCTTCCGATGTAAAGTGGTTAGTAAGTAATACTCGATCTATGTGTCTCCTCTTGGTTCGAGACGCTAGTAGAGTCATGTTATTGTACAAGTTTGTCTCGGTATAAAAGGGTTTTCTAGTAAATTGTCGGAGTTTTCTTTTTTTAGGAAGGTTAAATTGACATAGATTTTGTTCCATAAAGCTCATTCAATGTCTATTTCTTCAATTGTGATTCTTCGGTTAGCCTGACTCATAAATAGTCTAGCTCTGGTAGCGAAATAAATAAGAAGAAGAGCTTCCTATAGCTCTAATTATTTCTATCTTCAGTCTGTTTCCATCTCTTATTTGTTCGGCACTGGTAAGCTTAGGCGGTCAGCAGCCTATTGTGATGTTCCATGTGTTGAGCCAGAGTGCATGTCAAGGTGGCAGGGTAAGCACATGGCTGTTTTTCAAGGCTACTAAGGGTAATGAGAGGCATCATTTGACCTTTGATTTGATCCATCAGGCGGTGGTGCTTATAGAAAATGTATGGAGTTGTGAACTCGAGAGTTGCAGCTGTTTGGAAACTTGAGAGAGTAATTTTGTAGCTCAGGTCTGAACCGCGTTCTCTACTCAGCTAAATCTTCTTTAATCCAGCAGGTTGTGCAAGGATGACTATTTCTATTCAAATTATTTGTATGAGTTTATGTTCTAAGTGGAGGAGTCTTCCTCCAATTGATGCCGAATCATAATATTAAATCTCTAATGCGTTGCTGAAGCGTAAGCTAATTCTTTCTTTCATCGACCTGTTCTATATCGAAAGTATATCGACGAGGTGATTCGTTGGTGGAATCATGTTAGCCCATCAAGAGTTGCGTGTATCTTCATTTCGAAAATATAGAACTCTTCTCTCATGATCGTGAAAGGTCAGCTTAGTCCGAATAAGTTGGGCAATGATGTTATCATAGTATCCAGATATGTTTAATTCAAAGAGTTCGGTGTTCGTGTTATAATTCTGATTCTGCAATCATGAGATAATGTCCATGGAGTAGCTTATGAAGGTCGTGAAAGTTCTTTTTGTTATCTGTGCGGAATTTTCTTCAAACTTAGGCTCGTTCGAGGACGAACGAGAGTTTAAGTGGAGGAGAATGAAACGACCTCGATTAGTCGTTTTAGAAGTTAGGACTCCGATTGGCGTGCTGATAATTAAAAAAAAACTTCGTAATTTCCAGTAGGACCTGTCTGTAAAATTTGAGCTAAATCAGACCTCATTTGGTAGGCATCGGAAGAAGGTTTCAGTTTTTATTGTCGATAAATACAAAAAAGAGATTTTCGAGCTCGGTTTTGGTGAATGAGCTCCGATTCAAAATCTGAAAGCGCCGCTAGGTTCGTATGATTATTTGTGACTTTTGTGCTTTTTTCGAAAGTGAATTTCGAGGTTGTTCGGCTAGCTTCCACTAAAATACCGAAAGTTAAATAATTTGACCTTTCACATCTCTTCACTACTACAAGTATGTAACAGATCGTTGCTTAATGCTTCTACATACTTCATTTAACATTCGAGGACGAATGTTCCTAACGGGGAAAGATTTTTACACCCCGTATGTCTAAAGTGACGTATATAATTCTAATGACATGTTAAGAATTATTTAAGTGAGTTTAAAGACATAATATTAGTATAGAAGATTTATATATGTTGAATATAAAGTTTGGAAAAATGGGATTTAAGTTGCAGAAAAACCGACTAAGGAATTGCCTTGTAACGAAGCTTTTTCAGCAATTAATTTCATGTGTAATGTGAGGTCTTTTGGAGACATATCGTATACCAAATTGAAGCTCTTGGAGTTTAGTTTCCAACACTCTTGACGGTTTGTTCATAAAACGTATAGATAAAAAGATATGTGCATCCAAAGTCAGGCTAGAAAAAGAGACATAAGCGCAAAAGAGGGCTAGAAATGAAATGTTTTTGTTATAAAAGAGAAATCCTTCATTTTCTAGAAATTTTCCAGTAACCCCACGACATAAACAGACCTTTCTTCAGTTTGAATCTATTTTTTTTTATTTTGAAGAAACAACATCAATCTTGACTCGAAACGGAAGACGGATTGCGTCAAAACGCTCTACGCGATTAAGTTAACGTTATGCTACCTTCAATTTCGTCTGTAGTTTGAGTTTGAGAATTACTTCATGGCTAAGTAAAGTACCTAAATACTGTATTATAGCTTGTTTAAGCTTTAGAATGTGTGGAATTCAAAGGAAACAAGGTTTAGACGCAAGAAACATCAAAAGTATGTAAGAGTAAACATTTCTTTTGGTAAGGCATGTATCTTTTAGCTTTTGAAACTTTTCTTAGTTCTAAACTTAGTGTCTCTTGTGAGAAACTTGTATGGTATCAAGAAAACCTTGTATATACTTAATTTGGTACTAAAATCCAAGGTGAAAGACGTCCGAATCAGCAAGACAAAACATTTCAAAATCTGGAAAATCATTTTGATCTCTGGACAGCTGTTAGTATATTGACCATAACTCCTTATAAAAAATTGATATTTATATGCTTTAAGAATTCCCAGAATCCTGAGACATATATCTACAACTTTTATGAATACCATGAAGTCTATATATTTGATTTACAAACTCAAAATTAGGTTGAAAGTCATGACAGTGGTGCTGTCCGGATATTCTATCTGTGGATGAGTTATGTCATCCAGTTGTCTCATCTTGTTATTCGTTTAACATGTTTATGTTATCAGTTTATCCGGGTATCCATTCCCGTGTATAGTATAGTGCTGGTTTTGTTTTTGCAGATCATCCAGTTTCAGGGGAAACTCTGCCGAAATATTTGTAGAAACTCAAAGAGTTGGACAAATTCTGAGTTCTAGGTTGTTTCTATAATTCTATCCAGAGTTTTCTTCTCATTTCTTTGAGTTCATATCTATTGTTTCCACATGTGTCATACCTCATACATGCTTATACTTATATTAAGATCATTTTATGTGTGATTTGGAGTCCCCCATAGAGGCTGGACATTGAACACACCGTCCGGTCGCGTGGGTATCAGGTTCCTAACCGGATTACCCTAAGATGTGGGAAATGAAACCTTTAGCCTTATGTGATATATTTTTTCTGGTTATTGAACACAGCGAGATCGTTTGTCAATGGATCCAAAGGACAAAGCAGTTATTGAGTTGATGTGCTAACTTTTAGAAAAGGTAAGTGTTTATATCCATTTCTTTGGAGGCACATGGCCTCGTGGATTTTCTACCACGTATTCCTTACGTGTGTAGCTGCCGATAGGCGTACTCATTACGCCTTAGCTTTGAATTTACATTGTATATTATATGCTATGCCCTGTTGTTGATATTGCATTGAGCATATGAGTGTTGCACTCTGGTTTTGAGCATTACATATACTTCTCGGTAATCGATGAGAGTCCCGAGCCGGTGAAGGGTTATTATTGCATATACTTCTCGGTTGGCGATGAGAGTCCCGCACCGGTGAAGGGTCATTATTACATATACTTCCCGGTAATCGATGAGAGTCCCGAGCCGGTGAAGGGTCATCATTGCATATACTTCCCGGTAATCGATGAGAGTCCCGAGCCGGTGAAAGGTTATCATTGCATATACTTCCCGGTAATCGATGAGAGTCCCGAGCTGGTGAAGGGTCATTATTGCATATATCTCCTGGTAGACGATGAGAGTCCCGCGCCGGAGATAGGTATTAGGCATATGTGACTGCATTGCATCATACCACATTCATCCCATCTCATTGCACCGCATACTGACTATTGTATATATTGTGTTGTGTTTTATGTATGCGGTATGTATACTATGTCGTGGACATATCTCAGTTTGCCTATATATTTTTGGCTAGTATTCTGGGTTGCGCGGATCGGGTTGCACACCGCGACGGTATAAACATATGGATCGGGTTGCACGCCGCAACGGTATAAATAAATGGATCGGGTTGCACGCTGCAACGGTATAAACATATGGATCGGGTTGCACGCCGCGACAGTATGAATATATGGATCGGGTTGCACGCCGCGACATGATGAATATACGGTTCGGGTTGCACGCCGCAACAGGATGTATTTCTGATTGTTGATATGTTCGGGATACCTATATGTTCTGGCTATCTTACGTTCCTGGTTATTGATGAGTTTGTGATTCCATACGTGTTTCTAGTTATTATTTGGCTCTACCTTCTTATAATTTAAATAAGAGGAATTTGGTTTATCTGTTTCTTTTCTCCCTGGCTAGCTATCCTATTCTTTGAGGTGGCTAGTCTGCCCCACTTATTGAGTCCTTTTGACTCACCCTTGTTTGTTGTTTGTTTTTGTCTATCTATTTCGTTTTGGTAGGTTCGCTCCAGGATTGAGTTCGCCGCGTTGTGAAGGAGCGAAGACGACTTCAGCTGTCAGGGTGAGCCAGCTTTTATTCGGGATGGCCACCAGTTTATTGGTTGTTATTTCAGTTTCATTTTGCTCCCTTCAGGAGGTATCTGTCTTCTTTTGTACTCTTAGATGTCTAGTCTGGATAGCTCTAAACCTAGTATGTGGGTAGTCAGCTGTAAATATATGGATCGGGTTGCACGCCGCAACGGTATAAATAAATGGATCGGGTTGCACACCGCAACGGTATAAACATATGGATCGGGTTGCACGCCCCGACAGTATGAATATATGGATCGGGTTGCACGCCGCAACAGGATGAATATATGGTTCGGGTTGCACGCCACAACAGGATGTATTTATGATTGTTGATATGTTCGGGATACTTATATGTTCTGGCTATCTTACGTTCCTGGTTGTTGATGAGTTTGTGATTCCATACGTGTTTCTAGTTATTATTTGGCTCTACCTTTTTATAATTTAAATAAAAGGAATTTGGTTTATTTGTTTCTTTTCTCCCTGGCTAGCTATCCTATTCTTTGAGGTGGCTAGTCTGCCCCCACTTATTGAGTCCTTTTGACTCACCCTTGTTTGTTGTTTGTTTTTGTCTATCTATTTCGTTTCGGTAGGTTCGCTCCAGGATTGAGTTCGCCACGTTGTGAAGGAGCAAAGACGACTTCAGCTGTCAGGGTGAGCCAGCTTTTATTCGGGATGGCCACCAGTTTATTGGTTGTTATTTCAGTTGCATTTTGCTCCCTTCAGGAGGTATCTGTCTTCTTTTGTACTCTTAAATGTCTAGTCTGGATAGCCCTAAACCTAGTATGTGGGTAGTCAGCTGTAATTTCTTTTTTTTTTTACAGATTAGAGGTATCATTATGTTTGTACTTTTTCTAAGTCTTGTTATTATTTATAAATTGAATTATATTTATTTTCCTAATTTAATTGATAAGAGTTCGCCCGACGGGTCTAGGGAAGGATGTCGGGTGCCTGCACGGTCTAACCGGATTCCGGGTCGTGTCATATTTTCAACAAAACCTATGACATAAAATGAAATTCTCTTTCTCATTTGCCTATCCTCTTCACGGAACAATCATTTTTTATGCAACATAATTCTTTCTTGGTATGTATGAGTTTGCATGATTTAATCATTATTTTTCGCTTTCAAAATCGGTTTTCTTTCTTTTAAAAAAATCATAGTGTATATGGAGTCAAACAGGCTTTAGATTGATTATTACTTATTTACTATCCACCTACATTCATAGTGAATATATAAGCTATTTTTAGTTCCAGTTACTCGGTGGACTAAGGCTCATTTGCAAAAATATGACATGGGAAGCTTTGGTTTGCCAAAATGCCCTCACTAACAGATGTTTAGCAAAAATGCTCATCAGTTTAATGAAACTTTTTTCGGAGCAAAATACCCCTACAAACCATTAAAAAGACGCGCCTCAGTCCCTTCCCTTCCTTTTCTCCATTCACGCTATCAAGAAACCATAAAACCCCATTCCTTTTATAGATTGCTATGTTCAAGAGAAGATTCAACGTAAGATTTCTTCAAGTTGCAAGGGTAAAGTTCTCTGCAACTATTGCCAAGAGTTTAAGCTCTGGTGCAATCAGCACCGTACATGCACTTCTTGCCTATTGCCAAGACTCTATGGCCTGTTGCAAGTGCCAACTTGCAACCCTTGACTTACAGCTAAGAGTTTAAGCTCTGGTGCAATGGGCACCTGGGAGAGACTTCTTGGCTATTGCCAAGACTTTAAGCCCTCTTGCACTGGCCAACTTCAGGAAAAAAAACTATGCAACTCTTGGCAATAGCCAAGACTTTAAGTTCTGCTGCAAAGGGAAACTTACACTGAAAATCTCTAAAGTATTGGCAATAGCCAAGACTTTAAACTCTACTGCAATGGGAGATTTGTAGAGACTTCTTGTCTATTGCCAAGACTTTAAGCCATGTTGCCATGGTCTCTACAACTACAAAAAAAGTCTCTACAACTATTGCCTATAGCCAACACTTTAAACTCCAGCGGAAGGGGCAACTTGTACAAATAGTCTCTGCAAGTATTGACAATTGCCAAGACTTTAAACTTTAGTGGAAGGAGCAACTTGTACAAATAGTCTCTGCAAGTATTGGCAATTGCCAAGACTTTTACCTATATTCCAGTACATAACTTGCAGAGAAAGTCTCTACAACTTTTGGCAATAGCCAAGATTTTAAGTTCTGCTGCAAGGGGGACCTTACACTAAAAATCTCTAAGAGTATTGGCAATTGCCAAGACTTCTACCTCTACTGCAGTGAACAAGTTGGAGACAAAGTCTTTGCAACTCTTGGCAATAGCCAAGACTCTAAGTTCTGGTGGAAGCGATAACTTACATGGAACATCTCTGCAAGTATTGGAAATAGCCAAGACTTTAAACTCTACTGCAATAAGCACCTTGCAGAGAAAGTCTATGCAACTGTTGGCCATGGTTAAGATTTTAAGCTCTATGCAAAACATGAATATCTAATAGCCAATAGGCAATAAAAACCTTCAAATCACTGGAATCAAGCAAACACAAGAAAAAACCCTAAATTTCCAGCACACAAAGAAGAAAGAAGGAGGCAAGGAA
The DNA here is from genome assembly GCA_037355625.1 of Petunia x hybrida. NCBI lineage: Eukaryota > Viridiplantae > Streptophyta > Magnoliopsida > Solanales > Solanaceae > Petunia > Petunia x hybrida. Next base: position 2,280,051 of record JBBBVM010000027.1, on the reverse strand, counting down.
TGGGAAAAAGAGAAGAAAATATGTTCAGCGTGAATTAAACAAATTGGGGTAAAATAGTAGTCACTTTTTAGACCGCTAAATGAGGACTAGTCATTGTTTGTAAATTAATTGATAAATTGCCATAGTTAAAAGCGCAGAAGTTATTTTTAGAAATAGCCAGCTGGCCTCAGGATAAAAACCTGAAATTTGTACATAAACAATAATATTTTTAACTTAGAATTCAGATTCAAGAAAAATAACTGGAGTTCATAAATAAAAAAGCATGGATTTTACATAAGCAAAAACTAATTTTGAATTAAACTTTCATAGTTTTTAAATTAGAGTTTGTAGTTAAAAATATCATTTCTTTAAAAAATAGCTCTAACTCTACATTTTTTATAATAATGCAAAACATATATTATTTTGCTAATTAATACTTATAAAATGCTTGGGTTTGTTGCTAATGTTAATTAAAAAAAGTTAATAAGGCAAACTCCAGTTGCCAACGAATGGATTGAGTCCTCTGTGATTATCATGGAGAAGGCGAAGCGGAGAAAGGGGACTACTGAAGACCAAATACTTATGAAATGACGGCTAGGGCTCATTGAGCTTTAAAAATGAGGCTAGTTGTCGAAATCTTCGGTGCACTACGAAGAAAAATTACGCGTAGGGGCCTATTTGATGCGCGCTAATTGATCCGTAGCCGTCAAAAATAAATTCGCTGAAAATAGCCACCTCCGAAAAAGTCCCAATATTTTATTATGGGACTTTATATAAAGCTTCAGTAAACTAACCCCAGTATAAAATAATGGGACCTTTGAACATAATAGTTCAAAGTCCCATTATTTTGTTATGGGACTTTATACATAAAGCTTCAGTCCCATAACAAAATAATGAGACCTTTGAACATGTTAGTTCAAAGTCCCATTATTTTGTTATGGAATTTTATATACTCCCTCCGTTTATGTTTACTTGTCCAAATTCACCAAAGTTAAATTCTAAGTTTACTTGTCCTTTTAGCAATTCAAGATAAAATTGGCTATATTCTTCCTAGTTTACCGTTGATATTAAAGACCTTGTACTTTTCAAATTCCCTTCCTAATTAAATACCTTGTACTTTTCAAGTATAATTAATAAGGGTATATCTGTCAAGTTTAAATTTTCTTATTTTTTCTTGGTGGGAGTGAAAAGGTGAAAGTGGACAAGTTAACATAAACAGAGGGAGTATAAAGCTTCAGTCCCATAACAAAATAATGGGAATTTGAACTATTTGAACATGTTAGTTCACAGTCCCCATTATTTTGTTATGAGACTTTATATATAAAGCTCCAGTCCCATAATAAATAATAGGATCTTTGAACATGTTAGTTCAAAGTCCCAGTATAAAATACCAAGACTAGTCTGGGGTGTTTTCCAACGCTAATGGAGCGCAAGTGCGCGCGCGAATTTTTGGCTATTTCTCAATTAATTTTGAAACGATGGATAAAACTCATTGAGCGCGTCCAAAAATGGCTACGCATCAAAATTTTTCCACTAAAAACCCAATGAATTTCACTGCGTGCCCTTCATAGGAGTGGTTTTGCAAAAATGCCCGTGCTAAGATATGTTTTAGCAAAATACCTTTTCTCGCCCGGAGTCAAGACTTCAAGGCAAAAATCTTGTAAGTCTTGGCAATTGCCGAAACTTCAAAGGCAAGTACTGTTTTACCAATACTTCAAGTTATATGGCGAGAATGCAGGGAAAGACTAGAAGAAGCAAGTTTTGGAAATTTCCAAGACTTACGATCAACTGCGGCAAGTGTTGTCTTTTCCCAATACTTTAAGGGTAAGTGTTGGCAAATAGAGAGGGGTCAAAGGCATTTGCCAAGACTTGCGACCAAGTGCGGCAAGTATTGTTTTTTGCCAACAATTGAAGGGATAAGTATTGAAAAGCGGAGAGATATAAAGGCAAGTCTTGCCCTGACCTAAAAACTTGCAGGGGTATTTCGTCCGAATTTTTTTCATTAAACCTTAACGGGGGCATTTTGCAAAACTTCTGTTAGCACGGGCAAAAAGGAAAACTATTTGTGCCCGTAGCATATTTATGGAAATCAGTTCTAAGAAAAAACAAAATTAGGGATGATTACAAAAATATACTATTCTAGGCCTAAATTTACATAAAATACCGACACATAATGAAACACAACGAAATCAATATATACAAAAATTGTACATAGACATACATATACTATTCTAGACCTGAATTTACATAAAACACCTTCAATTTTGAATCGCGAATGATTATTACTGTATAAAACCTATCAAAAACCTTCGATTTTGATTGCGAGCGAAAATTTATGTATGACATAGATCTAAAACCTTCAAATCCATGTTTTCCAAGACAAGGAAATGATTGTTACTGCAATGAAGCACTATGCATTAAGGCTCGAGGTTTACAATTTTGTATGTATTGGTTTCATTGTGTTTCAATATGTATATGTGTGTTTGTGAATAAGTTACTGTGTGTGTCTAATTATATATCACAAACCTCTAATTTTGTTCGTAATTTGTTGTATAGCTACTGCCTAAAGTGCATTAGGAATAATTGCACATGGCTGTTTAAATCTTTAAGTTTGCATGCATCTGATCTATTCAAAGTTAGAAAATTTATCAACGAGCACTCATGCCCATTAAAGGATAGAATTTACGAGCTGCGTTATGCAAGTGCAATAATCGTTGACAGTATAATCCACCACAGGTATATCAACCTCAAGTGAGCCTACAGACCAAAGGATACAATCGAAAAGATGCACAAGAGCTTATGCATTGAATGTCCATACATGAAGGCATGGAGATCACAGGAAAAATGCACTTGAATTTGTGAGAGGAGACCCTACAAAGTCCTACAACTTACCTAGCTATCTGTATATGTTGCAGAAATCGAATCTAGGGTAAGTTGTAGACTTGGTTAAAGATGAAGATGGTTGTTTCATGTATATCTTTGTAGTGCTCTATACATCTATCAAAGGTTGGGAATATTGTAGGCCTATTGTGGTAGTCGGTGGCAGCTTTCTTTCAGCTGCTCACAAGGGAACTTTCATTGCTGCAACAACGTCAGATGTATCAGGTAAGTTCCACAACAACAACTATATTCCTGTTATGCATGTATAAATGCAGTAAAGTTGTATGTTAATGTATATGAATGTATGTATGTGTTGATGGAACTTTGTTTACATTTTTGGTATCATTTACACTGGCAGCATCTTCCCCAATTGCCTATGCTATATAGATTTAGAGAATGATAATGCGTGGGCATAGTTTTTCAATAGGTTAAGGCAAGTCTATGGTCAAAGAAAGGATATGTGTATTGTCTCGGACAGGTACGAGAGCATCATAAAAGCATCATCTATTGTGTATCTAGAGGTCCCTCACTATGCCTACATTTTGCATTTAAGGAACAACCTAGAAACAAAATTTAGGAGGGGAGAAGAGAAGCTCCATAAGGTATTCTTTGCCATGGCTAAGTCATACACAATTAAAGAGTTTGACAGTGATATGGAAAAAGTTAGAAAACATGGATGTACGAATTAAGGAATACTTGTATAATATTGGATATCAAAGGTGGGCATGAGCTCATTCCACTGCTAATCGAGGTTTGACAATGACTTCAAACATCGCTAAATCATTAAATAGAGCTAATAAAGATTCACGAGATATGCCAGTACTTGCTTTCATGGGATCCATGAAAAAATTAGTTGAAACATGGAATTGTAACAACAATGAAGCTGCAAAAAAATAGATTCAGGAAGCTTGGTAAAAAGTATCACGACATTCTGGATACACATCGAAAGTTGGCAATCCAAATGACGGTAAAAATACATTTTTAGTTCATCATTAATGTGTGTTTGGACTGTATGACACTGTTTTATATTTGTGTATAAACTGTATCGCATCAATTATTCATAGTGTTGAATATATTGTATGAAAGTTTACAAAAGATCTGATTGTGCAATTATAGGCAAAGCCTTCAACAAACATGTATACATTGATGCATGGGACGCGTAAATTCTTAGTATCCTTGAGAGATTGAACATGCTCCTGCAGAAGATTCCAAATGGATGAGCTACTATCTCTACATGCAGTGGCTGTTTTAAAGTCCAAGCACGTAGAGGAGGAAGATTATGCATTTGCATACTACACTACAGAGTACATGCTGACGACCTATGGAGTACTAGTGAATCCCATTCCAGATGAGATTACATGGGATGTCCCTACATATATTTCCAAAGAAGTGATACTGCCTCCAACTAGAAAAAAACATGCAGGAAGACCAAGAAAGAGAAGACACAAGCCATCTTGGGAGATACATTCTAAAAAGTCCAAGATTACCTATGGAAATTGTGGATGCGAGGGACACAACAAAGCTACTTGTAGGAATCCCTCCACCAGAAAATGAACAAGCCTCTCAAAAAGTACCTCTATTGTTTTAGGCTTTAAACAAAAGACAAAGTATACATCTTCAATTCAAATTGCAGAAATCTTTACATGTTATTAAATAAGTACTATATGTCAATTATATTGCATATGTTGTTGGAAGTGGCATAAGTTGTTGAATATTTTGTATAAGCTGTCTAAATACATTTGCAATAGACAGGTTGTATGTGTACTATATTAGAGTGCATGTCCATACATTTGCAATGGACAAGCTGTATGTACATGTATCAAATTTAGAATCTATATCCATACAGCCTTAACCTGTCTTAACAATACAAAGTATTTTAACATTAGTGATTTTGTATGGCATGTCCATGCGTTTCAACGCATAAATATTTAAAAAGAATCACCATTTCCTGTGGAAAAATGTGCGCAAATATAGAACTGTTGGAAATCAAATTTGCATAAACTTGTATGTTATATATATATTTTTATAAGTACACAAATATATTCACACCTATGTTGGAAATTAATTTTTCACAAAAGAATACAAATGTTGTATCAAACTGTATGTATGTGTATGAAAGTGCGTATTTGTGAACTGTATGAAGCTTCAATTCTGTAGAATACATACATTTATGTATTTTCACATACATATATGTATTTTTCCCAAAAAGTACTACAAAAGTTGATGTAATATATAATTTTGTACATGTGCAAATACATACATTCATTCATACAGTATATAAAAATGTTGTATAAAATTCAATGGCTGTCAACACATCAAATATAGTAATATCCAAAAGTTATACAGATTTTTATCACAGTCATACACTGTAAAACACAAAACCATATAAAGTATTTTAACATGCCCAGTATTTAAAGTAGCTAATATCCAGCTTAAAAACAAAATATATCTATGATGTTATCATCCAACAACCCAAGTATCTAAAATATCATTACAAAAACCACTAAAACTACTTAACAATGCTCTTTTCCCCGCTTCGGACTACCCTTTTTCCTGAAATGATTTCTTGTCACCTCAGGTGCACTAATTGCTCTTTCTGCCTGCTTTTGTGTTCCATACTTCAAAAGAAGTGTCTCCAACTTCATACGATACATATCAATGTCAAAATCAACAGAGGGCGCAATCAGTCCACATGCAAATTACTCAACATATGCAGCAATGAATACATCACATTCGCTGCAACAATCACCAACAGTAAAAATATCAATCAGTTAACTAAGTGTTATGAAATAATACAATATCAAAGATGAACATCAATATTAACAACTAAAAAAATACACATACAGTGATCCAGTAGCTTGCTGAGGCAAGTCTAGAATTATGACCACATCATATAGATTTGTCACAACTTTGTCTTTGTATGCTGGGTTTGACGGCCAATCAATGTAAATTCTCCCAGTGTAAAACCAGTTACTGACAAGTACAAAGGCGAGATAATAGCAAATTTCTGAACCACACCACGAACAACACGACTACAACCACCATTCCTTCCAAGTAGAGAGTCATGCACCCAAATGCACCTATCTGTAAATGAGACAATTCCAACACCCAATGACTTTTTTTCTCTAATATAGGCATCATAACATAGTCAACATGGATCCACGGGGTGTTTGCACGCAATTTAAATCCCATAATATACTCACTTACATCATCATCCTTAGAAACCATACTACCGTCCCTGTTTCTGGCTTCCTACAATGTAAAAGCTTCTTCAACCCTAGTTTTGAAACAACAATCAGTATATGTGAACCTAAAGGATACATCCGGACCGTAGTTTCCTTTTTTCCGCAAGTAGTAAAAAATCACATCATTGTGCTTGAAAAATGAAAACATAACTATAATCTACACACATGTGTCATACAAATATATATAACATACATATTCATACAGTTGTTGTATCAAATTGTACATGTGTGTATGAAAGTGTGAATTTGTGTATGAAACTACGTATTTGTGTATGAAATCCTATGTGTGTGTGTTTATGCATTTCCATGCACTTGTGTGTGAAAAAGACAAGCAGTTATAAAAAACTACATATATACCCCATCGCTCAAAGAGTTTCCAGCATGCACCAACGAGCGGAACCAGTCCATCCACTCAACTTTCAATACTCCAAAATTCAAAGGCTGCTGAAATCTATTGGCTACTCTTGGATAAACTGATTTCCTAAGGAATTCATATAAATTCAATTTGTTAGATTCACATGTAAACACCAAATACAAAGAACAAAAAATCAAGCGAAGACATTAGAAACTAACCTTCTTTTGCTTGGACATGCCCCTTCATCAAGCCATACAGAAAATGCATTTTATAGATCTTCATCAACCTCGATACCAATAAGACTCATAAATGGATGTTTTGTTCTAAAATATTTTGGTCATGGTATTTTTGGTGTTTCGACAACCCATGGAGAATTAGCATACCTCCCTGGACGCTCAGTCATGCAATTAATTGCTCAAGTGTAACAACACCTTCTTCTTCATCAGTCACAACTAAAACAATCTGAGATTCACCAACAACAAGGGTGTTACCATCAGGTTGACTCAACTTCATACTCAGAAGCTGTTTCTTTAGAATCACCAGTAACATCTATAAAACATACACAACATTATAAATAAAATGAGTGGCAAACAACAACAACTGTAACAACAACAAAAAGTTTCAGGTATACCTTGCTTATTAAGATTCTCAACCGACCCACTTTTATACTTAGCAATTACATTAGCCACAACATCGTCAATTATTGCGAGGTGCATAGCATTAAAAAATTTACCATTATCATCAAGAGTACCCAACTTGCTTGATTCACCAACTTTTGTCTCCACAACAGGAGAATGCACTGATCCAGCACTAGCTACCTGCTATAAAAAAGGACAAACAGTTTTTTTAGTATACAAAATTAAAAAAAATTGTTTGAATATATATGAAACATACTCAATCAAACTGATGTATACTTCCATCACTGCTTTTAGTAGTAGGGGCTGCATCCTTTTGACTAAATATACCAAGACAAAAACTTGAACAACCACAGTTTTCAGGAAGTTTGCAAGCAGGATCTTCATCAGGCGCATGACTGCCCTCGTTGTGTGACGGAGCTGATTGTTCAATCCGTTCAGTTGCAATTTCTACAGCCTTTGGTACATCTGCAGCATCAGGTACTACTGTTCCAACACTCCCCTCCATTGAAAGTTTGCAAGCAGGATCTTCAACAAGGGCATTACTTCCCTCACTGTGTATAGAAGCACATTATTCATCATCGGGTACGTCTGTAGCAGTAACTGGTATTGAAATTTTATGTGTAGGATCTTCATCAGGGACGTGACTATATTCACTATGTGACGGAGAAGACGGTTCAATGCCAGCATCTATAGGCTCGGATGCATCTGCAGCTGTAGGTAGTATTGTCCCAACATTCTTCAACAAACAAAAAATATAAATAATTAAAAAAGTTTCATATCTAATAAATAAAAATTAAAATAAATACACATATAAAAATATTGAGAATAGTGCCATCCACAACAATGCCATTTTCCACTGTAACATGACTTCCATCAAAGAAATTGCCGCCTTGTTCTGACTGTGCATCTATGACAATGCCACTTCCAAGTCCCTGGTAGCAAAAAAAGGTAAACGAAGCATATTTAAAAAGCATACACGAATCAACAGAGATATGTATACAGTTCTATACACTTTTCAAAGATAGAATATAAGCACTTATACATTTTTATATATTGTAAAAATATACTATGTAGGATGTATTCATAAAGGTTGCACATACAACATCATTCACAAACATCTCCTTCCGTTGCACCGAATGACCAGGTTCAAAAGGGCTGCCAAAGCTGAAATTAGTGCGTGCTCTATTATTAGGATCCACAACAGGGTCGCCTCCACCAATCTTTTAAAAAGAACACAAAACACCATTATATAAACAAAAATAATCTTGTTTATAAATACAAAATTACATAAACATTACCTTCAGGTGATCAAACACCTTCTTAAATGTGTCAATCAGATAGCTCTTTAAGATCAATGAACTGATTATCAACCTACAAATAAAAACAGAAACGTTAGTTTGTTTTAAAATGTTGGAAAATTTTCGTAAAAGAAAAATGGAAAATACCAAAATACCTTTGTCTTATATATTACAAACTCATTTTTCAATCACTACAACTCACTCCCAATGAAAGCTAGCTGCACAGATGGAGAAGGATCGCCTGAAGATGTACAAAATTGGTGCAAATCCTTGGTAGGATTACTTGAAGATGCACCAAATTGTTGCGATCCCTTGGCAACATTGATTGAAGATGTAACAAAATGTTGTGATATCTTGGCAGCTTTAGAGGGATTACTTTCAGATTAAGCATGAGGCACTTGAGCAGTAACAACATGGACAACATGCTTCTTAATTTCAATGCTAACATCCACTAATGCATCCAAGTTGTAAGGTCGCACCTCATTAGGCATTACAGTAATATTGTTAAACACAACTTACAAAAATAAAAGAATAAAAGGGTATAAAGTCAAAAAAAAAAAGACAGCAAAGTAAATGCAAAAGATATAATTTGGAATACAATAAAGTAATATAGGAACAATACAACTCTATACAACTAAATACACTTTTATTTTGTGTATATACAAGAGACATACAAAAAAGGTAGGTGTGAATTTACCTGACTTCATTTTTCTCTAAAAATTTCCTCATACAACCTGCAAAAATATGGTTGTCGTACAATCACTTTCTAATTCATAATCCTAGGGATTCTATTACCAGCACAAACCACAACACTAGCATCAACTTTTGAACAACATTCGTAAAACCAAACTTGTAAAGCAAGTGACAGCACACCAATCCTATAAAATTTCCCTTTTAGATGTAACTTTTTGCTAATAGTTTCAAGCAACGCAGAAAATGAAGCTTTATCCCATGGTACATAAATATACACCAGATTCTACCAAATCAAAGTGTGGCTTTGGTATGTATGATTTAGCCTCATTATCTATTGACAACACAAAAAAAATGTATAAAGAACAACGCGGCAATCTTCACTGCATCTTCATCACAGATCCACCGGTTATTAATCAAGCATTGCAACAGTGCAACCCTTGGCACTTTAGGCTGATTTAGGAAGTAGGATGATATAAGCCTGTTCGATGCAGGATCATCAACAAGAGTATCATCCCCTAAGCAATTTAACCCAGTGATTGCTGCAAATTCTCTAATTTCAAAATGCAACCATGTTCCGTTCATCATAATTCTAAAAACATTTGAATCCACTGAAACAAACTCTCGTAACATAAAATGATGAATAAGTTGATTTTGAATGTGTACTGGCGGTAGACGAAAAAATTGCCCAAAACAAGTCTCCTTGAACATATCCAGCTGGATTGCACTCAGGTTCTACTTTAATAGAAATATAATATGACAGGCGGTCGTGGCAATCCAATGACTGGTTATAAAAGGTTCACTGGTGGAGACAAAAAAACAAAGATATACATCACTACTAAAATTTGACTGTAATATAACTAGATATAACTCAAACAAACACAGTTTACAAACATACGGTTGCCTCGCACACCCCAATTATTTTCAAGTGCATTACTACAACATAACTAAAAAAAATGTTCAAATATATGTAACCTTAAAAATAGATCTATACATAACTACAAAATAAACTAAACATGGATAAATGCGTGGATATACAATTCTATAAACATAAAAAAAAAAAAATCTAAACACAGTAATACAAATATATACACATAAAAATAATTTAAATACAGTTCTCCTCCAAAAATATTTGTGAAAACATCTCTCAACACATAAATACAAGTCTATACATATAACAATAATGTACATACAGGTTTTTTCCAAAAAATTTGAAAAATTGCTATACACACATAAAATACATCTCTACCCACATAAATATAAGTCTATACAATATACATATAGGTTTTCCCCAAAAATCCATTAAAAAATTGCGATACACATAAATTACATCTATAAACACATAAATACAAGTGTATACATAGAGAGAAAAGTCTATACATACAGGTTTTCCCCAAAAATCTGTGAAAATTTGCTATGCACATAAATTACATCTATAAACACACAGAGATACAAGTCTATACATATAAAAACAATGTACATACATGTTTTTTCCATAAATCCGTGAAAAAATTGCTATACGTATAAATTAAATCTATAAACACATAAATACAAGTCTATACACAAAGATACAAGTATATACATATAAAAACAATGCACATACAGATCTTCCCCAAAAATTGGTGAAAAAATCGATATACACATAAACATGCCTATAAACATAAAATAACGGTCTATACACCCAAATACATATGACATACAGTTTCACTGCATAAAATTCATCAGAACATAATATAACTTAAAAAAATAAATTAAATAAAAGTATATATATATATATATATATATATATATATATATATATATATATATATATATATATATATATATATATATTTGTGTACAAAAATACATACATGCAAAATATGTGTAAATACTTGTTTGGAACACTGATTGCTGGCCGAGAATTTCACCCAGGTTGATTTTTTTTTTTTTTTTTTGCACGCAACGTCAACACTGATTCGTCAATAAAATCACCATCTACAATGTTTTTCCCTTTAACATATAAAATCGACGCCGTAGACTTTCTTTTTCCAGTTTTCACTACCGAACCTTCACACAGCTTCTTCCGTACTAACTGATATCCTTGTTGATTTAATGTTAGGGATTTCATGTCATGCCGTACTTTTGATCTAATTTCACGAAGTGATGGAGGAGTATCTTTGCTTGTTGACATTTTTATATGAAAATATGCTAAATTGTAGGTAAAGGTTGTGGTAATTGCAGAGAAGAAGACGAAAAAAGCTTTACATCTGAAGAAGGTTGCAGAGATGCGATGGAAAAGGTTAGAAGAGAGCGACTAGAAAATCTGAGAAGAAACGTGAAGGACAAGTTGTAGGGATTACAAATGGCAAAAGTTTAGGGAAAATAGATTTTGTTATGTTTTATAAAATATTTTAAAATATCAATATTTTGGTAAATTTTGATAAATATCGGTATATTTTTTAATTTTGGTGTTTAAAGCGACAACTAGCGTAAAAATTTCACAAAATTACTCCCAAAGTTCTAGTTTATGCAAAAAAATTCTTCTGGTGTCTGCAAAATTTACTGGTTTTGATAGTTTGCCACCGTTTAATATGGTTAGAAAAATACCCTCTCCGTAGTCTGTAGGCAATACTTCAAGTTGTCAATTAACAAGTGCTGCCTTTTAGGAAAATGATAGTGGCAAATGTCGCCTGGGAAATACTTCAGGTTATCTGGGTGAATGCCGGAACAGATTAGAAGGGGCAAGTGCTTCCAAGGCAGTTCTTTATCTGATAGAATGTGAGATTCAATGGCAAGTGTTGCATATGAAAGAGGACTTACGAAGAAAGGAAAGGTGGGATACAAGTGTCGCACCCCCTTTTTCCTAACTTGAAGTGAATCAAGGTTCGGGTTTGACTAGGTAGCTCGGCTGAGTTGGTTTTTGAGTCGCCACCTAATAAGTTATTCTAAGGTGTATTAGGTCACCTAAAATGTCTAAGGGTCATTAATTTATTTCGGGAGTTTTGCGCATAGAGATTCTAAGGGTAAGAAGTCCTAGTGACTCGGGAAGAAGGTGTTAGGCACTTCCCGAGTCCCACAAAAGGTGATTCCCGTCCGAGTTTTAATTTTGGGATATTAAAAGATAACAAGATAAGTGGTGACTAATTTCTAGAAGTGTAATTTTAATTCTAAAGTCATCTTTCTAGGTTGAAGACTAAAAATCAAAGTCAGTCATGCTAGTCAGGTATTTGCGCAAAGAATTAACATAGGCAGTGGTATATGATTAAGGGCAATTTTAAAAAATGCCCATACATCTCATCTTATTTACAAGGCTACACCTATTATATTAATACCCATAACTTATTTACATCTTATAGCCATTAGCTAATTACTTCCTTATTTTGATGCATAAAATAAGGAACTCAAGTCCCTCTCTTTCCCCATATCTTTTATTATTATTTTCTCTCATTTTCTTTTGTCATTCTTTTATTATTGTTTTTTTCCTTCTCCGTTTTCACTCTTCTTCTTTTTCTCTTTTTTTTTCCTCCTGTCCTAGCACTATTCATGTCACACCAATTTTTTATTTTCTTTCTCCATAATCTTATTATTCTTTTTTTTTTTTTTTTGCTTTTTTTTTCTTCTCCAAAAAGGTATACTTTGTTCAAAAATACAAAAAATGAACTATTCATTTGCTCCATATGGACGCACACTTTGATCCAAATGCAAGAGGGTATACCAAAAGAGTAACTTTGTTCAAAACAACAAAAATTAAAATATTCATTTGCTCTATCGGTCGCACAACTTGATGCAAACACAAAAGAGTATACCAAAAGAGTATACTTTGTTCAAAACAATAAAAACTGAAATATTTATTTGATCGGTAGTATCGCACACTTTGATAAAATACAAAAAAGATATACCAAAAAGGTGTACAGTATGCCAAATGATATACTTTGTTTAAAACAACAAAAACTGAAATATTTATTTGCTCGGTAGCATCACACGCTTTGATCCAAACACAAAAGGGTGTACCAAAAGAGTACAGTATACCCAAAGGGTATACTTTGTTCAAAACAACAAAACCTGAAATATTTATTTGGTCGATAGAGTCACAAACTTTAATGCAAATACAAAAGAGTATATAGTATACCAAAATGGTATACTTTGTTCAAAACAACAAAAACTAAATTATTTATTTGCTCGATGGCATCACACACTTTGATTCAAATACAAAAAGGTATACCAAAAGAGTATAAAATATACCAAATGGGTATACTTTATTCAAAACAATAAAACTAAAATATTTATTTGCTCGATAGCATCGCACACTTTGATCCAAACGTAAAAGGTGATACTTTGTTCAAACCAACAAAAACTGAAATATTTGTTTCCTCGATAGCATCGCACACTTTTATCTAAATGCAAAAGGGTATACCAAAAGAGTATAGAGTATACCAAAAGGATATACTTTGTTCAAAACAACAAAAACTAAAATATTTAGTTACTCGATAGCATCGCACACTTTGATCCAAATACAAACGGGTATACCAAAAGAGTACACAATATACCAAAAGGGTATACTTTGTTTATTACCACAAAAATTGAAATTTTTATTTGTTCGTTAGCATCACATTCTTTGATCCATAACATAAAAGAGAATACCAAAAGAGTATACAATATACCAAAAGGGTATATTTTGTTCAAAATGAAAAAAACTGAAATATTTATTTGCTCGGTAGCATCGCACGCTTTGATCCAAATGCAAAAGGGTATACCAGAAGAGTAGTAGTATACTAAAAGGGTATACTTTGTTCAAAACAACAAAAACTAAAATATTTATTTGCTCGATATCAATCACTTTGATGCCAACACAAAAGGGTATACCAAAAGGGTATACTTTGTTCAAAACAAAAAACACTGAAAAATTTATTTTCTCAGTAGCATCACACACTTTGATCCAAATGAAAAATGGTATACCAAAAAGTATACAGTATACCAAAACGGTATACCATAGGGGGTATATTGTATACTAGAAAAATATACAGAATAACATTGTTTCTTTCAATTTTCAATTCAGTTAGAGTCATATCATTTCATTTGAATATACACAGTACAGTTGAATGTTTGTTAGAATTTTTAAGGATGTAACACATACATTAACCGTTTGAGTAGTGTTGACTTGCTTGTTAATTACATCATTCATAGTTTGTTGTTCAAATATATTCGTATTTTAATTTTCTATTAAATAATAACAGATAAGCCGAGTGACACAAGTATATCTTTGGTGTGTACTGTATATTAGAAAAGTATACATAAAAAAAAATTCTGTTAAATTATAGAAAAAATTAAAGAAGTATATCATTAACATATATTGTACACTAGAAAAGTATACAAAACAAAATCTTATCTTTCAATCAAGTGACTGCCATGGAACTATAGATGAAAACAACTTATGTATATATTTACTTTTTTAATTAATTAAGACACAGTCTAACATAGGGGGACCGTTTGTAGTTGGGGCTAAATGGCGAATCATACAATCCAAATTAGACCATTTCCATAACTAGAATAAAATGAAAAGATTCAATATTTGATCAACGGATAACTGGAAATGGTCACGATGTTTAATGAGCCAAGGTCGACTGCCAAATTCTAGCATTTATGAAGTAACGAGTATCCTAACTTTAGCTTAATCTGCTTGCATGGGCAAGAGATGAGAGTATGACAATTTGCTTTTCTAGCACCTTTCTTCATAGAAACTTGTTACAACTTAATTTCTTTGCCCCCCCCCCCCTCCATATATAGCATAAAAAACAAAATGAGATGTGAAAGCAGAGGGTTAGAGGAGTTTGTCCAGGTAGAACTTCACCGGAAAATGACAAGTGGTCGCTGACTTGGGATCTTGCTGCAACTATTAGCTCAGATGTACGCCAAATTAGCAAGCTTTTGGAGAAAACAACTATAGAAACAGAGAGAGGAGGGTCAGGAGAGTTTGGGGGTGTCTTTTTGTACTTTTCCGGCGGTGACCGGTGATGGTTCGGTGGCAGAGCTGTAGCGGTGCACGGCGGAGGAGATTCTCAGTGGTGGGATAAAAATTGAGCAGAGTAACCCCAGCCTATGGCTAGGGTTTGAAATGAGAGAAGTGATGGGACTTTGGGGCTTATAAAGGTGGTCTAATGGGCCGATGGGTAAATAAAATAGGCCGGATGGGCATACAATGTAATTAAAGTAGGCAGAGTGGGTATTGAGTGCAAGCTAACTTCAAATGGGCATTAAAATGTAAATATTTATGTTTTGTGGACAGCCCATGTAAAAATCCCTATAATTAAGGGGGATTTACAAAAATATACATACATCCTATTTTATTTACATGGTTCTACCCATTACATTTATACCCATAACTTATTTACACTCTATACCCATTAGCTAATTACCTTCCTATTTTGAGTCATAAAACAACGAACTCAAGTTCCTTTCTCTCCTCATATCTTCTATTATTATTTTTTCATTTTGTTTGTCATTCTTTTATTATTCTTTTCTCCGTTTTCACTATTCTTTATTTTTTTTCCATTTATTATTCTTTTTTCTTTTATATTTTATCTCTCTTGTTTCTAGCACTATTCATGTCTCCCCATTTTATTTTATTTATTTTCTTTCTCTAAAATCTTATTATACTCATTTTTTTTATTTTTTTTCTTTCTTCAAAAAGACAAACTTTGTTCACAAAAACTGAAATATTTTATTTGCTCGATAGTATCTCATACTTTTATCTAAACATAAAACGGTATACCAAAAGAGTATATATGATATACAAAAAAGGTATACTTATTTAAAAGTAATAAAAATTTAAATATTTATATGTTCTGAAACATCTCGCAGTTCGGTCTGAACATAATAAGGTATACCGAAAGAGTATACAGTATACCAACAAGGTATATTTTATTCAAAATAACAATTATTGAAATACTCATTTTCTTGATAGCATCGCACATTTTAATCCAAACACAAAAGGGTATACCAAAAGAGAATACAATATACCAAAAAGGTATACTTTTTTAAAAATAATAAAAATTAAAATATCTATGTCTTCTGAAATATTTTGCACTTTGATTCGACACAAAAAGGTATATCAGAAGAGTATACAGTATACCAAAAGGGTATACTTTGTTCAAAACAACAAAAATTGAAACATTTATTCGCTCGGTAGCATCACACACTTGGATCCAAATACAAAAGGATATACCAGAAGAGTATACAGTATACCAAAAGTGTATATTTTGTTCAAAACAGCAAAAAATGAAATTCTTATTCGCTCGGTAGCATCGCACTGACACTACCCGAAATCTGGTTAGGCCGTGCGGGCACCCGACATCCTTCCCTATACCCGTCGGGCGAACCCTTATCAATTAAATTAGGAAAATAAATATAATTCAATTTATAAATAATAACAAGACTTAGAAAAAGTACAAACATAATGATATCTCTAAGCTGTAAAAAAAAAAATTACAGCTGACTACCCAACATGCTAGGCTTAGGGCTATCTAGACCAGACATCTAAGAGTACAAAAGAAGACAGATACTTCCTGAAGGGAGCAAAATGCAATTGAAATAATGAACAATAAACTGGTGGCCATCCAGAATAAAAGCAGGCTCACCCTGACAGCTGAAGTCGTCTTCGCTCCTTCACAACGTGGCGAACTCAATCCTGGAGCGAACCTGCCGAAACGAAATAGATAGACAAGAAACAAACAACAAACAAGGGTGAGTCAAAAGGACTCAATAAGTGGAGCAGACTAGCCACCTCAAAGAATAGGATAGCTAGCCAGGGAGAAAAGAAACAAATAAACCAAATTCCTCTTATTTAAATTATGAAAAGGCAGAGCCAGATAATAACTAGAAACGCGTATGGAATCACAAACTCATCTACAACCAGGAATGTAAGATAGCAAAAACATATATGTATTCCGAACACACCAACAATCAGAAATTCATCCTGTTGCGGCATGCAACCCGATCCATATATTCATCCTGTTGCGGCGTGCAACCCGATCCATATATTCATATTGTCGTGGTGTGCAACCCGATCCATATATTTATGCTGTTGCGGCGTGCAACCTGATCTATATATTTATACCGTTGCGGCGTGCAACCCGATCCCCGACACCCAGGATACGAGCCAGAAATATATAGGCAAACTGAGATATGTCCACGACATAGTACATATACCGCATATATAAAACACAACACAATACACACAAAAGTCAGTATACGGTGCAATGAGATGGAATGAATGCGGTTCGATGCAATGCAATCACATATGCCTGATACCTCTCTCCGGCGTGGGACTCTCATCGTCTATCAGGAGATATATGCAATAATGATCCTTCACTAGCTCGGGACTCTCATCGATTACCGGAAAGTATATGCAATAATAACCCTTCACCGATGCGGGACTCTCATTGCCAACCGGGAAGTATATGCAATAATGAACCTTCACCGGCTCGGGACTCTCATCGATTACCGGGAAGTATATGCAATGATGACCCTTCATTGGCTCAGGACACTCATCGATTACCGGGAAGTATATGCAACGATGACCCTTCACCGGCTCGGGACTCTCATCGATTACCGAGAAGTATATGCAACGATGACCCTTCACCGACTCGGGAATCTCATCAATTACCGGGAAGTATATGCAATGATGACCATTCACCGGCTCAGGACTCTCATCGATCACCGGGAAGTATATGCAAGCATGATCCTTCACCGGTGCGGGACTCTCATCGCCAACCGGGAAGTATATGCAATGATGAACCTTCACCGGCTCGGGACTCTCATCGATTACCAGGAAGTGTATGCAATAATGACCCTTCACTGGTGCGGGACTCTCATTGCCAACCAGGAAGTATATGCAATGATCAAAAGCAGAGTGCAATGTTCATATGCTCAATGCAATACCAACAACAAGGCTTAACATATAATATACAATGTAAATTCAAAGCTAAGGCGTAATGAGTACGCCTATTAGCAACTACACACGTAAAGAACACGTGGTAGAAAATCCATGAAGCCAAGTGCCTCCAAAGTAATAGATATAAACACTTACCTTGTTACAAAGTTAGCACAGTTACTCAACAACCGCTTTATCCTTTGGATTCACTGCCAAACGATCCTGCTGCATTCAATAAGTAGAAAACGATATCAAATAAGGCTAATGGCTTCATTTCCCACATCTTAGGGTAATCCGGTGATGCAATGGAAACTAGGCGGAAGCTACAAACGATATGAAAATACGGAAGCTAAAACAAGATAGGCGATATCGATAATGATATCGAGATAAAAGCAAGACGAGGCTTGAAACGTTTACCTAAGTAGCACCGAGGAACTTGTCTCGATACACCCCGGGTGAAGTCAAGGATCACCTATACTACGCAACTACCATCAAGAGACACTCGGCTCTCGCAAATAGAATGATCAAAGAGGTTTCGATGTTCAACTTGGAATCGGCCAAGTGAAATCATGCCCGTTCATGGGTTCTTCATTGAGATTCACTCAAGAAATATATCATTCTACATTCAAGGTTGGTTCCAATACAATAAATGAATTAGGGGTCTATTTATAGCACCCCATTACAAGGTTTGTCAAGTTTCTGGTCCGCACTGCCCAAGTCCTCTTCGCGATCGCGCACAAGGATATGCGATCGCGAGGAACACTCAGCCATCAAGCCATCGCGATCGCGTGAGGAGCGACGCTGTCGCACAGAACAAAAGGAGACTCTTCGCGATCGCGTGAGTATGGGCGCGATCGCGAAGAACAAGAGTTCTTCGTCAGGCAGTAAGCTCAGCAGGTGCTCTCCTGTTTTGCCCTGTTTTGCTCTCCTGCTTCCTGCACTGTTTTCCAGGCCTGCCTTCACTTTGATTGAGCTCCAATGCATGGTCTTCAAGTCGTCTCCCGAGCTCATATCATCCATTCCTTGACTTCAAAGCCAAGTGTAGGTGTTGATGCAATTTGGGTTGCATCATCCTCCCCTTCTTGAGAAGATTTCGTCCTCGAAATTAAGGCGTCCTCCTCCAAGGTAGCATCACCTACATCAAAAGGCAAGCAAAAAAACAAAAGCTCCTACTACATGAGTAGGTTAGTGCACCAAGTGTGGGAAAACACACTCTTAAAGTACAACCAAGTATCAATGGCAACAAAGAAGCTCATGTTCCCTAAGGAACTATCAAGTACTTGGTTCAACAACGAAGTGCTCCCAACAGAAGAACAAATAAGGAGATCAATAGTGCATGTCATATGCAAGATTAAGCTATCAAAGTCACTACGATCCCTAAGTTCAAGATTAGTGCACCAAGACTTCCCACGATGCGAGTAGGCAAGTCCAACAAGAGTGAAGGTAAGTGGTGTGGAAAATTCACTCTTGTGATAGAGCCATGTATCAATACAAATCAAAAAGCTTATGTCTCCAAAGGAGACAACAAGTTCTTGGCTCCATAGTGACAAGCACTCACAACCATAACAAGCAAAGAGACCAATAGGACATGGAACATTCAAGATTAAGCAATCAAAGTTCCTATGACCCTTAAGCTCATGATCAACTTACCAAACCTTCAATGCAATATCTTCGGGATGCGGCACAATGGTTTTGGCATGCTCAATTCTCAAAGTGTGGTTAACATGTGGAATGGCATAGACAAAGTTAGTCAATTCACAATTAGAATCAACTACCCCACTCCCCTTCTTAAGAGCTCTCATACTCACACTAAGAGATACCTCCTCATCTCCAATTTCATCCTCGAGACAACCCCCTCACAAGGTAAGCTCTCAAGGAAGCATTATTAATGGCCTCTTCATCATCATAACCTGCACCAACAAGAGTAGGGTCACTAGAAGACTCATCTACCTCACTCGAAGCTTCAAACAAAGAGTTGTCTATGGGATCAAATCCCTCACACCACGGAGGTTCTAGCTCATTCTCAACTCTAGTCCGATACAGATCACCTTCACAATTAAAGAGGCCCCCACGCAACGGGAATATAAAAGCATGCACCTCAATTTCATAGTCACATTGTGGATTCGTATCAAGACTAGGTTCTTCGCCCTCGCTTGAGGAGTCATCATAGACAACCTTGTCCAATTCATGCAATTTGGACTCCTCAAGGTCACTCTCATCCTTACTACGACACACAAATCCACCAAAATCAATCATACCAACAAGGGTCGAGTCACATAACTCTTCTTCCCCTTTATCAAATATGGGTGGGGGTGTCATAACAAGGGTCACAAGCAAGGTCAACTAACACAATTTCACTAGAGAGAGGTTCTTTGAATACCGGGCTCACATCATGATGTGGCTTTTCATTCCTCTCGACTAGCGGGTCACATGCAAACACAAGTTGACCATTAGACTCTTCACTAGTTGCAAGGTCAATATAGGCATCATAAGCAACAACTAGCTTTGAGTCTCCACAAGACAAGGGATTAACATTTTCATGAGAAGGGAAGGTAACACTTACATTTGAGTCGCTCCCGTGAGCACTCACATAGCTTGAAGTGTCGCATTCAATTCCTTCATTACGAAGTTCACAATGATGCTCTCCGTCCTCTTGTCTTCCTTCCAAGGAAAACGGTTGAGGCTCCACTAGCTCGCCTCCAAGAGTACCTACACATAAGCCAAAATAAATAGAAAGAGAAGAAGATAAATCATGGTTAGAACAAAGGGTGTCTTCACTTTCACTCGAGATTTCCTCTCCCCTCACTTCTTTCATTTCTCGCTCAAGGCCAATTGTAGGTCCGGGTGATGCTTCACTCTCAACTTGCAAGGGCAGACCATAAGATTGTTGGTTCCGGGCTCAAGTTTCATGGGTAACTTGGCCTTAGCAGCTTCCTTCAACTCCCTCATAATCCTATAGTCATTACTTACTTGCTTGGGCGTCAAGGGCTTGAGTACATACTTCCTAGAACCGTGCAAGACCGTGTAAGAGTTGGTCCTACCATCATGTACTACG
Organism: Petunia x hybrida; assembly: GCA_037355625.1. NCBI lineage: Eukaryota > Viridiplantae > Streptophyta > Magnoliopsida > Solanales > Solanaceae > Petunia > Petunia x hybrida. The sequence goes on along the minus strand of JBBBVM010000027.1, from coordinate 2,259,000 downwards.
CTCCGATCATATTGCCATGGCCTTCCAAACAAGAGATGGCAAGCTTGCATAGGAACTACATCGAACATTATCTTATCTCAGTAATTTCCAATGCCAAACTCAACCAAAGCTTGCCTCACCACCCTCAACTCTCCACACTCACTCAACCATTGTAACCGGTAGGGATGTGGATGTGTTATAGTAGGCAATTGTAATTGGGAAATCAAAGTCTCACTCACTATGTTAGCACAACTTCCCGAATCAATGATCATTGAGCACACTTGCCCCATCACTCGACACCTAGCATGGAAGAGATTCTCTCTTTGCACATGCTCCGACTTCTCAAGACTCATGGCACCCAAACTCCTCCGTACCACAAGTGTCATTTTAAGCTCATCATTACCTTGGGGAATGCCCAAGTTGTGGGGAGGGCCCACTTGTTGGGGAATGCCCAACGGTTGGGGAATGCCCAACATTTCATCACTAGTACCTTCTTCGGTACCTCTTTGGACACTCGGGGTCCATTCCTCTTTGAGGTTATCAAACCTCGAACTTATGGATCTCATCTCAGCCAAGAGGTAGGCCAAAGTACTTACCGGGACTTCAACGGTATAGTATACGTCTCCGGCCATGTACCTACAAAAAGTAAAAACAAGAGAAAGAGGTTAGAGTAAAAACCCTCACTCGCTCCCTCACCTTTGAAGTGTCACTCGGGTACACTCAATTTAGTGGGTTGTAGGATCACTCAAGCTTGATCTCAAAGGCTTCCTCGTAGTTGAACAACCACCTCAATAACCACTCAAGTCACAAGAACCAAACACTCTTCATGGTGAGTGGAATTGATGGGACTCGATGGGCGAACGGCGTTATAAGTGAGCACTTGAGCCAAAAATATACTACGAGCCTTCTTTCAGCTCTACTCTCCTTCTAGGCACGAGTATCCTATTCGCATAATGTATTAGTACTAATTGGGTGGAAGTGTTACCCTCAAAGTACTAACCGAAAGTGACGCGATCAAATGTTCAAAGATCGAATCGTCACTAAACGGATTCGGAATTGGATGACTTTTGGTTAGTGATCTACAAACTCATCATATTTGATGATACAATTGGATTTTTGGTGAGTGGAAACTGTTACAAACGCTTTGCGAAAAATCTGTCCCAATTCAGGATTTCTGGAAAATGGAAACCCTTCGCGATCGCGTGAGGTAAGGCGCGATCGCGATGAACAAAATGGCAAGGTGACGCGAACGCGTAAAGCAGGGCGCGATCGCGCAGGCCTGCGTTCCAGAACCAGAACCCCGACTGTAAACTCAGTTTTTGGCACACAAATCACCCCAATTCAACTTGTTGTTCAGTTCTAAAGCTTCCAAGGGGTGTTTTCAACTGAAGTAAACAATCCCCAATGGTTGTACCAATCAAACAATGAACAAACAACTTGTTTCAAGAATTTGGAGTAAGTTTCTTCAAAATTTTCAAGAACTTCAAAATTTCAAAAGTTTGATTCTCAGTCCGCTAATCCAAATAGCGATATGGGGATATCAAAATGACGGAAAAACTATAAGGATCAATCCCCGATACCAAACAACCAAGAATTCACAACATAAAACAAGTTTTATCACATTGTGTAAATTCTTAACTTGAGATTTGGTTTTCAAGATTTTGATTCACGACTTCAAATCGTGTTTCGTGGGTACCAAATAAACGGGAATATGATAACAAACAATCCCCAATGACAAACAACAATAAAATCGTTACAACCAACGATTTCTAGCAAATTTTTGGGTTTTCTAGTTTTTGAATTTTTTTGTTTTTCTTCCAAATAAGAACCAACAAACAACACAATGATAACAATAACGAGAATAAGACCGAGGATTCGTAAGAACGAAGCCTAGCCGTGCTCTGATACCAACTGATGCAATGGAAACTAGGCGGAAGCTACAAACGATATGAAAATACGGAAGCTAAAACAAGATAGGCGATATCGATAACGATATCGAGATAAAAGCAAGACGAGGCTTGAAACGTTTACCTAAGTAGCACCGAGGAACTTGTCTCGATACACCCCGGGTGAAGTCAAGGATCACCTATACTACGCAACTACCCTCAAGAGACACTCGGCTCTCGCAAATAGAATGATCAAAGAGGTTTCGATGTTCAACTTGGAATCGACCAAGTGAAATCATGCCCGCTCACGGGTTCTTCATTGAGATTCACTCAAGAAATATATCATTCTACATTCAAGGTTGGTTCCAATACAATAAATGAATTAGGGGTCTATTTATAGCACCCCATTACAAGGTTTGTCAAGTTTCTGGTCCGCACTGCCCAAGTCATCTTCGCGATCGCGCACAAGGATATGCGATCGCGAGGAACACTCAGCCATCAAGCCATCGCGATCGCGTGAGGAGCGACGCTGTCGCGCAGAACAAAAGGAGACTCTTCGCGATCGCGTGAGTATGGGCGCGATCGCGAAGAACAAGAGTTCTTCGTCAGGCAGTAAGCTCAGCAGGTGCTCCCCTGTTTTGCCCTGTTTTGCCCTGTTTTGCTCTCCTGCTTCCTGCACTGTTTTCCAGGCCTGCCTTCACTTTGATTGAGCTCCAATGCATGGTCTTCAAGTCGTCTCCCGAGCTCATATCATCCATGCCTTGACTTCCAAACCAAGTGTAGGTGTCGATGCAATTTGGGTTGCATCATCCGGTTAGGAACCTGATACCCTATTCGCATACGCAATACGCAGGCCAGGCCTATGTACAGGATTTAAGATCACATAACCAAACCCTAAATAAATTAGATTTATATGTTGCCCATAACTCACTGAGTATAAATATATAATCAATTCCATTATCGGGGTCCATTTGACCTTTTAAACTATTAATTGAACTTATTAAACACGATGGCTAATATCCCAATTTTTACCGTAAAAATATATTCAAACACACATAATAAACTCAAATAATATATTAGGATCATTACCTGAATGTTTCAGGGTTAAAATTCTACTTTTCTCCAGCCCTTTTTCTCATTTTCTGGCAGTTTCTCTTTCGTTTCTAAGTTTTGTTCCCGTTTCTCATTCTGACGTTTCTGTTTCATTCTTTCATAGTAGGCTAAGGGGATAAACCGCCTAACTTTTGTCCTTTTTTCCTTTTTTTCTTTTTTTTTTTTAAATTCGCTGCTACGGTAAAAATTAAAACGGTACACTGCGATATTCGAAATAATTCCAACTTTTGCATATCAGTTATACAAAATATATATAGCATACTCGCTAAGGCGGATCTCAAATCGGACTCCCGAAACTCAATATGCAAATTAAATGGGAAAGGTCAAATTATTTAACTTTTGGCATTTTAGCGGAAACTAGCCGAAAAACATCGAAATTGACTTTCGAAAGTTTATAAATGTCCAAATAATCATACGAACCTAACGACGCTTTCGGATTTCGAATCAGAGCTCGTTCGCCAAAACCGAGCTGGAAAATCTCTTTTTTAGATTTATCGACAATAAAAACTGAAACCTTCTTCCGATGCCTACAAAACGAGGTCTGATTTAGCTCAATTTTTACAGATAAGTCTCAATAGATATTATGAATATTTTAAAATTATCGACACGCCAATCGGAGTCCTAACTTCTGAAACGACTGACCGAGGTCATTTCATTCTCCTCCACTTATACTCTCGTTCGTCCTCGAACGAGCCTAAGTCTAAAGAAAAAAAAATTGCACGGATAACAAGAGAACTTGCACGACCTTCATAAGCTACTCCACTGGCATTATCTCCTGATTGCAGGATCAGAATTATAACACGCATATTGAACTTTTGGAATAAAATATATCTGGATAATATGATAATACCATTGCACCGTTTATTCTGACTAAACTGATCCTTCCTCGATTACGAGAAGAGAGTTTTGCATTTTCGAAGCAAAGATATATGGAACTCTTGATGGATTAACATGATTCTGCCGGTGAATCACCTCGTCGATATACTTTTCGATATAGAACAAGTCGATGAAACAAAGAATTAGCTTATGCTCTCAAAATGCCTTAGAGATTTAATATTTATATTCATTACTGGAGGAAGACTCCTCCACTTAGAGCTTCAGCTCATACATCTAAGTTGAATAAAAATAGTCATCCTCGCACAACCTGATGGATTAAGGAAGACTTAGCTAAATAGAGACGCGGCTCAGACCTGAGCTACCAAATTACTCTCTCGAGTTACCAAACAGCTGCAACTCTCGAGTCACAACTCCATACATTTTCTATAAGCACCACTGCCTGATGGATCAAATCAAAGGTCAAATGACGCCTCTCATTACCCTTAGTAGCTTTGAAAAATAACAATGTGCTTACTCGGCCACCTTGACACGCACTCTGGCTCAACACAGGGAACATCACAAGAGGTTACTGATCGTCTAAGCTCACCAGTTCTGAACAAAGAAGAGATGGCAACGGACCGAGGATATAAATAATTAGAGCTTTAGGAAGCTCATCTTCTTATTTACTTGGTTACCTGAGCTAGACTACTTACGAGTCAAGCTAACCAAAGAACCGAAATTGAAGAAATAGACATTAAATGAGCTCTATGGAACAACATCCATGCCAATTTAACCTCGCAATAAGAAGAAAACTCTGACAATTTACCAGAAAACCCTTTTATAACCCAGATAAGCTTATGGAATTACATGACTTTACTAGCGTCTTGAACCAAGAGGAGATATGTAGATCGAATATTATTTACTAACCACTTTATACCGGAAGAATAATACAATACGGAATTCCGAGAAGAGAGGTATACTAATTTGACTTAATAATAAAAGCTGGCACGATAAGACGCCAAGTAGACAATACGGACACTCACTGTAAAATCTCTCATATTTAGACCAGATAAAATAGTAGGGTCGCACAAATGCCCTGAATAAATCATACTAGATGCTCACCCCTTTATCGCAATTGATTCTTAATAGAAACAATATCCAAGGAAACCATAGAAACATGATATGACAAACCATTTTCAAATCGATCAAAAGAATCAAATCTTACTCACATTTAAGAGAGGAAGAAATCTCACGGTCTACTATATTGGATGCCTCAGCATCCCGTCTGACAAGCAGTTCATAGAACTGCCTCTGCAGCTGGGCTGAGCCACTACCCTGACAATCACTTTCTGAAGAACCACTGCCACTACACTCTCAACCTCTACTGGATGGTGGCATTTATCTGGCTAATTGAGATCTATATGAAATTCCCTGCGACTGCGCAGATGCTTGATGACGAGAGAAAAGACGACTGCCTACCTGTCGGAGTAAGGGAAAACTCCTCAAAGGATAGCCAGACTCACGACAATGATAACATCTTTTCGCTGAATATGGGAGCTGGACAGATTGTTGAAAGCTACAAATAGAAAGCTGAGTCTAATCTTGATGAACTACCCGCGCACTCTGAGAATCACGCTCTACAAGCTGAGATAACCTGGAAGGTGACCTCCTAATATAATCAGAACTTTTACCTCCAAATGAGGTACCATGGTTACCCACTAGGGCCACAGGATCTCTTGTTATCCCGCTCTAAATCTTCCCCCTCTAACTTATGGTATGCCTAATACCTTTGAGCAATATCAACAACGACATCAAATAAAGTCCCAACCTCAATCTCTTGAGCTATCTGGGATCTCAAGGAAAAAGAAAGGTTATCAATAAATCTTTGATTCTCTCGAAAGGCTTATGGACTAGTTCTAATACATATCCAACCATTTTATAGAATTCAATCTCATATTCTGAAACACCAACAGGCTAACTGACAGGCTACCCTGTCCAATCCACTCGAACTGGAAACACTTTTCATCTCGCTTGCTACTCGAAAGGAATTTTTTTCCACGAATCTAGAAGAAAAATCGAACCAAGTTAGCTAATAAGAGAGCGGCCCACCAATTCAAGGCTGGACCCTGAAATCGGAAAGCAAAATAATCAACACCATATCGCTCGATATAATCAAGAGCCTGAAGGATACGCTGACATCATTTTATTTTTAAAAAAAAAGTTACACAGGGATTATCTAATGCATGGCTTGAGAAAATCGGAAGGTTCAACCGCGCAAAATAATGTAACTTGTTTAGGCACTCGGACCGAGCCATTACTCAGGCTAGCTAACCAGCCAGAATAACTAGTGGCGCAACACATGCTGCCTGTGGAACATATTTTACTGGGGCAACATCAAGAACTGGAACAAGAGCTCTCTAAGTCCGAACATCTGCATGTGCGGCGACCAGATAAGCTGCCTAGCGAATAATAGGTTCTTGCGGTATCTACGTTGCCAAAATTCTCGTTAAAGCATCGTAGAGAGCCAGGGGAACCACAAGGCCCTGCTCTCTTGCCCATTGCGAGCTCGTACATCCATAACTAAATCGTCAGCACGATCAAAAACTCTCGGGCTTCATCAGTGCTAGCCCCAGGCTAGACTGCTTTGTCTTGAACTCATACTGTTTGCTGATTCGTTGCACGAAGGTTCAAAATTTCCACAAAGGAATTATCGAATTAACAAAAATACTTTTGAATCCTAGACCGATGCACGATCAGAAATAAAGGAAGTGAAACTTCCTAAATGCCATCATAGCCTCTTGTAGATAAGTACAGACGTCTACATACCCATCAACGAAACTCTACTTAGACACTGTCTTAGTCAGGATAGATTCTAAACTGGGCTCTGTTACCAACTGACACGACCTGAAATCCAGTTAGGCCGTGCGGGCACCCGACATCCTTCTCTAGACCCGTCGGGCGAACCCTTATCAATTAAATTAGGAAAATAAATAATTCAATTTATAAATAATAACAAGACTTAGAAAAAGTACAAACATAATGATACCTCTAAGCTGTAAAAAAGAAATTACAGCTAACTACCCAACATGCTAGGTTTAGGGCTATCCAGACCAGACATCTAAGAGTACAAAAGAAGATAGATACCTCCTGAAGGGAGCAAAATGCAATTGAAATAATGAACAATAAACTAGTGGCTGTCCGGAATTAAAGCTGGCTCACCCTGACAGCTGAAGTCGTCTTCGCTCCTTCACAATGTGGCGAACATAATCCTGGAGCTAACCTGCCGAAATGAAATAGATAGACAAGATACAAACAACAAACAAGGGTGAGTCAAAAGGACTCAATAAGTGGGGCAGACTAGCCACCTCAAAGAATAGGATAGCTAGCCAGGGAGAAAAGAAACAGATAAACCAAATTCCTCTTATTTATATTATGAAAAGGCAGAGCCAGATAATAACTAGAAACACGTATGGAATCACAAACTCATCTACAACCAGGAACGTATGATAGCCAGAACATATAGGTATCCCGAACACATCAACAATCAGAAATACATCCTGTTGCGGCGTGCAACCCGATCCATATATTCATCCTGTTGCGGCGTGCAACCCGATCCATATATTCATACTGTCGTGGCGTGCAACCCGATTCATAAATTTATATTGTTGCGGCGTGCAACCTGATCCATATATTTATACCGTTGCAGCATGCAACCCGATCCCCGACACCCAGAATACGAGCGAGAAATATATAGGTAAACTAAGATATGTCCACGACATAGTACACATACCGCATATATAAAATACAACACAATACACACAATAGTCAGTATGCGGTGTAATGAGATAGAATGAACGCGATACGATACAATGCAGTCACATATACCTGATACCTATCTCCGGCGTAGGACTCTCATCGTCTACCAGGAGATATATACAATAATGATCCTTCACCGGCTCGGGACTCTCATCGATTACCGGGAAGTATATACAATGATGACCCTTCACCGGTGCAGGACTCTCATCGCCAACTGGGAAGTATATGCAGTAATGAACCTTCACCGGCTCGGGACTCTCATCGATTACCGGGAAGTATATTCAATGATGAACCTTTACCGGCTCGAGACTCTCATCGATTACCGGGAAGTATATGCAATGATGACCCTTCACCGGCTCGGGACTCATATCGATTACCGGGAAGTATATGCAATGATGACCCTTCACCGGCTCGGGACTCTCATCGATTACCGGGAAATATATGAAATGATGACCCTTCACCGGCTCGGGACTCTCATCGATCACCGGGAAGTATATGCAATAATGATCCTTCACCGGTGCTGGACTCACATCGCCAACCGGGAAGTATATGCAATGATGAACCTTCACCGGCTCGGGACTCTCATCGATTACCGGGAAGTGTATGCAATAATGACCCTTCACCGGTGCGGGACTCTCATCGCCAACCGGGAAGTATATGCAATGATCAAAAGAAGAGTGCAATGCTCATATGCTCAATGCAATACCAACAACAAGGCTTAACATATAATATACAATGTAAATTCAAAGCTAAGGCATAATGAGTACGCCTATCGGCAGCTACACACGTAAAGAACACGTGGTAGAAAACCCATGAAGCCAAGTGCCTCCAAAGAAATCGATATAAACACTTACCTTGTTACAAAGTTAGCACAGTTACTCAACAACCGCTTTATCCTTTGGATTCACTGCCAAACGATCCTGCTGTATTCAATAAGCAGAAAACGATATCAAATAAGGCTAAAGGCTTCATTCCCCATATCTTAGGGTAATCCGGTTAGGAATCTGATACCCTATTCGCATACGCAATACGCAGACCAGGCCTATGTACAGGGTTTAAGGTCACATAACCAAACCCCAAATAAATTACATTTATATTTTGCCCATAACTCACTGAGTACGAATATATAATCAATTCCATTATCGGGGTCCATTTGACCCTTTAAACTATTAATTGAACTTATTAAAAACGATGGCTAATATCTCAATTTTTACCGTAAAAATATACTCAAACACACATAATAAACTCAAATAATATATTAGGATCATTACCTGAATGTTTCAGGGTGAAAATTCTACTTTTCTCCAGCCCATTTTCTCATTTTCTGGCATTTTGTCTTTTGTTTCTAAGTTTTGTTCCCGTTTCTCATTCTGACGTTTCTGTTTCATTCATTCATAGTAGGCTAAGGGGATAAACCGCCTTACTTTTGTCCTTTTTTCCTTTTTTCTGTTCTTTTAAAATTCGCTGCTACGGTAAAAATTAAAACGGCACCCTACGATATTCGAAATAATTCCAACTTTTTTATATCATTATAAAAAATATATATAGCATACTCGCTAATGCTGATCTCAAATCGGACTACCGAAACTCAATATGTAATTTAAATTGGAAAGGTCAAATTATTTAACTTTCGGCATTTTAGCGGAAACTAGCCGAACAACATCGAAATTCACTTTCGAAAGTTTACAAAAGTCACAAATAATCATACGAACCTAACGGCGCTTTCGGATTTCGAATTGGAGCTCGTTCGCCAAAACCGAGCTCGAAAATCTCTTTTTAATATTTATCGACAATAAAAACTGAAATCTTCTTCCGATGCCTACCAGACGAGGTCTGATTTAGCTCAAATTTTACAGATAAGTCTCAATAGATATTATGAATATTTTAAAATTATCGACATGCCGATCGTAGTCCTAACTTCTGAAACGACTGACCAAGGTCGTTTCGCGCACACTTGGATCAAAACACAAAAGGGTATACCAGAAGAGTATACAGTATACCAAAAGGGTATAATTTGGTCAAAACAACAAAAACTGAAATATTTATTAGCTCGGTAGTATCACACACTTGGATTCAAACACAAAAGATTATATACTAGAAGAGTATACAATATACCAAATGGTATACTTTGTTCATAACAGCAAAATCTGAAATATTTATTAACTCGGTAGCATCGCACACTTGGATCCACACAAAAGGGTATACCAGAAGAGTATACAATATACCAAAAGTGTTATTTTGTTCAAAACAACAAAAACTGAAATATTTATTCGTTCGGTAGCATCACAGACTTGGATCCAATCACAAAAGGATATACCGAAAGAGTATACAGTATGCCAAAATAGTATACTTTGTTTTAAACAACAAAAACTGAAATATTTATTCGTTCGGTAGCATCGCACACTTAGATCCAAACACAAAAGGGTATACTGGAAGAGTATACAGTATACCAGAAGGGTATACTTTGTTTAAAATAACCAAAACTGAAATATTTATTCGCTCGGTAGCATCGCACACTTTGATCCAAACACAAAACGGTATATCAAAAGAGTATACAGTATACCAAAAAGGTATACTTTGTTCAAAACAACAGAAACTGAAATATTTATTGGCTCGGTAGCATTGCACCCTTTGATCCAAACACAAAAGGATATACCGGAAGAGTATAAAGTATACCAAAAGGATATACTTTGTTCAAAACAATAAAAATTGAATTATTTATTTCCTCGATAGTATCACACACTTTAATTCAAATACAAAAGGGTATGCCAAAAGAGTATACAGTATACCAAAAGGGTATACTTCATTCAAAACAACAAAAACTGAAATATTTATTTGCTCCGTAGGGTTGCAAACTTTGATTCAAACATAAAAGAGTATACAGTATACCAAAAGGGTATACTTTGTTCAAAACAACAAAAACTGAAATATTTATTTGCTCGGTAGCACCATTGTATTTGATCCAAATACAAAAGGGTATACTAAAAGAGTATATAATATACCAAAAGGGTATACTTTGTTGAAAACAACCAAAGCTGAAGTATTTATTTGCTCTATAGCTACGCACACTTTGATCCAATTGCAAAAGGATATACCAAAAGAGTATACAGTATACCAAAAGGGTATACTTTGTTCAAAACAAAAAAAAACTGAAATATTTATTTTCTAGATAGGGTCGCACACTTTGATCCAAATACAAAAAGGTATACCAAAAGAGTATATAGTACAAAAGGATTTACTTTGTTCATAACAATAAAAACTAAAATATTTATTTGCTCGATAGTATCGCGTACTTTGATCCAAATACAAAAGGTATATCAAAAGAGTATACAATATACCAAAAAAGTATACTTATTTAAAAATAATAAAAAATAAAATATCTATGTATTCTGTAAAATCTCGCACTTCAATCAGACCATAACAAGGTATATCAAAAGAGCATACAGTATACCAAAAAAGGTATACTTTGTTAAAAATAAAAATAAAAAACTAAAATATTTATTTGCTCGATAGTATCATATACTTTGATCCATATCCTATTTTACTTGTTTCTTCGTTGATTTTCTTCTATATACCTTTCTAGTATACAGTATACCGCAATGGTATACTTATTTAATTTGTGCCACTGGGCTTACCTGCTAGAAAGGTATACAAACACTTTGAGTTTTTTCTATAATTATTTTCAGTCACACTTTTCTTGATATTTGAGTAGTGTTGACTTTCTTATTCATTACATTGTAGACATATATTAGTCTTTCAATATTCTCTAAAGTGAGAATAGCCAAGGCTAGTGGGACAAATTAAAGAGATTTACCATCGGGGTATACTGGATGCTAGAAGAGTATACAGAATAAAATCTTTTCTTTAAATTTTGGATTTAGATTTTTTGTTCAGCATACCTTTCTGGTATATAGTATACCACAATGGTATACTTATTTAACTTGTGTCACTAGGTTTGCGTTAGAAAGGTATACAAACACTTTGAATTTTTTCTAAAATTATTTTCAATCATACATTTCTTCATTTTTTGTAGCGTTGACTTTCTTATTCATTACTTTATATTGTTAACATATATTAGTCTTTTAATATTGTGTTAAGTGAGATTAGCCAAGCCTAGTGAGACAATATGCCTTTCTAATATACAATATACTTCAGTGGTATACTTATTTAACGTGTTCAACAACTTAAATACAAACAACATATACCAAAAGAGAGTAGTTGACGAAGAATGCATATCCAATTTAAAATTAATGTATTATTACTACGTCCTTTAATTTGATGTTGTTAATAAAAAAAGCCAAGATTATGACATCAAACAGTATAAAGGTAATACAGATGAAAACAAAAGAAAGATGAGGTTGTCGTCATTGAGGTTGACGAAGAATGACGACAGAAACCATGCTTTACCAAATGGTTGTTGGTTCATTACAAGACTACCAACCCCTTGTATTAAAATTCTGTATACTAGATGAGTTACAGTTAATGAACTCAACTCTCCCTATTGCACTATATATCTTGCCCTAGCCAAGCCCCAAGTCTTTCATCTCAGAAGCAAAACATAGAGCAATAGCCCTCACTCTCTCACTTCAAAGTTTCTTTGAGTTTCACTTCACATCTGCGTCTATCTGCTTCTTCAGCTTGTGATTAAGGCCCTCTGTCAAAGCTGATGATGATGATGTCAAAGAGGCCTTCACCGAGCTCAATCCTTCCAATTCACCAACACTGATAATTTGCTCTTCAATATCGTTGTTAGGCACATTTAGTTCTTGGGATAAGCGAATAATTATGTTAGTTTCAGCTCTAATTTCTTGGTGTTTGTTACTGGTTCCATTTTCAGAAATGGACGACAAATTTCCAGACTCGGACATGGTGCTAGTGTCGACTCTTGCTATTTTTTGTTTTTGATTGGGCAGAAACACATCAGACAAGGGAGCCTTTAAAACAAATGAATGAGAAGTAGACGAATCACCTAAATTGTCAAGAAAAGGATCATGTTATTAGCTGCAAATGGAAATTTATTAAACTGACTTCATTATCGCTAGCTACATAGTCACACCACCACGAGCTTGACACTACACTACGCTGCTACTATATCTCCACCCACGCACAAGCCATTAACACCGCTGCCTCCTCGCCATCGACATTGTCCAAGCGCTGCAGCATCACCCAAGCTTGCCTCCTGGTTGTAAGGTGACAAATTAACGACATTAGTTTGAAACTGTTAATTTTGAAATGGATGAAATTTATCAAAAACTTGCACCTTGAATTTCGATATATTGTATGACTATCATGAACTATTCTTTAACAAAGAGCTTAACAAGATCATGTCAGTCATCATCATTCGTCTCAAGATCATCGGCTATTTCTTCTTCCTCGCTTGTCTCATCGTCATCGACAAATTCTTCCTCGGTTGTTTCAACGTCATCCATATATTCATCCTTCTCGTTTTCCCTAGATGTTCCTTCTCCAAAATTAGTCGTGTTTTTTCCACGTCTAACCACCGATTCATCAAACTGTTCATAGATGCCTTCACGATGCTGCAACTGGTCGGCTAATTCATTATCCGCAATCAAGGGAATGGTTGAAACCTCATTTTGATATGCAACATCTAATACATCATCTACTTCCACTTTTCCTACCGGCTTGCCTTTTAGAACAGCCCACCAATTGGCCTTGACTTTGGATTTGGCTTTGTCTTTGTTCTTTTTCGGTGGATACGGAACGTACCACACTTACTTCACATTCTGGGCAATGATGAAAGGATCATAATGTCCATATGATCTTCTATGATTAACCTCAACTACTTTAGAACATGGGTCTACCCTCATACCCTTGGGACTCGGATCAAACCACTTGCACCGAAAAAGCACCAATCTTTTACGAGGCCAACCTACTGTAAACTCTACCTCTAAAATATCCTCAATCACACCATAGTAATCAAAGCCTACATTCTGGTCACCAGTACCACCTTTCACACACACACCGCTGTTGTTAGTTTTCTTCTCCTCAGCCCATGTTTTAGTATGAAACTTGTACCCATTAACGAGGTACGTAGATATCCTCTTGTATTTATGATACGGCCCATGGGATATATCACGCAACAATGGGAAGTTTATGCCATTATCCGGATTGAGTACCTATATACAAATTCAATATAGTTGTACACAAGAAAAAAACTTAAGTATTTCTTTATATAACACTTACAAATTCTCTAAACCAATATGAAAACTTTTCATAGACAGCATCAGCACCAAAAACACCAACAAAGTGACTGGATGATGTGCCAAAGAAATTCTCATTAGTTAGAATAATGAGGAAACTTGAATGTTAGGCATAAATGCAAAATAAATCATACTTGTAAAAAGGCGTGACCTCGGGACAATTCAACAACACATGTGTTGTAGCTGCTTTTCTGTCCCGGTCAGTGAACTTGCATACTTCAGTCGTTAACTTTCCTCTCCCAGGTTGATTGAATATAGAAAATGGTGGGTAATTCGGATCATTGTTGTCTCCGACATCATACCGATCCGGCCTGTTACGCAAACATGGCACATTCTGATCAAAATAATACGAACAGAAATGAGAAGTTTCTCTAGCCAGATATGCCTCACATATTGACCCCTCAATTTGGTTCCTGTTTTTCACGTCCCGCTTACACTTGCCAATAATTCTGCAAAATCATTGTATTAATTAATTTACTTAAGATGAATTAAAAAACAAAGCTACTGAGTAAGAGAAGGAACCTTACCTCTCGAAAGGGTACATCCATCTTCAGTGCACCGGGCCTCCCAGTCGTGCCTCTTCAGCGAGGTGAATTTTAAGATGCTCCATTACATTAAAGAACCCAGGGGGAAAGAGTTTTGCCAACTTAGTCGCGACAACAGGAAAGTTACTTTCCAAAGACTTAAGATTCTCTTCCTTCAATGTCTTAGAACACAGCTCCTTAAAAAATAGGCTCGTCTCTGTGAAGGGTTTCAAAACTTTATCTGGCAAGCCATTGAATGCAATTGGGAGCAAGTTCTCCATGAAGATGTGACAGTCGTGGCTTTTCATGTGAGTCAACTTACCGTCTATCATATAAACACACCTTTCTAGGTTTGACGCATATCCATCAGGCTTCCTCAAATTATTTATCCATTCACAAATCATTCTTCTCTCATCTAATCCGAATGTGTAACTAGCCTTGGGGAGCCAAATCGTGTTGCCTACTTGAGATACGTGTTACTCAGGTCTCCTACAAAGTTCCTGAAGGTCCAACCTGGCCTTTACGTTATCTTTTGTCTTGTTCCTGACATCCATCATAGTATTAAAGGCTGCCTCGAAAAATTCTTCTCAATATGCATGGGATCCAGATTATGTCGAAGAAGATTATCCTTCCAATAAGGCAATTCCCAGAAGATACTTTGTTTAGTCCAATTATGATCAATACCATAACTAGGTGCTTTAGATGCCCGTTGGTCAGTTACCTTAGAGTACTCCTTAACCCCATCCCATATTTCTACTCGTGACAGCTTTCGCGGAGGCTCCTCAAAATCAACCTAATTCTTCATAAATGCACTAGTGCTATTCCTAAAAGGATGGTCTATTGGCAAGAATCGACGGCAACAGTCGAACCATGTGTTCTTACCGTCATTTTTCAAAGTGAAGGCTTTTGTATCTTCCATACAATAAGGGCAAGAGAACTTACCTGCAGTGGACCACCCAGACAACATTCCATAAGCTGGAAAGTCATTTATAGTCTACATCAAAGAAGCACGCAGTTGAAAGTTCTGTTTCGTTGATATATCATATGTTTCCACACCTTCATACCACAGTAACTTTAAATCATCAATCAAAGGCTGCAAAATACATCAATCGAGGCTTTCGGGTTATGTGGACCCGAGATTATGCAATTCAAAAACATATAAGGACTAATCATGCATATTTCGGGCGGAAGATTGTACAGAGTGACAAATACGGGCCAACAAGAATAGGGTGTAGACGAGACATCAAACGGAGTGAACCCATCTGAACATAGACCCAACCTTATGTTTCTTGGTTCACTAGCAAATGACGGATACACCTGTTTTTTTATGCCTCACCATATGACGGATGGCTTAGAATGTCCGACTGCTTTGTACGATCATGGTGCTCATATGAGGAGCAGAGCTCATCGATGCATACAACCTCTTTAACCTAGGTATGAGGGGTAAGTAATGCATCGACTTAACAGGGATCGGCTTCTTTTTAGCATTTAGAACCGGCTTGTAACGAGGCGCCTCACAGAATTACGAGTCTCTCGTTCTGCATCATCCTTATAAAACAACATGCAACCATTAACACAACAATGAATTCTTTGTGCAGAAAGGCCTAACGTGGAAACCAAATTCTTAGTGTGGTAATAATCAGTTGGTAATGCCATGTTAGTCGGATTGAGTTCATTCATAAGGCCAATGATGGAATCCATGGCTGCATGAGATATATTAAAATCGGATTTAATACTTAACAATCTAACAACAACTGACAACTTGGAATGCACCGAGCCTTCATACAATGCATGACTAGCTTCCTCCAACCATTTATAGAAGAGCTTTGCCTCATCATTGGGAACGTGCTCAACATTTGGCTGCGATGTACCCGGTTGCGATGGCTCATCCGGGTACATCCCAAAGGCATCATTAACCATATCGTTCATTCGATAATTATCAAGATCAGTATCCACAAATTGACCACTCCCACCGCCACAAATATTTTGAAAATTAACATTACTGTGCATCTCACGAGACTCTCCATGATAAACCCAAACAAAATAATTTGGCATAAAACCCTTCTCATGAAGATGCATTTCTACTTCATCCAAATTCTTTCCTTTTGTGCACTTGCATTTCACACAAGGACACTTAATCTGGCCATTCCTTATAAAATCATCATGTGTTTTTGCCTTAGCAATAAATTCTGCAACACCTATAGAAAACTATTCCCTCATTCCCCGCCGCCCGGGATTATTTCTATTATACATCCAACTACGGCTTCCATAATCCATATCTACACAAACATTGCAAGTTTGAGAAACATATTCAATTGAAAAGATTAAAAGAAAATTACTTTGATACTCTACCAATTTTCATAAGATTAAGTAATTATATAATTTTCTAAGTCAATTACTTTTATATTACTAACTAATCTATTCTCTAAGATTATCATTTAGTAATTAGTAATACTTCTCAGGAATCAAATGAACTAGAATAAAAGATTAAACAATGAATATTTTAAAATAATTTATTTCATTTAAATGAATTTACGAAAATAATTAAGACATTTTAAATTGTGTAACTACTATATTACTTAAAGCTAACGTCTCTTAAGTTATTGTTAAGTGTAATAGTAGTTCATTTACTTATAATTTATGCTATGAGCAAGTCATATATCCCCTTTGTAGAATAAATATTTCATTCTAAACAAATGGTTAAAAATATTTCATCAATTTTTTGCTATTCTCTTCTTCTTTACTTTTATATTATTAACTAATTTATTCTCTAGGATTATCGTTTAGTAATTATTAGCACTTCTCATTTGCAACTGATATCTATTTCTTTGAAATAAAATAGAATCAAAGATTACAAAATGGATATTTAAAAATAGTTTATTTCATATAAATCAATTTACAAAATAAGATATTTTAAGTTGTTTAGCTACTATATTATTTATAGCTAATGTCTATTAAATTATTGTTAAGTGTGATACTAGCTCATTTGCTATCTTTAGGATATGAAAGTTACATATTTTCACCCTTTGTAAAACAAGTATCCTATTATTTGTAAATGGTTAACTAGATTCATAGGAGATAAAAAGAACCTAAAATTGCACCTATATTCCTAACTCTCTAACTATGTTTCTACTCAAACTATGCTCGATTTCAACATCTACTTCATTCTACTCTTAATCTATGTGCATTTTTATTAGTAGTGGTTTTAACTATGTAATTTCATCCAAATATAAAGTAACTTCGTAATTTCATCACAATTGAGCTAAATTCAACAATAAACATCATTTTCATCAACACACTAATGCAAATGAACACTAATACAAATGAACACTAAAACATCATTTTCATTTACACTAATGCATTTCGTATGTACCAAACACACCCGTAAAGTAAACATACCAAATCTTTACAAATATACAATAGTACGTAGTTCAATTCACTTCATCCCCACAAACATTTCTATCAATATTACTACTACGTATTTCCTTTTCTACTCTCAAACTAAAGTGCCATTATACCTTAAACAACACAAACAAACAAAACATGGGCTAACAAGAAACTCTCACCACCACCACCTCCCCCACATTTTATGCTACCAAAACAGCCTCCAAAGCAACATAACCACCACCAAACAATCCCCACATTCAAACAATTACAACCCCAATTTATTCAAATAAATGGAAAGAAAAAAAATTAAAAAACGACTTACCTGCGGTAGCCGAAATCTGGTACGCCGGAATCCGCCGGATCTGTGCAAGAAAAAATTAATTGGGGGTTAGGATTTAGTGTGAAGAAATTGAAAAGAAGTTATAAATTGAGAAACAATGAAAATTTTAAAAACTAACCAAGAAAAATGAGAAATGGGTTGGATGGGACTTTGGGGAAGAAAGAATTTGGGGATGGGGAAATGGGGTGGATCAAATTTAGGGATTGGGAAGGGGGTTGGGTTGGGTTGTTTTTTGATAAAATGGGCAGAGAATGAAATAAAATGGGGTTGGGGAAATGGGGTTTTGCCCGACTTATTTTAAGCTGTCCGACTGCCTCGTCCTATCACGGCGGTCGAACAATATTAAAAAAAATATTTAATTTTTGTTCGAACGCAGTGGTCGGACAATATAAAAAAATATTTTTATTCGACCGCTTCGGTCGGACAGAGGGTTCCCACCGAATTTTGGTGGGAAATCTTCGGTGGAAAAACCCCTGAGTTTTAGTAGTGTTACGGATAAAGGAATCGTCTTTAGCCACTTTTAACAAGAACTAGCAAGGAAAGGCCCGTGTATAAACACGGGTAAAACATATTGATTTTAAGATAATGCAGCAAACATAACTTCTGGAGCAACTCAACAATGTGCAAGAACCGCCCTGGTTAAGAAAATGATAACTACAAAGAAAGACTATTTACATCATGGTACTACATAGTTCTAGAAATAATGGAAATGTAAAGCATCAAGTTGGTGATGAGCTCTTGTCAATCCAAAAACGGCCATACGGGGAGAGCCTTGCAAAACCTTTCAAAATCAAATAAACATGTTTGGGACACTTCATTTTTCTTTCACGCTAAAATTTCATGTATCCTTCAGATTCTAAAGTGATGACCAAGAACATGAAGAACAAAAGGTGATCAAGGAAATGCAGAGGAGAGAAGTAAATCAGAAGTAAATAAATTCAGTAGACTTGCACTTTGTTACTTCATAATTATGTAATAGACACAAATATGCAAACAAATATGGCCATATAACAAACCCCATATACATTACTGCAACCAAAAATTAAAGCTAATCTTCTACTAAAGTTGAACATGTACACTTTATGTAAAACGAAGCAAGAAATCGAAAAATGGAAAAGGCAAAGAAACTGTGAGAGCTCGAGGCATTAGCATACAATAGTAACCAATCCTTTAAAAAGTACGCAGTAGCTGTTAAACTGCATAATCATATGTACTCCCTCCGTTTGTTTGCACAGTATAGCCTCTTATTTGAGGCCACTCTTTGAAAGAGTGAAGAAAGGGCTGTTGGTTTTGTAATTGAGAAATCATTGGCTAAATACAGAGAGAGGCAACCACCCTTTCAACAAAAATCCTGTAACTCTCTGTAGCCTCATTCTCTCCCTTTACTGAGCTTTTGCTTTGTTCCTTATACATTAACCGTCCTTATATACTGCCCTAAAAGCTGTAAATATAAAATACTTTTTGTATTTATATTTTTTTTTCTTTCTTTAGGGTAGGTGTGACTCATTAAAAAAAGTTATGGGACTTCCGCTCTTTTTGCCTTTTCTCTAGGTGCATTTGAGATGTTTTTTTTAAAACAAAATAGTCCCTCAAGTATTACTAGTAAAATTTCAGCCCTCTAATTAATAGGGATGGCAACGGGGCGGGCGGGTTTTACTCTACGCAGAGCGGGCGGGGCAGGTTAAAGCCATTTGGGCGGGCGGATTGGGACAAATTTTTTTAAAATTTTGGCGGAGCGAGTTGTGGGTTTATCTAATTTTTTTTTTTCCAATCCCTTCTAGAACATGTTTTAAAATATTTATAACTAGTCAATTTAATTACTAGGGCTGTCTAATTTAATTGCAGGCATTACTCTTGACTTCTCTTATAGGTGTTGATTGAATAGTGAAACATACTGTCTAGAAAAACAGTAGTACTAAGTAGTATTTATTAAAGATGATAATTATGCATATGTTAGCAAATTGGGCACCATTTTGATTAATTTTGCGATTTAAATACATAAAATAATGTCTAAGCATTGGTTAAAATACTTTTATGAAGTCAATAATTGAGATAGTTGTGCGGAATAATCACTTTGCTAAAACAATGAAGCAAGTCATTTACCATCAACAATTGTTTTTTCGTTTGATGCGTATAAACCGTCCCTTCATGAGCTTGAATATTATGTTATGTACTTTATCACTTTTACATTATATATAAAAGACTTAATTTTATAACAAACTTATACATATGGGTATATATAAAATCTATCATTAGAATAATAAAATTATTGCCCAAACTACTATAATAATTTACCTAAGATAAAGTGGTTAATACTTGAGAAAGCCGTTAATTAATTCATAAAATTAACAAAAAATAATAATAATATAGCGGGACGGGACGGATTGAGAAGTGGCAAAAATACTATGCGGAGCAGGTTTAACTTTTGCGAGTTAAGATTCAACCCGCACGCGCCCCGTGCCATCTCTGCCTCTAAATGATCGCACAACCCCATAATATCTTGGGAAGAGCCATTTCAGTAAAATTTCCATAAGTGAAACATGGAGCATGTGACATCAAGATATTTCAATGTTTTAGGCCATACCGCAAGTTTGAATTCCATGGGACTATATAATCCAGTTGTTTTAATTCACAAGAAGATTTTACATATATTGCAGTATAAGTTCAATTTCAACGCTTCCTTAATTGACATTAATTAGCACTATGTGAGACATTAGTAAAGGAAATTATGCACCAATGCATGCGCCTCTAGCTTTGGCATTGGGTCAAAATAAACCAAATGTACCAGTTAAAGAGAGTACTTGTGGACAACAAGTAGTTACGTGTCAATTTCAGTGTCTTGGAAACTTTTGTTCCGCATTCATTTCAACTTTTTCTCCAAGAATATACATAGAGATTTGGGTTATACATAGGGAGATAAATTTTACCCGTCTATATACATGGAATTAACAGGAACTGCAGAAATTGAAAACATCATCATAAATTAGTCGGTCTCTTCAACAAAAATACATATATATGCAAGCACAAGCTTGGGACTATGAAACCAGTTCACTGTGTAGAAGTAGAGATAAAAAGTAAAGAGAAGCCTCTACAGACAATTCTTGCAAGCACGGTAGCTCAAAGTTAACCATGACAGGCTCACTTGACTGGAACTCGGAATGCTCACAGGGAAGTCCCGCGTAAAGACTTAGATCTCCATTTATCCCGCTAGAAGCCATAATTCATGGTCATTGGATATCTACAGAGTCTCATTACACTTGATATAAGCGAAAACGCTACAAAAGATATTTACCCAAAAGGATGATATCACATCTTTGCAATAACAACAAACCTTTAAATTGGCAGCTTTGTACATTACTTGAAATGGACCTAATGGAGAAATGAGAATATCTGGGATCAACTTATCCTGCCTATTAGACAACCCTAAAGACGGAGCTGATGCAACTGACCTTTTATTTCATAAATTAAGCAACAAGATCAACAAAGTAAAAAAGCAATGGCAATTCTCTCTTAACCTTGCAAAATAGTTACAACATAATTGAGCGCAAGTTTCACAACCATTAAATATGCTTCAGCACAACTAAACATCACTAATTTTCAATCCCCCTCCCTTTCCTCACAAATATAAATGTTAGCTTCATGCTTCTTCTAGCATTCACCCTAATGGGCAAATTCTTGTCTTCAATATGCTTATGAAACATATTATACACATTTAACACGTAAATGCAAGCCATCGTAGGAAGAAACCTCTTTTTAAGTTACATCAGTTCCGAATGTTGATGGTCTTTATTTTTCCATATTTTTCCAGTGTGTCGCAAGATACTTATAATGATGTTCATAATGCATAACAAATGTCCTGCTTTTCCTGAGTAATACTGTTCTTTCCATGAGTATTACTTGTATTAAGAAGAGCCAAGAAATCCATGCAATTTGGTGATTACTGTAATTAAGAATGCCAAAACCTTGGGGCGAGGGGTCACAATTATGGTACCATCAAGACTGCTTTCTTGCATTGACACATTAATAATAGCAGTTGACTCAGAATGATTTGAACAGGTCAAGTAAAGATACATTCCTGTTAAGGTTGAATTATCATAGAGTACTAGACGAGATTAAATCACAATGCATAGTTTCATTTAGAATATTAGCTTATATAATAATGGAAAAAAAACAAGCATATGCCAAGGATATAATACAGCTTCGACATACTTATCGTGTGGAGAAGACACCATCCAGAACCAATAGCATATAAGCCTTGACGATTTGCTTTCTTGTTTGATCTTTAGCCATCAATGCTTATCTCTATCGTCCCCAGTTCTAGTTCAATTACAAAAATTCAGAAATAGAGATGTGATTAGCATTAAATACAGATGTTCCTCATCGTTATTACTATTATTTTTTGGAAAAAAAAAAAAGCATTAAATACAGATATTCTTCTTTGATGTTTCTTTGGTGTAACATGGCTGTTGCAAATGATATAGACACCATGAGAGACTTGAGTTCTTTATACTTGCTGCAATAACGTTACCTCTGTATATTTTCCTACAGCACCCCCTTGGTGCTGGATTTTCAATAAAATACCTTTAACAATCAAAACTCAGAATAGATTCTGGTAAAATTATGCGAGAACATTGTCGAAAATCAATCCCATTAAAGACAGAGATCAATACCTTCAAGTTATGAATTACTCCCAGAAGCTTCTCTGGGTTACAGTACGGAAGTTAAGCAAGTGTTGACTCGAGGGTTGAAGCTCAGATTTTTGCCTATTTAATCAAAGAGCAGAGCTATAGACCCATGGCTGCAACCATCGATTGCCTTGAGAAGAACAGACGATACTTTTGGTCTTTCTCATCATCCTCTCCAAATTGTCTTTAACAAGCCGGACCTTGGAATTAACTCAGAAATATGTTTCAACCTTTTTAAGATTTCCATCCTTTGGTAATTTTGTTTCAAGATTCGGCAGATGAATAAATGCGCTTCTTTTTTAAATTGGCGGTTGAACAAAAAAGGGCAATATGAACCTGTTAGAAAAAAAGGGCATAATGAAAATGTTAGAGAATCCACACATTAGGTACATAGCAGAAGCAATTCATACTAGGACACAGATATGAGGCTAAGATTGTTCAAGGGTATGGAACACCCAGAGAAACAGAGCAACAACCCCTAGAACTCCTGCATTCTCCAAGTTAAAAGCCTCATTCATTATAAAATTAACGCAATCCTAGAGGCTCATATTCGCATTTTCTCAGACAAAACCCAAATAGCTCTGAAAATCGCCATGGCTTCAAGCATCTGTTAGCAATATGAGACGGAGAAAATACCAAAAATTGAATGGTCTTATAATTGCCCTTATGGCTAACGGATTAATCTTAATCTTTAGTCCTTGTCTAACGAGTGTAATTAGTACAGAAACTTGACACACGTCCCCATTTTACACTTGTCATCGCTTTTTCTCATACATCACAATATCCTGACGGCCTAAAACCATCATAATCAATTTTATGTACATCCTCAGCCAGTTGAACCGATGACAATTGATCCCAAGTTGAACTAAACACAAAGAAGAACAGCAGAAGGAAAACATACTGGCCTAATTGATGAAAATTTGGCTAACAAGGAATTTTTGGCAATACTGTTATTCTTGGCATGATTGAGATGTTTCATAATAAAATAAGGATCAGAGATTAGTGTCTTAAAAAATTTGAAACACATTTGAATCAAAGAAGAGACAGTACAGGTAACCTGCTGATGATTAGGCTCAAATATCTTTTCTCACACAAAAGCCAAAGAGCTTCAAAAACTGTCATGGCTGAAAGCATCAGTTAGCTTTATGAGAAAGAGAGCTGCCACGCCAAGATAGATTCATCATTCACAAACAACAATCATCATAGCCTTTGATAAAATGTCAACACTAGCCTGCATTACAAGACTCAAGGACATTTTTTTTTCCTATCACAGAGAAGATAGGAGTTTGCTGCAGAAAAATATAGAGAGCAACAATTTAGCAGCAGAGTAGGGTTTGCAAGAATTTAAGGAAGAACATCGGAGTCCATTTGTTTGGCTTACACATATGGAAGTATCCTCTAGCACATATTCATAATTGTGTGGAATATGAACATGGAAGCAGCAAAGAAAAGAGAGGGGAAAAAAGAAAAAAAAAAAAAAAAAAAAAAAAGGGGGGGGGGGGGGGGGGGGGGGGGGGGAGAGGGGGAACCATGCGCTTACCAATGCAGGAGGTCAACCATCCTTGGGAAAAACCCTCGATTCACTTTAATTACCTCATTCATAAGTTTTCTACTTGTTAAAAAACTGGTGGCACATTACCAAAGCAAAATGCATTTATTTCTTATGAAAAAGTCCAAAATGCATAATAACTTGTAATCAAAAGGGCACAGGTTACATATCCCCCCACTCAAATCATGGAATAGGTATATTTTCTTTAGCAAATGGAGGCTCAGATATGTGCTATGATAAGGCAAAAGAAAAGCCAGCTCCGCCATGGCTGCAAAACAGCAGTTGCATGTGCGAGATTAAAGTCTCAATCACAGGCCATACCAGGTTGGCAAGCCAAGATACGGGTCTGATAATCTCCATGCCCAAATTTGTTAGCCCAGATACAATAAACATCATCATCACTGCCTTCTTAAGAGTTTTCAGAGCCATGGGGAGACAGACTGAAGATCTGAAGAACCCATAGTTGTTGTAGTCTAGTTGTGAAAAACCAAGCATACATTCAACAACATACCCAGTTTGATCCCACAAGTGGGTCTGGGAGGGTGAGGTGTATGCAGACCTTACCCTACCCTATGTGAGGTAGGGAGGTTGTTTCTGATAGACCCTCGGCTCAAGAATCCAAGCATACATTAGGGGTGCAAAATGCAAAGGAACACAGAAACTGAATTATTATCATTCTCTCTTTCTCTCTATATCTTTTAAGGGCTGTTGGTTTGTCGAAAAGGGGGAATCATAGACAAGGCAGAGTGGGTCAACCACCCTTCAAAGAAATCCCTCTCTTTTTTTGCTTCATTCTCACCATTTCTAGGCTTTTGACCTAAACCAACTATTCAACATCCACCAGTGGAAAAAGAAAGTAGCGCTTTTGAGATTGGAGATTTCCAGAAATAGGATACTTCAGTGCTAGTGTTTAACATCAACAACTACGTTCGTTGTGCGGAATTTTCAAAAAAAAAAAAAAAAAAGGCACATAAACCAAGGCTCAGATCTTTGTTTAAGCTTGGGCGAAAAAGAGTCCGGCCACGCCATGGCTGCAAAATCACCAGTACATGCCCTGCCAAGATACGGGTCGGATAATCTCAAATGCTCAATTAAAAAGATAACCAGAACCATCACCGCCTCTTTCGAGAGGTTGATTATACTCACCAACAGGCCTTGACAGGGTAAGTTGGTAACCAAAAAAAGAAAAAGTATCTCAATCATACATAAGCAAAAACTAAGTGATTTTGGTGAGATCAAGCTTCTGTAAAAGCAATTCCATTCTGAAAGGAATCATATTGAGGCATAATCCAAATAGTCGTCTGGATGTCCTAAATGTAGTCCCTTTACATTGTGAATCTACAGAGCAGTATAGCACGTCACTATTCGCAAACTTATATTTTGGTACGGGATAACAGCAATTTTCTATAATAAACAATATATCCAAAGATTCCTTGATGTCATAGTCTTTCAACACCCACAACTTAACAGTATCCTTCCTCTGAGATAAAGAAGTTGAATGAACACAAAGCATTCCTTCCAGTACTGAAGCTTCAATACAGATGTTGCCCCTTCGGCAAGATATTTCCTCTTACAATGGTATCTCTGTCCATTTCATTTGAAATACCAAATGAAAATACATAATAATTTACAAACTTACCGATCCAATAACATGCCTCGTGTACAAATGCCAAAGAATGCATACCATGCAACACAGTACAAATGCCACGAGGATGCCCATCAACTTTTCTCCCGAAACCACATTTTTTATTGGTATTTTAACAGATATACATATACCATCTATGTCAGCACGAACCTTAATGATCTTATTGTCACCACTAGTTGAGTCATAACCCAACCCCAAACGTGAATCTCGACCCTCACCAGCAGTGAATACTCCAGTGGAAGCAATATAGAAGAAAAAAAGATACTGGTATTAGAATACTGAGGGTATGCAAAATTCAAAATCCCAAAATATCTTGTTCCACAAACCAAATATTTTCTTTGTGTATATGTATAGATATCCAAAAAGACTCGTTCGTTTAACAAGATTAAAATAAAGAGGTAGGCTCAGATTTGCCTTTTCTCAGACAAAACCCAAGAAAGCTTTAACAAATGTATTGGCTGCAAGCGTCAGTTAGCCTTATGAGACAGAGAAGAACCAAAAATACTGGAATTTTCTCCAATATCTCAGACTCATCTGAGCTGCCATGCCAAGATACAGGTTTTTTTCAGCTCAAGGGAAATATCGTCTGATTTATCTTCCACAGAAGACATAATCATCACAGCCTAAAGGGTGGTTTTGCGGAACAGATTATTTTTAGTGATCATCGGCTGCGGAAAACGACAGAGGGGGGCAAAACCACCAATTGAAACTCCCAACATCTCTCTGATTTCACCACAGCCTCAGACTTAAACTAATGAGATTTTCAATATTTTTGTTACTGTTCTTCTGCTGCTTCAGATTTTTTTTTTTTTTTTATGGGAATCTATGGCCAAACACCTACTTATACTGTGCCCTAATCAATTGGGCCTTACTTGAAAAGCCCATCGAAACTCCATCCAAAATGTAGAACACTTAACCAACTATTCGAAGTAAAAATTGCAGAAAATGACACCATAAGGGCCGCGATTTGAACTTCAAGGTTTTTGTGATTAGTGCAAATTCATGAGATCACATTCTTCCATTATTCAAAACAACAACTACTCCTAATCCGAAACAAGCCCAGTTTCCCAAGCTCGCACATAAATTGAGGCTTGTTTAAGCTCAGGAAAAAACAGAGTCTGGCAACGCCATGGCTGCAAGAACCACCAGAAAATCTGGGTGATCTGCCCCGCCAAGATACGGGTCAGATAATCTCAAATGCCTGATTACTAATAGATATCCCAAAAGACTTGTTCTTTTAACAAGACCAAAGTAACTTGGTAGGCTCAGATTCGCCTTTTCTCAGACAAAACCCAAAAAAGCTTTGAAAACTGTATCGGCTGCAAGCATCAGTTAGCCTGATGACAGAAAGAGAAGAACCAAAACTAATGGAATGTTCTCCAATATCTCACAGACCCATCTGAGCTGCCACGCCAAGATACGGGTTTTTTTCAGCTCAAAGGAAAATATGTTAGTATGTCTGATTCATCTTCCAGAGAAGAAACAATCATCACAGCCTAAAAGGTGGTTTTACAAACATATTCTTTTTTATCGTGATCATCGACTGCGGAGAATGATAGAGAGAGGCAAAATCACCCATTAAAACTCCCAACAGCTCTCTGCTTTCACCACAGCCTCAGACTTAAACTAATGAGATTTTCAATATTTTTGTGCTATATATGGCCAAACACAAACCAATTGGGGCTTAATTGAAAGACCCATCGAAAGTCCCAGATATTCGAATTCCACCAGAAAAACCAGTGAAAAAGAAAAGTAGGGTTTCTGAATAGTGGGGAGAATTACAGAACTATGACACCAGAAGCAATGGTTTGCCTTTTTACCCCCTTTAACAGGATTTAGCAAAAATGACCCTCCGCTGAAATCACAAGCTAATTGCAGAGCGAGGCTCAGTCAATTTTGGGGACATGAGGTGAAATTTTTTGGAGAATAGCGCAGTTCATGAGACCACATATAAATTGAGGCTCAGATCAGTGTTTATAGCTCAGGAAAAATGAGATTCCGGCCGCGCCATGGCTGCAAATAACCACTAGGGCCAACTGCCATGCCAAGATACGGGTTGGATAATCTCAAATACCCGATTAAAAATAGCTCAGAAGGGTATTAAAAAATCATCATCGCCTCCCTTAAACCGACAATTGTAAACCACTACCAGCAGGATCAAATGCTCCGATAAGCATAAAAAAAATTAGGGTTTTTGAGATTAGTGCAATTCATGAGATCACACATAACTTACAACAACAACAACAACAACAACAACAACAACAACAACAAAACCAGTTTGACCCAATAAGCGGGGTCTAGAGAGGGAAATGCATCTCCAAACACTGCAACTTAACTTAGAGTGAAATGCATGACTTAGAGTGAATGCATGTCCAAACACTTCAACTTCAAAAACTCTTCTTTTCAAGTTTCAACCAGATCTATGTCCAAACACTACTAAATTACATACTTTTTGATGTTTCTTCTTCTTTTCATAAAACAAGGGCTGTTGGTTTTTGATAATGATAATCAATGGGGCAACAGGAGGGGCAACCACCCTTTAAAGAAAATCCCACACTCTCAGTTGTGCCTCATTTCTTTCCTTCTGGGCTAACCTTTCCGTCTGTTACAGAAAGTCTTATGCTTTTTCACCTGCAAATTTCCAAGCTCTCTTTCCATCTTTTCTCTGTATATATATCCATAAAGACTCATGCTTTTAACAAGATCGAAGTAAAGTGGTAGGCTCAGATTCGCCTTTTCTCAGACAAAACCCAAAAAAGCTTTGAAAACTGTATCGGCTGCAAGTATCAGTTAGCCTTATGAGAGACAGAGAAGAACCAAAAATAATGGAACTTCTCCAACATCTCACAGACCCATCTGAGCTGCCACGCCAAGATACAGGTTTTTTCCAGCTCAAGGGAAAATACGTCTGATTCATCTTCCACAGAAGAAACAATCATCACAGCCTAAAGGGTGGTTTTACAAACAGATTCTTTTAATAATTGTGATCATCGGCTGCAGAGAATGACAGAGAGGGGCAAAACCACCAATTAAAACTCCCAACAGCTCTCTGCTTTCACCGTAGCCTCAGACTTAAACTAATGAGATTTTCAATATTTTTGTGTTACCAATTGGGGCTAATTAGGAAAGCCCATCGAAAGTCCCAGATATTCTAATTCCACCGGTAAAACCAGTGAAAAAGAAAACTGGGTGGGGATATTTGCAAAAATATGACACCGGAGGCAATGGTTTGCCTTTTCGACCCATCTCAAATTTTGGGGACAGAGGGTGAAATTTCTTGGAGATAAGTGCAATTCATGAGAGCACACAGATAAATAGAGGCTCAGACCAGTGTTTATAGCTCAGGCAAAATGAGAGTCCAGCCGCGCCATGGCTGCAAAAAAACACTAGGGCCAATTGCCCCGCCAAGATACAGGTCGGATAATCTCAAAGACCCGATTACTAATAAGCTGAGAAGGGAATTAAAAAATCATCATCGCCTCTTTGAAACCGACCATTGAACACCCCTAGTAGCAGCATCAAATGCTCCAATGGAATCATTAAAAAAAAGAGAAAAAAAGAAAGATGCATGGAACTAGCATTATTGTACGGGAAGTGTAAGAGAAATATACCATATATATATTAGTCCCTACGTACGTACAAAAAAGGGTTGTTGAATTTGTTCTACTTACAGAAATCATAGGCTTAATATATGCAGAGAGAGAGAGGCAACCACCCTTTCAACAAAATTCCTTAAACTCTCTTAGCCTCATTCCTTGTGAGCTTTCACATTATTTGGAGCCCTAACCTTTTCTTTATATGAGCTGTATGCCTGTATGTACTATGACGGAGAGCACGAGGAGCCCGTTTGGGTGAGCTTAAAAGTGGCTTATAAGTTTATAAATTCATTAAGCTATAAGTGGCTTAAAAGCCAAAAATGACTTTTAAGTCAAAAATTTTGACTTATAAGCCACTTAAAATAAGCTGCTTATAAGCTCACCCAAACAGGCTCGAGGTGTGTTATGTATAACATGGGTTGAATTAGTGAGGTGCATTAAAATTTGGAATATTTATATAAAAAATTAATTTTGAGAAATTATTCAAAAAAAATAGAGTTATTTTACAAAATTACCCAATATAAAGGGAAAACTTAATTACAAAATATAACAAAAAATAGCTTAATATAGCAAAACTCTAATCTCTTTTCTCTCTTCTCTCCACTATCCCCACTGTTTGTCCGACCACTGGCCTCCCTCCTCCCCGTCGCCGGCGCCCCCTCCCCCTTCATTCATTGTCGTCACCGTCCCCTCCCCCTTCCCCTGACGCGCTGGCAATGGCATCACTATTGTTGTTTTGACCTCCGATCAAAGAAAGCTGAAATGAAAGGCAAAAGGTAACTTCAAGAAGAAGAAAAATGACCAAGAGCCTGTTTGCATAAGCTTAAAAGTGACTTATAAACTCTTATGTGCTTTAAAAAAAAGACAAAAGTGATAAGTTAGAATTTCCTAACTTCTCGAGAGCCACTTATGGCTTACAAGCTGCTTAAAATAAGCTCACCCAAACAGGCTCCAAGTAGTTCCTACTCCAACTTCAGCTTATCCATTTTCATTTAAAAGTTTACGCGGCTAATCCTTTGATTTATATTCATTTATTTAAAATGCTACAGAAGATAGAGTGACATTATTGAGGGTAATGACATAAACATAAAACGTTAATCAAGATAGCGTTTTAACCACCGTTTATTTCTTCTTCGTTAGTTTTAGTCCGTTGTGATTTTTGAATAAAATATTGCATAATTCGTTATTCAGGAATGCGTTTATACTAGTTATGTAAACTTTTAAAAAAATAGTATTAATTTGGTTAATTTTTGTAAAAAGAGGCTTAGTACGGTCAAAACTTCTCCTATAAATCACTAGGCAATAGAACTTTATTTTACAAACTATGTGAGGAGAGGACTACAAATGAAAGATTTCGTCTGTTCCAAGTGTTTTACTCTTCTATCATGTTTGAATTTAGATGAGAGAGTTGTTTTAAACTAAAATGATCAAACAATATATTAATTATTTAAGGCTTAATACATAAAATAGCACCTTATCTTGGCCTCAAATTCATTTGACACACTTTTAGAATACGAGTTTCTTTTGACACACCTTAAATTGAGACTTATGTGTCTAAGACACACCACTATTGTGCTGACTACTATATCTAAACCAGGTGTATTTCACGCACCAATAATGTCATGACACGTGTCAGTGAATTATTTTAAAAATATATATTTAAAATTACATTTTTAGGATTTACAAGTATGCCCCCATCTCCTTCATTCTTACCCACCACCATGACTTCTTCACCCAACACCACCTCCAGTTTATTACCACTTCCATCCCCCCCCCCCCTCCCCCCAAATGCGTTCTCCTCCAACCCCCATACATTATCTTCATCTAAATTTAAAGAAATAACAACCACCAGGTCCACCACTATGACTTCCACCACCATTAATGTCCAAGAAAAGAAAATGCAGTAGAGTGTAATTGAAATTTCATAATTTTTTATCCTCCTTAATTGAAAACGGAAATTTTACTGAAACTCTATAATTTTCGGAACAATAAACTAACTACTGAAAATTTTTTATTCCATTTTTTTGGTAGGTTTTCTCTAAAACCATGTAAAACTTTTAGTTAAAAGATAAAAGTGCATGGAAGAAACAAAAGGGACGAAGGGTCTGGAGAAGAAACAAGAGGGTGGCGTGAGATTGTTTAAATTAATTATAAAGAATGGAGGACAGGGGGAATGGAATAAGGACAAAGGGAAAAGAGTTTAGGGAAGAATACCGTGGTGGGGTGGGGGTTGGCTCCAAAGATGGGGGACTAAACAAATTTTCTTTGTTTTTTGTCAAAAAGAAAATAAAAATGCAATTTTGACATTTGGCTAATAAGTATGAATTTGAACAGAATTTTGTTACTTCACTCGCCTAGTTATGGGTGAGAAACACGCATAGGCCCCGGGACAAAAATGGTGTGTCTTAGACACACAAGTTTCAATTTAAAGTGTCTCAAAAGAAACTCGTATTCTAAAAGTGTGTAAAAGGGATTTGGGGCCAAGGTTAGGTGCCATTTTATGTATTAAGCCATTATTTAACTATCATTAATCACTCACTAGATGTTCAATTACCATTATTAAATAAATTGTTGTTAAATTATTCGTACAATTACTCGATGGATGTTCAATAATTATAAAAATAATGAGTTAATTTAATGTTAGTATAAGCGCTTAATAGATGTCCAATTATCATTGTCAAAATTTATGGAAAATTTGGAGAACTTACAATTTTTACACCCTAACAAATGAAAAAAATTCTCCAAATGAAACAATATTTTGTACATACATGTACTCCAAAATATACATAGCACAAAAGGGCTGTCTGATCTAAAGAACAACAAAAGGGAAATCATTGAAGGCGGTGGATCCATCCTACATAGCCTCATTGTTTGAGCTGTAATGATGTCTTGGTGTATTTTATCACGTCAGTCTAACTCACGAAACTGCAGAATCCGCAGCTCCAAAGAAGCCTTCCATTGAAGACTACTGAACGGTTCCCATAAGGGTCTGAATGTCTTGCAAGAAGAAATCTCCATACTTACCACATAAAAAGGCAAGAAAATCCTTTTATCTTCTGTTCTTTCTTTGAGCTGCTGAACATGGTGAAATAGGTTTCCATCAGAGAAGATCTCGTGTTCGATACTCAGGCTGTCCTGAAGGACTAATTGGAAAATGAGGCAACAAGGTGAGCACACCATGGCTGCAAAACACCAAGTGCATGTGAAAGAGAAGTATAATGAATCGCTTGGACAAACAAGAATCTAAGATATGTTACAAACAAGTCCATTGAAGAACTAAATCTATGACATTAAATTCTTGCAACACTCTCTAGTACGTTCCTTATTTTTTCCAGTTTATAGCTAGGACCTTAAAAGTCATAAGCAAAGTTAACTTTGTTTTAGATTCGCATCCTTTTCACTATTCATGTGAAAACATCTTATCTTATCCCCACAGTGAATGGCTTACATTTTACATTTCCCTAAACTTCTCATTTTAAGGTATATTAGCTTGATAATGGCTATAATGGAATCTCCTCCTTTTGTCCAAGAGTATTTTTTCCATAAGCATATTGATTAACTGAACAAGATTTTTTCCTAAAATACAAATTAGATTAGAACAAGCCGGAAAACAATATTCCCGAAATGTTGTACACTGCAGACTATGGACGTACCTCCTGCAAATAAAAAACTCTATGCAGGCAGAGGAAAACTTGAAAATATTAGTGAAATTGCTGTTCGTAAAACAATCATGTCGGAGCAAATACAAAAGGCTGAAAAATATACAAAAGTATCTGCAATGTACCTCAGGTATTCAGTTCTCTCCAACACTGCTTTCAAGTTGAGGCATGAAATATTTGTAATTTGGATTACCCCAGCAGCATCAGCATCTTAACTCCAATGCATGATTCGATTAGCCCCGAGATACAATCATCACAGCACAATTCTTTCCCATTTTCTTTTCATGACCTCTTCATCTGCATATTTTGCCTTTAAAACCAACAACGCAGGAGCACATATGGTGTTTCCTAAACCAAAGAGAGAAAACGGATGATAGCTCAAAAGAATTAATTAGCAGGAATGAAATTTATCTACAGGAACAATAAATTTGGTTTCACAAGAAACTTATGTAAGCTGGCAAAAATTTACACTAGATAGGAAAAATAATGACTGTTCTTTCCACGTAACAATCTCAAACGAAAACGAAACAGATGAATTGATAAGCTAGAACACCATGAGTATTCCACAGCCAAATACAGAAATACATTCTAAAGAAAAGGAGCTACAGTTACTTCTCTGAAGAAATCTCCACACTGCTTATACCAGTGAAGAAAGCAACAGGTTTTCTTGTCAAACAAGATCTACGGTCACATTAGTGGGCTGTCCAGAAGGACTAATCATAGAGTGTCAGATGTTTCCAATAGGACAAAGAGAAGGCTACAATGCCATGGCTGCAAAAGAAATGTTACGTATGAGAGAACTCAAAATGACAGCCCATTGGGATTTGCATAGCCAAGATACAGGTCGAAGCATCTCGAAGCCCCCACGTAATTAGCCCAAAATAGCAATATCAACACTGCCCGTCTGAATAAATAGCAACTTTTTTTGTATTTCTCAAAGATTGTGCATGATTTGGAAACACTAGATTCATTCCCATGACTACCACTAGTCTACCTAGCTTTCTTTTGATAAGGACCCCAGTTTCCTACTATCATAGCCAACTTCAAAAGCAATGGTGACAGATTTTCCATTTTCTTTTTGTCGTTTGGTGAAATGAAAAAGTACACATCTGTTGGGTTTCTTTTTTCATGAAGAAATCATTCAAAGAGAAGTTGGGGGGAACGGGGGAGGTAGGGGAGTGATCAAGTAACCTCCCGAAGACCCTGCTCTCTCATCAGTCTCGTTCTTCATTCTGGGCAATAAAAGTTCAAGCTTATTAGAACTTTAAGACATGGTGAACATGAAAATGTTTCTGAGTGAAGAAACATAACATTCCAAAAAGCATTTTCCATGGATCTCCTTTGTCTTGTAAACAAGTTGAATTAAAGGCAACCTTACACTAAAATGAAATGCACACATTATTGCATTTTATTTTTTGATTCAGCCAAGATAGCAATTTGCTTCTAACTCTGCTAGCCTCCCTTCACCAAACAAACTAAAGAAGTTACTTTAATCAAATTATCTCCTTACTTTACCACTTTTCACTATGTTCCCACTATCAAGAGCATAAAGTCTCATGCTTTGCCACTTGTCCTCTCATAGTCTCATGTAGAAGAAAACGATTTCTGCAAGGAACAAATTTGAATAAACTAAACAAAAAATTTCATTCTAAAATCGACCCTTTATTAGTAAGAGAAAATCTTACCCCACCATACTCCCCATCTCAAATAACAACAGGAAATATTAGAGATGGTAATAACAAAAATTTTGAGGATCAGATCTTGTTCCATCTCATCTCATGCACTGAATTATCAAGCACCGCCATGGCTGCAAACCTTGTAACCAGATTGCCACGCCACGATACAGGCCTAGCGCAGAAATTAAATCATCAGAGACCAATATTGATCAACCTGACTGTCCTTTTGCCCCATGATAATTTCTTCTCCATATTTTTCTAGTTTAGTTAAAAACAAACAATTCAATACAATGAGAACAAGACAGTCCAAACAGGCAGTTACTGTTGCTTTTCCAAGAAAAAAAAAAGAGCCAATACTGAAATAGCAAAAACATTACTTTTAAAAACTAGAGGGTCATTTTTTGATAATGCAGACTTCTAATGTGTTTTCCCCCAAAAATTGCAGAGTCTCTCTGTGGGGTGCTTTTCCTCCAACCAAGGTCCATTTTCTTTCTAAGAAAAAAAGAAGAGTTACGGGGTCTTTTATCCCAATCTTCTCTGGCAAGTAGTAAGAGAGATAGACATATAAATAAATCACTGGCATGTCGGAGAAGGTCAAATGCCCTAAACATTACCCAATTTTCCTTGAACGCCTCATTACCTGGAGGTGAAGTATCACTAAAAAGGGCATAGATCAGACCCAAGAATCCTCAAAATTGACAACCATGAGATGGGTAACGAGGGCTCAGATTTGTTGTATTTGAACAAGGCAAAAGAGAACGTGATGCCGCTATGGCTGCAGACACCACTTTGCTATACAAAGAAAAATAGGGCCACCCTTCCGAGATACGGGTCGCATATTTTCTCAAATGCCACGATTGAACATAGCCCATAAAGGAAAGCAATCATCACAGTCCCATTACGACACCAGTATCAGCAGCGCTAAGAGGAGGAATGGGAAGAGAAATATAGGGGTGTGTTAGGATGAAGGTTTGTCTATGTTTCTCGTTCTTGTTTATATCAAAGGGATGTTGGTTATTTTTGGGTCATCAGTGGAGAAATTATGGACATAGCAAAGAGGGGCAACCACCCTTTACACAAAATCCCAATCTCTTTGATAGCTCATTCTTGAGCTAATACAGGAAAAATATGGTGATCATTAGGATTACAGGATGCTTTATAATTGTAATTCAAACACTTTTTTTTTTAAAAAAGGAATCTATGACCAAACACCTACTCTGTATATATGACTTAAATCCTGCTAAAGCTTCTGCTGCTTCCATAAACAAGGGCTGTTGGTTGTTCGAAAATGGAAGAAAATCAATGGAGAAAGGAGAGGGGCAACCACCCTTCAAAGAAAATCCCAAACTCTCAGTTTTCTCTTTTTCTTTCTTTCTTTCTTTCTTTCTTTCTTTTTTTGTGGGCCAACCTTTTCCGTCTTTCAAATGACGACATAAATGCGTTGTTGATAAAAGACTCAGATCCCTCTATGATCAAATAATGAGTTTCAAAGAACCGCCATGGCTGCAACCTTCACCAGATTGCCCAGCCAAGCTACGAGTCTTGTATCATTTCAATGCTAATCAATGACACTATTTTATCAAGAACCATATCATCACTGCCTCAATCATTTATTTCTCGTTATTTCAAAGATTATTCTCGCGCTTTGGGTGTTACTGCAATCACGTAGCATCAAGAACAAGAGAATTATTAGCAACACCAAGATATCAACAATGTGCATCTTTACTGAAAGAGCTTAGTACCGTTAATTTCTCACAGCAGTAAATCATGGGCTAACCAGCAAAACTGAATGATTGAATAAATAGATAATATACAAATGAATGAATGAATGATTCCCATTTCTCCTTGACGCTTCATTCTGCGAGTTGACGTTCACAAGAATGAAATCGGTTCCCGCCATCAAGCAATGTCTATGACTAATTACATTATTGAGGCTCAAACCTGCATCCCCATTGGGACAAAAAGAGCAAGACTGTGCCATGGGTGCGAATAACCAGTTGACAGAGAAGCCTCTACTATTACCTTCTTAAAAAAAAAAGAGAATGTGACAGAGAAGCCTCAAATTTCATGCTATCACAGAGCTTGCCAAGCCAAGAAACAGGTATGACTTCCTGGACGCCCTAGTAATTTTTTTGCCCAGATAAGCAAATATTATCACCGCCTCTTTGAGAAAAAATGTTGCACAATCAGAAAGAGATCCAGCTGCTACTATCACTTTGTTGATGATTTCCTTGCAACTGGAGGCTCCGATTTATATTCATTCTTTTAACAAGATCAAAGTAAGAAGGTAGGATCAGATTCACCTTTTCTCAGACAAAACCCGAAAACCTTTGAAAACTGTATCGGCTGCAAGCATCAGTTAGCCTTATGAGAGATAGAGAAGATCCAAAAATAGTGGAACTTTCTCCAATATTACACAAACTCATCTGAGCTGCCATGCCAAGATACAGGGTTATTTCCAACTTAAGGGGAAAATAGTCCGATTCATCTTTCACAGAAGACAGACTATCATCACAGCCTAAAGATGGTTTTACAAACAGATTTTTTTTTTAATCGTGATCATCAGCTGCAGAGAATTACAGAGAGGGGCAAAACCACCAATTGAAACTCCCAACACCTCTCTGATTTCACCACAGCCTCAGACTTAAACTAATGAGAATGTCGCACTTCTAGGAGTGGGTAATCATGCACGTCAACCATTCTGAGGGCTCAGAATTTGCTGTATTTGAACAAAGGAAAAGAGAATGCGCCACTGCCATGGCTGCAGACACCAGTTTTGTATACAAAGCCATCCAGGGTCGCCACACCGAGATGTGGGTCGGATATTTTTTCAATGTCGTGATCGAACATAGCCCTAAAGGGAAAAATTCATCA
This sequence comes from Petunia x hybrida, assembly GCA_037355625.1. Classification (NCBI taxonomy): domain Eukaryota; kingdom Viridiplantae; phylum Streptophyta; class Magnoliopsida; order Solanales; family Solanaceae; genus Petunia; species Petunia x hybrida. The sequence continues at coordinate 2,221,234 of JBBBVM010000027.1, read as the reverse complement.
CAGCCCATTAACGACATAAATAGCGACAACACATAGAAGAGAGAAGAAAAGGGGTGTATTCGGTGAGGTTTTTGTTTTTCCTGTTTATATCAAAAGGGCTGTTGCTTTTTGGTCATTAATGGAGAAATCATGGACACAGCAGAGGGGCAACCACCCTTCACAGATAATCCTAATCTCTCTGATGTCTCATTCTTGATTGATACTGGACAAAATATGGTGATAATTAGGATTAGACTTGTATATATGTGTAAGAGCCCTTATTTTTTCTCTTTCAGCAAATATGGCTCAGATATGTCTTATGACAAGCAAAAGCGAAGCCAAGCCACGCTATGGCTGCAAACACCGGTTACATGTGCGAGAGAAAAGTCTCCATCATAGGCCATACCAAGTTGCCATGCCAAGATACGGGTTGGGTCATCTCCCTGCCCGAATTGCTTAGCCCAGATATAGAAAAGCATTCATCACTGCCTCTTAATTAACTTCCTTAAAAGGTTGATCAAAATGGTCCTCAAAATATAGGGTTTGAAAACCAGTTGCAAGTCGCCTACCCTCCTGGTTGCCCTGCCAATATACCGGTTGTAATGACAAAGAGAGGAGCAAATAGTGTGTGAGTAATATTGCAGATTGTGAATATAAGAGCGCTAGTTAAACATGAAAAAAGTGTCGTCGCTTTGACAGTAGCAGAATACAGAGATATCATAGGCATGCAAATGGGAGGCAACACCTTTACAAACTTCCTCTATGCAGCCTCATTCTTGTTCTTGTGTTGGGAATAATACCAGTTTCTGTTCATGGTATAGGAAAAGACCAGACCTGTCAAAAAGAGGACCAAAGAAGATGAAAAGGTGAGGATGTAGAGACAAAATAAAATTTTATTTACGATAAGAAATACTCCTATAGTATATTGCCTTTATAAAATTGATCTTTCTGATCATATAAATTCTTTTGATAAGATTGTTACTTTATTATAGGGTTAATTGTTTCTAGTTAAATCTTATTATACATTTTTGTCTTAGACTACAGATAACTTACAATCCAAATGAGATATACCTAAATAGAGCAAAATTGAAATTGAAGCTCAGATCTATTTATCATAAAAAGGGAAGCCTGCCACGCAATGGCTGTAAAACATTGTTCGAATGCGAGAAGAGGACTCGCAATTACAGGCCAGACCAGGAATGCCAAGCCAAGATACTGCCTCATTACCCAAGCAGCTTCTAAAGCAGCAACTCAAATGCCAACGCAACAAAGAACAAGAACCCCATATATGAATAAGGGAGCACTAGATCTGTAGACAAAAACAAAGTCCCAGATGGAACCTCCAGAAACTGATTCTATTTTCTTTCTTTTTCTCTATTAAGGCTGATGCTCTTTTGGAACATGGCGCATCATTGGTAAAGACAACCACCATCCACAGATATGCCCTTCCACCCCCTCTCTGTTATCTCAGTTTCTCACTTTTGGGCTATTCTGACGGACCTTAGGTCAACATTACAAAACTCCAGCACGTTTTTTTTTCTTTGTAATTAATCATTTAAAATTTCAGAAAATTGATAAAACTGTTCAACGCAAACTAGTATACCATCACGCTTGTAGTTATTATCATATGGGAAGCATATAAGAACTTATATCTGCTTATACAATCACAGAGAGGGGAGTTCGCCGCAAAACAAGATAGAGAGGAACAAGTTAGTAGCAGAGTAGGGTTTGCAAGAATTTAAGGAAAAAAGTGGAGTCCATTGTTTGGCTTACACATATGGAAATAGATATCCTTTAACACATATTCATAATTGTGTGGAAATATGAACACGGAAGCAGCAAAAAAAAAAAAAAAAAAAAAAAGGAAAGCATGGGTTTACCCGTGCAGGAGGGCAACCACCCTTGCAAAAAACCCACAATTCACTTTAATGCCCACATTCATGAGCCTGACACTGATAAAAAAGGATGTACCATTGCCAATGCAAATGGCATTTATTTCGAAGTGCAAAATGCATTATAGCTTTTAATAAAAAGAGCGCAGGTTTCATATCCCCCACATCGAATAACAGAACAGGAATATTTTGTTAATTTTGTTTAGCAAATGGAGGCTCAGATATGTGTTATGATTTGTTCCGTTTCATAGAAGATCAATCTTTGTTTATCTGAGGAATCTTCCATTGAAGTTCTTCACTTGAAGAAGAGAGTTTTTCTATTGCTGGAAGAGAAAGGAAGACTGGTTCTTTTTCAGGGAAAAGTTAGTTGGTTTCTGCGAGTAGAAACTTAGTTTTATAGTCCTGAATGGACACAACTATTCGGGACAAATCCTAATAGTTGTGTCTCTTCTCTTCCTTTTTATTTTATTAATCTAATAATATATATAACGAATTATATATATTTGTTTAGGTATGGATCCGGGTAGATCCACATGGGTGACCCAAATCCAAATTCCAACATCTCCCACTCACACATAGTGGGTCAACTCTCATTTCTATTCTGTAACTTTCATACATAACGACTAAACCGTGTGACCAGTGCATACTTCGAGAGCTTAGTTGTTATACATCTGTTAGGAATATATAGCATCTCGATTACGGAACCTTGGAGTAGATTGCCGTATGCAGTACCCTGGATCATTTATCACATTCACATCTCTCACTATCTCTTTGTATTAATTTGACTTCATCATTATGTTATTATGTTCTTGTCTCAAAGACAAACATAAGCCAATGAACACAATTAATGTGATAATATTCAATGATCTTCCCTATCTCAAGAATCTCTTAATCCCAATCTGACTTGCTTTTCTAGAAATGTCCTGCCATACCGAATCATCCATGATCTCTTGGCGACACCCTAAGATAGCAATCACCAAATTGAATTTCGAGAAACTGGTCAAAGTCATGAGGGTACAAAGAAAGAAAATTACTTATAATTTTCAAGGTTTCACACGATAAACAAGAAGAGATTAAACTTGTATCACCCATAGGTTACTTTATGCATACGTGGTATGAATCACGTATCACAGTATTGACTCCTTTCCCGTGGAACGTATGTCTTTTGCGAATTAAATACTGTGCAGATGATAGTTCAGACAACTTATGTCTAACTTTGTGTTCACAAATCTACTCATACATTCTATTATTCAGAACTCACATCTGGCATTAAGACAGAGTCACACTTAATCAAATATGATTAACAAAAAACAAGCGACATTCTTATTATAAACTTCAAGCTCTCTATTATTATCACCTCAGATAATAATAAGTTTATAATTATCTCATCCCTATTAATCACCTAGACAATAGAGGCGATTGCCTGTGTGAATAGGCCAATCTTTTTGTCTGTCCGACATACTTTAAATTTATGTACTAAACATAAAATCATTCTATGTATATGAACCAACAACCAACAATTTAGGCTTCAACTACATTAACTTCAATAATGCAGTTTTATGTGAACATGCTTGGGAAAATTAAGATATAAATACATCGACATCTACGCAAACCCAATGACCTCACATATCGTTCATAAGCACCAAATGCTATGGGTTTCACTATCGGATCTACTATTGTATAATGCGTCGATATGTATTTCATGTTCACTTTTCTATGTACAACTATGTCTCTAAGGAAATTATACTTATATCAATATGGTTTGTCTTTGAATGATACATGGGACTTTTGTGTAAGCTATTGAGACTTGACTATCACACTTGATTATCACTAATTCAATAACACTATCAAACACACCCAAATTTATCATAAAGACGTTTAAGCCAAATAGCTTCTTGCATAGTTGCTGAAAACGTTATAAATTCAGCTTTCTTTATAAATAAGGCTAATGATTGTTCTTGCTATTCAACAATATACACATCACTATTGTTTAGCAAGAAGGACATACTTAGATTTATATTTTCTCTCATCTAAATCTCCTTCTTAATCATCGTAAGTATAGCCTTTGAGTTGTAGATCATTTCATTTATATTACAAGGATAATCACATGTGCCTTTGAGATACCTTCGTATCCTTTAACTGCTTTCCAGTATTTCTTTTCAATGTCAGATTGATATTTGCTAACTAAATAGATATCAGACATCACGAGGCAAATCATATTTCTATGGGTTCACGGGGACACACCCTCCCACTTGAAACTTCGCCTTTAGAAATAAGAGTATTAATGGGTTTGCACTATTGCATATTAAATCGTTCAAGAAAATTTCTTAATATAAGATTTTTCTGAAGGAGACAATAATCTCTTCGAACGATCTCTTGAAATCTGAACTTCAAGGATTCACTCATATTTTTCCAATACTACATTAAGTGTTTCGCGTATTTTGAGAATCCCTTTGTTCTCAACGACGGTATGACCCATTAGTAGATCAACCAATTCCAACTCTTGATTTGGTTTCACTAACTCCATTTCATGTTCCATTGTTCTAGATACTTATCCTTAGCAGGGTATTTAAGAGCCTCATTTTATATTTCATTGCTCTTATTCATCTTGTGGAGTAACTATATATGCTTCCCCTTCGATCTCAAATCGACCTAGGAAAAAATAGACGACTCATTGTCGAGGTTGAGATTGATAAAATTGATTTACCAATTGATAGTTACTTCCACTGGGACCAGCAATATTAAATAAATTCTTTTAGTCATCTTGGTGCTACATGGAACAGATCCATTATCACCAAAGTGACTTTCACTCAAATCCATTTAACTGACAATAGCGGAAGTAATTTGGTCCACAGTTTCATGAAGAGACAAGTCTTAACCTATCTCACCCTACTTAAGAAAAATATTAGCTAAGAAACATGAAACATCATGTGATTCAAATTCAGTTATAGTGCCACTATCTTGTTCACATATGAACACATAAACCTTGAACTGAAATAGTATCATAGAAAGACACATGTCCTTCCCCTTGGAACTAGTTTTCCATTTGGGAAAAAAATATTTATGTATAAAAGCAGCACAAGCCCAATAAAAATAAAATTGAGTTTTCATCTATCCATACCTTATATGGAATATGAATCACTGAACAATTTCATAATTTGGATCACAAATGTCATAATATACCAGCTACAATGGAATATATGCCATTTTCAGGAGACATCACAAATATATCTAGAGTCTCAAGAGCTTCTTGCTCTTTTAGGACATACTGGATTTTATTGTCACCGTTAACACTTTTGTTAAGCTCGAGACAATATTCTAGTAGCAGTTGACATATTGATATAAACTAGTATAAACTTATGGAGACAACTATGTACCGTCTTAGAGCCTAAAATTCATATACATATACATACTATTCCTTAAAATAATATAACTATGTTAACATTTATTTCATATTAGATTCGGAATCGAAAGTTCACTATGTTCCCAATCATCATCCAAATTCTAATATTCGATAAATGTTACATAATTAATTATTAAAAAGAACACTTGTCTTAAGTTACTATTATTCAAGACTAACCAAATAGAAATTCTATCACAGAGAGAGAATTATTCAATCAAAAATTAATAGCATGGAACAATAATATGAATGTCACATAAACAAATGCACAAAGTAATTGCTCCTTGAAATTTTTCACATCACATACGAAAAATTCTAGAGCTGGACAGTTTTTATCTAAAACAACACATGTTGTGTTAAACTTAAGGAACTCAAACTTTCACAGAAGTGATTTGAGCAACTGCTTTAATGGTTCTTAAGCACAGAATCAAAGGAATAACTTATACTCCATTCTCATCTCATGAGAAATTCCTCTCTTGATAGCATAACCAATTACACGGAAGCAAAAAGTGACTGTCTTTACTTCACACTTATGTGTGCCCATGTCTTGTGTCATCTTTAGTTTGGAATGCTAGAGACTTATCTGTATTACATGGAAACTTTCCCATGAAAAAGGAATAAAGAGGAAAGAACAATATTTACACCCCTTCACTAATACAACACCCTGAAGGAAAAAGAAACCCACTAGATTTACTTAGTGTATATCCGTTCACTAACTGTGCGAGATGCACTAAGATGTCTTGCACAACATCATACATGGATGGAAAAATGAGGTCTTTCCTTGTTTTAATCCTCATGTGTTGAAAATTGAAAACTTTTGACCACTCTATACTGCAGAGTATTGGCCTAAGAATGTCTGCCAAACAAATGGCATTGATCCTCAACCCTTTGGTTGATATACCAAGACAGTTATCCCACAAAAAAAACACAAATTCCTTATGACTCATATATATTATTAAATGTGTCATGATAGAAAATAAGATTAGGGGGTCTCCATGATAAAGTGGCATTACCAAGACTCTCAACTAATGAAAGTGCATTTGATTCTCAATTTATACACATATTAGTTGGTAGAGTAATACACCTATAAATATTTATTTCCTCTTTCTTTAATCTAAAACTTAGATTAAAGGAAAATATAAAATAATCCTCTGCAATGTGCTTTCACATAACAACTAATGCCCTTCTAAGCTTTGTAGGAAAGTGGATGTGGCCAGAAGTAAAAGTCCACCTTTCACTTTGGAATCACTTATTGTTAAAGTTTTCGGCATTCTGATGATGAGATGAAAACGCTATTTCCTTCAAGTTCTCATATGACTTTTGACATAAAAAACTAGTGTGCAGACGTGATGATCTCTTTCACCATGCAATCTTACTTTATAAAAGTGCAGCCACACCATTATGTCATAACCCTTTGTGCCAAAATTCCTTTTTTATTTGAAATAATTTTTTATTAAGAGTTTAAGATCACAATCCTACCATGACCCACAAAAGATCAAAGTTCTTTTGATACGTAGAGTGGAGATGAAAGCAACTATTTGACCAATTTGTCGATTTCCAGAACATTAAATGTTTGGAAAAAAAATATAAGCAGTGCCGAATAGGTGCACTCGTTCACAGTGTTTGAACATAATAAGAATACCTTTTTAATGTTGTTCCCTTTTCATTGTCAGAGAGTTACATTAAACCACAAACAACATAAATCAGGGCTATTCTTTTTTCAACAATAGTAAACAGAGAATCTTCACACGACAGTGTTTTTCAAATAGAAAATCAAGACTAGGAAACAAATGATTGGGCTCTGATATCAATAAGAGATTACACACAATCCAAGAACATACAATTCGCCCAGGGTCTAACCGTATTTGTTTCACTAGTCGATAGTGCAATCACATGTTATAGAAACACGAACTACACTATATAACTTATGATAAGGCAAAAAAGAAGCCAGCCCCGCTATGGCTGCAGAAACCAGTTGCATGTGCAAGAGAAAAGTCTCAATCACATGCCATACCGGGTTTCCAAGCCAAGATACGGGTCTGATAATCTCCATGCCCGAATCTGTTAACCCAGATACAAGTAACATCATTGTCACTGCCTCTTTAAGAGTTTTCGGAGCCATTAGGAGACAGACTGAAGGTCTGGAGGTAGCATAGTTGTTGCACTGTTGTTGTAAAAACCCGAGCATCATACACTAGGGGTGCAAATTGCAACGAAACCCAGAAATTGAGTTGCTGTCATTCTCTCTTTCTCGCTATATCTTTTAAGGGCAAGGGTTGTTGGTTTTTTAAAAAGGGAGAATCATAGACAAGGCAGAGTGGGGCAACCACCCTTCAAAGAAATCCCACTGTTTTGTCGCATCATTCTTGCCATTCCAGGGCTTTTGACCTCAATATGATGCCTTTCAGAATGGACTCGCTTTTACAGAAAGATTGATCTCTCCAAAATCACTTAGTTTTGCTTATGTAGCGGAAGATTCCTTGACATCATAGTTTCTCAATCCCATAACTTAAAAGTGTCCTCCTCTGAGATAAAGAAGTTGAATGAGCACAAAGAATTCCTTTCCAATACTGAGCCAATACAGATGTTGCCTTTTCGGCATAAAATTCCCTTTGGCAACGGTATCTCTAGTACACTTCATTTGACATACTATATGAAACCACACAATAATATCCAAAATTATCGATTCATTGAAATGCCTCATGTACACATGCAAAAGAATGCATACCATGCAACACACTGCAAATGCCACAAGAATGTTTATCAAGTTTTCTCCAGGAACCACTTTTCAACGCGAGAATTTCACAAGGTAATTTGCGACCATCGATCTTATAGTCACCAATAGTTGAGTCATAACCCCACCCCAAATGAGAATCTGCACCCCAACAAGCAGCATTGAATGCTCAGGCAGAAGCAATAAAAAAGAAAGAGATGTACTAGTATTAGCATAGTGTACAAAAGGGTATGGAAAATTCAAATCCAAATATAACATGTTCGACAAACCAAATGGACCATTCTTTTCTGTGTATATCTATAGATATCCCAAAAGACTCATTCTTTTAACAAGATCAAAGTAAAGTGGTAGGCTTAGATTTGCCTTTCTCAGACAAAACCCAAAAAGCTTTGAAAACTGTATTCGGCTGCAAGCATAAGTTAGCCTCATGAGAGACAGAGAAGAACCAAAAATAGAGGAACTTTCTCCAATAACTCATAGACCCGTCTGAGCTGCCACGCCAAGATACAGGTTTTTTCAGCTCAAGGATAAAATACGTCTGATTCATCTTCCATGAAAGACTGAATATCATAATAGCCTAAATGGTGGTTTTACAAACAGACTTTTTTTTAATAGCGACCATCGGCTGCAGAGAATGACAGAGAGGGGCAAAACCGCCAATTGAAACTCCCAACATCTCTCTGATTTCACCACAGCCTCAAGACTTAAACTAATGAGATTTTCAATATTTTCATGTTACCGTCCTAAAAAACTGGGTATGTTGTTAGCCGAGGGACCATTGGAAACAACCTCTCCACCATCTTATGTGTGCCAAAATTAAGAAGTTAGGAAATCTAACTTATCAAAAGTGACTTATGGCTTATAAGCTATTTATAATAAGCTCACCAAACGGGCTCGTCTGAGACCATATAGATAAGATGAGGCTCGGATTTGTATATAAACTTAGGCAAAAAGAGAGTCCAACGACGCCATGGCTGCAAGAACCACTAGAGGCAATTGCCCTGCCAAGATACGGGTCGAATAATCTCAAATGCCCTATTACTAATAATAATAATCATCGCCTCTTTGAAACCAACTCACCCCCACCACTTCCACCACCCCCACCAGTAGCATTGAATGCTCCGGCAGAAGTATTAACAAAAAGAGAGAGAGAAAGATGAATGCTAGTAATTAGCATAATAAGTTGTATCCACAAACCAAAGTTACCATGAACAATAATACTCCCTCCGTATATAGACAGCTGAAACAGTGTTGCGGAGTAGTTGGCTATCACGTCAGTCCAACACACAAAACTGAATAATCTCCAGTTCCAGAGAATGGCTTCCATTGAAGACTACTCAATGGTTGCCATGGAAAGGGTATTAATTTCTTGCAAAAAAAAATAAAAAATCTCCATACTTACCAGATCAAACGAAGAAAAGATCCCCATTTTCGGACTCGAGAATGGCACAATTATAGACCATAATGGGTATTGAGGGCTCAGAATTTGCTGTATTTTAAAAAAGCAAAAGAGAAAACGCCGCCGCTATGGCTGCAGACACCAGTTTGCTATTCAAAGCCATACAGGGTCGCCCCGCCAAGATGCAGGTCAGATATTTTCTCAATGCCATGATCGAACATCGTGAAAAGAAGCATCATCATAGCCCCTTTACAACACCAGCAGTAGCAGAACACAAAGAGGAAAAATATAGGGGTGTGTTTGGTAAAGTTTTATTATTATTATTATTATTATTATTATTATTTGCTTTAATTTCAAAGGGCTATTTTTTTTCTTTTCAAATAATGGAGAAATCATAGACATAGCAGAGAGGGACAACCACCCTTTACAAAAAATCCCAACTCTCTGATGCCTCATTTTCTATTGATACTGGACAAAATAAAGTGATCCATTACAGCTTATATGGATGGTTGTTATCATCGGAAAGATTCTCTTTGCCTCTTTCAAGTTAATACGGCTCAGATGTGTGTTATGACAAGGCAAAGCGAAGCCAGCCACGCCATGGCTGCAAACACCAGTTACATGTGAGAGAGAAAAGTCTCCATCATAGGCCGTACCGGGTTACCACGCCAAGATACGGGTCGGGTCATCTTCCTGCCTGAATTGGTTAGTCAAGAGATAGAACGTCATCATCACTGGCCTTTTATGTACCTTCCTTGAGAGAATGATCAAAATAGTCCCAAAATGTACAGTGTCTGTACACAGATGTCAAGGTCTACAACTTAATAAAGGATTGGTTGTTTCTGCTGCTTTTCATAAACAAGGGCTGTTGCTTGTTTGATAATCAATGGAGCAACAGAGAGGGTAAACCACCCTACAAAGAAAATCCCAAACTCTTTGTTGTGCCTCATTTCTTTCTATCTTTCTGGGCTAACCTTTCCTTTTCCATTTCTGGGGAAATTCTTGTGGGGCTTTTCATCTGCATATTTCTCAGCTCTCTTTCCATCTTCCGTATGTATAAAATTGAGAAAATACTTGAGGCTCAGAGATTAATAGGGCAAAGAAATTGGAGACACCGCCATGGCTGCAAACACCAGTTGCAAGTCGCCTGCTGTCCAGTTTGCCCTGCCAAGATACGGGTTCTATTGCTCTCCTGCCCTATTGATTTGCTCAGAGATAGAAGAACTAATTTATCATCACTGCCTCAGAATTTTGCTACAGTTATTATTATTCTTATTATTGTCTGAAACACTTCAAGGGTCGTTTGGAAGTTTACTGCAAAAGGGCTGTTGATATTTTTTACAAAAATGAAATCACAGGATTGCAGAGAGGAGCAGCTACCCTCAAACTACCTCTACTCTCTGTAACCCTCATTTTTGTCTCAGGTCATTTAGTTTTCTTCGTATAGAAGCTAGTAATTTAAAGCGCCTAACATTCTTGTTCTTCCCTATGCTGTATGCCCATTTACAAGTAGGGTTCATGCTGGAGTAGTCTTACTTGGCTCAAAGTTAAAGGGTGCTTTGTGCACAAATGCCAATGAAACGATAGTATAATATTGTGACAAACCAAGCCAATGAAATGCTCCATATACAATCTATAAAACCAAACACATGGGGAATGCCAGTAGTATATATACCAATTTTTTTACAAGATCCACTTTTTAGTGCAAGAATGTCGATGCATACTTTATGACAATCACTCGCATTCAAGTTAATCGCAAAGATCATATAATCATCACTTGTAGCGGCATATCCCAATCCACATACAATCCTTCAGTGAGGATAGTGAAGATTCTGAGAGGTTAGTATGGTTTTCTTGTAGCAAAAGGTGTTTAGCATGTCTATCAGTAACCGCGAGAAGAACCAACTCATCACAACAACAATACAGCATGGAACATGCTGGTTTGCAGTTTGAAGGGCAATCATGTTTTTGTTCATCCTCAACCACTTGAACCAACAATAAAGAAGAACAGTAGAAGTTAAACATATCATCCTTACCCATGCACTTTTGGCTAATAAGAAGTATTTGGCAATTTTGGTCATTCTCGGCATATTTGAGATGCTTCATCCTTTAAAGTAAGGATTACAGACTAATGCCTTCCAAAATTTTGAAACACATTTGAATCGTTAAAAAATACCCCTGGGTAATCTGCTAAGAATCTCCAAAATTATTTCTCTTGGAAATGGATTCATATGGCCTAGATCGGACAAGGAAAGTGCTTTAGTAGTTCACTAGTTGAAGATGTAAAATCTTCGGAGCGCGCACGCGCGCACACACACATATTTGAATTGCCAGGGACAAATATTAACCAAATATAACTTGTTCCACAAAACCAAATGAACCATTGATATATAACTTGTAGGTTGCAAGATATTATATATTGGTAAATATTGATACCAACACCATCCTGGTGTGATGAATATAATTGTTACCTTTTTTAAAGAAAAAAAAAAGAAACCAAAACAAACCACCTTTTCTTTGTGTACAGATTTCCCAAAAGACAACTTTTAACATAATGAAAGTACAAAGGTAGGCTCAGATTTGCCTTTTATCAGATAAAACCCAACAAGCTTTGAAAATTGTATCGGCTGCAAGAATCAGTTAGCCTCATGAGAGACAGAGAAGAACCAAAAATAATGGAACTTTCTCCGATAACGATCTGAGCTGCCATGCCAAGATACATGTTTTTTCAGCTCAAGGGCAAAATACGTCCGATTCATCTTCCACAGAAGACAGAATATCATCACAGCCTAAATGGTGGTTTTACAAAAAGATTCTTTTTATCGTGATCATCAGCTGCAAAGAATGATAGAGAGGGGCAAAACCACCAATTGAAACTCCCAACATCTCTCCTATTTCACTAAACTAATGAGAATTTCAATATTTTTGTGTTACTGTCCTTCTAAAAAACTGGGTATGTTGTTAGCCGAGGGCCCATCAGAAACAGCCTCTGTACCACTCAAGGTGTGCTAAGGTCTGAGACCACAGATAAATTGAGGCTCAGATTTGTGTTTAAACTCAGGCAAAATGAGTCCTGCCGCGCCATGGCTGCAAGAACCACTACAGGCAATTGCAATGCCAAAATACGGGTCGGATAATCTCAAGTACCCTATTATTATTATTAAGCTCAGAAGGGAATTAAAAAATCATCATCGCCTCTTTCAAACCGACTCACGAGTCACCACCACCGCCACTAGTAGCAATACATGCTCCTGAAAAAGCATTAACAAAAGGAGAACGAAAGATGAATGCTACATATTAGCATAACTTGTATCCACAAACTAAACGAATCATGAACAATAATACTCCCTCTGTATACAATTTAATATAAAAGGGTTGTTGAATTTGTTGTAATAGAAATCATAGGCTAAAATGGAGAGAGGCAACCACCCTTTCAACAAAAATCCTTAAAATAGATTTTCATTCTAAACTGAACCCTTTATTAGTAAGAAACAAAAGATTAACCACCATACTCCCCATCTCAAATAACAGCAGGTAATATTAGAGATGATAATAACAAAGATTTTGAGTGTCAGATCTTGATCCATCTAATCTCAAGCACGGCCATGGCTGCAAACCCTTTAACCAAGTTGCCACGCCATGACACAGGCCCAACACAGAAATTCAATTATCACAGCCCATTATTGGCAACGTATTTTACACAAAAAGATTAATGGGAAAGTAGTTTCCCCTTTAAGGGAGAAAGTGGAGTCTATTTGTTTGGTTTACACATATAGAAATAGATATCCTCTAGCACATATTCATAATTGTGTGGAAATATGAACATGGAAGCAGGGGAAAAAAAGAGAGGAGGAAATCATGGGCTTACCAGTGCAGGATGGCGACTACCCTTTCAAAAATCCCACAGTTCACTTTAATTTCCTCATTCATGTGCCTGATGCTGATAAAAAATGGTGGCACACTCCAATGCAAAAGGCATTTATTTTTAACAAAGAAGTGCAAAATGCATTATAGCTTTTACTCAAAAGGGGGCAGGTTCCATATCCCCTTCATCGAATCATGGAACATGTATATTTTCTGTAGCAAATGGAGAGGCTCAGATATGTGTTATGATAAGGCAATAGAATAGCCCGCTCCGCCATGGCTGCAAAACACCAGTTGCATGTGCGAGAGAAAAGTCTCAATGGCCATACCGGGTTGCCAAGGCAATATCCGGGTCGGATAATCTCCATGCCCGAATTTGTTAACCCAGATACAAGAAACATTATTGTCACGGCCTCTTTAAGAGTTTTCTAACCCATGAGAAAACACACTGAAGGTTCTGAAGGCCGCATAGTTGTAGTATGGTTGTGAAAACCCGAGCATACATTAGGGGTGCGCAATGCAAACAAACCCAGAAAATGCATTGATGTCCTCCTCTCTTTCTTTCTATATCTTTTAAGGGCTGTTGCTTTGTTGAAAAGGGGGAATCATAGACAAGGCAGAGTGGGGCAACCACCCTTCAAAGAAATCCCACACTCTTTTGTTGCCTCATTCTCGCCATTTCTGGGCTTTTGACCGTAACCAACTATTCAACATCCACCAGTGGAAAAAGAAAGTGGGGCTTTTGAGATTGGGAGATTTACAGAAATAGGATGCTTCAGCCATAGTGTTTAACATCAACAACTACACTTCATCCGTGCCGAATTTTCAAAAGAAGGCACATAAATTGCGGCACAGATCTGAGTTATACTAAGGCAAAAAGAGAGTCCGGTTACGCTTGTGCGGCACAGATCTGAGTTATACTAAGGCAAAAAGAGAGTCCGGTTACGCCATGGCAGAAAAAACACCAGAAAATCCGGGGATATGCCCTGCCAAGATACAGGTCGGATAATCTCAAATGCCCAATTAATAATGAAAGTTACCAGAATCATCACCACAGCCGTTGATTATACTCACCAACAGGTTGTAATGTGGTAACCGGAAAAAGAAAAAGTGCCTCGATCATACGCCAAGCTTTCTGTGAAAGCAATTCCATTCTGAAATGCATCATATTGAGGCCATAATCCAAATAGTCCTCTGGATGTCCTATATGTATTCCCTTTGCGTGGTGAATGCATAGACCAGTATAGCATGCCACAATTCACAAACCTATATTTTGGTCAACATTATAGATACAGGGATCTTCTATGATAAACAATATATTCCAAGATTCCTTGATCCCATAATCTTTCAATACCCATAACTTAAAAATGTCCTTCCTCTGACAAAAAAGAAGTAGAAGGAACACAATCATTTCTTCTAGTACTGAAACTCCAATACAGATGTTGCCCCTTCGGCATAAATATTCCCTTTTGACAATGGTATCTCTCCGTACACTTCATTTGTGATACTAAATGATAACATGCAATAATTTCCAAAATTACTGATCCAATGAAATGCCTCGTGTACAAATGTCAAAGAATGCATACCATGCAAAGAAAATGCGACGAGGATGTTTATCAATTTTTCTGCACGAACCACTTTTCAATGCGAGGATTTCACATGGTAATTTGCGACCATCGATATTATAGTCACCAATAGTTGAGTCATAACCCAACCCCAAACGAGAAACTCCACCCCCACCAACACATTGAATGCTCCGGCAAAAGCAATAAAAAAGAAAGGTACTGGTATTAGTACACTGCACCAAAGGGTATGAAAAATTCAAAACCCCAATATAACTTGTTCCACAAACCAAACGAACCATCTTTTATTTGTGGGTGCGTATGGATATCCCAAAAGACTGGTTCTTTTTAACAAAATCAAAGTAAAGTGGTAGGCTCAGTTTCGCCTTTTCTCAGACAAAACCCAGAAAGCTTTGAAAACCGTATCAGCTGCAAGCATCAGTTAGCCTTGTCAGAGACAGAAGAACCAAAACTAAAGGAATTTTCTCCAATATCTCAGACTCATCTGAGCTGCCACGCCAAGATACAGGTTTTTTCAGCTCAGGGGAAAATACGTCTGAATCATCTTCCACAGAAGACATAGTCATCACAGCCTTTTGGTGGTTTTGCGAAACAGATTTTTTTAGTGATATCGGCTGCGGAGAATCAACAGAGGGGGCAAAACCACCCATTAAAACTTCCACCAGCTCTCCGCTTTCACCACAGCCTCAGACTTTAAACTAATGAGATTTTCAATTTTTTCATACTTCTGCCTCAAAAAATATTCAAGTTTTGCGTAAAATAGACAGATCTGGCGCCTATAACAGTTTGGCCCCTATAAGACAAGTTTTACAATTTTGACCCAGTCGGGAAAAGTCCCGAGAAGCCCTTGTAACGGAGCCAGAAGTATTCCATTTCTGTAAATCACCCATTTTTTGTTTTTTTGAGACAAGTCCAATTCATGAGCAACAACAACAACATAATCCCACAAGTGGGATCTTGGGAGGGTGAGATGTATGCAGACCTTACCCTACCAAGGTGGAGAGGCTGTTTCGGATAGATCCTCGGCTAAAGACGAATAAGTCCAACTCATGAGATCACAAGTAAATGGAAGCTCAGATTAGTGTTTAAACTCAGGCAAAAAGAGAGTCCGGCGACGCCATGGCTGCAAGAACCACTAGAGGCAATTGCCCCCCCAAGATACAGGATGGATAAATCTCAAATGCCCATTACTCATAATAAGCTCAGAAGGCTATTACAAAAGCGTCATCGCCTCTTTCAAACCGTCGATTGTACACCACCCTTACCAGCAGCACTAAATACTCCGACAGTTTACTAAGCATTTCAAGTTGATGGTAGGGGTGTATAACCAACGGTTTAACAAAAAGTTAAAGAAAAAAAGGAAAGATGCATTGTCTTAGCATGCTGTATAGAAGGGCATGGAAAATCCCAATATGACTTATCCCCACAAACCAAACGAACCATGAACAATAGTACTCCCTCGTATAAATTTTAATATAAAAAGGCTGCTGGGGGTTTATTTACAGAAATCATTGGCTAATATCAGAGAGAGGCACTACCCTTTCGACGAAAATCTTTACACTTCTTCTAGCTTCATTCTGTTTTTTTCCTTCTGGGCTTTCCCCTTTTTACCGTCTTCGTAAACCCAAACCTTTAATCTATATAATAGTACCCTGAATCCTATAACCTTACCAGGAAACGGGTCAAAACTCATAACAAAATGCTCATAAATTGAGGCTCAGATCTGTGTTTAACCTTAGGCAAAAAGAGAGTCTGGCGACGTCAGCTACAAAAACACCAGATAATCAGGGATACGCCTGCCAAGATAAGTAATCTCAAATGCCCAATTAATAAGCTAAGAAGAGAATGAAATATTATCAGAATCATCACCGCCTCCTTCAAGTCGATTATACTCTGTAACAAGTTGAAACATGGTAACAGAAAAAAAAAAAAAAAAAAAGGCTTCGATCATACATAAGCAAACTTTACGTAAGTGATTTTGGAGAGATCAAGCTTACTGTAAAAGCGGCTCCATTTCGAAAGGCATCAAATTGAGGACTATTATAGTCCTCTAGATGTCCTAAATGTATTCCCTTTACAGTGTGAATGTATGGACCAGTATACCACACCAACATTCACAAACCTATATTCCAGTACGGCATTATAAATACAAGGATCTTCTATAAAAAACAATGCATTCCAGGATTCCTTGACACCATAGTCTTTCAATACCCATAACTTAAAAGTGTCCTTCCTCTAATTAAAAGAAGTAGAATGAACACAAAGTATTCCTTCCAGTACCAAAACAACAATACAGATGTTGCCCCCCTCAGCATAATATTTCCCCTTGCAATGGTACTCTGGTACACTTCATTTGAAATAGTAAATGAAACGGCAGAATAATTACAAAAATTACTGATCCAATGAAATGCCTCATGTACAAATGCCAAAAAATGCGTACCATGCAATAGGTACACCGCAAATACCAGGACATTTTTCAATTTTTAAGGAGGAATCACCTTTCTACACAAGAATTTCAGAAGGTACTTTGTGACCATCTACGTCGGTGCAAATTTTAAGTGTCTTATAGTCACCACTAGTTGAGTCATAACTAAACCCCAAACGAGAACCTCCACCCCCACCACCACCACTGAATGCTCCGGCGGAAGCAAAAAGAAAAGTAAAAATGAAAGATACTAGTATTAGTATCCTGTATAGAAAGTTATGGAAAATTCAAAATCCCAATATAACTTGTTCCACAAACAAAATGGGCGATCTTTTATCGAGTATATATATGTATAGATATCCCAAAAGACTTATTCTTTTAGCAAAATTAAAGTAAAGAGGTAGGCTCAGATTCGCCTTTTCTCAGACAAAATCCAAAAAGCTTTGAAAACTGTATCGGCTGCAATGGCGTAATGAGAGACACAAGAACCAAAGATAATGGAATCTCACAGACCCATCTGAGCTGCCATGCCAAGATACATGTTATGTTCAACTCAAGGGAAAAATACGTCTGATTCATCTCCGTAGAAGACATAATCATCACAGCCTAAAGAGTGGTTTTGAAAAACAGATTCTTCAGAGATCATTGGCTGCAGAAAATGATAGAGCGGGGCAAAACCACCCACTAAAACTCCCAACATCTCTCTGATTTCACCACAGCCTCAGACTTAAACTAATGAGTATTTCAAATATTTTCGTGTTACCGTCTTCAAATTTTTTTTTGGAACCTATGGTCAAATGCCTACTGATATGTGCCCTAATCAATTGGGCATTACTTGAAAAGCCCATCAAAAGCCCCAGCTATTGTATTCCACCAATGAAAAGCAGCGCAATAAGAAAAAAATGTTTGAGATTAGTGCAATTCAAGAGATTGCATATAAAGTACAACAACAACAATAACAACATCATACCAGTTTGATCCGACAAGTGGAGTCGGGAAGGGAGAGACCGTGTGTGATGTAGAGAGGTTTTTCCGACAAATTGAGCCTCAGATTATTATTTAAACTCAGGCAAAAAAGAGAGTTCAACGGTGCCATGGCTGCAAAAACCACTACGACCAAATGCCCCGCCAAGATACGGGTTGGATATTCCGCATTAGCAATAATAGTAAGCTCAGAAGAGTATGGAAAATTCGACATCCCAATATAACTTGTTGCAAAAAACCAAATGAACCATAATTTCTTCGTGCATTACATGTGTACAGATATCCCAAAAGATTACTTCTTTTAACAAAATGAAAGTACAAAGGTAGGCTCAGATTCGCCTTTTCTCAGACAAAACCCAAAAAGCTTTGAAAACTGTATCGGCTGCAAGCATCAGTTAGTCTCATGAGAGACAGAGAAGAACCAAAATAATTGGAACTTGCTCCAATATCACACAGACTCATCTGAGCTGCCATGCCAGGATACAGCTTTTTTCCAGCTCAAGGGAAAAATACGTCCGATTAATCTTCCACAGAAGACAGAATATCATCACAGCCTAAAGGGTGGTTTTACAAACAGATTCTTTTTTCTTATCGTGATCATCGGCTGCGGAGAATGACAGAGAGGGGCAAAACCACCAATTGAAACTCCCAACAGCTCTCTGAATTCACCACAG
The DNA here is from genome assembly GCA_037355625.1 of Petunia x hybrida. Lineage (NCBI taxonomy): Eukaryota > Viridiplantae > Streptophyta > Magnoliopsida > Solanales > Solanaceae > Petunia > Petunia x hybrida. Next base: position 2,202,300 of record JBBBVM010000027.1, on the reverse strand, counting down.
CCTCAGACTTAAACTAATGAGATTTTCAATATTGTCGTGTTACTGTCCTTCTAAAAAACTGGGTGTGTTGTTAGCCGAGGGTCCATCGGGAACAGCCTCTGCACAATCTTATGTGCCTAAATCAAAAGTGACATATGGCTTATAAGCTCTATTTAAAATAAGCTCACCGAAACGGGTCATCGGAGACCACAGATAAAATGTGGCTCAGATTTGTATTTAAACTTAAGCAAAATGAGAGTCCAACGACGCCATGGCTGCAAAACCCTAGGGCCAAATGCCGTGCCAAGATACGGGTCGGATAATCTCAAATGCCTCATTTATAATAATAAGCATGGTATTAGCATAACTTGTCCCATAAACCAAACGAACCATGAACAATATTACTCCCTCCGTATACAAATTGAATATAAAAAGGGTTGTTGTACTTACAGAAATCATAGGCTTAATAATAATATTACAGAGAGAGGCAACCACCCTTTCAATGAAATTCCTTAAAACTCTCTGCAGCCTCATTCTTTCTACTTCCCTTCTGAGCTTTTCCCATTTTTCCTCTTTGAAAACCCTAGCTTTTTCATTATATAGCCTATCAACACTTTTTCCCGGGAAACGGGTCATTAAAATTCTACTATGACGAAGAGCACGAGGTGTAATATACACTCATTTGGTTGCACAAAAACTTGACAGAAAATATATTTCTATCTATGTCTAAAAGCTAAAATATGTATTCATGAGATTTATGTACGTAACAAGTAGTACTATGTACTTTCTCATAGATAGTGGGTGTTAAATTTAATCCTCTAGAGGTAGTTTGGTACATGGGATAAGGAATTAGTATTAATTTAAGGAATAAAATTCGGGATTAAGTTATTTTACGTTTGGAACAAATCCCAGTATAAATACTGGAAGCCCCAGTATTTATACTGGGAAGCTTAAGTAAACTAGCCCCAGTATAAAATACTGGGGCTTTGAACAAGTTTTGTTCAAGGTCCCAGCATTTTGTTATGTGACTTTGTATAAAGCTTCAGTCCCATAACAAAATGCTGGGGCTGTTTCTTTTTTGGGACACATAGGTTATTACAGACGCATCAAAAAAGACTTTTTGAAGCGCTGAAATACCAAACTACACAAAATTTCAGTGAACTATTGAAGCTATCAGTGTGATTGATCAGACAAGTACCTATCGCCACGCCGACCATCAAATACGAGATTGGGTCCCTTCTCAAAGATTTGATGGAATGTCCCACTTGTTCACAGCCCCAGCATTTTGTTATGGGACTGGACCTTTGTTATGGGACTTTGTATAAAGCTTCAGTCCCATAACAAAATACTTGGGCTTTGAATAAGTTCAAAGGTGTTTTTCCAATGCTAATGGAGCTTAAGTGTGCGCACGAATTTTTGGCTATTCTTCAATGAATTTTGAAACGGTGGATAGTCCCCAATGAGCACGTCCAAAAATGGCTAGTGATCAAAATTTCCCAATATTATATACTTTGGTTGCACTTGTGACGTGTATTTTAATTTGGTTGCACAAAATCTTGTCAGAAAATGGATTTCCCTAGTGTTTAAAAGTTAAAATAGGAAATACGCATTCGTGCGATTAATGTGTAATAAGTCAGTAGTAGTACTGTACAGTGTTTCTCATAGATAATAATCCGGGGAATTATCTAATGACTTTTGGTTTATGTCGAGATTATGTAGTGGATATGCTAAACCCACTATCTATGAGTGAGTACTATGTTTTTCTCATTGAGTGAGTTATATCAGAATTATAGTCACGGAATAATAGTTTCCAGAAATAAACAACAATCCAAGGGCTGTTCCTTTTTAAAGTAAAATCGTAGGCTGAACAGAGAGGGGCAACCACCCTTTTCAAGAAATTCCCAACTCCCTCCCCCTCTCTCTCTCTCTCTGTTATAGGAATCCAGTGCCAAAATGGGTTAAAAATTTGAGGATGCAACACAAATAGGGTGCTCAAATACATTGTAACCAAAATGGGTATATCGACACAATTTCCGCCGACTTACAACAAGAAATAGACGGCACAAGTTATGAAAGTGACGGAACAAATATTTTCCACAAGTCGGCAGAAGTTTTGCCGACTTAGTAAGTCGGCAGAACAAATGCCGACTTGCTTTTATGTTATTATTAACAAATCGGCATTTGTTTTGCCGACTTACTAAGTCCGCAAAACTTCTGACGACTTATGCATTTGTTTTTTCCGCTCTATATAACATCTTTCATTCTCCACTTCATTCTACACTACATATTACTTCACATCTTTCATTCTCCACTACATATATCTCATTTCTTATAGAGATATCAATAATAAGAAACAATTTTTTTTCGTCATGGCCAAAGTAAATGTATCAATTTATTGGGGTGGCGAAGTGTTACATGAAAACAATTCGATCAGATATAGCTTACCTCCTAAAAGTAATTTCAAAGTGCCTACTACTATTTTTATGATAGGTTTGTTGGTATTTTATTTAAGAAAATGAATATTGATCCAACACGGGAAAATATTTTAATTTTTGGTAGGTATCCACACTCATCTACTAGTCAAGGTGTGCCAATATATTGTGAGTGGAATATATATGACGATGATACATTGATGGAAATGTCCATACGAGTGCTTGAAATTTTGTCCGTACTGAACCACACGTGATGAATGAAGTTCCTTCTGAGCAACATTGTGTTGATCTTAATGTTCCAAGTGAATTTACTCAATTGCAAGTAAATATGATGTCAGATAGGCCTTCTAATCAGTTCGGACAGCATTCTAGGTACGTGTTTAAAATATTGTTATGAACAAAAATAAATGGTCCACATAATTTTTTAATGGTATATTATGTTTTAGTCATTTTATTTTCGATGTTACGATAACCTATACATTAATTATTTATGCAGTTTTTCTCCACTAGAGACTACGTACTCGTATGATGCGTCAAGAGGTTATGAACAAACACGTTATGATGGCATATCACAACAGTCCGGTTACTTTGATGGGTAATTGATTGATTTTTTTTATTTTAAAATTGTTATCAATTGGCTAAAATATGAGTGTATTTCTGTTGTAGTAGAATTAATAGTTATGTATCCTTAATCTTGCAGGTGTTATCAACCTGAAATGATTCCTAGTGAAACAATGAGAGGAAACGGAGTTGCTCATATTGATGAGTTGGCTACCCATCATGACTGGTAATATATGCACCTTTCGTGATATATTCAAATATTTTCTATTTTCATTATTTTTAATTATCTTTTATTACTTTAATATTTGTTAGGCTGCATCAACAAGAAGATGATTCATTTTTTACAAATCTCAATAATCTGGTGACAAATAATGATGTTGCTGATGGAGGTAGTGAGGAATCAGAGAGTGACATCCCAAATGATGCCGATAATTCAGATGATGAAATGTCATTTTCGGGAGAAGAAAGTGAAGAGGAGCACCCCCTACATGTGCATGATGAGGGAAATATGAATTATCACGCCGACAATATTGCATATCTAGATGACCTACCGGAAGGGGATGATGTGTTTGCTTTAACACGAGAGGATGATCATATCCGCACATCAATGTGGTCAGCAGACAAGCCAGATCTTCAGTCAGGTATGTCATTCTCTACCAAGGAAAAAATGAAAACGGCGGTGAAGATTTGGAGCATTCGTAAGAACAGAGAATTCATTGTTGACGAAGCAAAGGGTGATTATTGGAAAGTTGTTTGTCGACAGTGCCAAGAAGGTTGTAGTTGGATTTTGCGTGCAAGGAAGGTTGAAGGAGGGATGTGGAAGATTGGGAAATATAAGGGCAAGCACACTTGTGATATGGGAGAAATACGTGGAGATCATTTTAACTTGGATACTAAAATAATTGCAAAAGCTTTAACTGGTTTTATCGCAAATAACCCGCAATACAAGGTAAAGGACTGCATCGTTGCTATTAAAACAAGATATGGTATTGAGCCATCAATAAGGAAGGCGTGGCTTGGTCGTAGGCGTGCCTTCGAGAATGTGTATGGTAATTTTGACAAGTCATTTGCACAAGGTGGTCATTATGATCAGAAAGTCACTCTCTGGACTTTCGAGATACATGGCTGCACTACAATATTTTAATCCTGGGATCGTTGTTGAATGGTGGCACGAGAACACTTCGGCTTCTATTTCATTTGAAGTATTCAAATATGTGTTTTGGGCATTTAAACTATGCATTGATGGATTTAAAAAGTGTAGGCCAGTGATTTCAATTGACGGCACACACGTGTACGGAAAATACGATATAAAGTTGTTGATTGCTGTTGCAGTTGATGCGAACACTAATGTCTTTCCACTTGCTTTTGCAATTGTTGCAACGAGAGCACTGAGACATGGACATAGTTTTTGAAACTTTTGAAGAAGCATGTTGTCAAGGATACATCAGGTATTTGTTTGATATCAGACCGTCATAAAGGCGTTCTTTCTAGTGTGGATGCCTTGCCTGAATGGAATGAGCCTGCAGCAAGCCATCGGTATTGTATTAGGCATTTGAAGAGCAATTTTATGTCGAAGTTTCAAAACAAACACCTTGAGAACCTAATGTTGTTGGCTGCTACAGAGCATCAAGTAAGAAAGTATCGTAAGAGGATGACGGACAAGAATGCAATATCGAGGCGTATAATTAGTTGTCAAAATTTCCAGTAGAGAAATGGACATTATGCATGGATGGTGGTAAAAGGTGGGGCATTTTGAGCACTAACGTGTCCGAGTCATTCAACGGGGTGTTAAAAATGGCTCGAGGATTACCTGTCACTGCAATGGTTAGGTTGTGTTTTAGCCAGGTTGTTAAGCGCTTTTATGACAGAAAACAATTGGCAGAGGCTTTAGTTCGTAAAGGTCAGAGATATCCTAAGCGGCCAAAAGATTTGATAAGGAAGTATGAGAAACGTTCGAAATGGCACACTGTCTGTGATCGTTTTGATAAGGAAACTGGAGTTTATGAGGTGATCACGGGTATTCACGGTGACAAAGGTAATAACTTGCACAAGGTTTGCATGCAAGAAAAAAAATGTGATTGCAATAAGCTTATGTCATACCATCTACCATGTTCTCATGCAATGAAGGTACGTGAACATTTTGGCAAAAATGCAAATTCTCTAGTAAATAGTCATTACACCATGGCGAACTATTTACAAACATATAGTGGGTTGTTTCAACCGCTCGGGCACGAGGCATATTGGCCACAGGAGCCATTCAAGATGGTGTTGAACAAAAGTTATTTGCGTAGGACAGGTGTCAACAGAAGGTCCAGAATTCCTAACCAAATGGATATAGGGCCTTCTCGATATGTTAGGAAGTGTGGATCATGCAAGGAAACAGGCCACGATAAGCGCAATTGTCCAACGCGTGCAAGCGGAAGTAGTAGTGCTAGGCACTAAATTTATTTTTATTGTTTTAGCAAAATTTCTGTATTTTTTATTGTTGTATTAACTCTTTTTCTAGAACTATCCATGTTCAATTAAATATGAATCTATGTTTAAGGAATAAATGTGTTGTTATTACTATTATTTCTTTTATAATGTGTACTCTTGCTCTTTCAACATGTTGTAAACTAGTAGAGTAGTACATTTTTTGGCAAAGTATTTGTATCCGTATTCTTTCCCTTTACCATGGAAATAATGAGGCGAGTTACATAGCTCCACTTTGACTAGGAGTTGTTGTATATGGTAATTAAAATGCATAATGACATTAATAAAGAGTTCTAACTCAAATGCTGAATTTCAAAATTTTAAGTAGAGAATGCCCGAAGTAGTACTAATCAGATAATGTGAAAGTATATATTTCATAGGATCAAAAAGATATGGGAGAGTAAATACATATATAGATGAAGAACTATGAGCCATTTTGTGCTCATAGAGAGATACAACTGACAGAAGCTAGACAGTTTTTGTGCTCATAGAGAGATACACTTGACACGAATCTTTAGATTCAATAATAATGTTTGTAGTAGGGTACAATAATTTAACATATGATTTGACGAGTCTATGCGCCAAGCCACGTGAAAATACAATATCTAAGTCATTATTGATTGGGTTGAAATAATGGTCTGTATGCCATGGGTCCACTTGTGAAGGGTGATTTGACAATTCCTGTTGACGTACAAAAACTACTCTTTTCAAAAAATAATAATTTGTACAAATATATATGAGCAAAATATGGCTACAATATTTTTGCACATGGCCTATACATGCTAATAATGCCAACAAAAAAGTAGAGAGCACGGAGTCAAAGCTATTCTTCAATCAAAAGCTTTACGCCTAATCTTAGACTTCGGCCTAAGTACTCCAGCATCCGCACTGCCATCAACACGTTCTTTACTGAACGCCTTCCTAACAAGCCTATCCTTCTTGTGAGCACGCTCTTTTTGACCTGGTAAGTATTCCACGATATCCATCTAGTCATCCTTTAATTCAAACAATTGATGAACACTAATATTAATTATTAATCAAGAAAATATACAATGACTATTGGAAAAGGCATAGCACCACCAGAAATAAAAAATAAATTAATTACATGTACGAAAGATGTCACAGGAGGTGTAGCCGGTTGAACTTGCGGATCTTGACCAACATCCATATGACCCTACAAAAATATGAAGAAATGAGCAAATAGTCTAAAGCTGATACAGGAATAAAAAACACCATTATGAAAAGTGGACATATCAATACATACAGATAGATAATATTCTGAAAAGAAAAAAAGAGACAGCAGGCACATGGCTATGGGATAAAAAGCTGAAGGGACTAGTTAAAGCAATAAACGAGACAAAAAGCTTAATTGATTGTCACCCTATAAAGCAATAAACTAGTTAAAAGTACATTCACCCTGTAGTGAAGGCAATACTACTTCAAACCATTAATTGACAAGGACCAAATACTAAACTTTGATGGTCACAAGAAAAATACTAAACTTTTAAATATTGCTATTAGGCTAAGTTGTTCTTACCATAATCTCCCAAACATGCATCTAAATCTCGGATGATGAGGCGTCAAACAAAAGAATTTCTTAAATGTAATTGGAACACCAGAGCTAAGCAGCAGACTAAATTCCAATCACTGTTTTTCCTAAGCAGCAAACAAGAACATGTTTGAAATATCATTTTCACCAAGAAACAACCTTCATTTGACATCATTCAACTGCATTGTTATCTGTCTTTTTTCCTGTTAGGCCAACCATCTAAGATGTCCCAGAGCAATCAAAAGGAATATACATTTCACTTAACAGATGCTATAGTTAAGCTGAAATCTAATCTTTTTAACATCAATTAGCGTAAAAGCATAGCAATCTTTTCTGCTTACTGAGGAAACTAACCATCCAATCTACGTCTCTACATTTTCATTTTTACACCAAAAGGCTAAGAGAGGTAAACATTTGTTCTAAGTTACAAATATTTTCCTTTTGACTTCAAAGTATCTTTGGTTTCTATCCCTCCACACAATCCACTATGTAGCCACTGGTGCAGCTTGTTGTCTCCTTTTCGTAGTCCTCTTTTATTTCAAAAGGAAACTCCCTATTCCATTATATATTTTCACAATTACTATTTGGAGAGCCAAACATGTTCCTTTAAGAAACAGTTTCTCTATACATTTCTTTTAATATTATCACCCAAAAAGGAGAAATAGGAATCCGGGTTATCAAAGGATTTCCTGCGATTATTTCACATGAGGAAGGAGCAAAATAAGACATACTTTTATTAACCTTTCTGTGCTATTATTCACTTGCCCAAGAAAGGGAGACTTGGGATCTCAGCAGGAAATGCGAAGGTTGCTTAAAGCCGGCCGGCCAAAGAGAATCAACTAGTTTAGTTCTGATCTGAGTAGGCTCATAATAGGGAATACCCTAACCCTGGGAACCGGGGCCTGGCCATCCTTCGTTTGCGGTCGACGTTCCGTGACTTTTTGCTACTAATGTAGCTTTTTAAAAAGGTAACTAAAACAATAAAAGAATCTATGCCTTAGAATTCTATTACTATCACATTTTCACGACTATAATGTCTGAGTCAGCTTGCGCGCAACCAAAACAATTAAAACAACACAAAGAGGAATTAAAAAGTTGGACACTAAAAAAAAAAGGATCACCTTGATAATATGCATTTGACCACCAAACATAAGAACAACACCCATCTGCAACATAACTCTAAAAGTATCTCTAATATTATTAGCACTAAACTCTTTAAAACTCTCAGCACAATCACCACCTTGCAATAAAAAAGCATTTCCAAGAGCAGCTTCACCTAATTTCTCTTCAAGTTGCTTCTCTAGCAAATACAATTGGTGGGTAAGTTGAAAGAGTCTTAAGAACAGATTCAAGCTCAACTTTATCAGGGAAATGGATTCAAGCTCAACTTCATTTGTCCATCTTTGGAAACAAATGGATTGAAAAACCAGGGAAACTTCATGTTACGTATATCTATAAAATGAAGTATAAGACTAGAGGCTGCATTCTGGTGGTTCCACAATTATCTCCAAGATATTTGTGTTTGTTAGAAAGTAGTCTCTCACGTCCTGCAGCTCCTCACCTGTGAAATCCATTAATATAACTTTCTTTAACTCATGCTTCCAAACATCTACTGCACACCTGCAGAAACCTACACAAACAGCCCCCTATACACACTACTAACATCTGCAACTAACACCAGCAGACCCTCTAACACCATCCTAAAGCCACCAAAACAATCTCCAGAAACTAAAAACTCAGTGCTGCTCCTCCAGGAATACAGAACAGCCCACACCTCTGAACTCCAGCAACTCCTAGACTCCCACAGAAACCACAACAAACTCTTTCTCATACCTGAATACCTTAACTCACAGCCCAACTAGTCAAGAGCAAAGAATCAAAATAGGAACAGGGCAAACATAGATAATATTTAACAGGCAACAACTTACCAATGACTCGCTATGCTCCTCGTCACTGGCGTAGTCCCTTGACGTGTTAGGTGAAGAATCGTAGGACTGATTAAGAGAACCCTTTACGTTTTAATAACATTATAATGTTGAATGAGAAAAGGACAGCCAGCTAAATTAAAAATAAAATATATCTAAAGTACCTGTGTTGTACTAGATGTCTCAATACGCCTTATTTGTGTAGCAAGCGTAGTCACAGCTGCAGGCTAAGCGTGCAAATGAGCAAATGTAGTTTAGTCAGAACATACACAAGAGATTGGACTAAATTAATGAAAAGATAACAACTAAGTAGGCCAGCAAGGCGCCAATTAAAGTCTTTAGAGTCCAAAAATAAATACCTGTGTCGTACTAGGAATCTCATCATACTGCTGCAATAAATTCAAAAATGAACTATCCCCACCAATCAAAGTGCTAAAATGGCCAGCTGACCACTGTGACGACTCAAGAATTTCTTGTTCTGACACTGGTGGGCATGAAGCAGGTTGCGACACTGAAGTTGACATGGTAGCTGGAGATGGTACGACAAATGGAGGTGGATCGTCAACAGCCTCATCAACTAGTCTATGACCAACGGGAGCTTCTCTGTCAGCCCCATCGCCACGTCGACGTCGACCACCAGGACCACGACCACGACCTCGTAATTGATTAGGAGCGCGAGCAACTCTTTGTAAGTTCACAGGTGGACCACCATCATATGAGGCCGCTGGATCATAAGATGGGTCAAACGACAGTCGCGTACCCAGACTAGCAGCAAGTAGTGCTTCAACTGCAACTGCAGCCACCCCCTGACCCCATTGCTGTGAGGTTAAGTTATTGTCAGGCACCTTCATCTCAATTCCCATGTGGTAGAGACGATGCAACCCCCTGCCCTATAGATATTAAAAAGTAGCATAAGTTAGTTAAATTGAACAACTAAATGCCTACGAAAATTAACATTAAAATTGTATATCAATGGTTAGTAGCTAATTACCAATGCCTCATGCCTTCCTGCAAACGTCTGGTAGCCACATTTGGTTTGATGAACCGGATTTCCTATCAATGTTCGAGTAATTCTCTGATACCATATCATGTACGGATTATTATCAGCAATAATACCAACGGCCGGCTCCGCAACCACAACATGCTCCGCGTGTCTCTCCCACAAAGCAACGTTGTCTTCCAAATAGCGCCTGAACACGTCATCCAACTTACTGCGCATGTCCCTATTAAAGTGTTTCATGTCATAGGAAACAACATATGGGATACCCCGTCGGCAACCAAATTGTCTCAACATACGGCCAGGCAGGTGATGCTCGACTATTTCATCGCAAAGCATAGGTACTTCTGCCATCCACAAATATCTCCTACGAGAACACCAAGGAGATAGTCGCTGGATAGTATGCTCGTCATATGGCTGCCAAATGAACTATGATAATAGAGTCATAAGCAATGCCATTAAATAGAAGTTACTATGAACCTGAACCAATTATATAAACAAGAAAATAAAAAATAATAAAGACATACCATATCAGACGCCATGCCATCCACGACGTCCCTATATACTTGTACATCTCCAAGCGCAACATCATGATCAACTCTAGCCTTCCATCTCTCCGCATAAAACTCAAAGAAAAGTTCAATCGATGGATCAGGTGGATTTGGTTTTGGCGGATCATGCGGAATTGGTTGAAATGGTATCAATCGCTCCCAAGTCCATACCTGCATATCGTACAGATTAATGCTGCACGTACATTTCATTATTATCTTATATAAAAGCGTAATTACACTGCTTGTAGAAGTGCTGCATATCCACAAAAATCGCTCGCTCCACTAACAGCCGACCGACACATCGCCCAATAAATATAGGCTAAGACGGCTGAGCCCCAACTATAAGAACCGATAGCATCTACATCATCCAGAAGTGGTAGCAGATTAAGCCTAATATAACGCCCCGAATTATCAGGGCAGAGTAGACCACCAACAATCCATAACAAGTAAGCCCTAAAATATTGTTGTACAACCTCATCTGGATCATCTTAGGTAACATCCGGTATTTGCCTAATGTATTCCTGAAAAGCCGTAATGCTCAACCTGCTCTTGCCGTTGAAGTGTGAGACCTGCGGTCGAAAGCCAGTCAAACGATGCATCTCATCCTGCCACTGTCCAACCGTACAATCTCTACTTAAAGTAAATACAGGAAGCCCATCCACAGGCAAACCGTACATCACCTCCACATCCTGCAGTGTGATAGTAACCTCACCACATCGAAGGTGAAATGTGTGTGTCTCTGGCCGCCATCTCTCCAACAAAGCAGTAACCAGTGACCAATCATATTGTACGCGTCCAACCTTTATTATTCCAATAAATCCTGATGTATTGAAATGATTCATTATACGATCACGAAGAGGCCTTACATCGATTAGATGCCAAAGGTTCAAGTCTAATCTCCATGGACGAATACAATCCTTTAATCCCCGTCCCTCCCAAATATCTGTAGATCGATGCGTAGACTGTAGAGACAACACACTAAAGTCCCTGGGCCCCGGATGAATAACATTAGATATTACGCACCTACAAAAAATATTAAAAGGAAAGAAATATGAATTAAAAAGAAAATCACAAAATAAGATAATAAACAGCTTTTTATAAAAATAAGAATGACTTCGACTACAAGTTAAAACTGAGATAATTAACTGTTCTAACTAAAATTTGTACTTTTAACTCAAGTTTAAATGCTTACATTGCTAGCAAGTTAAAGAAAACTATCCCATAAATAACCATCTATTTCCACACAACATGTTATTCTGAATTCAAACTTTAATTAATCAATAGAATGAGAGTGACTTCAGAGGGTCTGAACTTCCTGGTTCTCCACACTTTATGAATTATGATGGTGTCCTTTTATAATGGTTGTAATAGGGATAATATATATTTCTTCCTATGTTCAAAAGAGTACACTATTATCCCACAAATACAGTAACAATATCAATGAACGGTGCATTAAATGATGTTCTTCATATTAAACGTATCTTAATTTAGTCAGCATTAAAACTTAGTTGATCATTCAGCAATATTAATTTTTTATCATAAAATAAAAATTTGAACCAACTTAATTCAGTAGTACTAAAAATTAATTATATATTAATTCTTTGTTTATTGTACCAATTTAATTTTAACTTAATCATTCGCAAAGGAAAACCATAAGCAATTCCAAAAGTTTACCCATTCCATCTAACTGATATGTTCTTTGCCTTTAAACTCAATGTATTTCCCCCTCTTCTTTCAAGGATCTTGTCCTAAACGTACTTAAGGATACAATACGTTCAAAGTATATAACATTAAGAGGATTTCGTCACAAAAAGGGAAATACTTGTGATTAAAAGGGAAAATTAAATGATTGACACGAACTAAATTTTTCCTAAGCTAAATTCTAGGGTTTAACGATTTAACACAATGAAAAATAAAAGAGAGAGACGCAACATTTACCTTGTGGAATTGAACCCAGCAATGGTGGAGTTGAACCCGGCAATGGGTGAAGTTGGGAAGGGTTAGCAGAGAGAGGCTTTAGAGTTTTCCATGGGGTATTTGGGGAATGGGTACGGGGAGCAGAGAAGGGCTTTCAAATTCCATAAGTTGGTGTGTGGATTACTGTACAATAGCTAATTATAAGTCGGCACAAGTTGTGCCGATATGTTGGTATCAAATAATGCATAAGTCGGCACAACTTGTGCCGATATATTGCTATTGTAAATCGGCACAATTTGTGCCGATATATTGCTATCAAATAATGTAACAGGTCAATATTTTTTCTGCCGACTTGTTAAAAAATATACACCCTCACTCCGTTAAATTTTCACCGTTTATTTCTTGTTGTTAGTCGGCACAAGTTGTGCCGATATACCCATTTTGGTTACAATATATTTGAGCACCCCATTTTTGTTGCATTCTTAAAAATTTGACCTATTTTGGCGCCGAGTTCCTGTTATAGCCTCATTTCTTACTTACTGGGCTAACCTTATTTGCTAGGGGAGAATCTTTGGTTCTCACCAAAAGACTTTCCACCATTTACTTTTGCCATTTTCTTGTTCTACTCCCTCCGTCCCATTTTAATTGTCACTTTCAGCTTTTGCACGTCTATTAAAAAATTCGATAAATAGAGTATACATTTTACTATGTTACCCTTATTTAATATATGACTATTAATTTTTTTTGAGAATACCTTTAATAATTAAGGGTATACTTGGAAAGAATAAATAAAAAATATCTTGATATCCTAAAGCGTCAACTAATTTGGGACGGAGGGAATATATTACTGTGGCAAATCTAGAGGGGTTACGACCTATGTCTTAAGTGTCACTTTATTTTCTCTTTTATCTAGGTTGTCTCTTTGCTTGGATTAAATTTCTAAGTCTTTGTTGGAAGACTCGGAAACAGGGAATATGTGGAGATGGTCTCCTAATTCCAACGTCCATTGTATTCTTGTGATATTTTCAAGGCCGCATTTCATTAGGGACAGAATGTTTCTTAATAGGCTATTTTCTCAGCAAGTTGTTACATGAAACTACAAGCATTACATTCTGATTATCTCAGTCAAATAGAAAATATACCTCCACGGTTAATGGTGTTAAAATTGTTTCCGTTGATCCACTAGTATTTTCTGATAGACTATTTTCTCCTGCAAATCAGCTCTCCTTTTCTTTTGGTGTTAAAACATTTCAGTGTGATGTCATATTCTTGAGGGTATCTTGGCGATGGGAAAAAAAAGGTTGAATTTTGTCATATGCATACAATCCAAACTTGGAGCTCGGATCTATTTCTGAGTCCAGTAAAGGCGATAGACGTGAACACTCAACTTGCTTATCAGTATTAAGAAATGGAGAAGTATTGATTGGGAACATAGAACATCATTAAGGGCCGAACATACATTAAGTTTACAAAACTAGCCAGTCTATACTAAAATATTATCCTACCATGACCCAAATTTTGTTTAATCATTCTGCAGCCACACATCCACAACATTGGCGCATACCTTTAGAGTATCAAATTTGTATATTATTGGGATATACATAGACTAGAAAAGTATGCAATAGAAGATACCATGTACCGTGGCTATGAGGTATACAAACTTGGGGTATATGCGGCTATGAAATAAAATATGTTTAGCCGAATAGCTAGCTCGGGTAAATATTTTAATAAATGGCTATTATTAGTTCAAGATAAAAGTCACAGTACATACAAGGTAAAAATTCCAAATAAGTTTTAGGGGGTTCAAAACAAATTTCACAATCACCATGAAGGAGCTGGTGATTCCATATAGGAGAGACCCATGATTGATAGCTTGAGAAAAGGGTATTATAACTAAATTTATGTCGATGGTCATAAAAAGTTGTCTAGAGCATTCAGTCTAAATTCGCCACAAAAATAGCAAATCTGGGACCTTCAAATTTATGTACCGGTATCCTTTGATAATGACACTAGATTCAAATTTTCCTCTATTAAAACCTATTAATTTCAATCCAGATGTAAGTAAATGTCAAAGACACACAAGACTCTCCCTAGAATAGGTAACCCCGCCTATGCCCCAAATAATAAATCAAAACCCAAATAAAGATGCAAAAAAGAGGCAACTAGCAAAAATAAATGCATGAAGCAGTTCAGATAACCATAAGATACAGCTTATGGAATATAGACTGCCACATCATAATTCACCAGGCTTCAGTTCCTCCATCCTGAGAAAATGAATAAGCTAAGATAGAAAATTTGAGTAACTATCAAAAAATCACAAATGTTTACTCCACAAAGTTTATCATGGTAAAATAGACAAGAAAAGCAGCTCTCATAAAGTAGGAAACTGGAATACACAGTTTAAAATGACTTTAGATTTCCAGACAATTAGCTCGCACTCGACAATTAATACAACAGGTTTCACTTGCTTTTCACCCGTCACGATCCCCACAAGAAGCCTGAGTATCTCCATCTTGAGGAGATATATCATTCTGGACCTAAGAGTGCCTATATTATATCAGTTAATTAGTTCCTGTCAGTCCTTAAGCACTACATTTACATACAAATGACAACATAAACATTGTCATAAAAGTACCTTAACGTGAGCAGAAAGAAACTTTTCGTTTTCACCTTCCTTCAGACCCTCTTGATTCATCCGACGACTTTCATCAATGCAAATTCCAAGCTACATTTTTTGGAAGATAAAATAAATTAAAGGTTAACAACTTGCAGCATCAATATTATACTTCACTGAACATAGCTCTTACAACATGGCGGTCTTCTCTTCGACAGACCTAGAACACAACCTGAGCCGGCACTGAAAGTTCACCATACACTACACAGAACAAAGACAAAATCAGCTTTACTAATTCTACCTACAAATCACATATGCTCGTACCAGATCCAAATATGTTTGCAAAAGGAATCGCTGCAAAAGGAAGTAAACAAGACTGTAACACTAGTTTGCCCAAAAAGAAAGAAAAGAGATGTTTTCACCATCTTTTGCATCGAAGCCATACAAATCAAATAAAGCGATGGTAGCAAAAAGCAAGAACAGCCATAGATGCCACAAGTTGAGCAGAAATTAAATTTTGGAGCTGATGATGATTTTCTATAATAACCATATGAACAACATACCACATTCGGAAATATAAGCACAGAAGTTAGTAAAGAATGGCAAGACCCCAGTGGGAGAACTGAGGCAACACTGATATTTTACAAGAGATGTCATGATCATCGAGGTCATCGGACATGGTCTCCCCAGCAATATCACCTCGATATTGACTTCAAACAAATACAAGTATTAGAACAATCGAAAGAAAGAAACAAATCAATACAACATCAGATTCCCGTAAAAACCTTGAAAGGCGAATCAGTTCATCGTAGGAGTCAAAATCCAAATTTATCAGATTAAAAAGAAACAAAATAACTCCACAAACAAGGTAAATCTTCAACCTTTTTGAAAATATAGCCTAAAACAGAAAATACCCATGACTAAAAGCAGCCAACTCTGATCAAACAAAGTTTGTCCGACAAGGAATATGAGGAAGAAAAAGACACATACCAGTGGTAGAATACTCGGCATTGCCAATCACAACAATTAAGATCAAGTCCAAGAAAAAAAAAAACAGAATTGCTTTTCATGATCTTTAGATGAAAAATCAAGTTTCAAACTAACAATACAATGACAACATCACAGTCCAAACAGACTGTTAGTGTTGCTTTTCCAAGAAAAGGGAAAAGCAACCAATGCTGGAAATTGGAATAGCAAAATCATTACTAATAAAAAACTAGGGTGTTTCCCAAAAATTGCAGTCTCTTGTGGGCTGCTTTTACACCCAACAGAGGTCCATCTTCTGTAGAAAACACTTATGGGGTACCTCCCAATTTTTCAAGTAAGCAGCAACAGAAACAGATATACAGGGGGCTATTTGGTTCGACAAAAAATAATCAGCATGCCGGAGATGGTCAAACAGCCTAAATATCCCCCAAATATTCTCTGATGCCTCATAATCCGGAGGTCAAATAGCACCAAAAATCGGCATAGATTTCCAGATCCGAGGGTCGACTCACAATTGAAGACCATGAAATGGGTATTGAGAGCTCAGATTTGCTGTATTTGAACAAGGCAAAAGAGAAGGCGACGCCGCCATGGCTGCAGACACGAGTTTGCTATATAAAAGCCAAACCAGGTCGCCCTGCCAAGATACAGGTCACACATTATCTCA
Source organism: Petunia x hybrida (assembly GCA_037355625.1). NCBI lineage: Eukaryota > Viridiplantae > Streptophyta > Magnoliopsida > Solanales > Solanaceae > Petunia > Petunia x hybrida. The sequence goes on along the minus strand of JBBBVM010000027.1, from coordinate 2,185,649 downwards.
ATGCCATGATTGAACATAGCCCAGAAAGGAAAGCAATCATCACAGCCCCTGTACAACACCAGCAGCACTAAGAGAAGAGGAACATGAAGAGAAATATAGATTTGTGTTTGGATAAAGGTTTTTTCTACTTGTTCTAATTTATATCAAAGGACTGTTGGTTATTTGTGTCACTAGTGGAGAAATCATGGACATAGCAAAGAGGGGCAAACACCCTTTTCAGAAAATCCCAATCTATCTGATGCCTCATTCTTGAGCTGGAAACAAGATGCTTTATAACTGTGATGCAAAAACTACAGATTGACACATTGCATACCTGTCGGATTTGGGGAGGGTGAGGTGTATACCGACCTCACCAGTCACCACCCTGCGAGAAGTGGAGGCTGTAGTCGATAGACCCTTAGCTAAAGAAAAGCCTTTCCGAAAATAGGTTTGAAAATGAAAGAGTAAAAGCTAAGATCAAAATATGGTAGAAAGGTGTAAATCCTATTAAAGCTTCTGCTGTTTTTCATAAACAAGGGCGCTGTTGGTTGTTAAGAAATGGAGGAAAATGAATGGAGCAACGGGATGGGCAACCACCCTTTGAAGAAAATCCAGAACTCTCTGTTGTACCTCATTTTTTTCTATCTTTCTAGGGTAACCTTTTCCGCATTTCGAATAATGGCACAAATCTGAGCCTCATTGTAATAAGAGGCTCAGATCTCTTTATGATAATAACATTGAATTTAAAAGAACTGCCATGGCTGCAACCTTTCACTAAATTGCCCCGCCAAGACACGAATCTTATATCATTTCAATACTAATCAGTGATGCTATCATTTCAATACTGCCTCAAAAGTTCGCTTCTCGTTATTTCAAAAAGATCTCGCTGTTGCTATTAGTAGCAACAGCAAGATCAACAACGTGCATCTGTTGAAGCCAGAGATGCTGAAAAAGTTGAGCATTGTTGGCTTCTCAAGGCAATAAATCATGGGCTTACCGGCAACACTGAATGATTGGATGGATGGATGGATGGAGAGATAGATAGATAGACAGATAAATAAATAATTCCCATTTCTCATTGATGCTTCATTTTACGAGCCAACATTCACAAGAACAAAGATTTGTTCCTGCCATCAAACAATCTCTGGAAGGACTAATTGCAATATTGAGGATCAGACCTGGGTCTAATGGGGCAAAAGAGACCAAATTCCACGTCATGGCTGCAAAGAACCAGTTACATGTGACAGAGAAAGCCTCATATAACATGCCATCTGGAGCTTGCCAAGCCAAGAAGCAGGTCTGGTTGCCAGGACAACCCTAATAATTTTTTAGTCCACATAAGTAAATACCCGCGCTGCCTCTTTGAGAAGATGGATCAAAAAATTAGAACGAGGTCCAATTACTACTACTGCTGCTGCTGCTGTCAATGCTCTACTTGCAACTGGAGGCTCAGATTTGTACACGGTGCATTGAGTTCTCTAGCACCTGCAATGGCAGCAACTTGCAGAAATTCAAGTTCCACCGCCGAAATAGGGGCCAGAAAATCCAATCCCTGATTCAATCAGACAAAGAAACATTATCATCTAAGCCCCAATGTTTCCCTTCGCAATTTCATTGATATGTTCTTTTGGTTGCATTGCTTTGCATTGATATCCAGCCACTGGGGAGAAAATTAAGGCAACTAAAACACACATACAAATCCACAGACAAATGTAGAAAAATTCATTCAGACAAAAGGTGTTTGGTCTAAAGCAAAGAAAAAAAAAGAAATCATCGGCATGTCTGGAGATAGTTATTCACTCTGAGAATCATCACCCAGAGATCCTCATTCTTTCAGCTGAAACAGTGTTGTGGAGTAGTAATTAGCTCTCACGTCAGTCTAACACACAAAACTGAATAATCTTCAGTTCCAGAGAATGGCCTCCCATTGAAGACAAAGTTACTATTGAAAGGGTATTAATTTCTTGCAAAAAGAAATCTCCATGCTTACCACATCAAAAGAAGAAAAGATCCCCATTTTGGACCTGAGAATGGCACAATTACAGACCATAAAATGGGTATTGAGGGCTCAGAATTTGTTGTATTTGAACAAAGCAAAAGAGAAAGCACCGCCGCTATGGCTGCAGACACCAGTTTGCCATTCAAAGCCATACCGGGTCGCCCCGCCAAGATACATGTCGGATATTTTCTCAATGCCATGATCCAACATAATGAAAAGAAGCAATCATCATAGCCCCTTTACAACATCAGTAGCAGCACAGCACTAAGAGGAGAAACATAGGGGTGTGTTTGGTGAAGTTTTATAATAATTATTATTATTTAAAAAAAAAAACAAAAAATCAAAGGGCTGTTTTTTTTTTTTCCAATAATAGAGAAATAATAGACATAGCAGAGAGGGGCAACCACCCTTAATAAAAATCCCAAACTCTTTGATGCCTCATTTTCTATTGATACTGGACAAATAAGGTGATACGTTATAGCTCATTTGGATGGTTGTTATCACTGAAAAGATTCTCGTTCCCTGTTTCAAGGCAAAAGCAAAGCCAACCACGCCATAGCTGCAAACACCAGCTACATGTGAGAGAGAAAAGTCTATATCACAGGCCATACTGGGTTTACCACGCCAAGATACAGGTCAGGTCATCTTCCTGCCCGAATTGGTTAGCCAAGATACAGAAACATCATCATCACTGCCTCTTTATGTACCTTCGTTGAGAGAATGATCAAGATAGTCCCCAATGTATATGGTTTGGACACAGATGTCAATGTCTATAACTTTATAAAGGATTAATTGTTTTTGCAGTTTTTCATAAACAAGGGTTGTTGGTTGTTTGATAATCAATGGAGCAACATAGAGGGTCAACCACCCTTCGAAGAAAATCCCAAACTCTCTGTTGAGCCTCGTTTCTTTCTATCTTTCTGGGCTAACCTTCTTTTCCATTTTTCGGGAAATTCTTGTGGGGTTTTTCATCTGCATATTTCTCAGCTCTGTCTTTCCATCTTCTGTATGTATAAAATTGAGAAAATACTTGAGGCTCAGATTTGTGATTGATAGGGCAAAGTGATTGGAGACACCGCCATGGCTGCAAACAGCGGTTGCAAGTCGCCTGCTGTCCAGTTTGCCCCGCCAAGATACGGGTTCAATTGCTCTCTTGCCCTATTGATTTGCTCAGAGATAGAAGAACTAATTTATCATCACAGGCTCAGAATTCTACTACAGTTACTATTACTACTATTCTTACTATTTTCTGAAACACAAAGGGTCGTTTGGAAGTTTACTGCAGAAGGGCTGTTGATTTTTCTGCAAAAAATGAAATCACAGGTCTTGCAGAGAGAAGCAGCTGCCCTTGAACTACCTCTACTCTCTGCAGCCCTCATTTTTGTCTCTGGGAATTTAGTAATCTTCGTGTAGAAGCTAGTAATTTAAAGCACCGACATTCTTGTTCTGCCCTATGCTGTATGCCCATTTACGACTAGGGTTCATGTTGGAGTAGTCTTCCTTGGCTCAAAGTTAAAGGGTGTTTTGTGCACAAATGCCAATGAAATGATAGTATAGTATTGTGACAAACCAAGCCAATGAAATGCTCCATATACAAATGCCAAATAATCCATACCACAATCCGCAAAACCAAACATGGTGAATCCCAGTATGATCTTTACCAATTTTTCTCAGGGAACCCCTTTTTAGTGCGAGAATGTCAATGACATACATTGTGACAATCACTCGCACTCAAATTAATCGCAAAGATCTTATAGTCATCACTTGTTTCTCCATATCCCAATCCGCATACAATCCTTCAGTGAAGATTCTGGAGGGGAAGTACTATTGATTTTCTTGTGAAGGGGTTCCATAGCAAAAGGTGTTTATCAAATCTATCAGTAATTGCTAGAAGAACCAACCCAACATAACAACATTACATCATGGACATACTGGTTTGCAGTATGAAGGGCAATCAAGTTACTGTTCATCCTCAGCCACTTGAGTTGACAATAAAGAACAATAGAAGTTAAACATATCATCATGCACTTTTGGCTAATAAGAAGTTTTCGAAATTTTGGTCACTCCTGGCATGATTGAGATGCTTCATCTTAAAGTAAGGATCAGAGATTAATGCCTTACAAAATTTTGAAACATATTTGAATCGTATAGCACGGGTAATCCCAAAATCCCAATATACTTGTTCCACAAAACTAAATGAACCATCATTTCTATATGTGTATAGATATCCCAAAAGACTCGTTCTTTTAACAAGATCAAAGTAAAGTGGTATGCTCAGATTCGCCTTTTCTCAGACAAAACCCAAAAAAGCTTTGAAAACTGTATCGGCTGCAAGCATCAGTTAACCTCATGAGAGACTGAGAAGAACCAAAAATAGTGAACTTTCTCCAATATCTCATAGACCCATCTGAGCTGCCATGCCAAGATGCAGGTTTTTTCCAGCTCAAGGGAAAAATACGACTGATTTATCCTCCACAGAAGACATAATCATCACAGCCTAAAGGGTGGTTTTGTGAAACATATTATTTTTAGTGATCATCGGCCGCGGAGAATGACAGAGAGGGGCAAAACCACCAATTGAAACTCCCAACATCTCTCTGATTTCACCACATCCTCAGACTTAAACTAATGAAATTTTCACACTTCTAGGAGTGGCTAATCATGCACGCTATACAGGGTCACCATGCCAAGATGTGAGTCGGATATTTTTTCAATGCCGTGATCGAACATAGCCCAGAAGAGAAGCATTCTTTACAGCCCCTTTACCACATAATAGCGGCAGCACAAAGAGGAGAGAAGATAAGGGGTGTATTTGGTGAGGTTTTTGTTTCTTGTTTATATCAAAGGGCTGTTGCTTTTGGTCATTAATGGAGAAATCATGGACACAGCAGAGAGGGTTAACAACCCTTCACATAAAATCTAATCTCTCTGATGTCTCATTCTTGATTGATACTGGACAAAATATGGTAATAATCTTAGGATTAGACTTGTATATATGTGTAAAGAGCCCTTTCTTTTTTCCTCTTTCAGCAAATATGGCTCAGATATATCTTATGACAAGCAAAATCGAAACCCAGCCACGCCATGGCTGCAAACACCGGTTACATGTGCGAGAGAAACCATCACAGGCCATACAGGGTTGGCATGCCAAGATACGGGTTGGGTCATCTCCTGCCTGGACTGCTTAGCCCAGATATAGAAAAGCATTCATCACTGCCTCTTTTTTAACTTCCCTGAGAGAATAATCAAAATGGTCCTCACAGTATAGGGTTTGGAAACCAGTTGCAAGTCGCTTGCCGTCCGTGGTTGCCCCGCCAATATACAGTTATAATGACAAAGAGAGAAGCAACTAGTTGTGAGATATATTGCAGATTGTGAATATAAGAGCGCTAGCTCAGCATGAAAAAAGGGTTGTCGCTTTGACAGTAGCAGAACACAGAGATACAATAGGCATGCAGATGGGAGGCAACACCTTTACAAACTTCCAACCTCTGTGCCTCATTCTTGTTCCTGAGTTGAGAATTCCAGTTTCTGTTCATGGTGTAGGAAAAGACCAGAGCACCTGTAAATATCCCAAAAGATTACTTCTTTTAACAAAATGAAAGTACAAAGGTAGGCTCAGATTCGCCTTTTCTCAGACAAAACCCAAAAAGCTTTGAAAACTGTATCGGCTGCAAGCATCAGTTAGTCTCATGAGAGACAGAGAAGAACCAAAATAATTGGAACTTGCTCCAATATCACACAGACTCATCTGAGCTGCCATGCCAGGATACAGCTTTTTTCCAGCTCAAGGGAAAAATACGTCCGATTAATCTTCCACAGAAGACAGAATATCATCACAGCCTAAAGGGTGGTTTTACAAACAGATTCTTTTTTCTTATCGTGATCATCGGCTGCGGAGAATGACAGAGAGGGGCAAAACCACCAATTGAAACTCCCAACAGCTCTCTGAATTCACCACAGCCTCAGACTTAAACTAATGAGATTTTCAATATTGTCGTGTTACTGTCCTTCTAAAAAACTGGGTGTGTTGTTAGCCGAGGGTCCATCGGGAACAGCCTCTGCACAATCTTATGTGCCTAAATCAAAAGTGACATATGGCTTATAAGCTCTATTTAAAATAAGCTCACCGAAACGGGTCATCGGAGACCACAGATAAAATGTGGCTCAGATTTGTATTTAAACTTAAGCAAAATGAGAGTCCAACGACGCCATGGCTGCAAAACCCTAGGGCCAAATGCCGTGCCAAGATACGGGTCGGATAATCTCAAATGCCTCATTTATAATAATAAGCATGGTATTAGCATAACTTGTCCCATAAACCAAACGAACCATGAACAATATTACTCCCTCCGTATACAAATTGAATATAAAAAGGGTTGTTGTACTTACAGAAATCATAGGCTTAATAATAATATTACAGAGAGAGGCAACCACCCTTTCAATGAAATTCCTTAAAACTCTCTGCAGCCTCATTCTTTCTACTTCCCTTCTGAGCTTTTCCCATTTTTCCTCTTTGAAAACCCTAGCTTTTTCATTATATAGCCTATCAACACTTTTTCCCGGGAAACGGGTCATTAAAATTCTACTATGACGAAGAGCACGAGGTGTAATATACACTCATTTGGTTGCACAAAAACTTGACAGAAAATATATTTCTATGTCTAAAAGCTAAAATATGTATTCATGAGATTTATGTACGTAACAAGTAGTACTATGTACTTTCTCATAGATAGCGGGTGTTAAATTTAATCCTCTAGAGGTAGGTTGGTACATGGGATAAGAAATTAGTATTAATTTAAGGAATAAAATTCGGGATTAAGTTATTTTACGTTTGGTAGGATTTTTGAATTTGGGATTAATAATTCTTGGATAACTTATACCATAAGCGGTCGTTTGATACGAGGGATTGGATTACTTATCCCGGAATTAAATTTGAGATTATAATTATCCCATGTTTGGTTGGTGGTATTAACTAACATGTGATAAATTTTATACCTCATTCATGGGATAATTCTATTCCACATAGGATGTGGGATTAACAATCCCGGGATTTTGTTAATCCCGAGATAACACACTGTAGAATCGAACGACCTCTAAGGGATCGTTTGGTTGGCGGGACTAAAAATGAAGGATATCCCATAAATGTGGGATTAAATTTATTAATAATCCCACACTTTCTATGGATAAGATAGTACCACATTTGTGGTATAAAATCATGGATTAATTAATCACACTAACCAAACGTAGATAACTGTAATCCCAAAGTTAATCCAGGGATTGTTAATCCAATCCTATTAACCAAACGACCCCTAATTGTGGTATTATTTCTATGGTATTTTTACACCGTGTATCCATGAAATCCAAAGTAATTACCCGTCATACCCATTAAAAACTACACTACCCATGAAATTTAAAAAATCTATCCGACATACCCATTTATTACTATATATCTTTGTTATACCTTATAGGCCTATACCTTTATGGTATACTTTAAAATTATGGTATATAATGTTGGATGGGTAGAACATGTAAATAATTTATGGATAGAGAGCATGTAAAAATGAAACTTATGGTTAGGGATGAATAAATATTTTGATTTTGATGGGTATTGTAAATTTTTACATGCTATTACTTTTACATTTAATCATGGGATTACTAATCCCGATATTAAATGCCAAAATAATATAGTTTCCCTTCTTTTAACATACTCTTCTTAAGTCCTCGATGAAAGGTTAAATTTGAAAATAGAAGTTTATCCCACTTTATATCTCATTATTAGTTCAATGAACCAAACATCTACCAATTAAAGCATATCCATTAAATAAACCCATTATTGTTAATCTCATTACTATAATCTCATCATTATTAATTTTTGGATAACTCTTTAACGTACCAAAGTAATCCCTTAAAGTTCAAGTCATACAAGTTTAGCAGATCAATTTAGTCATATATCTTTGACGAGTCAAATTGGACAACAATCCGAGTTAACACACTGGGAAAATTACATCAATTGTACTTCATATATTAGCTAAATTTGACCCACAAAAAAAAAAAAGTTGAAACATCAAAAACTTAAGTTTGTTATTGGGTTTAGCTTGGTAAAACCAAATTAGCTTTAAAAAGAGACCCAATTTAAATGACTTTAGAACGAATTAAGTTTGATCTAATTTTATTCCATTCATCTTGAGTGAAAAACACTGAGCAATGCCTTCTTGTGTCCCTCATGCTTTGTTGTATATTGTTTTCGCTCTCTGTTTTTTCATGTATCTATAGTCATCATAGAAAAATTCTCACACTAGTGTATACAATTTGGATACTTTTAAATCATGTTGATGCTTAAACAACTTTAGAATAGGAAAAATCAAGAAGGTATTCTGATCAACTTACAATTAAGATGAAAATTTAAAATTTTGAGGCCGGCAATATAAGAAATCTTTACATTACTAAAGAAACTACAACTATGTTATTTGACGAGGCCAAAGTGTATAGGAATTCGTAAAAATTTCGCCCAGCAGCCACTTTTAACATTGGTATTTGGTTTGAGGCCACTATTTTCTTTGGTCTTACACTAGAGGCCACTTTTGGGCCTTTACTAAATAAACATTAACTTAAGTTCTGATCATTGACTGAAGTTCATTCCATACGGCCCCTGAACTTCAGTCCATATGGTCCTGAATTGAAGTTCCATCTTTAAGGATTGAACTGGACTGAACTTCAGTCAACATGGCCCTGGACTGAAGTTCTTCTATCTTTAAGGATTGCACTTCAGTCCATATGGCCCTGGACTGAAGATCAATCTTTAAGGATTGAACTTCAGTCAACATGGTCCTGGACTGAAGTTCTGTCTTTAAGGAGTGAACTTCAATCCATATGGCCCTGGACTGAAGTTCAATCTTTAAGGACTGAACTTCAATCCGGCCTCTGGACTGAAGTTCTATCTCTTTAAGCGAAAGTGGCCACAAACTAAATGTTTTGGTATTAGTGGCATGTGCCCAAAGACCAGTGGCAAAAGTGGCCTTTCGTGCACTTTCCCCTGCTCGTGCTTTGTCAAATTATAGTATAGTTTAAGATATCGTCTCACAGAGATTGGAAAATATATGCTACAACCCTGTAATATTTCGAATACTATTTGAGAGAATCAAGCTGATGAGAAGTGAGCTTTTGAATTTATAATCTCTTTAAACGAAACAAACAATTTCCCAAATATTTATAATTTAAAAAGAGTTGGAAAATATTGAATTCATTTGATAAAATTATAATGAAATCTCAGCTTTTACATGTAATTCTCTTAAGAATAATTATTTGTTGTTGATTCAATTATGTTTTGCTCACTAAGAAATAATCAGTTAATAACACTCAGTGAGGTTATGTAAATTAATTGCGTTATAGCTAGTGACAATTAAACTGAAATATTTTCTTGTTTGAATTATGCAACAAGATAGTAAAGACTTCGTGAGAATATCTTACTAAAAATCAATAACCTTGCTTACAACAATTCCTTTGTGAGAATTAAAACTGAGGCAAGCAAGATTACATACTTGAAATAATAGTTATACTAAAAATTACTCTCACTCTTCTATTTTATCTTGTAGTCATAATATATTAATTTTGCTCCATAGGAATTACAAAATTAATATAAAACCAACTTAGAGATAAATATGTGGATGTGATAATAATAATTAATAAAAGGTCATCATCCCTGCATAATATAAAATATAAATAGAAAGTATCAAGCCAAAAACCTGTTTAAACTGAGATAGTATTATAAAGATATCAAACTTCATCAACTATCCCAACAAAAAGAGATTACTCCATTATGGAATAAGAAGAACTAAAAGAAATTTTAAAAGAGTAATAATATTACTACAACAAGAGAAAGATTAGAGAAAGACAATTGTCTTTGCTAGAGCAAGACTATTTCCTCTCTCTGCGTTGGACAACCTGTTAATACATAGAAAGTGAAAGAAAAACTAGATAGTCGCTTCCTTATTCAACATGTGCTATTTATAGAAAATTTCCAATGGAAGACTTGGTGAAAGTTGACAAAATCCTTGGCAAATCTCATGGTTGCCATTATGGCAATTTTTCATGGCGACAATTTAGCAATTTCTCATGGTTGCCTTTGGATGACAAATTCATCTTTCTTTTGTGTATTATTTTATATTTGCAGATGAAGCTGTATCATTATCGCCCTTGTCTTTTAGCTTATTTTCTTCTCTTTTTTCATGTATTCTTTTTCCTGCAAGGTTTGTTAGAAAAATGCGAGAATATGGTATTATTATTCATGTTTCATTTTAAAATATTATCTTTTTATTTAGTAAAATTACATGAACAATTATATCCATCAAATTCCCCCACACTTGGACTTTTACTCGTCCTCGAAGAAACAACATTTTTTTAGAAAAATAATTATTATATTACTCATATAAATTAGAAATTAAATCAAATAAAATTTTTTATAAAAGCAAATTATAAAATTATATAAATTTTCTATGCTTATCAAATCCTTATCTTATTTCTGTTTTTTTTTTTGTATGACGAAAAATTTCACCTTCTTGCCTTTTGTGACTTCTCTAAAATTGATAACTTTATGAAGCATTCTTCATCCTTTGTCCATATGTTTGCCTTCAATATCTATCTCCACTAATGTAGTCTGGCACTGATTTCTTAAATCTTTTAGGACTTTTTCTGGCATGTAATATAGGCTTTAGACTGGTATGATAAAGGCTTTTTTGTAGCGACTTGCATTTTTCCAGCTTTGGAGCAGAATATTTCTCATATAGATTTTAAAATATCTGAAGCTAGATATCAATTTTCTTCTCATTGTTCCTCTTTTTTTTTTAAATGTACTTCTAATGTTTGTACATATGATCAATCTCTTCTCTGTTCTCTTTTTTTTTTTTTAAATTCTTTTTCAAAACGAGCTCCAAGCCTATTTTGTGTGAAAGAACTTTCCAATTTACAAGCAAGGATTTGTATTTAAATTTGGATTTTTTAATGTGGTATCAAGAAAGAAAGTTCGGGATTCAGGCTTCAAAAAAAGGTGCATATATATATATATATATATATATATATATATATATATATATATATATATATATATACATATATTATTCTTTTGGTGTAATATTTAGGAAATAAAGAGGTAAACAAAGAGGGCCTAATTTAATTTTTCAAAAACCAGTGTTATCTATTATTTTGCTTCAAAAGACATTGGAGGCAAGACTAAAGATTGTGAATTCTACTTGCTTTTGATCATAATACTTCTCAATCTCAAGATGTCTCGCCATGCGTTGAAGTTGTATGTTCTTGCCTTCAAAAATAAACTCACAAACAAGAAAGTTATATGCTAGACATATAAATACATATTTGCAATGATAAGAATTTTATATTGATAAATTAACATTTTACAAGGAGTAATAATAAAAAGAGTTATTAAAATAAAGAGTTTATATATATATATATATATATATATATATATATATATATATATATATATACTAGTTTTTGGGCACGCGCCACGCGCGTGAGGCCCATAGATATAAATAAAATAACTTTTAAATATACATAAATATTACCATAAAATGTGTTTGAGTTATAAAAAGGTATATATTGGTGACTATTATTTGAGTAGTCCATCAATTTTCAGATCGGCACTGGCTTCTGAATGTTATATGTTTACTTGACAAAAAGATTTCTTAATGTATTGTTATAGCTAAACTTTTCTAAAATAATACAAGCGCAAGTATATGCACCTAAATAGAGATATTGTTATCAGAAACCATGATAAAATGAAGATAAATTTTTAACCCGTGATATGAATGTACTTCTAGACTGTCATGAAGGGTAGAAAGTAGTTGAATAGACAAATAAATGTTTAATTATATTGTCTAACATGTCAAAGTTATATCATACTATTCTAAAAGAGCCAATCCCTATAGCAAAAAGTTAACGACCATTTTGCCCTTCAGAAATTAAATAATGCCTTTGATTTTAGTATATACAAGTTTAGCTTTAGAGTTAGTCTCGAAAATTTGAATTATGTCCTGGGATTTTCATAGAACTATTAAGATACATATATTTGTAATATTCACAGTATACAAGTTTAATTTCTTTATTAAGATTCATGTATCACTTTCAATAAGTAACTTTTACAAATGCAATATTTTTCTTAAAATACGGATGTTCAAAGTGTTCTATGATTAATGCGAAAAAAATGAGTTTTACATCTAAGATTTACTCCACACTTCCTTTTTCATGTGTCCTTCAGTCATTCCATTAAGTCTATCCCTCTTCTCTTAATTAATATCAACATTCAACACAATGCATACTTCTATCTTTTTTGCTTAGGAGTACTTATTTACATCATCAATAGCCTTTTGTTCTATCATCTTCTTATTTCTTTATTTTTTTCAATCTTGAGAAAGATGAGGTTTCCATGTGGGACTACAGAAAGATGAGGTTTCCATCACGTGCAAATTTATTTCAAACCATGAGAATCTAATAAGGGCCAAAAATGAAAGCAAAAATGCAAAGAGATTAAAGTTACCTCAGTAGAATTAAGCCAATTACCACTCTCCATCCCGATGATGGCAAGCATCTCTTGCAGTCCCGCATGGAAAGGTCACCTTTCTCTAGATTGAAAAAACTAAAGAAATAGAAGATGATAGAACAACATGCTATTGATGATATGAATGTTGACACCCAATTTTGTCCCGAAATCTTCTAATTAATGTCTAAATTATTTAAATAAGATTAATTTATAAATTTTAAAAGTGAATTAGTGAGTTTTAATGGGAAACGAGCTAAATACGCAAAATTTCCTCAATCCTGTCCTACCTGTGCAATCTCCTTTAATTCCTAAATCATCCTAATTAATGGCCAAAATCGCTCATCGTCCTAAATTTTAGCTCACTTATGTAAACTCCACATATACACATTACATACAAACCTTTTCAGTCCACCAATTCCCTTGGACCCGATCCAAAAATCCCTAATCCCCAATTCAGTACCCCATCAGCCCATTTTTCTCCAAAAAACCCGTTAACCCCAACTTCATTTCCCAACCCGATGGAAAAAACCCGATTCCTCTTGGCAAAACCCGCGATTCCCAAATTCAAAGGAGAATCAGTCCAAAACTCCACATCATCCTTGTTCGTACAACCTTATCTATTGCTTTTTGTACCGTTGGAGGGTCGTTCGGGTATTTCTCACAACCATAGAACCCTAAATGTGGGGATCGCTATAAATAGAAGAGGAGAGGAGGAGGTCTGGGGGAAGCAGCCATTAATGGGGTAGGGGAGAGCAGCGACAGTAGTAGAGAGTTCATAGAGGAGCAGCCGTGAAGGGGAGAGTCTAAAAAAGGGCAGCAAAGAAGAAAGAGATAGAGGGATAGGAACAAGAAATAGAGCCTACTGCATACACTTATCTTTTTTTTTTTTTTTTTAAAGTTTTCAGTTCATACAAAACACGGGGTCGCTGTTTTCGTTTGATTTTTGGTTGCGTTGTCGCTTCGCCTTTCGAGTCGTCGACCTTGCTTGAGTCGACGACCTTGTTCGAATCTGCTATTTCTTCGGATCCTCGCCCTAGCTCGCTGCGTCGAAACAGGTAATTGCCCTTTCCTTTTATGTATTTCTTTTTTAGGTCTTGTCTGTTATTTATCTTTGTTACAAAAATGCTACTTGAAGCATTATGATTTTCATCGCTGCATAAACACTGTGTATATGCACTGCTTGAGCTCAGTAGAATATTGCCTTCCCTGTTAACCATGTGTAGTTTCGAGATCAAGGCTTTAGCGTTTTCCTGATAGCTCATTGTTGTTTTAAAATCATGCCTATAGCCTGTATTTTCTCGAATCAGTGTCATTAGCATATTGATACTAAGTTTGCAAGCTTTCCCGTCCATCGCACTTTTTATTTTATGGCAGTGTTAGAACTAAAAGTAACCGGTAGCTACTAGTATTATATTTGAGACTTTAGCCTATTAATTCTGGTTTGTTACGTATAGGATGGATTGTAAATCATGTTTAGATAACTCTGTTTCCTTCTTTTGAGGTGTTGTATGAGTTTGTCTAAATGCATTATATGTTATCTTAGATATAGTTCCTGTATCTTAAGAGGTTCTGTTTAATTGTATCTGCTGCAATGTAGGGTAATTTCTAGTCCTTCATATATGTGGAAGTGTGTCTCTTAGTGAAAGAAGTTAAGGGGTTCAGTGTTTTAGTGGCAGCCGAGTAGTTCATGTAGCTTCCGCTTGTTTCTGATAGATGTAAGTTGCTTTAGAAGGGTTTAGGGTGTTGCTTGGCTGCTTTCTGGTGCTGCATTTGTTTCAGGAGAGGTATGAGAGTAAGGGAGCGCAGAATGTTTGTGAGAGAGTGATGAGGCTGTGTGTATGTGCCTGGGGTTTCCTGTTTGTTCAGGAGTTGTTAGGTGGCTTAAGAGGGTGATGCAGGGGTGTTTTGGAAGCTGCTTTAATGGTCTTAGGATGGAGGGAAGGTCTGTTGTAGCTTAGGTAGTTATATTCAGTATGTTCAGGGATCTGTAAAGTTTCTTTTATGGTGTTGGCAGGTGTGTGAGGTTAGCAGGTTAGAGGAGGTGTTCAGGAGGGTTAGTGAGTTTTCAAAAAGGGTGCTTCACTGTTAGGTCTGTGAGCATGTAAAGGGAGTCTGCATATGGCTTTAGGAGCAGGTATCTGGGAGTTTGTTCAGGATGTGTGTGCTAGTGTCTGGGTTCAGGGTGTGCATAGGTTGGTTCTGTTTTAGCATGAGTTCAGGGAGGCAGTTTAGGTGTTTTGGAGGTGTATGCAGGGGTCTGAAATTAGTGTAGAGGTCTGTTGGTGGTCTGAGTGTTGTTGAGAAGTTTGTGAGGCAGTTTTCTTGTTGGCTTAGCTGTTGAGAATGGCGAATATTCTGGTATTGTAGAGAGGAGATTAGGAGTGTGGATGGTTGTTCAAGGTGCTGTATGTTCCAGGAGAAGTATAGATTGGCAGTAGGGGGTTAAAGGGATAGGGTTTGGTTTTTGCTTGGTTCAGGGAAATTTTGAGATCATTTGGTTGATAATTATGTTGTTCAACTTAAATTATATACGTTACTTTACTTTTAGTGGGTGTATTGATTGGGACAAATGTAGTTTGCTAGTTCATTCTGTTTTGAAACTGAAACTTTGTTCTTCTTTAAAGATGTGTTTGCTAAACTTTTGGTTTGTTATTCAGTATGTAGAATTCTTCAAGGTTCAAAGGTCATGTTTAATTATTTTCTACCCTATTACATCTTGTTGTCTATTCCACTGGTCATCCTGGTATTTGAGTATATTAATGAAAGATGCAGCTTCTTTTAGCTAAAGGGAGTGTGAATTAGATTAATTTGATTCTAAAATCTTTAGCTCATCAATGTGATCTTTTATTTTATCTAATTTACATAAGAAGGTGAAAAGTGCTAATTGTGAATTTTGGTGTCTTCTTGCCCTCAAAACAATGTGGAAGGAATTTTACTAAGTAAAACAGGACATTAAATAGTTTCATTTCCATAAAACTTGCTGTTTAAAATGTGAAGATGACTACTTTGCTGCAATCTTTACTGAACCATAGCTGTCCTACTTTGTTTCTATTTGCTAAAACTTATGCAGTAGTTTCTTATTTACTAAGCTGTTTAGTTGAATGGTTTATAGGGAGTTTGTTTTGACAAATACTATTGCAAATTTGTCTATAAATTATTTAGGCGTGTGCTAATCCTCTACTTGTCTTTGGCATGAAATGATCTCATGAAATGAGTTCCCATCGAAGCTTTGAATTTCAAGATCAAAAGGGCTTGCTGCATATGCCCATATCTTTACAAGATTTATCCAAGGCCTGGGAGTTTGCTGCATTTTCGCCTTTAGCCTTTCGTCTCCAACTTCTAGCCATTCCGGGTTCTACTTTTTGAAACTCAATCTCCTACTTTTAGTTAGATCCTTATTATAATAATTTAATGATGTTGTAGAATAATTATATATTTACATTTATGAATAAATATTTATTTGATTGAAATATTATCTACTTTATGGTTATTACCTTTTAATTTGAGTTGTTATTTAATTTATTGCGAATAGTGGCCAATTATGCAAATGCGTGCAAATTTAAGAAAATTTTCAAAAAAAAAAAAAGAAACCACGCCTAATAATGACTATAAGAGAAATGACTTCTATCTTATTGATACGAAGTAGTTTCTTTCAAAAAGTCGAAATTTATAAAGAAGTTTTAATTAACTTCTAAATGTTCCGAAACAACTTTGCAAAAAGCGACTTGAAACCTAAAGTTCCATCTTATGGTGAGAAATCCGGGTTTTAAAGTTGAAATTAAGCAAGTGCCATTTATGCACTGTCACATGCGAGTTGGCAAAGAAATTAGGACGATCAAATCGTTCCTTTCCAAAAAAAAAAATGCGCTTTCATTTTATTTTATTTTATTTTGAAAATAATTAAAGCTTTTAAATAAAAATTGTAAATTTTTTTGAAAACTTATTAAATTTAATTAGTTGAATTAATTAATGGTTCAATTAATTATTTTTAGAAAAAGCGCATAAATAGCACTTGCAAATATTTTGGAAACCTGTCGGATTAACCGTTTTTAACGGAATTTCGAAAGTGCCTTAAAAACCTTCTTTCGAAATTAGCAAAACCTCTTACCTTTAGAATCTCTGAAAGAAAGACCGTCTTTTTATAAAAATGGAGTTTTGCACGCATTTGTTTATCTGGTTCCCTGTTTTTCCTTCAATTGGGTGGCGACTCCAAAAACTCCAAAAGAGTTAGTCCATCCTGTCGATATTCCTAAAATTTAGCCATTCGGGGTTAATTTTTTGGGGGTTCAACAGCATGGCGACTCCGCTGGGGATCAATAAAGGTTTTGACCATAACGGTTTCCAATTATTTGCAACTAGCATGCTTAATTTATTTTGCTTTACTATATCTGTTTGTTTGTGTGCCACGAAAAGCATGTCACTACACCCCTATTTGTGCACGTATATAAACTGGCATTCCGTTCATATTTCACCCACTCCTGGGAACCCCTTGCATTCTCACTCAAATATCCGCGAGGTGTGTGCATACGCACCCGCACTTTCTTCCACTAAAGAACCCTTTGACGAGTTGGTGTACCGGCGGATTGTCGTGGGAGTTATTCGACCACGAAGCCGCCTGCCACTCACCTGTTAGCCTCAACCGTTAACCCACTCTTAGACGGAGCTTTTAGGAGCATGCATGCATCTACACCTTATTCTGGACCCGGTCCTTGGTACCGCCTCCATAGTTAGGAAACCGCCCTTATGTCAACGGGTTCTTGAAACCCAACGACAATGCATATTATGTGCTGTGTGATAACGAATCCTCAGTCCTAACCATGTTTTGAGCAAAATCAGATTTAGAATTTTGTCTCCTGTGTTGTCTTTTAGGTCAGGAAATGGAAGAATTTAGCAAGAATTGAGATCATAGACAGAATTGCAGTCCGGGGAAAGTTAGGCAGATTTGGTTAGTTTGGTGTTTGGAGATAGCCTGGTATAGTGAGATCTAAGAGGCGAAGCCCCTAGTGTCTTTAAAAGGATCAGTGGGGTCCCTCTCGCGAATGGCTCTGCGTGTGTGCAACCTATGTTGATTATCCAGCTGCAACTTTATAAAAATTGATAGGATAGTGAAGCCCCTATGTCTATAAACGACCAATGGGGTCCCTCCTTGAAGACCAGTGCGGTCTTGGCTACCTAGGAAACTGAGAGGCTTGATTAAAGCCGAGGACCAGTGAGGAGCCTTATGAACAAGATCTGTGAGCCTTGCAAAACCTAGGAAGCTGAGAGGCTTGTCCAAAGCCGATGACCAGTGAGGTTTTATTTGTAAAAGGCCAATTGGCGCCTTTCATGATTTGCAGTCTGGTATTGTGAAGGCGTTGGAAATTTCACCCCTGAATGGTAAATAATTGGGAGTTGTGTTTGGAGGAGTGTGGATGTTTACAAAAGGTGTATGGGGGGTTGTTTCAGGTTTTAGGCATTTGGGTTTAGAATTTTGTGCAAATGTTGTGAAGAGCATGAGCTGTGTTGGAATTTGGAGTTGACACCAACTTTTGGAATTTAGTTGGGATAACGGAATTGCAGTGTCAAGGCGGAGAGATGATTGTTATTGTATTTATTGCTTACTCTAGGTCTGAATTGCTAAAAACTGGCGTGAACTATTTTTCGTTACCACTTGTTTGCGCGATTAGGCTTACCTCTAGCACAAAGAGGCACCTTACAGGGTAGGACGCGCCCGCATTTGCATTTACGCTTAACTAATTGTGATTGCCACATGTCAAACTTGCTTAAAATGCAAAGCGCTACGTGACGCGCGCTACGTGATTGTATGCAATGTTGTTAATGACACGCAAACTAACATAGTTTACCTTTTGAATTTTTCTTTTGTTTGATTATTCCCCGAACAGAGAGAGTTTGATTCGTGTTGACTCCTGAGTTGGTTAAGTGTCTAGTCTAAAGTGAAGTAAGCAATGACTGATAATCAGACTGGTATCCCTACATCTTCTAATGAGCAAGCAGTTGTTGTTCCTGATGAACAAATTGCTAGAATGGCTAAGCAGATTGAGTGTATGCAAGCTGAACTAGACAGAATGAAAGGGTCGAGCCACCAAAACGTGCCAGCCATGCTATCAACTCTGAACCCCAATGTTAAAACCGCCAATCCTAACACGCTTTTAAATTCCAGTGTCATTCGTACGCTTGCACCAGTTGACGACATCCCAAATGCATTCATTAACCACAACAACTTGCCTCACTATCAATACTTACCTGCCAAAGATACTCCCCGTCCTCCACAATCCAAAGCACCCATTGAAGTGCCCATAACTGTAGAAAAGCAGGGAAAGACAGTTGAGCAAGAGGAGATAATCCATACGATGAAAATCATGCAGCAATCCATCAAGGATTTGCAAGTGTCTGGAGGACGTCAAAGCATCTCCTACCGCAATCTTTATCTATACCCTGATGTTACTCTTCCTCTCGGGTTTAAGGTGCCATAATTTGATATGTATGATGGTCATAGTGACCCATTTGTTCATTTGACCAAATATCTCAACCGAATGAGGGTTGCGGGAGGTAAAGATGAACTTCTGATGGCCTTCTTCAGTCATAGTCTGGAAGGTATCGCTGCTGAATGGTTTGCAAGACAGGATATAAGCAAGTGGCGTGAGTTTGATGACATAGCTAGTGATTTTACAAAGCAGTTTGAGTACAATGTCGAGATGGCTCCTGACCTTATAACCTTGTCCAATCTGAAGAAGAAACCAACATAAACCTTTAGGGAATACGCACTGAGATGGCGTGAGCAGGCTGGAAGGGTGCAACCACCAATGACTGAGAAAGACATGGTGAAGTACTTCATCCGATCCCAAAATGATTCTTATTACATGCACTTGCTCCCTATGATGGGTAAACCCTATTCTGAACTTCTTATGATGGGGGAAATGGTTGAAGAAGGGATTAAGACGGGGAGAATTGTAAGTTTTACTACAGTGAAAGCAACTGCGCAAGCTATCCAGTCTGGTCTGGGAAATTTAGAGGAAAAAGAGAAGGAAGTTGGCATTATTACTACCAAGAACTCATTATCCCAGCCTACTCACCAAAGCAATCCACATCCAGGCTACAATGATCAACCCGTTTACTACCAGCAGTCATTTGGCCGCCAATCAGAAATTAACAATCCCCAAGTCCGCACTTTTCAAAATCGCCTAGCCGTACGAAAGCCACGTACTAATCCTGTCAAGAAGACATATAAAACCTACACGCCTTTAGCGGAACCTTACAGTCAGCTTTATGAAAGGCTAAGGGTAGCTGGAGTGATTCACCCTATTGCTGATGCGACACCTAATCCTCTTCCGAAATGGTTCGATGGAACCAAACATTGTGCCTATCATTCAGGGGCTCCAGGACATGACACTGAAAATTGCTACAGTCTAAAAAATGCAGTTGAAACTTTAATCCAAGAAGGTTCGATTCAACTCATTGGGAATACACCCGCTGATAATAACCCTTTGGTAGATGATGAGTATGGCATACACTTGATATCGGTTGATGAGGCTGAAAAAGGGACCATTGTGATCCAAAAGAGCCAAACAATAAAGAAGAGCTCTCGAACTTACAAAGTCGGGAGGACCAAAAGCTTTCAACGTAGAGGAAAAATCAAGACAAACCCAAACTGGGGCAGATATTATTGAAGAAATTTTGTTGCCAAAGAAGGTAAAGTAAATGCCTAGCCAATATCAAATCAAGAACAATAAAGAGATACTACATTTGACAAGCGGCAAAATCATTCTTTTCATTTCAATATAATTTTCTATGTAATGCGTACTACGCGTAACCTGATTCCCAAGGCTGGGATACGTAAGCAACTCACATAGAGCTCGGTTACACTAGCATAGGAATCCCCTATTTCCTCTTTTATGTAATTTTGAACTACTTTTGGTCTGATTCCTGGAATGGCAACAGGATAAGTAAGCAATCCACATCGGACTCGATCAGATTTTATAATGATTAGGGCTTGTTTATCTTTGATGATGTAATTCCGAACTATGCATCTGGGCAGATGTGTAGGCATTCCAATTCGGATTCGGCTTCGCACTTAGATTGTCATATTCCCCAAAAGCTTTATATAAGCAGAACTACGCACGGTCTGATTCCCAAGGAGGGATACGTAGGCGCTCACAAGGGCTCGACTCTATAATATTAAAAGTTTAGTTCCCCCTAAAAATCCAACTGGGGCAAATTTTGCAAAATAAGTTGAAAATTTGAAAGATAGCAACTGGGGCAGATTTTGCAAAGCGAGTTGAAGGCGTAAAGATCACAACTGGGGCAGATTCTGCAAAAGCCGTATTGCTTGACAAAGATGAGTTGGCTAAGTTTCGAGAGTTATTTTGAGGGATAATGCAGAATTGCAAAGATATATGTCACCATCTGAAATACGACAGAGTTCATTAGCCAAGTCTCAAAAGACGGATCACAAATCTAGGCAGAGTGAGAAAAGGAAGCAGTTGCAGGATGAAGGCTTGAGTCAGCATGAATCAAACGCTTCACCCTCCCTCCCAAAACTAATAATTTTTCTTTGAGTGCAGGAATTCTCAAAAGCGGCAAAATGAGGAAAATTGCAACCATTTTGTCATACACATTGGACAATTTTGTCAAGACAATCAACCGAGATTGGAAGCGTTATTTGATTCATCGCATACGCGAAACGATTTTATTTTTCCCTCTATTTTGCCCTTGCTTAATCAAAACCTTATTGCTTTATTAACAACTTTACTTTACTCTTTGCGGGAATTAAGCATTAACTTCAGTTTTACTCAAGAGCAACACTCAACCCTTTATGACGTCACCAAATATAAGCCGGACGGCTTAAACTCTTGCTTTACATCTCCTTTATCTTTGACATTTTCCTGTGTATATGAATTTAATGAAAACTTTATTTTGCGGGCCATTTATTTTATAAGTATCAACATCAAGTCTATTGGTGACAACCGAAGACATCACTTTATTGTCATTATTTACCATAGACAACCGGTGATATTATTTTGACAAAATTGTTATCAAAACTTGTCATAGACACTTGATTGAGGTATCATTGGTACCGCAGACCATCAAGAATGTTATTATCAATGACCATGACTTTTTATATTGGATCCATCGTACACAATCGATGTTTCTTGGAATTGTCATACACAATCGGTAATATTGTTCCAATGGCCCTCTTATATTGGATCAATCGTACACAATCGATAATATTATTCCAATGGCTTTGCGGATCCATCGTACACAATCGATGATTTTATTCCTAAGGCTTTTATATCGGATTCATCGTCCTCAATCGATGGTATTCTTTCAAGGGTTTTCTACTTTGGGTCTATCGTATACAATCGGTAGAATTATTCCAATGACATTCTTATATTGGGTCAATCGTATACAATCGGTAAAGTTATTCCAATGACATTCTTATATTGGGTCAATCATATACAATTGGTGATTTTGTTCCAATGGCTTTTTTATATATCGGATTTATCGTATACAATCGATTTTATTATCTCAACGGGTTTATTATGATATTTTTATCATCCAATCTATCGTATACAATTGAAGACATTATTATTGAAGCCTATCGTAGACATTCGAAGGCCTTATCATTTGAAGCCTACCATAGACAATTGGAGGCCCTATTATGAAGTCTACCGTAAACAATCGGAGACATCACATTTACCAAGTCTACCGTAGACAATCGGAGACGTGGTTCTTTATCAAGTCTATAGTATACAATCGAAGACATTATCATTGAAGCCTACCATAAACAATTGGAGGCCTTTTATGAAGCCTATCGTAGACAATCGAAGGCGCTATTGTTATGGAGCCTACCGTAAACAATCGGGGGCCTTAATATGAAGTCTATCGTAAACAATCGAAGATGTCATCATCATTTAAAGCCTTCCAGAAAGAATTGGAGGCCCTTTTATGAAGCCTATCGTAAACAATACAAGGCGCTATTATTATGAAGCCTACCATAAACAATTGGAGGCCTTATTATGAAGTCTAACATGATCAAGAAAGACTCATTATCATGAACCTTACCATAGACAATTGGAGGCCAATCGTAAACAATCGAAGGCACTATTGTCATGAATCCTACCATAGACAACTGGAAACTCGATCATGAGTCATTGCCGAAAGGCGGCATTTTTATCCTTATATTTTATTTAAGTCTACTTTATGTTTCTGTGGATTGAAGTCCTTTTTTGTTTTATTTTCAGTCTACCAACGACCCTGAAGTCATCTTGCCTCACAAAGCCGGATTTCTTCTAGTTGATTGGAGACGAGCTTGTCATTGACATTGAAACCAGCATCTACAAATTTTATTCATTATCTATTTGTTACTCCATTTATTAAGCCTTATTTGCAGTTACACGCTTACCGTTTGTCGAGTTTATTACAGGATATTAGTAGCACCGCAGCCGCATTTGGAGCATAACGTGGAACTGTTTCTGAGCAGTGAACTGGGACAATCGTTGATATGAGCTAGACTCGTCAACGAGGATCTGAGGAATCGCACTCGAAAAAGCAAGTTTTACCTAATCTTTCATTTCAGATTAGGCGTCAGTTTGAATTCTTTCCTATTCGTACGTCCTTTCTTTTATCAATCGTGCGAGTCTTCGTTTCTATGTGTCGTCGAACTACATATGGCCTGATTCTCTTTTAGCCCGAGATATGTAGGAAACTCGAAAACCGGAGTTCGGCCATACCCATAAGCCTCGCCTTTTGGTCCATGGAATCAGAAGTCCTTGGCTTTATCGCGACAAAATTGGCTTTATGTCAACTTCTTTACCCTGAAAACTCTTTCATCCTTTTCCGGGTAAAGAGGGGCAGCTGTTGACACCCAATTTTGTCCTAAAATCTTCTAATTAATGTCTAAATTATTTAAATAAGATTAATTTAAAATTTTTTAAAGTGAATTAGTGAGTTTTACTGGGAAACGAGCTAAATTCGCAAAATTTCCTCAATCCTGTCCTACCCGTGCAATCTCCTTTAATTCCTAAATCATCCTAATTAATGGCCAAAATCGCTCATCGTCCTAAATTTTAGCTCACTTATGTAAACTCCACATATACACATTACATACAAACCTTTTCAGTCCACCAATTCCCTTGGACCCGATCCAAAAATCCCTAATCCCCAATTCAGTACTCCATCAGCCCATTTTTCTCCAAAAAACCTGTTAACCCCAACTTCATTTCCCAACCCGATGGAAAAAACCCGATTCCTCTTGGCAAAACCCGCGATTCCCAAATTCAAAGGAGAATCAGTCCAAAACTCCACATCATCCTTGTTCGTACAACCTTATCTATTGCTTTTTGTACCGTTGGAGGGTCGTTCGGGTATTTCTCACAACCATAGAACCCTAAATGTGGGGATCGCTATAAATAGAAGAGGAGATGAGGAGGTCTGGGGGAAACAGCCATTAATGGGGTAGGGGAGAGCAGCGACAGTAGTAGAGAGTTCATAGAGGAGCAGCCGTGAAGGGGAGAGTCTAAAAAGAGCAGCAAAGAAGAAAGAGATAGAGGGATAGGAACAAGAAATAGAGCTTACTTCATATACTTATCTCTTTTTTTTTTTTTTTAAAGTTTTCAGTTCATACAAAACACGGGGTCGCTGTTTTCATTTGATTTTTGGTTGCGTTGTCGCTTCGCCTTTCGAGTCGTCGACCTTGCTTGAGTCGACGACCTTGTTCGAATCTGCTCTTTCTTTGGATCCTCGCCCTAGCTCGCTGCGTCGAAACAGGTAATTGCCCTTTCCTTTTATGTATTTCTTTTTTAGGTCTTGTCTGTTATTTATCTTTGTTACAAAAATGCTACTTGAAGCATTATGATTTTCATCGCTGCATAAACACTGTGTATATGCACTGCTTGAGCTCAGTAGAATATTGCCTTCCATGTTAACCATGTGTAGTTTCGAGATCAAGGCTTTAGCGTTTTCCTGATAGCTCATTGTTGTTTTAAAATCATGCCTATAGCCTGTATTTTCTCGAATCAGTGTCATTAGCATATTGATACTAAGTTTGCAAGCTTTCCCGTCCATCGCACTTTTTATTTTATGGCAGTGTTAGAACTAAAAGTAACCGGTAGCTACTAGTATTATATTTGAGACTTTAGCCTATTAATTCTGGTTTGTTACGTATAGGATGGATTGTAAATCATGTTTAGATAACTCTGTTTCCTTCTTTTGAGGTGTTGTATGAGTTTGTCTAAATGCATTATATGTTATCTTAGATATAGTTCCTGTATCTTAAGAGGTTCTGTTTAATTGTATCTGCTGCAATGTAGGGTAATTTCTAGTCCTTCATATATGTGGAAGTGTGTCTCTTAGTGAAAGAAGTTAAGGGGTTCAGTGTTTTAGTGGCAGCCGAGTAGTTCATGTAGCTTCCGCTTGTTTCTGATAGATGTAAGTTGCTTTAGAAGGGTTTAGGGTGTTGCTTGGCTGCTTTCTGGTGCTGCATTTGTTTCAGGAGAGGTATGAGAGTAAGGGAGCGCAGAATGTTTGTGAGAGAGTGATGAGGCTGTGTGTATGTGCCTGGGGTTTCCTGTTTGTTCAGGAGTTGTTAGGTGGCTTAAGAGGGTGATGCAGGGGTGTTTTGGAAGCTGCTTTAATGGTCTTAGGATGGAGGGAAGGTCTGTTGTAGCTTAGGTAGTTATCAGTATGTTCAGGGATCTGTAAAGTTTCTTTTATGGTGTTGGCAGGTGTGTGAGGTTAGCAGGTTAAGGAGGTGTTCAGGAGGGTTAGTGAGTTTTCAAAAAGGGTGCTTCACTGTTAGGTCTGTGAGCATGTAAAGGGAGTCTGCATATGGCTTTAGGAGCAGGTATCTGGGAGTTTGTTCAGGATGTGTGTGCTAGTGTCTGGGTTCAGGGTGTGCATAGGTTGGTTCTGTTTTAGCATGAGTTCAGGGAGGCAGTTTAGGTGTTTTGGAGGTGTATGCAGGGGTCTGAAATTAGTGTAGAGGTCTGTTGGTGGTCTGAGTGTTGTTGAGAAGTTTGTGAGGCAGTTTTCTTGTTGGCTTAGCTGTTGAGAATGGCGAATATTCTGGTATTGTAGAGAGGAGATTAGGAGTGTGGATGGTTGTTCAAGGTGCTGTATGTTCCAGGAGGAGTATAGATTGGCAGTAGGGGGTTAAAGGGATAGGGTTTGGTTTTTGCTTGGTTCAGGGAAATTTTGAGATCATTTGGTTGATAATTATGTTGTTCAACTTAAATTATATACGTTACTTTACTTTTAGTGGGTGTATTGATTGGGACAAATGTAGTTTGCTAGTTCATTCTGTTTTGAAACTGAAACTTTGTTCTTCTTTAAAGATGTGTTTGCTAAACTTTTGGTTTGTTATTCAGTATGTAGAATTCTTCAAGGTTCAAAGGTCATGTTTAATTATTTTCTACCCTATTACATCTTGTTGTCTATTCCACTGGTCATCCTGGTATTTGAGTATATTAATGAAAGATGCAGCTTCTTTTAGCTAAAGGGAGTGTGAATTAGATTAATTTGATTCTAAAATCTTTAGCTCATCAATGTAATTTTTTATTTTATCTAATTTACATAAGAAGGTGAAAAGTGCTAATTGTGAATTTTGGTGTCTTCTTGCCCTCAAAACAATGTGGAAGGAATTTTACTAAGTAAAACATGACATTAAATAGTTTCATTTCCATAAAACTTGCTGTTTAAAATGTGAAGATGACTACTTTGCTGCAATCTTTACTGAACCATAGCTGTCCTACTTTGTTTCTATTTGCTAAAACTTATGCAGTAGTTTCTTATTTACTAAGCTGCTTAGTTGAATGGTTTATGGGGAGTTTGTTTTGACAAATACTATTGCAAATTTGTCTATAAGTTATTTAGGCGTGTGCTAATCCTCTACTTGTCTTTGGCATGAAATGATCTCATGAAATGAGTTCCCATCGAAGCTTTGAATTTCAAGATCAAAAGGGCTTGCTGCATATGCCCATATCTTTACAAGATTTATCCATGTCCTGGGAGTTTGCTGTATTTTCGCCTTTAGCCTTTCGTCTCCAACTTCTAGCCATTCCGGGTTCTACTTTTTGAAACTCAATCTCCTACTTTTAGTTAGATTCTTATTATAATAATTTATTGATGTTGTCGAATAATTATATATTTACATTTATGAATAAATATTTATTTGATTGAAATATTATCTACTTTATGGTTATTACCTTTTAATTTGAGTTGTTATTTAATTTATTGCGAATAGTGGCCAATTATGCAAATGCGTGCAAATTTAAGAAAATTTTCAAAAAAAAAAAAAAAAGAAACCACGCCTAATAATGACTATAAGAGAAATGACTTCTATCTTATTGATACGAAGTAGTTTCTTTCAAAAAGTCGAAATTTATAAAGAAGTTTTAATTAACTTCTAAATGTTCCGAAACAACTTTGCAAAAAGCGACTTGAAACCTAAAGTTCCATGGTGAGAAACCCGGGTTTTAAAGTTGAAATTAAGTAAGTGCCATTTATGCACTGTCACATGCGAGTTGGCAAAGAAATTAGGACGATCAAATCGTTCCTTTCCAAAAAAAAAATGTGCTTTCATTTTATTTTATTTTATTTTGAAAATAATTAAAGCTTTTAAATAAAAAGTGTAAATTTTTTTGAAAACTTATTAAATTTAATTAGTTGAATTAATTAATGGTTCAATTAATTATTTTTAGAAAAAGCGCATAAATAGCACTTGCAAATATTTTGGAAACCTGTCAGATTAACCGTTTTTAACGGAATTTCGAAAGTGCCTTAAAAACCTTCTTTCGAAATTAGCAAAACCTCTTACCTTTAGAATCTCTGAAAGAAAGACCGTCTTTTTATAAAAACGGAGTTTTGCACGCATTTGTTTATCTGGTTCCCTGTTTTCCCTTAAATTGGGTGGCGACTCCAAAAACTCCAAAAGAGTTAGTCCATCCTGTCGATATTCCTAAAATTTAGCCATTCGGGGTTAATTTTTTGGGGGTTCAACAATGAATAAGTACTCTTAAGCAAAAAGATTGAAGTATGCATTGTGTTGAATGTTGATATTAATAAAGAGGAGGGTTAGACTTAACGGCATGAAGAAAGCTTGAAAGAAACTGCAGTTTGTGTGAAAATATAAAGCTAATTAATATAAAAGCTAATAAAATTATTATCACCACTTTGTGAAATGCATTTTCAATTTAGGCTCTTGGAACATTTACTGCTCCACAAAAGGCTCCAGTTTTTTTTTTTTTTTTTTAATTTTTTTTTTGGTAGAAACATGACATTATATTAAGGATAATTACGAAATAGTACAAGGAGCGTTAATACGGCTAATACGAGTAGCCATATTGCTATTATTATTACAACCAACATTACGAGGGGAAGAAATGGCATTAAGCGCATTCTGGTTCCCTAAAGTAGATAACATAACACAATTATTTTCCGAAGATCTAATAATAGTAGCACAGCCCTCTCTATCTTCCAACAAGCATTGCTGGGCAAAAACCGGAGGTAGTGCATAATGACTAGAAAGGATATTGGACTGAGTTGGAGTTCCCTTTGCCATGAGGTGCGCAACTCTATTTCCTTGCCGATAGTTATGCCTGAATGTTTGCACCTTCAGCTGGATCATCATTGACCTGCAAGTTAAGATAAGAGAAGCATAAGTAGGTGTTGGTTTACCTATTAACCTTATTAAATCCGAGGAGTCTGTCTCTATCTCTAACGGAGTGAGGTTTTGATTGATTGCCAGGGATAGCCCTTGGAATAAGGCTAATAATTCTACATGCAAATGGTTTTGGCCCTGGACTTTTTTGTGGAAGCCAAGGATCCAATCTCCATTTGTGTTCCGGAAAACTCCTCCAACGCTGGCTTTATTATTTGCTCCCGAGTAGGCGCCATCAATATTGAGTTTAATAGAGCCACGAGGAGGGGGATGCCATGATACAGAAATGTTAATCTGACGATTAATTCTGACATCTTTTTTAGTGAGGAGAATAAATTCTATTGTTTTGGAATGAACTTGTTCAAATTTTAAGGATGTAGCCAAATTATTAATATGGTTATTGTTACGGTTGAGCCATAAATTCCAAAGGGCAAAAGAAAGGAATTCGAGCCAGCCATAATAGGTTGTGTTTAGGCGAGGGGAGAGGTCTCTAGCCTTTGACAGCCATTCTGAATTATTAGGGAGATTCATATTTATATTGCAACTATCCCAGAACTTTTTAGCTAGCGGGCAACCTACAAAAATGTGGTAGAGGTCCTCATTGACTAACTTGCAGCCAGGGCATATTGCATCAATATTAATACCAATTTTCTGCAAGTAGAAGCGGGTAGGGAGCCTGTTATGGAGGCATTGCCAGAGGAAGAACTTGATTTTATTTAGAGTTTTGATAGACCAGATCCAACCAAAATCCTGGGTGTTGGAGGTATGAGGTTCAATAGCAGAATAAGTTGACTTAATAGTAAAAAGGCCGTTACTGTTGAGATTCCATATAGGGTAATCTATATCCGAGTGATGAGTGTTAAGTAAGAGGTGATTTAGGTCGAGGTTGATGTTATCAGGGAGGACAAAAGATAGCTGACTAGGGTCAGAGATTACATCAGCAACTTTAAGATTTGCATCTTCTCGTGTGAGGGGACCACTAATGAGTGTTCTAATGGGAGTTCTGGTAGGAAGCCAGCTTTGATTCCAGAAAGATATAGCTTTGCCATTTCCCACAATCCAGTGAGAGTGGTCATTGCAGATTGGCCAGACTGTAGAAATATTGTGCCAGATAAAGGATTTGGTCTGGGTTACGCGATTAGCGACATATTTGTTAATAATCACTCTAGCCCATAGGGTTGATGGAGAGGAGAAACATCTCCAAGCTAGACTTGTTAACAAGGCTATATTTTTAGTTTTAGCTTTAACTATAGCCAGACCACCCAGATGTTTTGGTTTAGTGATGGTATCCCAAGAAATGAGATGGAGCTTCTTCTTAGCTGAAGTGGTGCCCCAAAGAAAGTTCCTCTGGATTTTATCTATAGTTTTAAGAGTCCGGATCGGAAGTGAGTGATATTGCATTATGTGATTTGGAATAGTATTAAGGGTAGATATAATAAGGGTAGTTCTACCAGCCATGTTAAGAAAGTTAGTTTTCCAATTTGAGAGTTTTGTCTGAAGATTGTCAATAAGGAATTGGTAATCCTTATGCCTTGGTTTTGAGTTGAGCATAGGAAACCCAAGATATTTGCCAAAAGTTTTACTAATATTTATGTTGAGGATGTTCCCTAGATGACGGGCAACTTGAGGAGAGATATTACGAGAGAAAACCATTTTAGATTTGGCGGTATTAACTTTTTCTCCTGAAAGATCACAAAAAAGATCTAAAGTTTCTTTTATGGCAGAGACTGACCTAACGTTTGCTTTTGACATGAAGGTGAGGTCGTCTGCGAATAGAAGGTGGGAGATTTCAGGGCCTTGTGGTGCTATTTTAATTGGATTCCACAAGTTGAGGTCCACCTTGTGGTTAATGTAAATCGTTAGGAGTTCAAGGCAAAGAATAAATAAGTAGGGAGACATGGGGTCTCCCTGACGTATTCCCCTAGTAGGGTAAAAAGAAGGAGTTTTGGTGCCATTAACAAGAATTGATATTGAGGAGGATGAGACGCATGATAAGATAAGTTTTGTGATATTTGGGGGGAATTTAAAAAAGGCTAACATTATGCGTATAAACGACCATTCCAGCCGATCAAATGCTTTTTCAAGGTCTATTTTAATTAGCATTTCTCCTTTAGCCCCCTTCATATGAGAGAATTTATTTAAAATTTCCTGAATTATGATAGCATTGTCGGAAGCTCTTCGGTTTTTAAGGAAGCTAGCTTGACAGGGACTTATTAAATTATCCAAGTAAGGTTTGATACGGTTTGAGATTATCTTGGTTATAATTTTGTAAATTGTATTACATAAACCAATGGGTCTGAAGTTTTTAAGGTTGACCGCATTTTTGAACTTTGGGATTAGGCAAAGATAGGTAGAGTTTGCATATTGGGGAATAGTACTAGTAGTAAAAACTTGGTGACAGAAACTTTTGACTGAGGGGCCAATGATATCCCAATATTTTTGGAAGAAAAAGGGATGTAGACCATCGGGGCCCGGAGCCTTATAAGGTTGGAAGGAGAAAACAGCCTGGGTGATCTCATTATCAGTTAAAGGACAATCAAGGTTTGAGAGGTCTGTTTTGCTAAACCAAGCTGATTCCACACTTAGGGGACTAAGATTGCTTGAGTTATGACTTGTATGGAATAGGTTTTCAAAGTAGGTAGTAACATGTCTAGCTATGGCTGCATGATCAAAAATAAAATTTCCTTGATCATCTTGGAAGTGCGTAATTCTATTTTTCCTTCTACGGTTTAAGGTGGTAACTTGGAAAAATTTTGTGTTAGCATCCCCTTGATTTAGCCAATTTATTCTAGATTTGAGTTTCCAGAATTCCTCTTCATTCTTCAAGAGATTATTAAAGTCAGTTACCAGCTTTTGCTCTAAATTTTTGAGGAAGTGACTAGTAGGAAAATGAGGAGAAGATTGGATGCCATTAATCCTGGCCAGGAGGGTAGACTTTTCTTTAAATATGTTTCCAAAAACATTTTTGTTCCAAGCAGTAATTTCTTCCTCAAAAATTTTTGAGGCTTCAATAAAAGCATTATTAGTCCAGACAGAGTTAACAATGTTACGAAAATCAGGGTGAGAAGTCCACATAGTTTCTAGTCTGAAGGGTTTCCTACCAGTAGCAGGTTTTTTATTGAGACTAATAAGAATAGGATGATGATCAGAGTAAGTTTTAGGTAAATGGATTATAGAAGCCTCTTTAAACAAGGAGATCCATTCGTTGTTCGCTAAACATCTATCTAGTCTTTCCATAATAAGGTTAGATTTCATATGACTATGGTTAGACCAAGTATATCTAGGACCTTTAAAACCTAAATCCACAAGATTGCAATAGTTAATACATTTCCAGAAGCTGTTAGCATTTGTAGCTAAAATAGGACGCCCTCCAAGCTTGTCATGCTGGGTTAAGATTTGGTTAAAGTCACCACCAATGAACCAGGGACCCTTGTAGTTGTCAAAAATAGTAGCTAGGTCACGCCATAGTATACTACGACTAGTAGAAGAAGTACTTGCATAAATGGTAGAAAAAAGCCAAGGAATTTGAATAGGAGAATTATTTACCTTGATCATGGCATGAACTTCATTACCATTAATATTGACATTAGTAACCGTGACAATATCGGTTTTCCACAGCAACACAATTCCCCCAGATCTTCCAATAGCTGGAACTTCAGCATAATCCGTAAAATCAAATCTAACGCGCAAGTCATGATGATCAGCCATTTTTGTTTCAAGTAATGCAACCATTGCTGGTTTGTGTATGTCAAGCAGAACCTCGAAGTGTCTGTTAAAATTTGCATTGTTTGCTCCTCTAACATTCCATATTATAATATTAAGTTGTCTATTCATGTTAACCATATTATTAGGGTTAGGGTTTTCAAATAGTATATCCATTTCGGACTCAGTTCTGAGAGTTGGGTTCAATACCACTGCGTATTTCCCCACAATTCGATTGGCAGGTGCTCTCACATCCAGTGAGCACTTGTAAAGGGAGGGATGACCAGTGAAAATTACCTTTTTGTCTACCTTTTCCTTGAATAACATGATAGCTATTTCCTTTAGGTTTACAAACTCCACTTGACTCTCCCTCCCCCTTACTGCGAGTTGCTCTAGCATTCTCTCCTCGTTTCTTCCTTGTTCTGGTGCATTGGGATGGCGTTCCGGAGAGGGAGGTGGAGCTGGAGGTGCTGGCACGTTCACCTGCATGTTTGGTTGAGGAGGGTTGACCACATTCATTTGCATGTGAGGAACATTTGCTCCCAGGTTCATCATTTGTGGTACCATCACATTCTCCCTTCTTAGACCTTGAAGCGGTTGATTCTGAGCTAGGTCCCATGGAATGAAGATCGGATTCTCCTGGGGAGAAACCCTTGGAGGGAAGAAGGGAAGGTCCTGGAGGGGAGGCTCCTGATGGTGCATACCCTGCATAAACTGAGGCCACATGTTGTTCATATAATTTTGCATCGTGAGATGCATCCCTTCGCTGACAATTGATGCAAGAAAAACAGGATCTTGAATCACTACAAGAGCAGGCTGACCCATTATTTCCAGTGGGATTGAGAGTGCTTGACCCCATAGGGTCGATTCTAGCCATGACTGTGGAACACGGTTCTGTGGAGCGGGGAGAGTAAATATCATGGGTTGAAGTAGTGGTGGAATTTGATTCAATGGAGGGATCATGTTTGGATTCATTTTTGGTTGTGTTTTCTTTCTTTCTTGATGTAGCTTGTAAAGATTTTTGATTTGGAGTCGAAGATGAGACCTTAGAGAAGGTTTCTTCATTTGTAGTAATAGTAATAGGTATAAGCTGATGGAATTGTGAGCTTTTCAAATCGTCCTGCATGGTCAATGACTTGTGTGAGTGACCAAAGTTTTGTTTAGATAAAAGTTTGCAGACTTTTGGCGTTTGGCTGTCAGTGAGTTTTGTGCTAGGAGTGGCTTGTGGTGACGGTGTAGGAAGTGTAGGAAGAATATAGTGGATGTTGACATCATCCGATGTAGGAGAATGAATATCGGGTTTGTTAAAGTCTTGTGGGGGAGTTATAGCCACTAGGATATTGTCCTTTTGTTTTTTAGCGTTTGTATCGTGTAGGATATGTATATTCTGAGACTCCACATGGGAAGGGTGGCTAGTGACGTCAGCATGCAAGGTCAAAGCATTCATGGGGATTAACGAATTTTGCATGTCTTCACAAGTAGAGCTTTTGAGAGAATTTTCAGTAATGGGGGACAAAAGGGATGCATTGGAATTATCAATATGCATGTCACTAGTAATTTGATCCATAGGAAGATCAGAAGTAGAAACGGAGAGAGTAGAGAATTTATTATAATTAGTATTAATTAAATTACTAGAAGTAGGGTTTTGATTAGGGTTTATATCTAATTTAGGTTTTTCTTTATAAAAATACGAATTTGCATACGTACCTGATTTCTTACCATTCCTGGCTACTGTTGGGAATTGTGGGGATCCATGTTTGGACTGAATATCAATATCTGTTGGACTGTGATAATTTCTACGATTAAGTTGTATTTTTTTCTTTTTTGGAAAAGAGACAGTTTGCCATTCAGAGGAGCCCTCTTTCGTTTTAAATTTTTGGTATGGATTTTTAGTAGGGTTTAGGGATGAGGAGGGTAAGTCATTTGGTATAGTATATGGGCAGGAGTCTTGAAGATGGCTCAAACGACCACAAATTTTACACAGGAGGGAATCACCTTCATATACCACAGTTTGCTTGTGATGCTCAAGAAAAATGGTGCTTTTGACAGGAACATCTAATGGAACTTCAATGCACATCCTGGCATACCTAGCTCGAAGAGCTGTAGATGTTTTGAAATCAATTTTAAGTAGCTTGCCTAGGTTATTTCCTATTTTTCTCAGTACACCTTCATCGAAAAATTCCGTAGGCAAGTTTGGGAGTCGTATCCAAATAGCAGTGGCCAGGGGTTTTACTTCAGATGCGACAAAATTTGGTTCCCAGCATCGAATAGTTAGGAAGAAGCCATTAACAAACCATGGTCCTTCTGTAAGCACTTTGTGCATGCTTTCATATTTGATGAATTTTGCAATATAGTAGTCGTCTCCTAAATCGATTAGTGGAAAATCTTCTGAAAGTTTCCACATGAGTTTGAGTTTCTCAGTTAAATATTGATGATGGAGTCTCTTGCCAAGTAGCTTGATTATAACCGAGTTTAACCAAGGTGCATAGATTCTTTGCTTTTCCTCCTGGGTAAAAGAAATGCTATCATTTAAGTCATCTTCTTCTATTGAGCAACTTTGTGAACTGGTAGATAGGTTTGGGTTTTTAATGATGATAGTAGTAGTAGTAGTAGATGATTTTTTAGGAGTAGGTTCATTTGTGGATTGTACTAATTTGTCGTAGTAGGTTGCTTTTGAAACATTATGAGGATTTTTAGGTAGTAAGTTTGGATCTGGAGGTTTTGGAGGGATATGATTTGTACTAGCAGATTGATCAACTTTTTCAACTTCCATTGCTAGGGTAGGGAAAAGATACTAGAGATAGAAGGGAGATGTAGAGAGAGGGGAGAGCAAACTATCTCTGCTACCTACTTTAAAGCACGAAAGAGAAAGAAACTTACATGCACTTCTACAAAACAACATTCATTATTGAGATAAACGTTTCACAAGAGACAACACTAAATATTTAACATTATGTTCCTTGGTCCTCATATACCACAAAAGTTAGCGGAAACACTTGGCCAAATTATTCCTAAATTTACAATGATATTTAAGGCATAAGACATTGAAAGTGAAAGAACATTCACAGGCAGTTCACAAAAGAGAGACATAGTAACAACTTCCCTCAAAAGGTGTCAATTTTTAAGACGTTTTTAATATCACCTTATAAATAGTTGAATTAAAATCTCATGAATGAAGTTATAGTTTTAGAGTATGTATATGACTCTTTTATCTTGTTAGAATTTAGATGAAGTAGTTGTTTAAACAAGTAAGATCATATAATCAGTTAATGTACGACTTGTAAAAGCGTTCGATAGATGTTCAATTATTATAATATCAATATGTTAGTATTTGATTATTAACCGTTAAGTAGTTATTCAATTATTATTAAATTGATATGTTAATGTGCTCGTCAAATATTTAATTATCAATAAATCAATAAGTTAATATTTAACTATTTGGCTCTTTTCTACTTAGACTTTAACCCCGTAAACACTAATCCACTATATCAAAATTTTCTATTTAAGACTTCAGGGTTTTTTATTTAAAGCCTCAAACTTGTTGTGTGGATGAATCAAGGGCATGTTGGTCAATGTATTTTTTTAGTAAACTGAAGAGCGAAGACTGAAGAGTCAAATGATAATTAATTAGGATGGCTATCTTAGATTATTGGTAAAATTATAAAAATATAAATATGTGTTGTAAATAGGGAGTATTTACACTTATGTACAATTTTGAAGTCTTAATTACAAAGAAATAGTAATATTATTGATATTACAATACATAACATTATTATTTATATACATATTGCTACAAAAAACTACAAAAGAAAAATCATATCCTCCACCTCACATCCCTCCCTCCCCCTACCGCCGGCCTATTGTAAAAGTCGCCGAAAATTGCAGAAAAAGTCTGAAACTGCGCTAAAACAGTATGAAACAAAATGCTGAAACAGTGAGAAATAATGTAAAAACTATGTTGAAACAATGTAAAAGTGTACAAAAAGTATGAATGCAAGTAGAAACAACTAAAATACTAGAAATATCATAATTTTAAGTAGACACACTATAGAAAAATTTAAAATCAATATAGAAAACGTTAAAAAATATTTACAACAGAAACACTAGAAATAATATAGAGAAATTGTGTAGAATCACTGTATAAACAGCGTAGATACATTAAAATAAGAAGATGGCGAAGAAATAACTGAAATAATAAACTAAGATATGAGAATGATACACTAGAAACAATAGATACAGTGCAAATAAGGTTTTGATATAGTGTTGATACATTATCGATACAGTAAAATAAAAATAAGAAAAATAACATATCTGAACTGAAATAGATCTGACCGAAAACACCATAACTAATCGAAAAACACAAGTTCTTGATCGAAAAACACCACATCTTCATCGAAAATACCATACTTGAATGAAATAAACCAAACTTGAAGCAAAATCACCATTATCTGATAATAATCCCACGACAGATTTGACCCCGAACACCGACAAGAACGATGTGGGGCAGTGATTGTGGGAAAGTAGTTGGTGAAGAACGTCAGACATCTAGCGGTGAGAGGAGGACTGGCAACGACGGTTAGGAGAGGAAGAGAGAGAAAAAAAAAATAAGTGGGAAGAGGCTAGGATGTTTTTTCTTTCTTTTTTTGCTATGTTTTGTAATTAGTTCTATTTTCTCTATATTTTATAAAAAAAAATATATAGCTTAATTATACTTTTGTGTAAATTTTTCTAAATAAAACACCAAAGATAGGTACAAAATGAAAGAACAATTAATAGCACACAAGATGCAGCAATTTAGTGAAATGGAAGAGAGTATAGGAAGTGGAAATCGGATTGTGCTTGGCGCTACTCCAGAGCAGATATCTTTCTCTATCCCAGTGCAAAAGTCGAATTAATGAGCCACTTAGTAACTTCTAATGTGCATTGAAAGAAAAGTTCACATAATTCTTCGAACATTCGGAATGCTTTGTAGAATTTAGGGAATGAAGAACATGTCTTGTTCAATTTCACTAGTGATCCAGTCCTCTACTCTCTGGTTACCAACATGTTTCAACAATTGGATTACTCGGAACTACATTCATGCAAGTGATGGGAAGTCCTAAGTAATTAAGTAAAATGGGAAGTTCCGTTGAGTAAAATGGATAATTCTCCAGTAATTCAGTAAAATGAGAATTCCCGAGTAAGAATTAGATCTACATTCATCCTGCTGTCAAAATGGGATTACTTAAAAGAGATCTCATTAGATTTATGCAATTACCACATTACTGACAAATCAAAAACTAGCTTCGTTTGCTTCAGCTAGCATTTCATCCTAATAATAGCTGTTGGAGGATAAATGGATTGCTGGACATAGTGAAGGGACGGTAGTGGCATATTTGGATCACGAGTAATGTTAGCCCAATCATGAAAAAGATTAAGTGCATTGCACCCGTCTCCAATCTTGTGTGATATGCACATGCTAATAGCTATTCCTCCACAGTTAAAGTAGCTAAGTTGAGCCACAACTAGTCCACGATCTTCACAATCTGTCCAAGGCATTAATCCTTGAGGAAATATCATATCTTCTATAACTGCATTATGGTATTCAACGGCTAAAGAGATTGGGCAATTGATCTGAACTTGAAAGAACTCAGCACCCATATCATTGCAGTCAACAGACTGTATTATCTTTAAGCCTTCTTGCATATGGATAATAGAGGAGGATAGAATTTTAGATAAGATCCTCAAGAAGTTGAGATAATTCAATTGAAACTGACAAAACATTAAGTTGCTCTTTGGTGTAGCAAAGGGCAATAGGATTGTAACAGTTGCTATAGGCTTGATCAATAGTGCCATCTTTGAGTTGGAGGAGTAGGAGAGGAGGGTTTGATGAGTTTAGCTGACACCAATTAGGAGTACTCGCCGACACAAACCATTCAGCTAAGATTAGTTTAGCTGTAAATCTTTGACTAAATATTCCAAATCTTGCTAAAATCATCACCCGGTTGGGTTTCTCATTCTATTTTGGACCATGTCTGCCTATTTAAGGACACTCCAAAATGGAATGATTGATTCATGTAATTCAAACGACAATCAGCCTTGGCAAAGAAGCATCCCTGCCCAAACAGATAAAAGAGTAACAGA
Organism: Petunia x hybrida; assembly: GCA_037355625.1. Taxonomy (NCBI): domain Eukaryota; kingdom Viridiplantae; phylum Streptophyta; class Magnoliopsida; order Solanales; family Solanaceae; genus Petunia; species Petunia x hybrida. The sequence continues at coordinate 2,147,636 of JBBBVM010000027.1, read as the reverse complement.
GAAACTTTACGAAGTTGGAGACTGAACATGACAAACAAAAATCTAACAATGGACAAATACAATATGGGAATACACCAGGAACATTTTTATTCATATTAACAGTAGAACTGAGTCACTAATATTGAAGTAACAACTGCAAGAACATATGCACAGTCGCACGGAGACATAATAAATGAGGATACACATAAGCAAAACGAGACTCACATCATACAAAAACGACACAAAATAAAATAGTTTGAGCCTGCAAATCGAGTTTAAGAAAACATCTAATGACATTCACCAGCAAATCAACAAATTCTACTTTTTCCAGGAACTAAATTTCTTTACCGAGTCCACATAATATTTCGTTTGCAAAGACACTGTATATAAATTCGATGAACTGCAATTGTTTTCTTTAGTAGGTGGCTCATGAAATCAACAAACAACATTTATGTTCTTGTCGCTTAAACTATAAACGAGCCGTTTTCCTGAAAATGAAGTAATTCATAAAGCCAATACCTTACTGCTCTAAGTAAATTGGAATTGTTGCAGAGCATTGAAAAGGGGGCGAGGAATATGTCAAATCCACACTCGAATCAAATACAGAACTAATTTTCTTATTTCTTCTTTGAAAATTCGAGATGTGAACTAAGTTTCGCATATTGAACGTGATGTTTGTCATTTTATGACAAGGTTTCCTTAATATTTTCGCATATTTGAGCTTGTTATACGCTCGTTTTATAGTTTGTGAATGTGGTTTTACACTAATTTGATGTTGTGCGTGTGTAGGTTGTTACACAGTGCATTTGGAGCTTGATTGAGCATGAATTGATTGGAAGTTAATTGAGGACTGGATTGAGCACACGAGGGCACGACACGAGTGAGATTTCGGAGCAAGAAAACACAAAAGAAGCCTGGCGCTACCAGGGGCGCGCCGCGCCAGCCAAAGCGCCCAGCTTCTGGCGCGTTTGGCTACGCGCCACGTCCCAAAAGCGGTGCAAATTCGACGGGTTCTGATTGTTGTAGCGCTTTACGAGGCGCGGGGCGCCCGTTATAGCACCTCTTGTGCGGATTTTCACTTTCTATTCCATCTAGCATTGGGTCTAACTTATTACTAGGTGTTTGTAAACATTATAAATAGTCTTTTACTTAGTTTTTGAAAGGGAGTTCTTACTTTGGAGCAATATTGAGAGCAACATACTCATTGAACAAGGGTTTATTCCTAATCTTTCATCTATTACATCATTTACTTCATTATTACACCAAATCTTTGCCTTGTGATTATGAATATGTGTGGCTAAACTTTACGCTCTAGGGTTAGAGTATTACATGAAAGTTGATTGTTTGAAGATTGACTCCCATTAGTTGAATCCCATAACGGGTTACTTATTCTTTCTTGATTTCACTTGTATAATTGTTAGAGCTCGATAATTATACATTATCTATGGTTTTTGGATTGAACTCGAAAGAGGGAATTTAATTACGTAGTAAGAAAGAATATAACTAGTTTGTGAACCCAGGCATCGGGGAACCAATTCGCGAGTAGGATAGACATATACTTGCTTGCCTAGTTTAACTCATAACATGATTCGTTAATGCGTGCATGTGATTTAACCCATAGACATATAGGGATTGAAGTAGCTTGCATAGACTGTGAAGAACTGAAAGGTTTTCACAGTTACATTTACTCTGTCAGTTAGTAACCTGGGATTTAAGAAGTGGAATCAATTGGATACATCAACTGGATTTTTTGTAACTCTGACCCTGGACCATCCTCTTAATATTGTTAACAACCAAAGTATTGCACATAGCTTGACTACAGTTCTAGCACTTTAATTACTGCAATTTAGTTATAAAAACTCTTACAACCAAAGAAAAAGATCCCTGAGTAGTTTGTAGGAATTGTTTGCGAAGTATTAGTCTGCTTAGTCCTCGTGGGAACGATATTCGATTTAGCACTTTATTACTTGTCGACCGCGTATACTTGCGTGTGCGTTGGGAGCAACAAGTTTTTGGCGCCGTTGCCGGGGACTAATTACAGACTATTTTCTTTTTGAACAATTACTTAATTTCTATTCAGGTTTAATTTTTTGTTGAGTTTCTTGTGCTGTTTCAGGCAATAGGTTTTGAATGCAAAGGAATAAAAAGGACGAATCACTCGCACCTTTTGATCCCGAGCCTGAAAGAACCTTGAGAAGGGTGAAAAGAAAAGCGAGAGATCGAGAAGCACTAGCAATCGTACTTGCCTCTCTACCTGTTGAAATGGCTGAAGAACAAGCAGTAGCAGTGCGAGATGTTGTTCTTCCTAGCCTGGGAGGAGTAGCGTCAAGTATTGTGAAGCCTGCTTTTACCGGGCACTTTGAGATCAAGCCCGGCATGATTCAGTTGCTGCATGTGACAGGGCAATATGCTGGATTACTACATGAGGATCCGCAGCAACACATTCAGAACTTTCTGGAGATCAGTGATACTTATACACCATCGGGGGTGCCTACTGATTATGTGCGTATGACTTTGTTCCCATTTTCATTGATTGGGGCAGCAAGGAAGTGGTTAAAGGCTGAAAAGCCTGGGTCTATCACTACTTGGGAGGATTTGGCTAAGAAATTCTTGACTAAGTTTTATCCGTCTGCCAAGACGGCCAGGTTGAGGAGCGAAATTATGTCCTTCAGACAGTTAGAAGGAGAATCCTTGTATGCAGCCTGGGAGAGATTCAAAGCTCTATTGAGAGACTGTCCATATCACAACCAATCTAATGAGGTTATTGCACACACTTTTGTTGAGGGGTTGAACCAACACACTAAGATTGTGGTTGATGCTGCTGCTGGAGGCCAAGTGCTGGCTTTAAATTTAGATCAGATTTATGAATTACTTGACAAGTTTTCGCAGAGCAATCCTGATTGGCAGGGTGATGGCAGAGCTACGAAACAATTTGAGGGTGTTAGCAGGGCTAATACGCAGAAAGCTGCTGGGATCCTTCAATTGGATGCAATTTCAGAGCTGAGAGCGAAGATGGATGCTATTTCTAATCAAATCAGCAAGCTGACTCTCCAAGCAAAACCACCATTAGCTCCAGTGCAACAAATTCAGACTTTTTGTGAGGTGTGTGGGGAGGATCATAGTACTGAAGTATGTCCATCTAACCCAGAGTCAGTATATTATGTGGGTAATCAGAACAGGTCACAGGGTCAAAATCGCAATCAATATGGTAACAGCTATAACACGGGTTGGCGTAATCACCCAAATTTTTCCTGGAGGGATAACCGTGAGCAGTTTCAGGGTAATGAGAGACCCCAAATCAATCAAAGCAATGCACCACAGCAGGGGTCACAGGCTCAGCCACAACAGTCTAATGCAATGGAGGATATGCTTAGGAAACTTCTTGCAGGGCAGCAAAAGCTCATGGATGATTCAGCATCTAAGGCACAAACAATTAAAGATTTGAGTAGTGCGCAGAAAGATCTTGAGAGACAATTGGGGCAGCTTGCTGGAGCGGCCTCGGGGTGCTTTACCGAGTGATACAGAGAAGAATCCTAAAGAATTTGTGCAAGCAGTTACTTTAAGGAATGGAAGAGCTCTAGAAGAGGTTCCCCCAAAGCCAAAGAAGCCTGTTGGTGAGCTAGAGCCAAATGTTGATAGGGAAGTGGAGAAAGAAGCAGAGACAGTAATAGCAAAACAGCCCGAGTCTGCTATTGTGAGACCACCACCACCTTTCCCTCAGAGGCTTCAGAAGCAGAAAGTTGATGCAGCATGCAAGAAATTCTTAGAGATATTGAGTCAGATTCAGGTAAATATTCCTTTGGTGGAGCTTTTGCGGGATGTTCCCAAATATGCTAAATACATCAAGGATATTGTTGCTAACAAGAGAAGACTGACTGAGTTTGAGACAGTTGCACTTACTGAGGAGTGTAGTTCCAGAGTTAGAAGCAAGCTTCCTCAGAAATTGAAGGACCCTGGCAGTTTTACCATCCCTTTAAAAATTGGGGAACATGAGGTTGGTCGAGCTTTATGTGATTTGGGTGCTAGTGTGAATTTAATGCCTTCTTCAGTCTTCAGGAAGCTAGGCCTGGGTGAACCTCGACCCACTACTATGACCCTGCAGCTGGCTGATAGATCTTTGACATGCCCCGAGGGGATTATTGAGGATGTGCTTGTACAAGTGGGTCAGTTTATACTACTCGTTGATTTTATTATTCTTGATTACGAAGCTGATCCTGAGGTTCCTCTCATCTTGGGAAGAGGATTTTTGGCTACTGCTGATGCTGTTATTAGAGTCAGAGCTGGAAAGATGATTATGAAGGTAAATGGAGAAGAAGCTGTGTTTAATGTGTTCAGAGCTACCCAGCTTCCTTCTCATTATGAAGAGTTGTCCATGGTAAAAGTGGTAGATGATGAGTTGACTGCTGATGAGAGGTCATTCTTAGCTTCTAATGTTGATTATTTAGAACGGGCACTCTTATGTGATGATGATGATGATATTGAAGAGTATTTGGAGGTTCTTAATATGCAGAGTAGATTCATCCCAAGGTGGAAGAAATTTGAGGAGCTTGATAGACCGTTGACCTTAACTCCTGCTAAACTGTCTATTGAGAAAGCTCCTAATCTTGAGCTCAAACCTTTACCCGAGCATTTACGCTATGCTTATTTGGGTGAAGGTAATACTTTACCCATGATCCTTTCTTCTTTGTTGTCTGATGTGCAGGTTGAGAAGGTGTTGCGGGTATTGCGAGAGCGCAAAAGAGCTATTGGCTGGACTATTGCTGATATTAGAGGGATTAGTCCTTCTTTCTGCATGCACAAAATTCTCTTGGAGGAAGATCATAAACCATCCATAGAGCAGCAGAGGAGGCTAAATCCAATTAAGAAGGAGGTGGTGAAGAAAGAAGTCATCAAGTGACTGGATGCTGGTATTATTTTTCATATCTCTGACAACAAGTGGGTAAGTCCAGTGCAATGTGTTCCTAAGAAGGGGGGCATGACAGTGGTGAAGAATGAGCACAATGAGTTGATTCCTACAAGAACTATTATAGGGTGGCGAATTTGCATTGACTATAGGAAGCTGAACAAGGCCACCAGGAAAGATCACTTCCCACTTCCCTTTATTGATCAGATGCTGGATAGACTTGCAGGGCATGAGTATTACTGTTTCTTGGATTGGTATTCGGGCTACAACCAAATTATGATAGCCCCCGAAGACCAAGAGAAGACTACTTTTACTTGTCCATATGGCACCTATGCATTTAGGAGGATGCTATTTGGGTTGTGTAATGCCCCGGGGACTTTTCAGTGGTGCATGATGGCTATTTTCACTGACATGGTGGAAAAATTTGTGGAGGTATTTATGGATGATTTTTCAGTGGTTGGTGACTCTTTTGATGAATGCTTGAGAAATCTTGATGCTGTGCTGAGCCGTTGTGAAGAAACAAATCTGGTGCTGAATTGGGAAAAATGTCACTTCATGGTTCAAGAAGGCATAGTACTTGGGCACAAGGTGTCAAAGCAAGGGATTGAGGTTGACAAAGCAAAGATTGAGGCTATTGAGAAATTACCACCACCTATCTCTGTTAAGGGGGTGCGTAGTTTCTTGGGACATGCAGGGTTCTATAGACGTTTCATAAAGGACTTCTCCAAAATTTCCACCCCCTTGTGCAAATTGTTGGAGAAGGATGTGAAATTTGTGTTTAATGATGCTTGTCTCAAGGCATTTGAAGAGTTGAAGAAAAGGTTGGTGACAGCACCAATCATCATTGCTCCTGATTGGTCTTTGCCGTTTGAATTGATGTGTGATGCGAGTGATAATGTTATTGGGGCTGTTCTAGGCCAAAGAATTGGAAGAATCTTTCACTCCATCTATTATGCAAGCAAGACGCTTGATGCAGCCCAGTCCAATTATACCACCACGGAGAAGGAGTTGCTAGCCATAGTTTATGCTTTTGATAAGTTCAGATCTTATTTGGTTGGCACTCATGTTGTTGTCTACACTGATCATGCCGCAATCTGGTATTTGTTTGAAAAGAAGGACTCCAAGCCTAGACTCATTAGATGGGTTCTCCTATTGCAAGAGTTTGATGTTGAAATTCGAGATCGTAAGGGGACTGAGAATCAAGTTGCTGATCATTTGTCAAGGCTGGAGAATAGAGATCATGTAGATGAAGGGCCCGAGATTAAAGAGGTATTTCCTGATGAGCAACTTTTTGCTCTTGATGCAGCTGAGGTGCCATGGTATACTGACATGGTAAATTTACTTATGAGTAATGTGTATCCCCCTGGGGCAACTGCTGAGCAAAAGCGTAAACTCCTTCACGAGAGTAGATTTTATGTGTGGGATGAGCCCTATTTGTACAAGATAGGAGTTGATCAACTAGCTAGGAGATGCATTCCAAGGGAAGAAGTAGAGCCGATTCTACAGAGCTGCCATTCCTCTCCCTATGGTGGCCACCTTGGTGGAGATCGAACAGCTGCAAAGGTACTCCAATCTGATTTCTTTTGGCCTACTTTATTTAAAGATGCTCACGCATTAGTGAAGCAATGTGATCGTTGCCAAAGAACGGGGACTATTATTAGGCGTCACGAGATGCCTTTGAACAATATCTTGGAGATTGAGCTGTTTGATTGTTGGGGTATTAATTTTATGGGTCCATTCCCACCTTCTATGGGCCATAAATACATCCTAGTAGCAGTTGATTATGTGTCTAAATGGGTGGAGGCTATTGCACTTCCAACAAATGATGCGAGTGTCGTGAAGAAGAATATTTTCACTCGTTTTGGGACACCGCGGGCTATAATTAGTGATGAAGGTACGCACTTTTGTAACCGGTTGTTCAATAAATTGTTGGCTAAGTATGGGTTTCGCCACAAGGTGGCTACTGCTTATCATCCCCAAACTAGTGGCCAAGTGGAAGTGTCTAATAGAGAGATCAAGCAAATCCTTGAGAAGGCTGTGAATGCCTCGAGGAAGGATTGGGCTATGAAGTTAGATGATGCTCTCTGGGCCTATCGAACCGCATTCAAAACACCTATTGGAACCTCTCCACATAGGCTTGTTTATGGTAAGGCCTGTCACTTGCCGGTTGAATTAGAGCATAAGGCGTATTGGGCAATTCAAAAGCTCAACCTTGATATGGCCTTAGCGGGTGAGAAGAGGATGCTCCAATTGCATGAACTTGAAGAGTTCCGTTTCCATGCGTATGAAAATGCAAAATTATATAAGGAACGGACAAAGAGATGGCATGATAAGCACATTGAGCGTCGTTCTTTTGAGCCCGGGCAGTTAGTATTGTTGTTCAACTCGAGGTTGAAATTGTTCCCAGGCAAGTTGAAGTCGAGATGGTCGGGGCCTTTTGAAGTTGTTCGTGTTACCGCACATGGAGTGGTTGAATTGAGAGCCCCGGACTCTGAAAATACATTTTTGGTTAATGGTCAACGGGTGAAACGTTATTGGAGAGGTGCGGTGAATCACCCCACTTCAATTACCTTGAGGGACCCTTGATTCATACCCGTCGTGCCACGACGTTAAATAAGGCGTTTCTCGGGAGGCAAACCGAGTTTGTACTTGTAATAGTTTAGTATTTTTGGTTTTATAGTGTCACATAGTTTGTTGTTTTTGTGTGTCATTTTTGTAGGAATCAGGTGAGCTAAAAATGGTGAAATTAATGCATTGAGGGATACGGGACGTCTCGAGACATGTCCCGCGCTTGGGGTTGCACTTGGAATCGAAATTCGGTGCGAAAAAACGTGCTAGGGCGCGTTCGGGAGTGCCCCGCGCCTCCCAACGCGCCAAAAGGGAAGCTGAAAAAAAAATCCTGGCGCGGTTGGGAGCGCCCCGCGCCTCCCACCGCGCTAAGGCAAGCAGAATGTCAGGAAACTCGGGCGCTGTTGGCCCGCGCCGCGGTGCTTAACGCACCCGACCAATTTTTTGTAAGTTTTCCGGGTCAAACGGGTTTTGACCCGCGACCCGGTTTCCCCCATCCCCTTATACCCGATCCCTACACCTAATTCTTCACTATTTTCACTCCAATTACTCTCTAATCACTCACCAATTCACCTCTAACACTTGGAATCATTCCAAATCTTGTGCAATCCACTCTAACACACTCAAGTAAGTAAATTCTTCCCTTCTTCTCTCAATTACATGTAAGTTGCACTTATTCTTGTTCATGGATGATTTCTTAGCTAGTTACAAGTTTACTCATAAAATTCATGCTTGCTGTGCTTAAATTGCTAATGGTGCTAGATAGATAGCTTGTGACTTGTAAAAAGAGATCTCCCAACAATTTGGGAGGGTTGGCACATTCCAAAACTCATTAAAATTGATAGTTTCAAAGTGTGCACACCAAGTGTTTGTGAAAAAGCCTCAATAATAAAAATTCAATAACATTGTGAATTCTTGAGTAGCAATGCATTCCTTAGGCTTATTATGGACATTAGGTGTTGCACGCACATAAGAATTGATCATGATGCACCCACACTAGCTTGATCTTGAAAACTCAAAAACGTGGCATACTTTGTCTGAAGCTAGTTTTGCTTAAGTGTGGGGTTGCTCGTGCCATTGAGTTGAATGCCTAACATAAAGTGTGTGTGACATAAAGTGAGCTTGAATTGTATATTTTTTTTGGTGCCTATCTATCCATCTCACATTGATATTCCATTGTTGTATAGGTACCATAGTGACCACACCTTTGCCAAGCAAGAGTTCTTCATCCGCCGCGGGCCTGAGGAGAACACTTCAAGCCGGGCCTTCCACCACAAAGCAAAAGGGCAAGGCACCGGCCAAGCCCAAGGCCAAGCCAAAGGCTAAAGGTAAGGCAAAGATACCTAAGGACGCGCTGCCGATACCACGTCCCGGAGGAAAGACCCGTTATGGCATCTCTTTTGTAAAGAGAGGTGAATGCCAAACATGGTATAAGAGTGTGCGGCTTGCGGGGTACATCCCTGAGCAAGCCATTGATAAAAGACGGGTGATGCAAAAATTCTGAGGTGTGGCCGAGGCGATCATTGCTCTAAAATGGGACTCGGTATTTGAGAGTCCGGGGCACGCCAACCTGGATTTGGTGCAAGAGCTGTATGCCAATTGAGAGCCGGATGAAGCATGGAAGGAGGATGATATGGTTACGGTGCGGGGGGTGAAAGTGAAGTTGGATCCTACGGCATTGAATGCCTTTCTGGGGGTCGAGGACCCCGACTATGATGATATGAAGGAGTACATCAAAAAGCCTGATTACAAGGCTCTGCGAGACACATTATGTGGCGAGGGCTCCACTCACAAGTGGGAGGGCAATGCCGCCGGAAGACACAAGTTCATGTACTTCTCGCAGTTTCTTAAACCGGCCCGTGTGTGGATGCGGTTTATCAATGCACGTATACTACCATCTTTCCATTATTCCGAGGTCACCAAGACTCGAGCGTGCATGGTGTACTTCTTTATGACTGGGAGGCCGGTGAACATAGGCTACTATATGTTGCGCGTGATGAGAGAGCAACGGAAGTCCGATTCATGTAGTCGGTTATACTTTGGGAACATCTTGACCCGCTACTTGGAGCAGTCTGGCGTCCCCGTAGATGAGATTGGGGATCGCATTGTCCCTGACATAGGGAAGCCTTTTGATATTGCTTCGGTCAAGGGTGTGACCACTACTGCGTCGGTGAAACTGACAGCAGATGAGTGGCGGGAGGCAGACGCCAACTTGACTACGCGTCAGTATTTGATGATGGAGGAGATGGCCTGGCGGTCGGGCGTAGATTTTGCTGCTATTGATCGCACTGTCCCTCTACTGGAGACCTCGAAGGATCTGCTAGGCAGGACTCGAGCTAGAGAGGTACCTCCGGAGGAGGATGAGAACACGGATTCAGATATTGTTGCTAACGATCCGGACAGTGAGGTTGAGGCGACTGATGCTGAGGGCGGTGGCTCTGATGAGGAGGAGGATTAGGTCCACACTCCTGCGCACCACCCGGATTTCAGGGCAGTTTTCTTTTACTTTTGCACTTACTTCTTTGTCGCACTGGGACATTGCTTAGTTTAAGTGTGGGGTGGGGTACTGCCCTTTATCTATTTTTGAGGTTAGGATGCATGTACCATAGGATTTTTCTTTTGTCACTTGACTTTATTTTGATTTATTTCTTGCTTTACTATATGAAAAAAAATTAGAAAATCAATGAAAAATTCCAAAAAGATTTTCCTTTTAGTTTTATTAGTGGTACATGTCATCTGCCCCGTGGTTTTTCTTATGACCTCGGTTCTTTTCCACGGGGAGGCCTTTGAACCGGGTAGTATTTTTATTTTTAGGATTATGATAGTTAGTTGTAGATGACCCTAGACAAAGGAAAGAGGTAGAATGCTAGGTGCCTTTGATTTGTTTGATACCGGTGGACTTGAACTTGATTGCATGTGCTATTTGTGGTGTCCTTGGGTTTTAATTTGATGCATGCCTAGAAAAAATGGAACGACCCCCTTGAGATTCTTGAGTCCACTTGCTTGACTTGATTGTGAACCTTTGTGCATGCGTGCTTAAATTTCCACAAGTTGCATTCTAGATACTTAGTTGAGAGTTGTTGATGGAACCTTTTTGTGTGGACCATGTGCGACGTGGGTATGAGGCATGTTCTTGTTTACTCCATGTTGAAATTAATGTCTAGAACTTGCCCCGTGTGTGTGCAAAACGAAATCCTAGGTTTGCTCTAGTCGGGAAATGATACAAGGCCTTCTTTTGATTTGCCTACCCTTACATATATACCTTGGAAAAAAATTGTTGTTGTGATTTCTTTGACCCTTTTTGTTGGCACCCACACCCCGAGCCTACCCATTTGTTCTAAATTGACTCTTTTGGCCCTTTACTCCTTAAGCACTTTATTGATATTGTGTTGGTATGTGGGAGTTGTGGTTGGATTTTTGGAGGTTTTTGAGTGGAGCTAATGAAGGGGAATAATTGAAAAATTTGTGAAGTAGTGAAAAGCATTGGCAAGGATGGAAGATAATGAAATTGAAAAGAAAAAATAGCAACGTTGAAAAGAAAAAAAAATTGTAAAAAAAAAAAGAAATAAAAAGAGAAAAAGATATCCATTCCTTGCTAGTGTGTGCTTAATAGAAAAATGCTGCTTGTGAGAAGGTGTATGTGTAGAAGTGTTGAATGGGTGGCTTGATGAGATTGATGCTTAATTTGAATGTGATGTATTAAAGTGCTTAGGGAGGTAGTCACTATTACCATATGTATCCTACCCGCCCCTTAGCCTACATTACGACCTTTCTAAAGTCCTAGTTAATCCCGATTGGAGTGAGCTTACATTAGTGGAGTCCTATACTACGGGCAAGCCTATGGTACGTTGTGTGTGACATGTGAGACTTTCATGAGAGTGAGTGAATTCATTTGTATTGCCCCCGTTCTATTCATGATATTGATTTTGTGTGTGATTTTTGGGGAGGCACTCTTTTGCTTCATATTGGTGAGGGCACGTGGTTTGCATGAAATAGGTGAAGTTAATGGTTCTTGGTTGAGTAGATAGGTGTGATTTTGTGGGAGCATGGTTGCATTAAGTTGAGTCGGTGCATTCGAGCTATTTTGGGGTGGTTGTTCTTATATTTTTGGTTTTGATAATTTGTTGGCATGTTGTGGATCCATAGTAGTCATGTGTGCATAGGTTCAATGGTCGGTATCAACAATAGTCATAGGCAGACCTGCTTTACCTAGGTTGGGAAGTGAGATGTGACTTGCTCGAGGGCGAGCAAAGGTTCAAGTGTGGGGTGGTGATGTTTGGCATTTTATGCCAAGGTTTCCTTAATATTTCCGCATATTTGAGCTTGTTATGCGCTCGTTTTATAGTTTGTGAATGTGGTTTTATACTAATTTGATGTCGTGCGTGTGTAGGTTGTTACGCAGTGCATTTGGAGCTTTTAAGAGCTTGATTGAGCATGAATTGATTGGAAGTTGATTGAGGATTGGATTGAGCACACGAGGGCATGACACAAGTGAGATTTCGGAGCAAGAAAACACAAAAGAAGCCTGGCGCTACCAGGGGCGCGCCGCGCCAGCCAAAGCGCCCCAGCTTCTGGCGCGTTTGGCTGCGCGCCACGTCCCAAAAGCGGTGCAAATTCGACGGGTTCTGATTGTTGTAGCGCTTTACGAGGCGTGGGGCGCCCGTTATAGCACCCCTTGTGCGGATTTTCACTTCCTATTCCGTCTAGCATTGGCTCTAACTTATTACTAGGTGTTTGTAAACATTATAAATAGTCTTTTACTTAGTTTTTGAATGGGAGTTCTTGCTTTGGAGCAATATTGAGAGCAACATACTCATTGAACAAGGGTTTATTCCTAATCTTTCATCTATTACATCATTTACTTCATTATTACACCAAATCTTTGCCTTGTGATTATGAATATGTGTGGCTAAACTTTACGCTCTAGGGTTAGAGTATTACATGAAAGTTGATTGTTTGAAGATTGACTACCATTAGTTGAATCTCATAACGGGTTACTTATTCTTTCTTGATTTCACTTGTATAATTGTTAGAGCTCGATAATTATACATTATCTATGGTTTTTGGATTGAACTCGAAAGAGGGAATTTAATTACGTAGTAAGAAAGAATATAACTAGTTTGTGAACCCAGGCATCGGGGAACCAATTCGCGAGTAGGATAGACATATACTTGCTTGCCTAGTTTAACTCATAACATGATTCGTTAATGCGTGCATGTGATTTAACCCATAGACATATAGGGATTGAAGTAGCTTGCATAGACTGTGAAGAACTGAAAGGTTTTCACAGTTACATTTACTCTGTCAGTTAGTAACCTGGGATTTAAGAAGTGGAATCAATTGGATACATCAACTGGATTTTTTGTAACTCTGACCCTGGACCATCCTCTTAATATTGTTAACAACCAAAGTATTGCACATAGCTTGACTACAGTTCTAGCACTTTAATTACTGCAATTTAGTTATAAAAACTCTTACAACCAAAGAAAAAGATCCCTGAGTAGTTTGTAGGAATTTTTTGCGAAGTATTAGTCTGCTTAGTCCTCGTGGGAACGATATTCGATTTATCACTTTATTACTTGTCGACCGCGTATACTTGCATGTGCGTTGGGAGCAACAGAACGCCAACTTTACATCAATCTTACCAGCATTGGACTTTAAACTCTAAAGACCAATTCATCAGTTCACATACTGCTGTCTATCATTGAAATTTTCTACAAAATCAACTATGTCTAGTAAATTAATGAAGGAGCAGTGGTAGATAACTAATATAATACTTCACAATTGACTACATACATCCTGTAAAAGGAAAACTACAGGATAAACAAAAACTTTTGCACTTGGTTCGGAACTTTATGGTTGAGTTTTGGTAGTAAAGTTCTTTGTCGTCATTAGTACTTCTATGTTAAAATGTCAAGGAGTGTTACGCAACGAGACAAGAGATGTCCGAAAAGCGGCTCAGGTAATTGGATTATGCTCCCTGCCATTCACGCAAAAATAAAATATTAGTACGAAACCAAATATGTAACAACTAAATTAGGATTTTGCCACTTCTGAAATTAGGATGCCGTTGGTGAAAATATGCTCTGTAAAAGTCAAATAGACTCCGAAGTTAGGATTTTGCCACTTCTTTGAACAACGATCTACGCCAAATGACTTGAAAAATTGAGGTGAGATCGGAGAATAGGTGGCAGAGGCGGTTCCGATCATGTAATTTTTGGCCGGAGACGACGAAGATGGTGGTCGCCGGGGAAGCTCAGGTGGCGGTTCCGACGGTGCAATGAAATCGGAGAGAATGGACTTGTGTCTGTGATTTGGGAAAAAATGGAGTTATTGGAATAAGATGCTGAAAAGCCATGAGCTTTCTTTAATGGGTAGATGGGTAAATATTAATGCCAAAATGGGTAGGTGGGTAAATATTTATACGAAAATGGATATGTAATGAAATGAAGTTTAAAATAGGGAAAATGTGTAATATTTTATGAAGTGTGGGCATATTGTGTAAAAATCCCTATAATTAAAGCAGATATGGGCCTTTCAGAATTTACAAATTTGGCCTAAGCCTAATGCCTAATCGCACATTTGACCATCAATTATAAGTGTCGATTTAAACAGGCTAAAATCGCAAGAAATATTTATAGACCGTCTAATTGCACAAGATCAATAGTTGTATAAGTTTACGAAAATAGGTAGGTTTTGAAAATATTTTTCCAAGTAACACAAAAACCACATCATGGTCAATATGTTGAGGAAATGTTAGCCATTCTGGGTCGGCGTGTTTTGACATCAATTGTCAAAGACTAACCTCAATGGCTTTTTATTTTTGGGGTCGGTTTTAAAATATATAGTAGTGGGTTGTTTTTTTTTTGAAAATCAAGGACACAAAGCACACAAATGCAAATAAGGGCTGCTAACACATAATATACTATATATATATATATATATATATATATATATGTATCACGACCCGAAATCCGGTTAGGCCGTGCGGGCACCCGACATCCTTCCCTAGACCCGTCGAGCGAACCCTTATCAATTAAATTAGAAAAATAAATATAATTCAATTTATAAATAATAACAAGACTTAGAAAAAGTACAAACATAATGATACCTCTAAGCTGTAAAAAAGAAATTATAGCTGACTACCCAACATGCTAGATTTAGGGCTATCCAGACCAGACATCTAAGCGTACAAAAGAAGACAGATACCTGATGAAGGGAGCAAAATGCAATTGAAATATTGAACATTAAACTGGTGGCCGTCCGGAATAAAAGCTGGCTCACCCTGACAGCTGAAGTCGTCTTCGTTCCTTCACAACGTGGCGAACTCAATCCTGGAGCGAACTTGCCGAAATGAAATAGATAGACAAGAAACAAACAACAAACATGGGTGAGTCAAAAGAACTCAATAAGTGGGGCAGACTAGCCACCTCAAAGAATAGGATAGCTAGTCAGGGAGAAAAGAAACAGATAAACCAAATTACTCTTATTTAAATTATGAAAAGGCAGAGTCAGATAATAGCTAGAAACACGTATGGAATAACAAACTCATCTACAACCAGGAACGTAAGATAGCCAGAACATATAGGTATTCCGAACACATCAACAATCATAAATACATCCTGTTGCGGCGTGCAACCCATATATTCATCTTGTTGCGGCGTGCAACCCGATCTATATATTCATACTGCCGTGGCATGCAACCCGATCCATATATTTATACTGTTGCGGCGTGCAACTTGATCCATATATTTATACTATTGCAGCGTGCAACCCGATCCCCGACACCCAGAATACGAGCCAGAAATATATAGGCAAATTGAGATATGTCCACGACATAGTACACATACCGCATATATAAAACACAACATAATACACACAATAGTCAGTATGCGGTGCAATGAGATGGAATGAATGCAGTACGATGCGATGCAGTCACATATGCTTGATACCTCTCTCCGGCGTGGGACTCTCATCGTCTACCAGGAGATATATACAATAATGATCCTTCACCGGCTGGGGACTCTCATCGATTACCAGGAAGTATATGCAATGATGACCCTTCACCGGTGCGGGACTCTCATCGCCAACCGGGAAGTATATGCAATAATGAACCTTCACCGGCTCGGGACTCTCATCGATTACCGGGAAGTATATGCAATGATGACCCTTCACCGACTCGGGACTCGCATCGATCACCGGGAAGTATATGCAATAATGATCCTTCACCGGTGCGGGACTCTCATCGCCAACCGGGAAGTATATGCAATGATGAACCTTCACCGGCTCGGGACTCTCATCGATTATCGGGAAGTGTATGCAATAATGACCCTTCACCGGTGCGGGACTCTCATCGCCAACCGGGAAGTATATGCAATGATCAAAAGCAGAGTGCAATGCTCATATGCTCAATGCATTACCAACAACAAGGCTTAACATATAATATACAATGTAAATTCAAAGCTAAGGCGTAATGAGTATGCCTATCAGCACCTACACACGTATAGAACACGTGATAGAAAATCCATGAAGCCAAGTGCCTCCAAAGAAATGGATATAAACAGTTACCTTGTTACAAAGTTAGCACAGTACTCAACAACCGCTTTATCCTTTGGATTCACTACCAAACGATCCTGCTATATTCAATAAGCAGAAAACGATATCAAATAAGGCTAAAGGCTTCATTCCCCACATCTTAGGGTAATCCGGTTAGGAACCTGATACCCTATTCGCATATGCAATACGCAGGCCATGCCTATGTACAGGGTTTAAGATCACATAACCAAACCCTAAATAAATTACAGTTATATGTTGCCCATAATTCACTGAGTACGAATATATAATCAATTGCATTATCGGGGTCCATTTGACCCTTTAAACTATTAATTGAACTTATTAAAAACGATGGCTTATATCCCAATTTTTATCGTAAAAATATATTCAAACACACATAATAAACTCAAATAATATATTAGGATAATTACCTGAATGTTTCAGGGTAAAAATTCTACTTTTCTCCGGCCCTTTTTCTCATTTTCTGGCATTTTCTCTTTCATTTCTAAGTTTTGTTCCCGTTTCTCATTCTGACGTTTCTGTTTCATTCATTCATAGTAGGCTAAGGGGATAAACCACCTAACTTTTGTCCTTTTTTCCCTTTTTTTTCTTTTCTTTTAAAATTTGTTGCTACGGTAAAAATTAAAACGGTACCCTACGATATTCGAAATAATTCCAACTTTTGCATATCGGTTATACAAAATATATATAGCATACTCGCTAAGGCGGATCTCAAATCGGACTCCCGAAACTCAATATGCAAATTAAATGGGAAAGGTCAAATTATTTAACTTTCGGCATTTTAGTGGAAACTAGCCGAACATCATCGAAATTCACTTTCGAAATTTTACAAAAGTCACAAATAATCATACGAACCTAATGACACTTTTGGATTTCGAATCGAAGCTCATTCACCAAAACCGAGCTCGAAAATCTCTTTTTAATATTTATCGACAATAAAAAATGAAACCTTCGTCCGATGCCTACCAAATGAGGTCTGATTTAGCTCAAATTTTACAGATAAGTCTAAATAGATATTATGAATATTTTAAAATTATCGACACGTAATCGGAGTCCTAACTTCTGAAACGATTGACCGAGGTCGTTTCATATATACATAGCAGTTAGGACTCCGATATATATATATATATATATATATATATATATATATATATATATATATATATATATATATATTGACCCCTAATACATATACTCCCCTATACACTATTAGATTAGTGTATATGAGATGTAAGCTTTGGAAAAATAAGTTGGAATGTATAATAGGCCAATATTTAAAACAAAGGTTTGGGCCTGTATTAGTAATGTAAATAAGGCGGTTCCGAATTTACGAAAATGATCCAGTTTCAGACAACTAATGCACAAGAGGCCCCTTTTATTAAAATTTTCAGATTTTACATACGAGCACTTCAATTAAACACTGTTAGGTTGAGTTTAAGTCATAATACGTAGACATGCTGATTCAAACGTCCAGTTATCGTTTAAACTTGATTTTCATGCAAAATTACTAGTTTTACTTGAGCATGATGCATTCAAATAAAGAGGAAAAGGCTAAAAAAGGCCCCTGAATAGCCAAGAAGTGATGAACACAAATGTAGATACAGGCAGGGAAGTCCTAAAAAATACATAAACACATAAGGGCAGGTTTATACTAAAACAAGAGTAATAGAAGGCCTTTTACTACAAAGAGCTAGTTGGCCTATGCTTCGTCTAGGCCAACACTTAGGCAGCCTCATCCATGTATACAGTTAATTAGTAACATAGGGCATTTTGTGACCTTTTCACATAGCCCTGCATGCCTGTTAACAAGGAAATCAGGGTATAGTCCATAGGACTATCCCAAAGAACATCCAAACGAGATTAGATGGCCAAAAGGAGGCCCAAACAGTAGCACACAAATCATATAACCATTCATCATTCTTTTACATACGTATAGAGTGAAGAAAAAACTGTATACCTTTGATAACTTTGTGAACAAGCAAGCCAAAGAGAAACATTGATAATGTAGCAAATTAGAAGCCTTCACAAACTTGTCAAAGCTTATGTTTCAGTAGCAAAACTAGAAGGGAACAACGAGAATTTCAGAGTGACTAGGAGGAGAAGAGAGAGTATTTTCAGCCGTGTGTATTCTCTGTATGTATGTTGTGTCTCTAAGTGTGCAAGGGTCCAGTTTAAATAGGCATAGCATAGGGCTTTTTCAAATTCAAATCCCAATGTGAAAAGTAGTAAAACTTAAAGAAGGAAAGAGGAGTTCATGCTGTTAATCAAAGAGAATTAAATTCTAATAGATTTTCCATTAAAAAAGCTAGTTTGAAATTCATGGACGAATGAGAAGGTTTACTTTCCAGAATTAAAAAGGTTCTCATTGTACACTTACCATGCACAGTTCAATTAGGATCCTAAATTAAGTGAAATCACATAAGAAATTTCCTACGCAAATATATTCACTACCCTTCGCTAATAAGGGAGTCCAGGATCAAGATTAGTGCAAACAAAGGAAACAAAAATATATCATCCCCTGATTCTAGGAAACAACAATATATCATCCCCTGATTCTAGGCTTGAAACACCCTATCCCAGTTAAAGATTCCAAATCCCTAATTATTTTGACAATATCCCAATCAATCTTTGATTGATATCCTACCAGTCATATGGAAAGTTTAGCATCCAAATTTCAAGCTTAAAAAATCATGCTTATACGAAATTTAAAGTAAAACAGGTAATCGAATGAGTAGGTTACATGACACATCGGGTAGTCATAATCACTTTTAAAACTGTCATGGTTTCTAGGGTTCTTTGGGTGAGGGGAACTTATGAGTCCCCAAAAGGAAAAAAGGGGACAAAGTTATAAAGAATTGGGTGTGGGGGACACCCCTCTAATTAATGATTAAGGATAGTTATGTGGTCCCATAAAAACCACCCCAAAGTTTGAATAAGTGCAAAATGACCCTCTATATATAAAAATTCAATAGCCAAAAAAGCCAAAAATTTCTCTCTCCTCCATTCTTCTTCTTCTTTCCCAAATTTTTGCAGCGCAGCTGCTGCGCTTCCCGCATTTTTTTTTTCAATTTCGCTTCAAATCTATCCTCCATTAAAGGGTATTTTAAGCTTTTCTTCATCTCTAATAGCTATTTAAACCCATTCCAATTCAAAATTGAAAAACTTTTTCCATATTTTATTTTCCGCGATTTAAACTTGTTTCGAAGATCTGTCATGTTTTCGATTGAAAGGAGCTCCGGCAAGTGTGCAGTACTATACATTGTATAATGCATTTTGTTTTGTGATTTGTGGGTTTCGTTTCTACCTTTTTATGAAAAATGTAAATTCTGGGCAGCTGATGTGTACGGATTCGAAGAATATGTGTACATATATATAATATGTTTAAACTTATATAAGAATGTGTACACATAATGAGAGACGTGTACATATCATATTAAGTTGCACCCTGCACATCAAATATATGTGTACACATAATAATTATGTGTACACATAGTATATAATGTGTACACATCAGCTGACGTTGCATCCTTTTTGTTCATACACATCAAATATACGTGTATGTGTACACATATTATATTGACGTGTACACATACTAAATATGCGTACACATCAACATATATGTGTACACATCAAACAACATCTTTTTTCTTATTTCACATTCAAAATATGTGTACATGTCAAAATAATATGCATACACATTTTATCTCAATTGTGTTTTCAGCTTCTAATGCATATCAATTTCTGATGCATCCAGGTATTTTTGCACCATAAATGGCTGTAGTACTGTTAGCAATTGATTTTTTTGGTGAATGGATTGAGACCCCAGAATGTTTCACGTGGATTTCGATGACATGGGAGATGGTACCAGCTATTTTGAATAACGATGTTACGTATTCTGAGTTGGTTAACAAGATCACTACTAGATGTGGGGGGAAGTCATGATCCAAATGATCTTTGCATTACATACATGCTTAGCATCTGTTTAAAGCAAAAGAGTCATCATTGTAAAATAAAAAACGACGAGGATCTCCTTATTTACCTTGTCGATATCGACGGATCTGGAAATAGGCCTACTTTAAGGGTATGTTTGGCTGATAGGTATGTAGAGGTTTAAATGAACTGCATATACGTAATGATAGGATGTGTGATGATTTTTCTACTAGTGGATGGGATGACATGGATCTACAAGATCTGTTCAATATGGAAATTCCACTGAATCAAGGAGAAGAAGAAGAAAATGTTGGAGAAGCATACGAAGGAGGAGGAGGAGGAGGAGCAGAAGTAGAACCAGAAGAAGAAGAACAAGAAGAAGAAAAAGAAATAGAATTCAGTCCGACTCCCGTAGTTGAGAGCAATACGATTAATATTGGAGGTTCTGAAGTAGGCTGCAACGTTTAAAGGGACGGGGACGGCGACGACACTAATTTTTATAAGGGTTTAACCTTCAAAAACAAGCGCGCCTTAATAAATGCCTTGTAGCTTGCTGCAGTGAAGAAGCATTATTGTTTCAAGAAAGTGAAGAATACAAAAAAACTCTTTTTGTGTGAGATGTATAAATCAGAGCTGCAAGTGGTGGATCCGGGCCATAAAGTACGTAGACAGTGATAGGTTCATCATTACTGTGTACATGAACAAGCATTCGTACGGGTTAGAGCATCTTTCAAGTAATCACCCATATGCGTCTGTGGAACTCATCGGTTCATACTTGAAAAGTAGTTATGAAGAGGGAAAAAGAAAATGTATATCAATAAAGGATGTTAAAGCTGCAGTCCATAGGGATTTGGGTAGTAACATTTGTTATTGGAAGTGCCGGATGGGGACTGTTATTGCAAAGGCTTTGACAGAGGGACTCCAGAGCACGGTTATGCGATATTGGATGCGTACCGTTATATACCTAGGACGACAAATGAGGGTACACATACAGCGTTGAAGGTTGATGACAACCAAAGGTTCATGTATTTTTTTTATAGCTCTTGGTGCATGGATAAAGGGTTTTGCACATATGAGGAAAGTCATCGCTGTAGACGGAACTCATTTGTCGGGAAAGTATGGGGGAGTTTTGTTGTTTGCCATGGCACAAGACTCAGAGATGCATATTTTTGTTGTAGCATTTTGTGTTGTAAACGTGGAATGTGATGCCTTCTGTGGTTTCTTCTTTGAAAATTTGGTCGGTATACTCCCAAGCACCGATAAGTTGTGTGTTTTTTTTTATAGGCATTCAAGCATCACCAAAGCAGTTCAAAGTATTTTCCACAAGCTCGTTATGGAGTTTGCAAGTGGCACTTATCTAAGAGTATTCGTGCAAAGCTTCATTGTGGTGAATTTGTATCCTATTTTTATAAAGCAGCCGAATCATATACGCCTGCTGAGTTTGAGGAACATTTCCAGCAAATTCGTTCATTGTGCCCAAGGGTTGCCACATATTTTGAGCAGGTTGGGTTTGAGCGCTGGAGCAGAGCCTTTTGTCCAGGCCGCAGGTAATACTTTCTACACATATTTAATATGTGTACACATATATTATATGTGTACACATCCTTTATATGTGTAGTCATATGCCTTAGAATTTCTACACATTAACCATATTTGTACACGTAATATATATGTGCACACATAATATTACATGTGTACACATATATTTTATGTGTACACATACAACTTATATGTGTCTGTGTGTTGTTATTTTTTAAAATGTAGACTTATCTATACATAGTAAATATGTGTACACATAAGTTTATATGCTCATGTGTAGTCACTTGAATAAATGCAGAATCATATGTACACGTTGTAAGAATCAGTTATATATGTGTAGGTTTGGTGTGATGACCTCAAACATCGCTCAGTTAATTAACCCAATGCTAGCAGATGAAAGAGAATATCCCATTGTTGCAATGTTCAATTGAATTTTGAGGAATTTTTTTGAAAAGTTTCATCATAGGCGTACTATGTTCTTACAGCACTCAAAGCCCTGTGTTCCTTTGATTTAACAAATATTAAGAAAAAATGTCACAGAGGGCAATAAGATTTACGTTTGTTGTGTTGGCAATGATGTTTACAATGTCGGTACTGGGGATGAGGTTGTTAGTGTCGATCTAATTCAAAGGACTTGTTCTTGTCGGAGGGTTGATTTGGACGAACTACCTTGTGCACATGCTATGGTAGCCTTTAGATGTCGATATGGAGGAGCGCTTGAGTTTGAGAATGAGATATACCAATATACATCGGGGTATTATTCTATAAATGCCTACATTCTTGCGTATGACGGCTTAATCTATCCAGTGATTGCAGAGGAGTTGTGGAATGCACCACCAGAGCTTTATGAGAGGAAGATAAAGCCCCCTTTTGTGAAAATCACACGAGGAAGAATGAAGACAAAGCGAATGCCTTCTGTGGGTGAAGCATTCACAAGTAGGAAGAATAGGTGTGGCATATGCAAGATACTTGGCCATAAGAAAACAACATGTCTCCAGCGGAGGACTGTAGATTCTAGAGGCCCTAGTGTTGTTTCATAGAACCATATATGTTCATTTCTTGTATTTGTAACCATTTATAAACTCATAGTTCCTATTTATTTATTTTATCTATTTTTCTGTTTAATATGTCTTTTGTGCACACATCACCTATTGTTTCTTTATCCTTCAGCGTAAAACGAACAAACAAAATTATAACATGATAGATAGAAACACTAAAAAAATTAATGTACTATGCACATATAACTTATGTGTACACATAACATAATATGTGTACACATCTCGTTTGACGTGTACACATCTTGTAGATGTGTGGGTAGATTACAAAAATAATTAAAAGTCGTTTACACATATTAATTATGTGTACACGTAAACGTTATAAGTGTACACATATTATATACGTGTACACATATAATAATATGTGTACACATATAAATTTTATGTGTACACGTAAAGTTATGTGTGAGCACATTCAATCATTATCAACAGCCAAAAGCACAATTAATGCATGAGATCTCGTTTTAATACTCAAATAATTTCCATTTCAACATAGAAACATGGATTCCTCATTGTAGACACTCCAACAACCATAATTTGAGGTATTTGAGAATCAATATGACAACTATTGTCTAATGAAAAGGCCAAATCCTAAGATTCTAATGCTCCAATGATAGGGAATGCATGAGAATTCGTTTGAACACTCAAATAACTTCCATTTCAACATAGAAACATGGATTTCCCATTGTAGACACTCAAACAACCATAATTTGAGATATTTGAGAATCAACATGACAACTATTGTCTAATGAAAAGGACAATCCTAAGATTAATGCTCCAATGATATGGAATGCATGAGAACTCGTTTGAACACTCAAATAACTTCTATTTCAATATAGAAACATGGATTCCCCATTGTAGACACTCCAACAACCATAATTTGAGGTATTTGAGAATCAATATGACAACTATTATCTAATGAAAAGGCCAAATCCTAAGATTCTAATGATCTAATGATAGGGAATGCATGATAACTCGTTTAAACACTCAAATAACTTCCATTTCAACATAGAAATATGGATTCCCCATTGTAGACATTCCAACAACCATAATTTGAGATATTTGAGAATCAATATGAAAACTATTGTCTAATGAAAAGGCCAAATCCTAAGATTCTAATGATCTAATGATAGCTAGGGAATGCATAAGAACTCGTTTGAACACTCAAATAACTTCCATTTCAACATAGAAACATGGATTCCCCATTATAGACACTCCAAATCATTATTTGAGATATTTGAGAATCAATATGACAATATGTGTACACATATAAATTTTATGTGTACACGTAAAGTTATGTGTGAGTACATTCAATCATTATCAACAACCAAGCACAATTAATACGTGAGATCTTGTTTGAACACTCAAATAACTTCCATTTCAACATAGAAACATGATAATAGAGGACTTTAAGATTGATTCAAATACATATAATCATAGACTTCACATATACTAAAATTAACTCATAACTCGGATTTCACAATAAAAAAGGAACTTAACATTATAGATTCTAATATTCATAGCCGGAGCAAGGTGGAGAGTTGGGTGGAGTATATTAGATGTCCTTCAGGGACTTGCCCAAAGGTGCTAGGAGTAGTTCGAAGATCCTTTTAATCCTCCTTATATCCGTAAGTTGGCGGTCTCTTGCTTCAATTAGGTCTTCTTTCATTTCATCAAGATCTTTCTTCAAGTCTTCAATCTTTATAATTGCACGTCTTCCCATGATTTCTTTGATATTTTTGCTATAGATACTAGAATTGTTTTTGCTTGTGTGATTATGGGAAAGAATTTTTGACTATTTATAGAGCAAGGATGTGAAGGATTGCGACCTTTCATGTTTATGTGTTATAGACGGTTTGTTGACCGGTTGCATTAGGTTATTTTTAGTGAAACGTCGGTTTTATAACTGCCCTAGTTTTATTATCCGCCTTTTATTATTTTAACCGTCTACAATTAAGTTATATGTGTACACATATTACTGATGTGTATGATGGACTTGTACAAATTACACAAGTAATTACCCACACATATTTTTTACGTGTACACATATTTTTGATGTGTATGAGGAAATACGCAAGTAATTTTTGCACATAGTTATCATGTGTAGACACAAAATCCTATGTACTGCATTCAATATAAACGTCATAAGGTTTAGTGTAACAACGACATCAAAAAATATTAAAATCATCCATACATAACAACAAAAACAAAAAAGATTAAAATCATCCTTAAATACAGACCAATCAAATTAGTTCATCCAACACAACTTAAGGCTCAATTTCCTCATAGAATATGTCTACAACCCACTTCTTTCTCATATCTTCCATTGAACTATCATGCAGCAACGTCATTGGGGTGTCTGTCAAGAGATGCTCCATGAATATAAGCAAATATCCCCACACGCAGTACCTGTTTCGTTCCTTGGAAGATTCTTGACTCGTTCATAACCCCCACAAGTCTGCATTCAAGATAGCTTCTGGTAAATGTTTGAATATACCGCAATCACGCAAGAACTTTGGGAACATAATCATAATGGGCAAGACATATGGAGCTAATGCATCTTCACTATAAACCCCCATGTTGCAATCATAAAGCTCAATCTTTCCCTGCTCAAGTAAAAAGATACATGTGAGATAATGCTTTTTATTAATGTTAAGGATAGTAAATATCCTCTTGGCACCATCACACTTGCGTCCACCAGGGTACGGAAGCTTTCCACTAGCATAATCTAGGAGCCCCTCCTCACACTTCTTCAACTTCATACAGTCATCGAATGAAATCCCCAATTCACCATCATCCTTTATAAAAGCTTGGTGCGCTGCAGTCAATTTAGTATAGAAGTTCATGTCCAATATGACATCGGTATTGTTGTAGTTCCTGTGGAAGTCCTTGTGCCTTATAAGTTCAGAATTTCATCAACATGCTGTAAGATAATGGAAAAGAAAAAACAAAACAAAAATGAATATAACAAAACAAAAATAACATACACATATTTGAGATGTACACATATTATTGTTGTGTACACATATTTTTTAGGTGTTCAAACACCATAATACTTGCCCTGTAGAATACCTGACTATCCATCGACTTCTTCATGCGGATTACATCTTGGAAGTCCCTGTAGTTTTACTCGTGACCCAGAAAGCTACGCTTCTCCATGTTTCTCTCCTTCATGTATGCTAGGAATCCAGTCTCTTTAGCTGGATGCATCGGCCTATAGAGATCAACATGCAGTCTCTCTTGAACTTCCACAGCTGCAACCCTTGCCCTTGCAGCAGACCTTGCCTTTGTGGCCTTCTTTGATTTCTTCAATGATGCAACATAAGGAGACATCCTTGCCCTTGAAGGGTACAATGTCCTCTTCGGCTTCTCCTCGGCAAACTTCCTAAGGAACACCACATGCTCCTTCAACTCCATCAACAACCTCTGTTCACTCTTTTTTCTTCCTTGCAGACTTCACACTGCTTACACCTGCTGCATCCATGTCTTCTGGAGATGCTCTCACTAGCCTCACCTCCAAAAAACTCAAACAACCTCCTTCGACCACCACTAAACTCCATCTGCTCTCTGTCTCTATCATCCACACTCATTCCGACAACATTATCGGCATCATTGCCTCTTCCATCACTTGCTCTGGTACTCTCTTTCTCTCACTCTGCTCTGCAACAATAACCCTTTCACCTGCCATTGCAGCATCATACCCAACAACTGATGCTGTATTACTAACTTCAAGTTCCCCCAGCCTCAATCTTTGCGCACCAACAAGTCTAGCCACCAGTCCATTAATCAATGCATCCTCCTCATCAACAAACGGCACCAGGTTTTTCATGAAAGCCCTTCTACTCTCCCTTTGAGTAGGCACAAGATTTGAGATCACAACCTACAACCCATCCCAACCAAAATTTTTTTAAAAAAAATAATAAATCAACCTGAGGAATATAAAAAATGTGTACACATATTACTTTGTGTGTGCACATCAAGAATACGTGTACACATATTGTTATATGTGTACACATCGATAATATGTGCACACGTAATTAATATATATACACACAGAATATGCGTGTAATATATTTTTACATGTTTTACTTGTGCGTACACATATCAGTTATATGTATACACATATTATTAATATGTGTCCACGCAGAAAGGAAATCCTTAAATAATCACTAACCGGGTTATCAACATGGCGAAGTATTTGAACACGGTCCCTCTCCTGCTTTGTAGGGATCCATCTTAACATTCTTAGTTCTGTGGGGTTTTCATCATATCTAGGGTGCCGAAGGGATAGAATGGCTTCATATGCCCATGCAACGAATGCCCATGGGAAGCCATAGAGGCTGTATCCTTTCTTTCCTACGGTCATTAAGGCGATAAGGCTCTGTACTGTCATCTCAAAGCTTTTTCTCCCCCAAGGATACTTTGCAAAATACGTGGTGGGCCTAGAAGCTAAACAGACAAACAAAGGATCGATACTCGTACGCAAATCCTTTGAGCATAAGATTGAATGAGCAAACCAAGTGAGGGAAAGTCGATACTTTGTTCTTGAATCAAGATCACTATACTCGATAATATTCAATAGCTCACCTCCTGAAACAACCCTTTTTCTTCCATTTTTCTCGATTAAAACATCCCACATCGCTTGCCCATTCTCTCTCACATCCTCCAAATAAAGATCACTGGGGTAATCGTGGCATGACAATCCCGTCATTATTGCAAATTCGTTCATGCCAAACCGAGCAGGAAGTCCATTGAATTTGACCCACAGCTCCATCTTCTTCTTGCATGCTATGGTCTGCAATCGAAGCCCATGGACTAATCTTGGAGGAAAAATTGCTTTATCACTCAGCCCATGCAAGTGCCCAAACACTGATTTTTTAAACTCATCATAATATTCTAATTTTGTCAAGGCATCCCTCAACTTCTTCATATCCCTAGCAAGGGAGGATCTTTGTGTGACCTTGGTCACGGTGAACTCTCCTTGCTCTTCCATAAACGTCCTGAGATTCACATCAGGCTGGAAAGTCACAGTGCCCTCCTCAACCTGCAATGAATTGATTTAGAGATACTGATTAGTTGAATATTTTCAAACATCATCTATTACATTACACATAAGAATAAAGTCTGCACATAATAAATATGTGTACACATAAGCAATATGTATACACATAATAAATATGTGTACTCGAATTTTTTAGGTTTAAATATATGAAATATGTGTACACATATTAAATAACGTGTACACATAAAATATATGTTTACACATATTTCTTATGTGTAGACTTCATTTAAATGTATGCACATAAACAATTACCTCTGTTGGGGCTGCTGCCTCAAGATATTGCAGCATCAACTCCTTCAACAACCGTCTCCTCCTCCTCATCATCTGCTTCAACATCTGTCCCCTTATTATCATCAACTTTATCATCACCAGCCTTATCCTCAGTCTCCATAGCATCATTCTCCCCGACATTACCCTCCTCGAGTAGCAACACGTTTTTCTTCTGTTTCTTTTTCTCCACCAGCACCTTCTACTCCTTGTTCTCCACCAACACCTTCAACACCTTTTCTTCTTGATTATCCTTCCCACTAACACTAGCACCACCTTCTACTCTTTCTCTATCACCTCCACTACCACTACCAACTTTTCCACTAGCTTATCCTCCACCACTTCCACTCGCAACAACTTGTTGTCCTCCTTCTCCTCCATCACTTCCACCAACACATCCTTCTTTTTGTACTCCACTGCATCAACACCTTGTTGTTCTTGATTATCCCTCCCACTAACACTAAAACCACCTTCTTCTCTTTCTCTTTCACTATCACTAACAGCTTTTCCACCAGCTTCTTCTCTATCACCAGTCTCAGTCTTTCTTTCATCTACTCTCTCCATATTCTCTCCACTATCTATGAGTGTAGCTTGCTGATTAACTTCTCCAAGGATTTTATTAACGTCTATACGTGCACAAATATCTATGATTGCCTGGCTTTTAGATTGGACCTCATTTGATCGTTCTCTACCGCTGGAAGCTCTCATTCTTTTGCTAGCCTGTTCAGAAGTGTCGTTTCTTTCATCACGTAGCCTGTTGCCACCCCTGTTAGTGTTACCACTAGGCTTCCCACGCGTGTGCTAACCATTGTATCTACAAATAATATAAAGAGAATAAATCAAGTAAGATTAAACGAACACAGCTTCCAACTGAATTACATCTGGGCAGGTGCAGACACATCAACAATATGTGTACACAACACATATTGTGTACACATATTCTTGATGTGTACACATATAAGAATATGTGTACACATATAAGAATATGTGTAAAAATAATATAGGTATTTCGAACTACATCTTCTATGTATACACATCAAGAATATGTGTGAACATATAACAATATGTGTATACATCAATAATATGTGTACACATATAACAATACGTGTACAGATCTTGCAGATTTGTGCCCATTTTTTCAGATATATACTCATATTTTGTTTACACATATGCAAAGATGTGTACACATTTTCAAATATGTTTACACATATTTAAGATGTTTACACATAATTTTTTTGTGGGAACCGAAGACACGATATAAATCAGTGTATTCTGGGTTTTCAAATGAACTTGCACCAGAAAATCCATACACAAACTCAGAAAATAAAGTCAAACCAGAAAAATGAAACAAGAGTTTTCACATGAGCCATATTCTTGTTTTCACTTTAAAAAAGTTGAAAAAGTACATTTTTTACTTGTAGAATGGAAATATGCAAGAATCGATGATAAACGACAATAATTTTTGACGGAATCTGAGAAAATAAGGAAGATATCAACGATGAACAGTTGTTGTTTTTAATTTTGGAAGAGAGAGAACCGGTTGTGTACTTGAGAAGTTTGAGAGAAATGAAATGGGGAAACGGGCTCTTGTGTCAGGTGGAGAGAGATGGAGTATATATATGTTTCACTACTTTTTACTTTTTGCCAAAGTTTTAATATTTGCAAATTGGTCCCTCCTCAGTTAATCAGCCCCTTAATGACGCCAAAATAATAAAAGAAAATAGAAAAGAAATTTGTGTCACCTTTCCTTCTTTTAAGACTTGAGAGGTCCCTATGCCTCTTTTCTCACTGGTTTCTAAGGATAAAACCTAACACTAATACAAACTGTGTATGTATCACATTCAGGCATTCAAAAGATTCAAAACAATGTTCAATTCATCAGTGAGTTAAAACAAGAACCAATGGTCGCACATGTTTTGCCCTAATTGATCGACATGTAACAATTGTTTAACTAAGCATACAAATGTGTAATTAACTAGCAAAATTAACCAAATCAGTCACATGTATCACATAGGATTTCAAGAATAATAAAAAAGAAAGGATTACCCGTTTCGTCATTAGGTCGAAATGGTTCCAACACGTTTCAGCAAAGGATTTCCCATTTTGGACTTAATTTTTCATCTATAATTTGTAAGGGTCCTCATCTTAACGTATCTCAAATGGCGTTTTTGTTTTTCGGTGAAAACGACGGAGTTTGACGAGGGGTTGGATCTTTGACTTGGTCTTTTGGAGAAATCGTTAGAGGGATTTTGTTGCGGATAGTGAGAGGAGTAAGAAGATATAAGTTTCATGATTTTTGGTGGCCGGAGGTGGCCGTAATCGGCTTCGACAGTGGCGAGTTAGGGTTTTAGATGAGAGAGGAATGAGAGGAAGGGGTGGCATGTATTTTGTGGAAATGAAAAGAGGGATTAGGGTTTTGAGGGTTGATGATATAATTAAAAAAGGAAAGATTCTTGTTAGCCATAGGATCAAGTGTTTGGACGGCTAGGATAAAGCCCTGCAGGCGTGACATGGAGCTGGCATGTATAAGTAGTGTAGTGTGAGGTGTATGTGTATAGGTGTATAAAATGTGTATAAAAATGTGTATAAATGCGTATAAATGTCATACAAAATTATAAAAAATTGCAAAATTAATTTAAAAAAAATGCTAAAATGATTAAGAAAATGTTGAAAATACCATTATGAGATTCAAAATAATTTTGAGCAATTTTACTGAAAATATGGGCAATTGCAAAGTTCGTAACTAAACGTGCAAATTTTTTAAATAGCCGTAGCTTGTACTGGTGTCTTTAAGAATGGCCTAATTGGCGTGCTTGTGTGAAATAAGGATTTTGAGTAGGGGTCAAAGTGAAGATGATTGTATTGTTATCAATGCAATTTTGTCTTAAAATGGCTATTGAAACAGAAGGGACAAAATTGAGTGTCAACAACGAGCATAATTATAAGATTCAAATTGGTATTTTCATCTGAACTTTTATCCATTAAACCGAAGGGAAATTTTGCTAAACCACTGATATGTGGAGACAAAAAGGAAACTATTGTCTATGGTGTCATAGTATGCAAATTGGCCTAGTTTATGTAACCCTATTTTTTTTAGTCCGTTTAAAAAAGAATGATTAATTTTTAAGTTTGGAAATAATTTAACTACAAACTATTCATTTACCCTTAATAAGATATTTAATAATCATACAAATTTATATAACTAATTCTAGATCACAAAATTCAAAATTCTTCATTTCTTCATTACATTTCGTGCCAAGTCATATCTAGTCATACAAATTGAAATGGATGGAAAACAATTTTAGGCCCAAATCCAAGACAAAATACCTTAGTTCCAACAAAATAATTCACCCCGCGTCCCTAAGATTGAGTATTGTATTGGGTGAAAAATTTACCGGGCTCGAGGCATGCCTTGGTTGAGTCTTCTGAAGACAAACCCCCGAAGAAGCTCTCTCTAGCTTCGGGCAAGAATAAATCTTGACTAATAGTTATGGCTCGGTGTGACAGAAGGATAACTATCACGAGGCAAGCAGTTTAACCCTCAGGGAAGTTTTACTCTCTGGCAAATGGGTTTATGTCTTCTATAACTGACGACCATTATATGGAAATTTAAGAGGAAGATCATGGGCTGACAATGATTGAACGTGGAATAGTGGCTATTAAATGTATTTGTTACCCTTTTATTCTTGTAGACTATAAATAGTCGCTGGGAAACTATGTAAAGGCATCCAGAAAATAATCAGCACACTTATTTTAGTCTCTTTGCTATTGTGCAAATTTCTTTGTTGTATTTTCTGTTATCTCACGACTTTTATACAAACAATTGCTTGTTAACCGAAAACAAATTTGATTTACTGTCCTAATCAGACTTAGGCAAACACAAATTAGCGCCGTCTGTGGGGAACTAGCAATAGTATTTGTTCCGAAGTCATGTTTTTATCTTATATATCACCTCTGTCAATTTTATCCAATGTTAGATAACACTAATCCCAACGACAACACGGTTACCTAAAAACCAGATCTATCAATGGGTGTCACCCAAACAAGTGGAGGAGTGCCGATACCTCTAGTCGGTTCAACTCTACCGACCGGTCCAACTCTTCCGACCGTTTTAGCTCCAACAGCGGGATCATTCCACCACTACCAATGGATCCCTCTTCATCAAGCTCAAACGACCCATTCCAATTGTACGTAGTAACTACTTTACCATGGCTTCAAGAGCAATTTGCTGATTTTTCTGGAAATAGGAGAAGTTCAACAAATCCCAGCGATGTTCCACCTGTTACTCTTAAGTGTTAATGGAAGCATCCTGAATGTTTTTCTTGTGGGCGCAACAACAGGGGGACAGCCGCCGAGAGCGCAGTCTCTTAAAATAGTTGTGAATGTTATAAATGGGGGATTAGAGGTTAATGGTATCAACTTCGCTGCAGCGAAGAAATTTCCAAAACTCTCCATCACCATAGAGAAGAGGAACCGAGCTGGTAGGTCTGAGAATGAAATAGTTTTCGATGAAGAAGATTGTGATGGGATGATGTTTCCCCATCATTATGCGATAGTGATCATGCTGAGGATTGATGACTATGATGTCAAGCGAGTTCTGATCGATCCTGACAGCTCGATAAATATCATCAATTATGGGGTTGTTAAGAAGATGTGGTTGAAGGACCTCGTCGTCCCGAAGGCACCATTCTAACATGGTTCAATAACTCCACGAAAAAGACGCTAGGAGAAGTCACTTTTACTGCAATTGCCCTTGATAAGAAAACTGTTTTTCAAGTGATGGTCGAGGATATGACCTACAATGTTATCCTCAGAAGACCCTGGATTCATGAGATGGAAGCCGTTCCAACTACCTTGTGCCAAGTTAATAAATTCCTAACTCCATGGGGAATTTGAGCTATCCGAGGTGAGTAATGAATAGCTCGCAAATGCTATTCAGTTGCGATGAAGAATGAAGTCGCCCCGGCTGGACAATCCCAATTGCAATTACTTAGCTCGGGGCCTGATAAGGAGGGGAGCTCAGTTCTTGAAGTAAGATCTCAAGGAAAAGTAGAGAAGGCCCCGACGTTCATACAGGAGCCTCGGAAGCAAAAGGATGAGGATTCCACAATTGAGTTGTAATATGTTGCTTTATCAGAGAAATTGCCAGAAAGAAAGGTGTTTGTGGGTTCGGAGCTGGATACCAAGTCAAATACAGCTCTCATTGAGTTGCTAAAAGCTAATGTTGACTATTTCGCTTGGTCTCACGCAGACATTGTAGGGATTGACCTCGAGATAATGACACATAAATTGAATATGGATCCCAACCACCCTCCGATGAAATAAAAGAAGAGGCCACATGCTGACGTGAAGAAAAAAGCAATTCAGTATGAGACAAAGAGGCTGCTCGATAATGGCTTCATCAGAGAAGTAAAATATCCCGATTGGCTTGCTAATATGGTGGTGGTACCAAAGAAAAATGGAAAGTGGAGGATGTGTGTTGATTACATCGACTTGAATAAGGCTTGCCCAAAGGATTCATATCCTTTACCTCAGATAGATAGGTTGATAGACTCCACGACTAGACATAAATAGTTGACCTTTCTAGATGCGTATTCGGGGTATAATAAAATTCTAATGGAACCATGTGATGAAGAAAAAACTTCTTTCATCACCGATAAAGGAACATATTGTTACAAGGTGATGCCATTTGGTCTAAAAAATGTTGGGGCAACTTATCAAAGGCTGGTATGTCGGATGTTCAAAGATTACATCAGTAAAATGATGGAGGAATATATAAACGACATGCTAGTGAAATCTATTCGAATGGAGGATCACTTAAACCATTTGAGGGAAGCTTTTGCAATTTTGAAGCAATATTGCATGAAGCTAAACCCTGAAAAATGTGCTTTTGGGGTCGGCTCGGGTAAGTTCTTAGGGTTTATTGTCTCGGATCGTGGCATCGAAGCAAAACCTGTTAAGATCAAAGCTATACAAGAAATCCACGAGGAGTTGACAAGCCCAAAAGAAGTTCAACGTTTGATTGGCCGACTTGCCGCTCTAAGTAGATTTATTTCAAGGTCATCCGAGCGGTGCCACAGGTTGTTTTTCTGTTCTGAAAAAAAAGACTAGCTTCGATTGGACCTCTGAATGTAGAGAAGTACTGAAAGAACTGAAGCATTACTTAGCAAATGCACCAGTGGTCGCGAAGCCAAAGGATGGGAAGTTGCTGGTGTATTTAGTTGTCTCCGAGGTGGCAGTCGGTGCGGTTTTTGTTCAAGAAGAGGACGAGAAGCAACAACCAATATATTACGTCAACAAGACTTTTTTCGACGCTGAAACAAGCTACCCTCACTTTGAGAAATTAGCACTCACATTGATTGTAACAGCTCGTAAACTTTGCCCTTGTTTCCAAGGTCATCCCATAGCCATAGTCACAACCTTCCCCTTGAGAACTATACTACACATGCCTGAACTATCGGGGAGATTATCTAAGTGGGCAGTTGAGCTAAGTGAATATGAGTCTCAAGTGTTGGCAGATTTTGTCGATGATTTCAGTGTTAGGATACTCCCTGACTGAAAAGGAGATATTTTTTCAAAGGGACCAGCCTCTGGGGTGTGGAAAATTTATACCGATGGAGAAACTAATTCCAATGGCTTAGGATTCAGAATAGTGCTTGTAACTTCAACAGGGGAAAGGTTGAGGCATTCGGTGAAATTTAGAAACTTGACTAACAATGAAGCTGAGTATGAGGCTGCAATACCGGGCTTAGAATTGGCTAAGAAAATGGGGGCTGAGAAAATCGACCTAAGAAGTGATTCACAGTTAGTTGTGAACCAGATCCTCGGTGACTTTTTGGCTCGGGAGCCCAGAATGAAGCAATTTGTGGTTCGAGCATAGCATACCCTAGGTGCGTTCCAAGACTGGAAAATCCAGCAAATCCCTCGAGAGGAAAATGCCGAAGCTGATACATTAGCTAACTTAGCTTTTGCTATCGAAGCTGGGGACTCAGGGACTGATGCAAAAGTTCGGGTACTCACGTCTGCGGTAGGGAAAATGAAGTTGGAAGTAAATGCAGTAAATAAACATTGGGATTGGTGGACCAAGTTTATTTCTTATCTAGATTTGGGAATCCTACCAGCAGACAAGAGGGAGGCTGAAAAACTCCGAAGGCAAGTGGTCCCATATTAGCTTGTGCAAGGGCAATTATATAAAAAACTCTACTGCGGCCCAATGGCCTAATATTTGGGGCCAAGAAAGTATGGCTATGTGATGAGAGCAGTGCACGAGGGCGAGTGTGGAAATCATTCTGGGGGGAAAGCGTTAGTACGAAAGCTCCTTCGAGCTGGCTACTATTGGGCCGAAATGAGTGAAGATTCTAAGTCATTTGTTAAAAATGTGACAAGTGTTAGAAGCATGCTTCGATGATCCATCAACAAGTTGAGCCATTGTATTCAATTTTGTCGCCGTGGACATTTATGAAGTGGGGGATGGATATTGTTGGCCCATTTTCCAAAGCAAAAGTTAGTTTCAAATTCATTCTTGTACTCACTGACTATTTCACCAAGTGGGTCACAACAGGATCTTTTGCTAGGGTTCGGCAAAGAGAAGTTATCAATTTTATTTGGAAAAATATCATATATAGATTTGGAGTTCCGAAGGAGATAACATGTGATAATGGCAAACAGTTCGTAGGTTCGGAGGTAACTATTTTCTTTGCCAAATGGGGAATTAAAAAAGTAGTTTTAACGCCTTATCATCCCAGTGCTAATAGGCAGGCTGG
Source organism: Petunia x hybrida (assembly GCA_037355625.1). Classification (NCBI taxonomy): domain Eukaryota; kingdom Viridiplantae; phylum Streptophyta; class Magnoliopsida; order Solanales; family Solanaceae; genus Petunia; species Petunia x hybrida. Next base: position 2,111,996 of record JBBBVM010000027.1, on the reverse strand, counting down.
GTCCTCGAATAGGATAATCGTGGACAGTCTTAAGAAGAGGACATATGAAGTTAAAGTCTCCTGGATCGATGAGCTGCCCGAGGTGTTGTGGGCAATGAGAATGACTGAGAAAAATAGCATTGGAGAGACCCCGTTTTCCCTCACCTATGGGTTTGACTCGTTGATTTCCATCGAGGTGGGCGAGCCCAGCCTTCGGTATGCTTATGAAACCAAGGAGTCAAATCAGCAAGCTATGCGCGTGGAACTAGATTTGCTCGATGGGCAAAGAGAGCTGGCTTTGGTTTGCTTGGCAGCCCAAAAGCGGCAGATCGAGGCCTATTTAAATAGAAAGGCTAAATTCAGAGCCTTTAAGGTTGACGATTATGTCCTAAGGGCCTCGAATCAAACGACTAAGGAAAAGAATGCCGGAAAATTGGCTGCTAATTGGGAAGGGCCTTATCGGATTAAGGCCATCGTAGGAAAAGGATCTTACCAGCTTGAGGATCTCCGAGGAAATCAAGAGCCTTTAAATTGGAATATTTCCAACATAAAGCGCTCTAATTTCTGACATTGAGGTACGTTACCCTTCGTCAAGCATAATCTTTCACCTACGGCATCGAGCTGCCAATGCTCCAACCTTTGGGTCGAATGATACTAACCCCTCGTTTTTCTTTGCTTGACCTTTTCAGGAAGCAGAGGGGATGATACACAGTGCTCGGGTCTTCATTCTTCACACCCGATCACTAGGGGGATGCAAGGGGAGTTAGTTCAGTCAGCCTTCGACTCACTCCATAACTGGGGACTTTGAACGAAACCCGAAGACTAGCTATCCGTACACCGGGGACTGTTCCCTTAGGAGTTAGCTTAGTTATTTGTTGTGATTGCCCAAGGTGGCTTTTGTAATAAGAATTACCTAAGTCTCATCACGAATAAGATTTATGTATCAATGGAATAAAATTTGATTCAGTTTTTTTTATCCGATACATGAAGCCAGTTTTTATTTTTAAGCCTCGGCTCGAGAATGAGGCGTCGTTCTTAAGCTAGCTTTATCTTAAATTTATCTAAGCCTTGCAAGCAAATACTAAAGTGATATGTCAAAATCTTTAAATATGAAGCGAAGATTAACACTTCAAACATTCAAATTCATTGATAAAAGGCTCGAAGGCCAACATGAAAATATTCACAAAACAGCAGCTCGAAGGCCTAAGCAAAAATAGAAAATACACTGATGAGATATCACTCATCAGCCTCGTCCCCACTAGAAGTTGAAGCATCAAAACCCTCGTTCTCCTAGTCTTCATCGCTCGAGCTCTCACTGCTCGAGGGTAAGTTTGCTCATCAGTTACTGGGCTTTAACAACATCATTTTCAGCCTTGGGTATCTCTACGTCCAGATTCACCTCAGCTTGGTACTATTTTAGAGTCTTCAGTTTTGTTTGGATAATGTCCCAATTCTTGTCAAGTTTTTCCCTTGTTGCTCTCATTCTCTTCTTCGACGAGGAAGATGCAATTTTGCCCTGGAGGGTCACAATTTCAGCCTCAAGCCATTCCTTCCCTTCATCTAGCTCGTTTCACTTGAGGAAGCTCTCCTTCGTCTTGGAGTGATACTTCTCAGCATTTTTAGTGCTGGTAGCCTTGACCTCATCGGTTACTCTTTTCAGCTCGGTTGCCAGCTCGGTCTTGCAAGACTCCTCCAGGGCTGCCATTCTGGCCTCGGCGGAAGATACAGCTTCACGAACATTGGCCGCCTCGAACTCAGACTTGTCAGCAGCTTTTTGAGCCTAATCCAATTCAATTTTGGCATTGAGTAATCATTTATCCAAATCGGCTATTCGAGATTCGAGGCCAGCTCTTGGTTGGTCCCATTCATTCTTGGTTTTCTTAAGAATGGAAGCTCGGTGGGCCTCAATCTCGGCAGCCCTAATTGAATAGATGTACCCTTGTAAAGGATTAACTAAATGGTTAAGGCAGGAAAGGGAAATGGTTGAATATGAAGAAGGGTAAATGAGGCAAGAATACCTGAATTGCATGCTGAGCTGCATTGGCCATCAAATCAGCCATGGGTGATCTCTCGAGGCGTTCTTATTCCAGTGGCCCGAGGAGTCCTCTACAGTTGATTGGGACCGCCACATCATCGTCTGAAAGGCAGATTTCGGAGGGAAGTTCAACGCTCCTAACTTGCCTTCGAGGAATTGAGTCGTGAGCAGGCTCGGACTCAGCTCGTGAAGCTCTTTCTTCAGCACGAGGGGGCCCATCCACGCTCTTCTCCTTGTTAGCCGAAGAAGGGATTGTCTCTTCAGTTTTATTAGTCGGTTGAGTTGACGCCTCAAGGTCGATAGTCTCAACCTCTCTTTGAGCTTCTTCTTCCTCGGGCTCATCAATCAAACCTCTACGAGGAGAAGTAGCTACCTTGGGGTTGATATTCTTCTCCACTCTGCCCCACCTGGCCCTGGTAGACTTCTTCGAAACCTTCCTCTTTGGAGCTTCAAATGAAAGAATAAAGAGAGTCAGTGAAGAATAATGGGGTTAGAAGTTTAAAGAAAATAGAAGATGTGTTTACCCTGGTATGTGGCCTCTCAGGAGCAGTCTTTCCCTCTTTCTTTTCCTCTTTCTTCTTCTCGAGGTCTCCAACTAAACCCTCAAGTTCATCCAAAGCTTCCCCAGTCTCGGGGACTTCCTTCTTTTTGCTCCCTCTGTCTTTCTTTTTCTTTTTTTTTTCGGGGTGATAACTGCCTGTTAGGGAGACCTACAAAAAGCAGAAAATGAAGATTAGTAAGGGAAAAATCTTAGAAGGAGAATTCAACTGGTAAAGTGTGACTAACCATGACACTTGCATGCCTATTGGTTTTCACTTAGGGCAGCCAAGATTATCCATGATCTATCTTCTCTTGGCTTCGCCTTGATAATGGCTTGTACCCAAATAATCAAACTGTCTGGAGGTGCAATTGGGATTGACTCAGCTAAAGAAGTCAAAGCAAAAAAGTTAGAAATAAAGAGTTATGAAGAGGAAAGTTGTTGATAGCAATCGAGGCAAATGCTTACGTGTTCGGTTCCACCACTCGGGAAAACCAGGCTTCGAGAATAGACGATTGATAGGCAATAAAAAAAGCGGTTGTTTCATCCCAGTCTTCAATGTCTTCACCTTTTGTGATCAGCGAAAATTTTCCTCGCTTATTGAGTTGAACGATCCCATCTTTATGCAGTGTGGGAGAAAAGAGGTAGATAAAGTGATGGAAAGTGAAAGGGACGCCTGCAATTTTGCTCAGATAATCGAGGCACTGTATAACCCTCCAGAACTTGGGGCTAATTTGAGCTGTGCACAAGTTATAGGTCCGACAGAAAGTGTCCACAACCTCGTGAATAGGCAAAGTGAATCCCATTGTGAAGCGGTAAGTGTACACGAACGAGCTCCCATCTACTATATCACAGGTTTAGCTCTTCGGGGAAGGGATACTGACTTGGACCTCGGGACCTCATTAGTAGTCCTCCTGAACCAAATGAATATTAGCGTGTGTGATTAGGATCGGAGTATTTTGAACTGGAATATTTCTATTCCTTCTAATATCAGCCTCGGTCATGACCTGCATTATGAACTCATTTGAAAAGTCGGGCTTTGAGGGTATGACGTCTTTGGGTGTGAGTTCCTTCAAGGGAGACTTCTTTTTCTCGGATTTTTAAATTTCTGTTCCAGCATCACCAGCCTCTATGTCGATATTTTCTTCTTCGCTACCTGTTTCCTCAATATCGCCACGGTTGGCAGTGACTTTGCGCCTGTTGAGTTGGATGTTTTGAAGAATGACAAATGAAGGACTTAGTGATTTGAAGAAGAACTTAGTCCTTAGTGAGAAGGGCATGACTGATCGAAAAAGATTTTATGGAATGAAAATCCATGCAGAACTAGGACTAGTGACGCGTAGACTTATACGTATCCTAGTCAGCTAAAAGAAGTGGTGCCGGGGCTGTCTCATTAAATGTGAACAAGAGTTTGTCCCAAACAAGGAGAGTATCATAAGGAAATCTTGACCTGCTATATTTACAAGGTTTCCTAGTGAAACACTGCTAGTGTTACAAAACCCATATAAAAGCAAGTAATTGAGGCAGCCGATCTCAGTTATTCACCACGAGAGTTGCGAGCAAAAACAAGGCGAATTCAATAACTCTTAACGTGACGTAACGGTTGAAGACAACCAGTGAAGAACTACGAGTACAAGCAGTAAATCAGTTTAGGTTCTTCATTATAGTTGTCATAGGTTTTATGTTTTGATTGTATTACCTATCTGCTTATGTTAGATACCATTGTAATAGTTGAAATTTGAGTGATTTCTTTGTAAAGCTACAGTTTAGCTTTATTGAGTGATTAGGGTCTAGAGTGTAGCCCCTTGGTTACAGATTTTGTAATCTAAAACTTGCTCTTTGTGTTAGTAAAGTAGTTTCAAAATTCCAGAGTATGGGTCGTAGTTTTTCTCCCTTGAGTAAGGAGTTTTCCATGTAAAAACACTGGGTCTTTTAGATTGCTGTTCACTTTTGTATGTGTATTTTTCCATGGAGGCAACAGCTCAAGAACAGAGTTCTTGCGATTAAGAGTTAGGTTATTCAGCGAAAATCGGAGGATACTATTCAACCCCCCCTTCTAGTATCCATAGGAAGTGCTTAGAGATTAACAACTGGTATCAAAGCGGGTCTTCTTGTTTAGGTTAACACCTTGAGAAGGATCAAATCATGAGTGCACCACCTATAATTACTGAAGGAAAATCGGTTCTGAGGCCTCCAAAGTTCAATTTGCGATACTATGCTTGGTAGAGAACAGAATAGAGAATTACATATGTGCAGAAGATTATCAACTATGGATAATGGTTTCTAAAGGAAATCTAACTCCAACCAAAGTTGTTGGTGAAGAAGATGCTGCTCGTACTGAACCAAAGGAAAGATCTGAGTATAATGATGCTGATTACGAGATGATAAAAAAGAACCACAAGGCCAAGCGACTTGTAATCTGTGGACTTGGTCTGGAGGAGTTCAATAGGGTCTCATCATATAAAACTTCAAAGGAAATCTGGGATGCCTTGGAAGTCGCTCATGAAGGAACCACTGAAGTCAAGGACTCTAAAAGGAGAATGTTGAAATGACAATTTGAGTTGTTTACTATGGGAGAAAAGGAGTCCGTACAGGATATGCTGATAAGGTTGACTATTATCACAAATGAGATGAGATCACTGGACATGGAGCTTCTTGAAGTTGAAATGGTGGACAAAGTCCTGAATGTACTTCCAGATGTTTGGGAACCAAAGATGACAGCCATCATTGAGTTGAAGCTACTTCGATCAATCAAGATTGAAGAACTTGTGGAAGTCTGAAGACACATGAGATTATGAAGGAATCAAAGAGCAAACCAGTACTTAAGAAGGACAAGACTCTTGCACTTGAAGCAACTGAGGAACCTGAAGAGTTTGTTGACTTGCAGTCAGTTGAAACAGCTATGGTAAGTGCTCTCAGGCAGAAGTTCAATCTAGGAAAGTTCAAGGGGTTCAAGAGGAACACTAAAGACAGTAATGAAAGGAAGAAAATAGTTGACAGTCCAGACTACTCAGGGTGTTTTAAATGCTTCAAGAAGGATCATGTTATTATAGATTGTCCAATGTGGGAAGTTGAGTGGATGAAAAATAGAGCTACAAATGAGAAGGAGAAAGACTCTTCTAGAGATAGTGACAAGGACAAGAGGAGAGTCGGACAACGACCAAACTTCAGAGCGGAAAGAAGAAAGGAAAAGGAAGCATTCTATGCAACTTGGGGACCAACTGATAGTGAGTCTTATGAAGGAAAGGAATCTGAAGATGAGTCCCCATTAGCATTGATGGGAATGACAGGCGAAGACTCGGATGGAGCTAGTCCATTTGAAATAAGAAAGGGAAGAAATCCTTTCAAACCTCATGTGTTTAATGGAACAAACTATAAGAGGTGGAAGAAGCAAATGAAAGTATTCCTTCAAGCTACGGACTACAGCCTCTGGTTGATTTTGAAACGAGGACCTCAAATTCCTGTGAAGAAAGTTGCTAATGAATCCCTGGTCCCAAAGCTGGTGGAAGAATTAGATCCTCAAGACTTGGTTTGGCTTCAAGCAAATGCCAAAGCTATGTTGTACCTGAGGAATGGGATGACAGTTGATGTACTACAAAAGTGATAGAGTGCAAATCTGCCAAAAAAAATTTGGGAGAAGATGACGGAGATCTACAATGAAGATAGTCAAAAGAAGGAATCTGCTCTCATGGCAAATGATGAAGAAGAAGCTGCTCACTCAGTTGAGGTATGTCTTTCTGAACTAAAAGAAAACTTGCATACATACTCAGCTGAAAATCTGATACTTATAATTGCTACTTTAATTGAGGGTTATGAAATGGTAAAAGCTGAGAAAGATCAATTAACTGATGTTGTCAGTGATCTAAGAGCCAGATGTAAGAACCTTGAAGAGCTGAATGTTGAATTTGAAGAAACAAATGCTTCTTTAAAAGGACAGGCTCTTGTACCTAACTCTAAGATCTCAGAACTTGAAACTGAATTAATTCAGTTTAAAATTGCAAATGGTAAGCAAGTAATCAGTGAAGTTCAAACTTTTCTTAAAGATGAGCTTAAGAGGACAAATAAAATTATGTATCAAGAGACTGAAAAAAATAGAGTTCTTAAAGAAAAGGTTGAAAAAACTGATTATGAGCTTACTAGGCTAACAAAACAGAACAAATCTTCTGAGGAAATATCTTAAAAACCAGAACAAGGGTAAAAAGAGGCCTTGGATTTAAGAAACATCTGCCTCCATAACTGTAATACCCGGTTTCCAACTTAACTCGGAGCGAGTCAAGATTCAGGTTTGACTGGGTAACTCGTTTTAGTTAAAGATTAGAGTCGCCACCTAATATGGGTTTCTAAGGTGTATTAGGTCACCTAAGTGTCTAAGGTCGGGTCTGTTATTAAACAGGACTAGTCTCAGAGATTCGAGGGTAAGAAGTCCAAGTGACTCGGGGAAGGTGTTAGGCACTTCCCCAAATCCCACGAAAAGTGGTTCCCGACCGAGTTTCTATTTTGGGATGTCTAAATAAGCTATAAAACGTTATCATGTTCATAAAGTATATTACTATCTTAAAAGAGGTCAAATTCATAATTAATTAAAGAGTTAAATCTATTTATGCAAAATGTGATAAGTCTAGGCAGTATATATATGACTTGGGCTGTATATTTTTACAAATACGGCATATATTTCACGCCTACTCGCATTTTCAGCCTCTATTACAAATGCCTAATCGAAAAATGGTCAAATCTGCAGAGGGACATTTAAAAGCAACATAGTTTTGCAAGCTTAACAGCCGAGTTAATTTTGCAAAAATAGACATTTTCCATAAATGATTTCAGATTTTGTCAAAAATCAAATAGAGGTTGTTTTTGAAATAAAATATTAGCCGTTTAGGGTCGATGTGACTCGTCATTAATTGTCGAGCCCTAACCTTAATGGCTATTTATTTAAGGGGTCAGTTTTGGAATATATAAATAGGTAGGTTGTTTTGGAAAATGGGTCTTGCGAAAAAGGCACGTAAACGCAAATAAGGAGCTGCCACATGTAATATATATATATATATATATATATATATATATATATATATATATATATATATATATATATATATATATATATATATATATATATATATATATATATATAGAGACATGCATATACATGAAGTTTTAAGTGATATAGTTTAAGAAAATACATATAATAGTTGTATAATTGACCCCTAATGCTTATACCCCTCCCATATATACTTTTAGATTAGTGTATAAAAGATTGAAATAAGTTTTAAAATCATTTTTACACACATAAGGGCCCGATTTGAAAATATTTTTGGGCCCGCCTCATTTTCACAAAGAAGAGGGCATTCCAATTTTACACAAACAATCCAATTTCAAGCAGTGAGCACACATACAACCTTTGTTCTCAAGAAAATCATGTTTCTAAAATAGTTTAAGTACGAAAATTGTTCTGCATTTGTTTTCAGTCAACTAGGAGTTAAGCTCACCGTTAAAATCACCAAATTATGTGTAGATGCCATTATCAGGTAATATTTAAATCATTAAACACTACGAAATAAGCTTCAGTTTAACAGCTAAATGCAATGACCTTTGTTTTAGTATATGATGCAGCCACATAAAGATGAATGGATAAGGAGAGGCCCCTGGATAGCCATTTACATCTTGTAACTGTATACCCTGTTTTAAAGTGAGTACAGATAGGGCATCCTAACAAATGTACATAGATGGGGATAAGTCCCTAAATGGGAGAAGCATGCAGAAGAAAGAGAAGGATTTGTTTTCACTAAATTCTGGCAGAGTTAGGATTTTACTGACTTCACTTAAATAGGCACTGCATAGTGCAATTACCCAGCTTTCTAAATTTTCCAAACCTGTAACTAAATTTTCCAAACCTGTAACAGAATCCCTAAATTAAGGCAGTAAAGATTTTAAAAACAAGTAAAATTCCCTCCCCTTAGACAATAACAGAGTCCCAATTCGAAAATCAGTCTTTCAAAAGTGTTATAAACTATTTTAGGCTTAGAAATATTCTTAACAGATTTAGAGAAATTAGCATTGGATCAATCCTATAACCAATTTCTATTCCCATTCCCAATTAAAATTTCAAATTGAACCAATAAGGGATACGAAATCATATAGACAAGATTTTAAACCAATAGGCTTCCCCACCCTTTGGATAACAACACAACCAGGTGCAAGATCAATGTGTAAAAAGTGTTCAAAACCAATTTAGGATAAAAAATCCTTTGGCATGTCTTAACAAATTTTAGAGTAACTAAACTGATACTGGATTAGATGATAGAACAATCTTCACTTGAATTTTCAGTCAAAGGATGTAAATTGAACAAATTAAGGACCCTTGAATCATGTAACTCAGATTCTAGGATAGGTGGAATGGTATAATCATGGAAACCATTCAATTAATAGGATAAGCAACAAAATACATTTCATGAAACAATCAGGATCAAGCCTCACACTGTCATGGGTTCTAAAGACTGGAATTTAATCAATAAAGCACGAGGCAACAAGTATACACATGTTATCATTTAGACACTCAAAGATTCAAGATGATGTTCTCCTATTATCGAAAAAACAGTAGTCACATAGCATTACTCCTAATCAGTTTTCAACGAGGCATGCATGCACACAATCAACTAACGTAATCAATTAAATCAGTCGGAAAAATCACATAGTTTTTGTTGACACGCAATTTTGTCCCAAAATTTTTAGTTAATGTTAATTATCTAATAAAAGTCAATTTCATAATTTTAAAAGTGAATTAATGAAGTTTGGAAGAAAAGGCTAAGTTTCGCAAAGCATAACCAAATCCCAGCCTACCCCGTGCAAACTTCTCAATTTCCTAAATAAATCCTATAAAAGGGCTAAATATGTTCTTACCTTTCAATTTAGGGCCATTTCTGCAAATCCTATATAAGACATATACACGCATACACACTTCCTCCCCATTATCATGAACCCGTTTCTCACCAGCCTCGACCCGATTCCAACCCTAAAACCTGCGTTTCTCCTTCAAATTTTAGTCCAAAATGCAGCTAATCACATCAAAACGACACCCCAACTTAAGTGTTTTGTCATCTTCTCCGTGCAGAGGTATGTGGAGCGAATCTGATGTGTTCGTTCATATACGATTCAAATCCTAATCGTTGGTTTTCTATAACGGGCATTTCGTTCTGAAGATAAGGTTGAAATCGTACGATCCTTGAGGGGAACGACGATTTTCACCCTTATCTTTGAAGTGAAATGTCCATTATAGGCAAAGTTCAATTTTTGGAGCCTAAATCCGAAACCTTAAGGTATGAGGTATATATATTCCATATTTCTTTCATTTTTGAGTTCAGTTTTGGAGGATTAGAAACATAAGAAAAACGACAGTATCACACATAGCTTTGGTCTCTCAGTTTTTTTTTAAATATACATACATACATACATAACATTACTGTTCATGTTTGGGTTAAGAACATTATTTTGGTTTTGTGTCGTCGCTTCGCCTTACGAGTCATCGACCTCGTTCAATTCGCCACTTTAGTTTGAGTCGCTTTCTTCAGATCCTCGCCCCTTTCACTGCAATGAAGCAGGTAAAGTCTTAACCTTTTCCTGCTTTCTTGTTTCCTTTATTAGTCCTAGTGTTATGTGACTGATTCTATACAATATGATGTGATTTAAAGCTTATGTAGTATTTGAACATTGGTGTTTTCATTCATTTGACTAAGTTTATGGCTACTGTTACACAAAATTTTGTGCAAAATTGCTATGGATAAGGATGTGTGTCAATTTAGATAAGGAAATACTTTGTTGTAAAGGTATGATCTTTATGTACCAGTTAGCTATAGTCTTTAAGTTCCTGCCTATTTTTGTTGTCATAAGATTAAAAAATAAAGCCTGCAAGAGTGTGTATGAATGTAGAAGAGGGTTGAAGTGGTTTGGTTTGCTTGTAGAGAGGTTGTTCTTGAGGTTGCTGGACATGCAGGATTTTGCTTGTGTGTGTTAGGGCAAGTCTGTTTGTCTGAAAAAGTATGGTGGGAATTAGTTAGCTTCTGGGCAGTGTTAAAGGTTGTGTGAGTTCTGGAATTTATTATTTTCAGTTTGTAAGGGGTGGTTGTTCAGTTGTGTTTGAGTCTGATGTGTGTGAGCCCTGGAAGGTATATCAAGGTGCAGCTGTTCTTCTCAGGTGTGTGTAGGTGCTGCAGGCAATAACATGGAGTCCTGGAGTTTTCAGGTGGCTTACTGTGTGCAAGCAGGATATAGTTGTCTGTGCAGAGATGTATGGGTTTCTAGGGAACTTGGGCAGGTGGTTCAGGTAGCCTGAGAGATGAGTGGTGATTGTGCAGATGTGTTTATGCCTCTGACTGCATGTGTATGCTTGTATGTGTGCATTTTCTTGTGTGTATCTGATGCTTGTCTGTGGATATGCTGATTTGTATGATCATATGTTTATGTGGCCAGTTTGGGGTGTGTGGTATGTGCGAGGAATTCAGGGGTCTTAGGCTGTGATATGTAGGTTCAGTATGTTGCTGTGAGTTGACTGAAGAAGCAGGGAGTTAGGAATTGGTTTGGTTTCCCTGGTGTTTGTCCCAAGGAGTTTAGAAAGTGTGTATGTAAGTGTAAGTAGTCTGGATGGATCCTGGTTTATGTAGGTGTTAGCAGGTAGATGATTAGAGGTTTCAGGTGAGTTGATTCAGGATGGAGTAGTCTGGATGGTTCCTGGTTCCATTAGTTTTGCTGCAGGTCCTGTGAGAATTCCTTGTTGGCAGATTGATTTCAGGGGCTGCAGGTTCTGGAGAGGTTGTTTGGGTGTGTGTTTGAGTGTTAAGGGAGTTGTTTCCAGAGAGGTCTAGGGGTTGTTTCTGGTGCAGCTAGTTCAGGGTGGTGCAGGATGTGTATGTAGACATGTGCGCTGTGTGTATGGGTAGAATTGTGTGAGTAGGAGCAGAGATGTATGTATGTGAGGGTGTATGCATAGGTAGTTTTAATCATCAGGAGGCTGATTATTGTTGCTGTGAAAGTTAAAAGGGCCTATAGCAGTATTTCTAGTCCAGTTTATGAAGGCATGTAGAAGTTTTTTGTATGGAATTTGTTCCTGGTCATGTTGAATTCTAGTTAATCAGTTAAATTTGAGGCTGTCTTATGTTTGTTCTACTTAAAAGTTAGGGGAAAAGTGTGCATATCCAATCCTGAGTTTGCTTTTAGGAAGTTTTATAATAAATTTAATTAATTCTCTGTTATAGTTGAGAGTTCCCTTCAATCAGGTAAGTAGAAATTGGATGTCTGTGATGGGTTTTTTTTTTAATAAACAAAGTCAGAATTAAATTCAGTTGTTGATACGGTATTCATGGGACCCTATTTGTCTTTTGAGTAATTTTAAAAGATGAAAGTTTCAAGTTGCATCTATCAGTCTTGATATCTCTAAATTAAGATGCATAAAATGTTATGAATTGACACAATCATTTGCATTAGAGAGTATTCCTATATAATTTCCTTTAAAGTGATCAGATTTGAGCCTACCTGATATTTTGAGACCAAATCATTCTGTTAAGTTCCTCATAGTAGTGTGTATACTAATATTTACCTCCCCATTTTCCTTGGCATGAACTCCCCGAGATCGAGTTGGTAAAAACTCATAAAAGTGGGATGGCTTTTTGCATTGGAGTTGTTTGAATCCGCACTGCGCTTTCGGGCTTAAGTTTCCCGAAAAAATGAAAACTTAGAAATTCAAGACTCATTTATTGAGTTTGCTATATCCGAGTTCTACATTCAAAACTCCCTCTTTCCCTATTCCTGTTAGAATCCATGTTATCGGATCCTCTACAACCGGACTAGGACTTTGCATGATAGAAGCTTGGTAGGATAGCCGCTTTATTATATTATTATCTTATCACATGTTTAGAACTGTTTATATAATTGTTTATCCCGTTTCTTTGGGACGCACCAATTAGTTTAAGGTATTGAGAACCATTTGTCAATTAATGAGTGCAAATTAAAATTCAATTAAATTTGTATCTTTATTTTATCATTATTTATATTTGAATTATTTATTTATCAATTTACTTTTTTTATTATATATTCAGTTATTTATTTATTTATTTATTATCTAATTATTTATATATTTATTTATTTACTTATTATTTACTTCTTTATTTATTTATCCTATATTTTTCTTAAAATTCTAAATTATTTTATTTTATCAAAATTCGTGAAAACCGCCGGATTAACCGCTTTTAGTGGATTTTCGAAAGTGCTTTCGTAATAGGAATCTTCTTTCGAATTTAAAAGAACCACTTACCTCAGAATCTCTGAAACTTATTTTCCTTTAAGTAAGGAATAAATTGCACTCTTTGATTAAATTTGGTTCCTAATAATCTTAAATTTGGTGGCATCTCCAAAGAAGCCCTTTGGAGTCCCATTTTGTTGAAAATACACCCGATGCATATTTATATGTATTTGGGAGGGGGGGAGGGTGGGGGGTTCAACAACATGACGACTATGTTGGGGATAGCAAATGGTTCTAACCAAAAGATTTTCACGGATTTGCTTTATTTATATATTGGTTTGTATATGTATTGAATTGTATGCCGATACTATTATGCATAGCTTAACTATTTATTTGTTTGTATGCCTAAACTAGTATGCGTGGCTTAATTGATTGATTTGATTGTATGCCGATACTAGCTTGTGCAGAGTTGATTGTTGTGAATGAATGTATTGAAGCATGTCTTTATTTGTAGATAAGTACGCATTCCGTTCATACTTCCTCCCTCATGAAAACTTGTCAATTCTCTTTCACCTCCTCGATTTCATCACGGGGCACCCGCTTGACGGGTAGTTATGCCGGAAGGGCATTGCCCTTATCTCATTCTTTGAAACTTCTTTTGTGTCACCAAAGGATATTGATATTTCCTGGTTTTGTCATGACCGATTCTACTGTGTTATGAGGCCAGGTCTATCCCGCATACGTCGAGTAAACTGTCCTTTTTGTCGACGGGTTATTGAAATTCAACGACACTGCATATTATGTGATCGTGTGGATATTATAGCGAACCCCAAGCCATTTGCCATGTCAAATTTGAGAAGTTTAAAATTATGGCAGTTTATTTATATCTCAATTTTGTATTGGCAAACGGCTTGTATCATTATAATTTCTACATGTGCGTGCAATTTGACGATTAAGCCTACCTCTGGCATAAAAGAGGCACCTTACAGGGTAAAACGCGTTTGAATTTTATTTACGCTCAATTACTTGTGGTTGTCACATGTCAATTATCTGCCAATATGCAATTACTTGTTAAATATGTGCTACTTGCCTGAAATTCAGTGGCATTGATTGCTTTGTAACTGAAGTTGTTCGGCGGTATGGTAAGATTAGCGATATGTAACTTCAATCTATTTTTTGTAAAAGTTAACCGCTTTATGAAGTTGTTTATTCATCTATTATCTGAATTCATACATACTATTATTTCAAAACGCCTTTCAAAATTTTCTTTTGTTTCTTACTTCCAGTCTCGTTATTTTGCAAAATATCATTTAGCGTCAAATATTAAAGTATTCACAAGTTATCCTTTTTGAAAATAACTTTAGAATTAAACAAGCGTTTCACATATGGTCTGCTATTACAAAATGAGTGTCTTGTTTAAATTTCAGGTCTTTTCCAGTACGGTCTCAATTTTTTCATTTTTGAATAAGTTGACTCGGCAGTTTAAACTTTTTAAAAATTCGGTATGCATTGCTAAAAGGGTAATCGTTTTGAACCTCAAAAGAGGACCTATGGCTCACTAAAATGATGTGATTGACTTGACTGAGAATAATGAATCCAACTAAGACAAGGATAACATGCTAGAAGCAACCTTAGCAAGCTTAGAAAAGCAGAACTACGCACGGTCTGATTTCCAAGGAGGGATACGTAGGCTTATTTTTCCCAAAGATAGTGACTGGGCCAAGTTTTGCAAAGCAAGTAGAAGATATGAGAGATTGCAACTGGGACAGCTTTTGTTAAACAGTTAGAAGTTTTGAAAGTCGTAACTGGGGCAGCTTTTGCAAAGCAATTTGAAGTATCAAAATTCATAACTGAGGCAAAATTTTGCAAAAAGCAAGTTGAAGACATTGAATTGGTTTGGTCATTATTAGAAGCAGCTTTCAAGGATTAGTGCATACTGTTATTTTGTAAGGAAGAATCGATAGTCGAGCAAGGCATTGATGTTCAAAATAAGCCGACCATTTTAACAATTTGTGCCAAATGGTCTATCACGCATACTGATTTAGTAAAAACTTTCAAAGTTGTTTTTCTCAATTCATGTCTTGAAAGATCAATTTTTGTCGGTCATTGACTTTCACACTCTCAAATATTTTACTCCTATGTTGAGTGGGAAATTTAGTCACATCCATTCGGCCTAATGACCTATTTTATACTTAAAACCTTATGCATGCATTGCTATTTTACGTATTAACTTACTTCTGTTCAATGTGTAGAATTCATTCTGTAAACATTGGCTAGAATTCATGTCTTGAATACTTCAGGCAACCAGTTATGTTATGGGTATCTTGCAAGTGCAGAATGATGATGTTGAAGAACATGTGGTCCAAAGGAATAGGATCTCCAACTTTGTCAACACTAGCAAACGTTTGACAAATACAAGCCCTACCTCCAATCTACCCCACTTAACAATGCCTCATTACCATTCTATACATACCATATATCCACAAATCCCACAAGAGTATCTTACCAATCAAAATATTTGGCCAGCTGCAACTTCATACCAACCGCCTTTTATCACTATGCCTACTGTGGGGAGTCAATCAAATCAAGTGGTAGTGTGTCCACAAGAATTGCCTAGGAAAGCAGTTGAGACGACTGATTTGCATAGCATGGAGAGACGAATCCGCAATTTGCACAAGGTCATTGGAGATGAGTTGCGCTCTAGGAACATTCAGAGTTTATGTTATGAAGACTTGTACATTCACTCGGACATTGAGCTTCCCCGTGGGTACATCATACCAAAATTCAACACTTTCGATGGAAAGGGAAATCCATATGCTCATTTGAAAGATTATTACAGCAGATTGATTGGGATTGGCAAGAATGAAGCTTTGCGGATGAAATTGTTCATTCAAAGTTTATCAGGAATAGCACTTGCATGGTACACCAAGCAAGATTTTACCAAATGGCACACATGGGAGGATATGGCGCATGACTTTGTAGAAAAATACAAGTACAACATAGTAGGAGATCCCGATGTGTTTGATATGCACAATATTAAAATAAAGTCTCATGAGTCTTTTGCAGAATATGTGATGAGGTGGAGGTTAGAGGCTTCTAAAATGCATCCACCCTTGCCTGAGGATAAGCTAATAGCAGCTTTCATTGACATGCAAGAAGGCATATACTATGCCAAAATGATCGTCAATAATGCAAGCAGTTTCTCTGAATTGATCCAACTGGGGAAAATGATAGAAGAAGGCATAACAACAGGAAAAATCTCTTCTGGTTTATTTGGGTACACCACTCAATCGGAGAAACCCTCGAATTTGCAAGGCTCTCAAAGTTAGTTTCAAGAAGCATATTCTGATTATCCAGCATCAAAGAAGAGGAAGTTGGATGCATTCACTCCTCTAGACGAGTCTGTGACAAGCATATTTGAAAAGTTGCAAGCTGAAGGACTTTTGCAACCAAGGAAAGGGACAATTCCTAAGCATCTGCCTCTACATTTTGATCCGTTAAAGCATTGTGCTTATCATTCAAATATCCAAGGTCATGATACTGAAGAATGCAGTGGCTTGAGATACAAGATTCAAAGCTTGATTGATAATGGCAAAATAATAGTGCAAGAAGATCCATTTAGTGGTAATTACAGCATTCCTCCTGCAAGCACAATTTTTGTTAAAGGCGAGGCATCAGCCCCAAGATATTCATAGAAGAAGCGGTTAGCAAGTAAAGAAGACTGAAAGGACCGCATTTTGCAGCTTGAAATGGCATTTAATTGCCAATTATCTTAGTTTTACTACTCTGTCGCAATTTTATTCATCCTAGTTGTAATGAACTAATTAACATTTTCTACTCTTATTGGGTTTAGACCCAAAATCAATGAAGTTCTATTTTCTCCTAATAAGCCAAGCAGTTATAGATGGTTTATCTTGTGCAAAAGGAAGAGTTTCAAGAATGATAGATTATCGCAGCAACAACACATTTGATCGCCATGCAAGCAAATACAGATTTGACGCCAAATTAGGTGTTCAATCAAGTAAACCATTATTTGATCAAAAACTAAAAATTGTTCTTTGATTAAATAGGGGCAAATTTTGAATTTATCGCAAAGTTCAGCATCAAGGTGGAAAGAGCAATGCAGAGTGTCACGACTTCCTAGAAATTTATAGTACTTATAATTTTTCTTTGAATGCAGGAATCTCAAGCAGCAAACCGAGAAGAACTCGCAACTATTAGTTCCTCGAAGAATATTTGCCTCATCGCATATGCAGAATACCTTTAGTTTTCTCTTCGTAATTTTAGCTTCTGCTCGATTATCGCATCATCAACACAAGGCAGACGACCTCAGATTTTGCAAGATACAGGGTTTATCCACCCATAAATAGGATATCTTGGGTCCTTCGACCCAAAAATAGGATATTTGGATTTCGTCCACCCACAAATAGAATATATCGGGTCCTTCCACCCACAAATAGGATATTTTGGGTTCTTCCACCCACAAATAGGATATCTCGGGTCCTTCCACCCACAAATAGGATATATGGGTCCTTCCACCCATAAATAGGATATTATGGGTCCTTCCACCCACAAATAGGATATCTCAGGTCCTTCTACCCACAAATAGGATATTTCGGGTCCTTCCACCCATAAATAGGAAATCTCGGGTTCTGCCACCCACAAATAGGATATCTCGGGTCCTTCCACCCACAAAA
Organism: Petunia x hybrida; assembly: GCA_037355625.1. NCBI lineage: Eukaryota > Viridiplantae > Streptophyta > Magnoliopsida > Solanales > Solanaceae > Petunia > Petunia x hybrida. The sequence goes on along the minus strand of JBBBVM010000027.1, from coordinate 2,094,519 downwards.
AGGATATATGGGTCCTTCCACCCACAAATAGGATATTTCAGGTCCTTCCACCCACAAATAGGATATCTCGGGTCATTCCGCCCACAAATAGGATATTCGGGTCCTTCCACCCACAAATAGGATATCTCGGGTTCTTCCACCCACAAATAGGATCTCGAGTTCTTCCACCCACAAATAGAATATCTCGGGTCCTTCCACCTGCAAATAGGATATATTAGGTCCTTCCACCCATAAATAGGATATCTCGGGTTCTTCTACCCACAAATAGGATATCTCGGGTTCTTCTACCCACAAATAGGATATCTCGGGTTCTTCAACCCACAAATAGGATATCTCAGGTCCTTCAACCCACAAATAGGATATTTCGGGATAAATAGGATATATGGGTCCTTCCACCCACAAATAGGATATCTCGGGTTCTTCCATCCATAAATAGGATATTTTGGGTTCTTCCACCCACATATAGGATATTCAGGTCCTTCCACCCACAGATAGGATATTTTGGGTCCTTCCACCCACAAATAGGATATCTCGGGTCCTTCCACCCACAAATAGGATATATGGGTCCTTCCACCCACAAATAGGATATTATGGATCCTTCCACCCACAAATAGAATATGTCGGGTCTTTCCGCCCACAAATAGGATATTCGGGTCCTTCCACCTATAAATAGGATATCTCGGGTTCTTCCACCCACAAATAGGATATCTCGGGTTCTTCCACCCACAAATAGAATATCTCGGGTCCTTCCACCTGCAAATAGGATATATTAGGTTCTTCCACCCACAAATAGGATATCTTAGGTTCTTCTACCCACAAATAGAATATCTTAGGTCCTTCCACCCACAAATAGGATATTTCGGGCCCTTCCACCCATAAATAGGATATATGGTTCCTTCCACCCACAAATAGGATATCTCGGGTTCTTCCATCCATAAATAGGATATTTTGGGTTCTTCCACCCACATATAGGATATTCGGGTCCTTCCACCCATAAATCGGATATTTTGGGTCCTTCCATCTACAAATAGGATATCTCGGGTCCTTCTACCCACAAAAAGGATATTCGGGTCCTTCTACCAGCAAATAGGATATTTCGGGTCCTTCCACCCACAAATAGGATATCTCGGGTTCATCCACCCACAAATAGGATATCTCGGGTTCATCCACCCACAAATAGAATATGCAGGTTTCTTTTGAATTTACATTGACACATTGGATACTTTAGGATCGGATGTCTCATTTGTTTTATCAAGTGATTGCAGCACAGTCCAAGATTGCATTGCAAACTACCTCTTCATGGTTAAAAGCATTATGCTGAATTAGGGTTTGTTGCTGAACATGCGACATTATTATCTTTATGACTCCTATTTCAAAATAAATGTTATTCTGAAGTCTACTTTAAATCAGGATTTTGACAAGTCAACTTGGAGACACCGTATTTGGAGTGTCTCGCCAGTTGGTTGTCCGGCAATAACTTCATATTTTATACTTGCGTGGATTATAGATTTGATCAATAAACTTGAGGCATTATGTCTTGTTAGTCAACTTATTTTTTTTATATTCTGCAATTCATTCCCGCTTTACTTATTGTCTTACTTTACTGTTTCAGAATAATAATCAGCTTAGAGGTTCCCCGGGCGGAGCACCTCGTTAGTTGATTGAAAGAAGAACTCACTAATGATATCGCAACCAGCATTTACATTTCTATATTATCATTTTATTTTATTCTTTATTCCAATTATCAAAGTTTATTACCAGTTGCTCGCTTAGCATTTGTCAAGATTGTTACAGAATTTTAGCAGCACCACATCAGCATTTGGAGTATAATGTGGAACTTTCTCTTAGGAGTGAACTGGGGCAATCGTTTATATGAGCTAGACTCGTCAACGAGAATCTGAATAATCGCACTCGAACAAGCAAGTCCTATCCTAATCCTTTGTTTCAGTTTAGGACGTCAGTTTGAACTCTTTCCTATTCGTCCATTCCTTTCCTGTCAATCGTGCTAATCTTCGTATCTAAGTGTCGTTGAACTACATATGGCCTGATTTTCTTTTAGCCCGAGATATGTAGGCAACTCGAAAACTGGAGTTAGGCCATGTCCATAAGCCTCGCACTTTGGTCCTTGAAATCGAAGACCTTGGCTTTATCGTGACAAAATTGGTTTCCCATCAACTTCTTTACCCAAAATTTTTTTTTTATCTTTTTCCGGGTAAAGAGGGAGAGTTGTTGACACCCAATTTTGTCCCAAATATTTTAATTAATGTTAATTATCTAACTAAAAGTCAATTTCATAATTTTAAAAGTGAATTAATGAAGTTTGGAAGAAAAGTCTAAGTTTCGCAAAGCATAACCCAATCCCAGCCTACCCCGTGCAAACCTTTCAATTTCCTAAATAAATCCTAAGAAAGAGCTAAATTTGTTCTTACCTTTCAATTTAGGGTCATTTCTGCAAAGCCTATATAAGAGATATACACGCATACACACTTCCTCCCTATTGTCAGCAACCCGTATCTCACAAGCCTCGACCCGATTCCAACCCTAAAACCCGCGATTCTCCTTTAAATTTCAGTCCAAAACGCAACAAATCACATCAAAATGACACCCCAACTTAAGCGTTTTGTCATCTTCTCCGTACAGAGGTACGTGGAGAGAATCTCATGCGTTATTTCAAGTACGATTCAAATCCGAATCGTCAATTTTCTATAACGGCATTTGTTTTGAAGATAAGGTTGAAATCGTGCGATCCTTGAGGGGAATAACAATTTTCACCCTTATCTTTGAAGTGAAATGTCCATTATAGGTAAAATTCAAATTTTGGAGCCTATATTTGAAACCCTAAGGTATGAGGTATATATATTCCTTATTTCTTTCATTTTAGAGCTCAGTTTTGGAGGATTGGAAGCATAAGAAAAACGACAGTATCACACATAGTTTTGGTCTCTCAGTTTTTTTTTTTTTTAAAAAAAAAAATATACATACATACATACATACATACATACATACATAGCATTACTGTTCCTGTTTGGGTTAAGAATATTATTTTATTTTTGTGTCGTCGCTTCGTCTTTCGAGTAATCGACCTCGTTCAAGTCGTCACTTTAGTTCGAGTTGTTTTCTTCAGATTCACGCCCCTTTCACTGCACTACAGCAGGCAAAGTCTTAACCTTTTCTTGCTTTCTTGTTTCCTTTATTAGTCCTAGTGTTATGTGACTAATGCTATACAATATGATGTGATTTAAAGCTTATGTAGTCTTGAACATTGGTGTTTTCATTCATTCGACTAAGTTTATGACTACTGTTACATAAAATTTTATGCAAAATTGCTATGGATAAGTATGTGTGTCAGTTTAGATAAGGAAATACTTTGTTGTAAAGGTATGATCTTTGTGTATCAGTTAGCTATAATCTTGAAGTTCTTGCCTGCTTTTATTATTATAAGATAAAAAAATAAAACCTGTAAGAGTGTGTATGAATGTAGAAGAGGGTTGAAGTGGTCTGGTTTGCTTGTAGAGAGGTTGTTCCTAAGGTTGCTGGAGATGCAGGATTTTGCTTGTGTGTGTTAGGGCGGGTCTGTTAGTTTGAGGAAGTCTGGTAGGAATTTGTTAGTTTCTGGGCATTGTTAAAGTTGATGTGAATTTTAGATTTGTTTTGTTTCAGTTTGTAAGGGTTGTTTGTTGAGTTGTGTGTGAGTCTGATGTGTGTGAGCCCTGTAGGGTATATCAAGGTGCAGCAGTTGTTCTCAGGTGTGTGTAGGTTCTGCAGGCAATAACATGGACTCCTTGAGTTTTCAGGTGGCTTAGTGTGTGCAAGCAGGATGTACTTGTGTGTGTAGAGATGTATGCGTGTGTGCAGGGTTTCTAGGGAGCTTGGGCAGGTGGTTCAGGTAGCCTGAGAGATGAGTGGTGACGTGCAGATGTGTGTATGCCTCTGTCTGCATGTGTATGCTTGTATGTATGCATTTGCTTGTGTGTCTGATGCTTGTCTGTGTATATGCTGATATGTATGCTTATATGTGTATGTGGCCAGTTTGGTGTGTGTGGTATGTGTGAGGAATTCAGGGGTCTTAGGCTGTGAGATTTAGGTTCAGTATGTTGCTGTGAGTTGACTGAGGAAGCAGGAAGTTAGGAATTGGTTTGGTTCCCTGGTGTTTGTCCCAAGGAGTTTAGAAAGGGGTGCCGTGTGTGTGTGTGTGTGTGTGTGTGTAAATTTAAGTAGTATGGATTGATCCTGGTTTATGTAGGTGTTAGCAGGCAGATGATTATAGGTTTTAGCTGAGTTGATTCAGGATGGAGTAGTCTGGATGGTTTCTGGTTCCAGTAGTTTTGCTGCAGGTCCTGTGAGAATTATTTGTTGGCAGATTATTTTCAGGGGTTGCAGGTTCTGGAGAGGTTGTTTGGGTGTGTGTTTTGAGTGTTAAGAGAGGAGAAGCAGTGAGATGGTTGGTTTAGTTGGTCCTGGTTTTTGCTTATGAGGTGTGACATAAGGGAGCTGTTTCTAGAGAGGTCTAAGGGTTGTTTCTGGTGCAGATGGTTTAGAGTGGTGCAGGATGTGTATGCAGACGTGTGCGTTTTGTGTATAGGCAGAAGAGTGTGAGTAGGAGCAGAGATGTATGTATGTGAGGGTGTATGCGCAGGTAGTTTTACTCATCAGGGGGCTGATCATTGTTGCTGTGAGAGCTTAAAGGGGCCTATAGCAGTATATCTGGTCCAGTTTATGAGGGCATGTAGGAGTTTTTATATGGAATTTGTTCCTGGTCATGTTGTTGAATTCCAGTTAATCAGTTAAATATGAGGCCGTCTTATGTTTGTTCTACTTAAAAGTTAGGGGAAAAGTGTGCATATCCAATCCTGAGTTTGCTTTCAGGAAGTTCTATAATAAAGTTAATTATTCCCCTGTTATAGTTGAGAGTTTCCTTCAATCAGGTAAATAGAAATTAGATGTCTGCGAGGATTTTTTTTTTAATGAAAAAAGCCAGAATTAAATTCAGTTGTTGATACTGTATTTCATGGGACCCTATTTGTCTTTTAAGTAATTTTAAAAGCTGAAAGTTTGAAGTTGCATCTATCAGTCTTGATTTCTCTAAATTAAGATGCATACAGTGTTATGAATTGACACAATCATCTGCATTAGAGAGTACTCCTCTATCATTTGCTTTAAAGTGATCGGATTTGGGCCCGCCTGATATTTTGAGACCAAATCATTATGTTAAGTTCCTCATATTGGTGTGTATACTAATCTTTACCTCCCCATTTTCCTTGCATGAACTCCCCCGGATCGAGTTGGTAAAAACTTACAAAAGTGTGATGGCTATTTGCATTGGAGTTGTTTGAATCCATACTGCACTTTAGGGCTTAAGTTCACCGAAAAAATGAAAATTTAGAAATTCAAGGCTCATTTATTGAGTTTTCTATATCCGGGTTCTACCTTCTAAACTCTCTCTTTCCCTATTCACGTTAGTATCCATGTTATAAGATCCCTGAAAACCGGACTAGGACTCTGAATGTTAGAAACTTTGTAGGATAGCCGCTTTATTGAATTGTTATCTTCTCGCATGTTTAAAACTGTTTATATAATTGTTTATTACGTTTCTTTGGGACGCGCCAATTAGTTTAAGGTATTGAGAACCATTTGTCAATTAATGAGTGCAAATTAAAATTCAACTAAATTTTATCTTTATTTTATCATTATTTATATTTGAATTATTTATATATCAATGTACTTATTTTATTAAGTATTCAGTTATTTATTTATTTATTATTTATGTATTATCTACTTACTTATTTATTTACTTACTTATTTATTACTTACTTATTATTTAGTTCTTTATTTATTTATACTATATTTTTTTCTAAAATTCTAAATTATTTTATTTTATCAAAATTCGTGAAAACCGCCGGATTTACCGTTTTTAGCGGATTTTCGAAAGTGCTTCCATAATAGGAACCTTTTTTCAAATTTAAAAGAACCATTTACCTCAGAATATCTGAAACTTATTTTCCTTTAATTAAGGAATAAATTGAACTCTTTAATTAACATTTGGTTCCTAATAATCCTAAATTAGGTGGCGAATCCAAAGAAGCCCTTTGGAGTCCCATTTTGTTGAAAATACACCCGATGCATATTTATATGAATTTTGGGGTGTTGGGGGGAGGGGGTTCAATAGTTTTTCTAGAAATAACAAAAGAAAGGATTACCCATTTTATTCATCAATTTGAATAAGTTTCGTCGTGTTCAAACTAAGGATTCCCTTTTTCAAATTCAATTCCTCTTCTAAGAAGGTATAAAGATCCGCACCTCAAAGAACATTTTAATTTCCGGCGACGGTGACGAAATCGATGAAGGGCCAGATTTTGACCCTTTCCAAATGGGAAAATTGGCAGGGGGAGAGGGTTTTGTAGCGGGCCATGAGGGGATCAAGAGATGTAATTTTCTTGATGTTTTGCCGGCAAGAATGGCTGGAAAGAGACACGACAGTGGGGGGGGGGGGTGTTAGGTTTTGAGGGGAGAGAGAGAGAGAGAGAGAGAGAGAGAGAGAGAGAGAGAGAGAGAGAGAGAGAGAGAAGAGTGAGTGCGGCGAGGTGTTAGGGGAAATGGAATAGGGAGATAGGGTTTGGGGGTGTGAAGTGTAACTAAAAAAGGAAATGGCATTTTCAGCCATTGGATTGTACACGTGGACGGTCGGGATGGTGCCACATAGGTGGTGATGTGTATAAATGGAGTGTGAAGTGTACAAAAATGCTAAGGTGTATGTGTGCATATGTACATGCGTATATCCGGTGTATACATGTGTATAAAATGCGTATAAGTGTGTATAAAATGCATATAAATGCATAGAAAAATATTTATAAAAATTATAAAAATGAGAAAAATAATTGTAAGAGCTAAATAATTAAGAAAACTAATTATTTTAGGTTTTAAAATAATTTAGGTGATTTTGTTAAAAATGCGAATAATTACAAGTAATTGTGACGAAATATGCAAATTTTTAAAATTGCAATCACTTGTGGAAAATGCCTTTAAAATAGATTAATTGGTGTGCATGTGTAAAGTAGTGACTTAGAATAGGTGTGAGTGTATGGTAGTTGTGCGGTTATTAGTGCAATTTTTTCTGAATAATGGTTATCGAAACGGAAGGGGCAAAATTAGGTGTTAATAATAACCCTAAGAGAAAATATGTTGGTCTGCCTTGCAACATGTTGTGTACATTCTGTGGTAAATTTGAACATTATAGACCAAGTTGCATGGCAGCAAGTAAGGCTAGGATCAAGAATAAAAAGAACGCTTTACCTGATTGGGCTAAGAAAGATTTAATTCATCCATTTTCTTATAGGAAGGGACCCAAGCTAGTCTGGGTTTTTACATCTAACCCTTGATTTGTTTTGCAGGCTGGAGTGAGAGTGAACAACCCAAGCTGGATTTTGGATAGTGGGTGTTCAAGACACACAACTCGAGATAGAAGGAATTTTCTCTCACTCGCAGCATTTCAAGGAGGCAGTGTGGCCTTCGGTAGAGGAAATAGTGCTCAGATTGTGGGCATTGGAAAAGTTTGGAGATCCCTGGATCATGCAATTGAAAATGTATATTGTGTTGATGGTCTCAGGAAAAATTTACTAAGTATTTCTCAACTATGTGACAGAGGAAATGAATTCAGTTTCTCTTCTGTGGGATGTATTGTGAAGAACCTACAGAGTGGAGAAGTTGTTATGAAAGGGAAAAGAGTGAATAATGTATATAAAGCATCATTGGGTTCACTTCGTGAAAACAATCTAACTTGTTTGAATGTTCAACAAAGTGACTCGCAACTGTGGCACAAAAGGATGGGATATGCTAGTCTCTCTCAGCTTAACAAGTTAGCATCGAAGGAACTTGTTCGTGGACTGCCAATTAAGAAGTTTGAAGACATTAAGATGTGTGATGCATGTGCCAGGGGGAAGCATGCGAGATCATCCTTCAAGTTAAAGAAAGTGGTCAGTACGTCAAAACTATTGGAGCTGATACATATGGACTTATGCGGACCAATGAGAGTTAGAAGTAGAAAGGAAAGAGGTTTGCGTTCGTGATGGTTGATGACTACTCGAGGTTTACATGGACTTTGTTCCTTGCATCCAAAGATGAAGCACTTGATAGCTTCAAAGACTTGGCTGGCATTATGCAGAAAAGATTGAGCTTAGAGCTGGTCAGCATCATATATGATCATGACACGGAGTTTGAAATGAAAAATTCTCTAAGTAATGTGCAAAATGTAGTATTGATCATAACTTCTCAGCACCAAGAACTCCACAACAAAATGGAGTTGTCGAGAGAAAGAACATATCTTTGGAAGATATGGCAAGAACCATGTTGTTGTCAAGTGGTATCGCAAGGAACTTCTGGGCTGAAGCTATAAATACTGCGTGCTACTTGTTGAACAGCTGCTTTATAAGGGCTATTATAGACAAGACTCCATATGAGCTTCTTAGAGGAAGAAAGCCAAATATTGCTCACTTAAGGCCTTTTGGATGCAAATGCTTTGTGTACAGTAACAGAACAGAACCTTTGGGAATGTTTGATGCAAGAAGTGATGAAGCAATCTTTCTGGGATACTCTACTCAAAGTAAAGCATATAAAAAGCTCAACAAAAGGACTCAAACAGTGGAGGAGAGCATGCTTGTAGTGCTTGATGAGTCAGACAAGGCATTTACTGAAAAAGAAAGAGATGATCAAACTATAGGTCTTGCTCGAGAAGACTCTGCTGGAAGCTTAGAGAACTCAGAAGAAAAGGAGCAACCTTGTGAAGAAGATGGGGACCTAACTCAGGGGGAACAAGGAGTAAATATGTCAGGGGGAACTGCTGATCAGGATGATGAATCAAATGAGCAGGAAGAACCTACTCAAGTTGCTGGTGAAGGTCCCTCCCACCATATACAGCCTAGACCCTGAAAACATCAAAGCTCACACCCTCTAGAGAATGTGCTATCTGAGCTAGATACTGGGATAATGACAAGGTCTGCTTTGAAGAACTTTTGTGCATTCTTTGCCTTCTTATCCTCTATGGAACCAGAGAATATAAAGGAGCCTCTTGAGGATCCAGACAGGGTATTAGCAATGCAGGAGGAGCTACATTAACTTGAGAGGAGTAAAGTGTGGTATCTGGTTCCTAGACCTTAAGACAGATCAATCATTGATACTAAATGGGTATTCAGGAATAAACTGGATGAACATGGCACCAAGGAACAAAGCAAGGCTGGTGGTCCAAGGTTACAGCCAAGAAGAAGGAATTGACTATGATGAGATATTTGCACCAGTGGCTAGGATGGAAGCCGAAAGAATGCTGATTGCTTTTTCTACATACATGGAGTTCACTCTATATCAGATGGATATGAAGAGTGCATTCTTAAATGGGTATCTGAATGAGGAAGTATATGTGGTACAACCACCGGGGTTCTTGAACAGTGATTTTCCGAAATATATATACAAACTTGATAAAGCTCTCTATGGTTCGAGCACCCAGAGCCTGGTATGAGAGGTTATTAGGTTTCTTGCTTAAAAATAGATTTCCAAAAGGAAGAATTGACAACACATTATTTTTAAAGAAGAAAGGAAAGGACTTATTGGTGGTCCAAGTATACGTTGACGATATCATATTTGGAGTCAGTGATGAAGACCTGTGCAAGGGATTTGCGGAGTTGATAGGAAGTGAGTTCAAAATAAGCATGGTAGGAGAACTCAATTTATTCTTGGGGTTGCAGATTAAACAAACTCCTGAAGGAACCATGATTCATCAACAGAAGCATGTCAAGGAGCCGCTGAAGAAATTTGATATGGAAGGAGCTAAAGAAAATGACTACCCTTATTGCTCCTGGAAGAAAGCTGGATATGGATGAACTGGGTCCTTCCACAAATGAGACTAATTATAGAGGGATTATAGGTTCTCTCTTCTATCTCACAGCTAGTCGACCTGATATTGTGTACAATGTAGGACTTTGTGCAAGATTTCAATCCAAGCCAAAAGAATCAAATTTAACTGTTGTGAAAAGAATTTTGAGATACTTGAAAGGAACTCAGGATTTATTTCTTTGTACCCCAGGGGTGGTACTTTTGAGTTGATTGGGTTTTGCAGATGCTGATTATGCACTGGTGGATAGAAAAAGCACTTCAGAAATGGCACATTTCTAGGTCCCTGCTTGGTTTCTTGGGCTACAAAGAAGCAGAACTCAGTAGCTCTTTCAACTGCAGAAGCTGAGTATGTGGCAGCTGCATCTTGCTATGATAGTACAAGTGCTATGAACATTTCCAAGAACCCAGTCCAACATAAGAGAACCAAGCATATTGATATTAGACATCACTTTCTTAGAGATAATGTTGAAAAAGGTCTAATAACTATGACTTCTTGCCGGACTGAGGATCAAACCCTGAACAAAGTTCAATTTGAGAGGAACCGGTTGGAGTTAGGGATGACCAAAATACATGGATGACCCAACACCTGATTCCCATGGTTTGGTTAGTTAAGTATCTATTATTCTGTTTGTCTATATAATTTGTATAGTCCAGTCTAAAATTATAATTTGATAAGTATACTTGTTCAACTAAGTACTATTTGAGTGATCTAATGAGTACCCTGCCAAGAACTAACTGAGTACATTGAAGGAACCATGTTCAGCATGAGGAACCATGAACAGGTATATCTATGTAGCTATATATGTGAAGTACTATGACTTCAATTGATTTGTTCTTGAACGTGTATCTTTAAAACCTTCCATGTTTGTGTAACCGCCAAAATTTATAGGAACAATTCCTTTTCTGTCACACTTTCAAAATTTAAACTACCCCACTCACCCTAGGAAACTTAATGAATATCTCTTCATAACCGTTACATCCAACCTTTCCCGGTTTCCCAAGAACTCAAAAAGGTGTTTCACTTTTATTGCCATCATTATACCCTATTCCCTAGATCACCTTAACCTTTCTTCTCTATCTCTCTCTTGCATATAATTCATCCGAAGTAAGAGAAACTTTCCCTTCAGATTCTCTCTTCTCTCTCTAAAGTTCAAAACAAGAAAAACCTTTTTTCACTCAAAAACCAACTTCAAGAAAATCATAACAATGTCTCAAGCACAATCTTCCTCCGCCTCACCGGTGAAAACCTCAGAAACCCAAACCTCCAAAGATTCCTCTTTCAAACCCTCTGCCTCTACTCTGGCCGAAAGAATCGCTAAGGCACGGTTAAAGGTTCAAAAGAAAGTGGGAAAGAAGATTCCCAAGAAAACAACTTCGAAACCATCTGCCCCGGCGACTACACCGGCAGTCTCCGGCATGAAATCAGTTGAGGTAAGGCCTGATTCTACCCTAGCTAGTTCTACTGTGTTAGAGTCTGTATTTAGCCCTGACAAGCTTAGTATGGAAATCTTAGTATGGATGAAATTGTAAAAACAGTGGAGCCTGGTAGTATAACTGATAGGGGGAATGTCGTGGAAGAACAAGTGTTGACACCCAATTTTGTCCCTCTTTTTTCTAAAAGTGGCTATGATTTAACTTAAGGGTGTAATTTGACTATTTGTGCAAAACATACATTAGAAATCATGCATTTACGTGCGTTATCCGCTACTTATATATTACATACCTAAATGGGCTAATTTACAAAACTATGACACCTTAGGCAATGGTTTGCCTAATTGACCTCGCTTAAAGTGGTTTTACAAGAATGGCCTCACTAATTTTAAGTAAGTGCTCCCTTGGGGGCAACACTTCAAGTTTTAAACTTGATAAGTGCACCCATGGGGGCATCACTTCAAGTATAAAATAACAAGAGTTGCAAGTGTTGCCCCCGTGACAACACTTAACCTTTTATCTTTGTCAACATTCTCCCTATATTACTTGAAGTGTTGTCTGCAATTTATACTTGAAGTGTTTCCCCCAAAGGGGACACATGTAAATTTATAACGTGAAGTGTTGCCTACCGAGGTCATTTTGCTAATCTATTCTTAAGTGGGGACAAAACAATAACCAAGGATAAGGGGGTACATGTAGTGAATTTTTTTACTTAAATGTGGCTATATTACGTAATTTTACATCATTTAGGTTATTTGTCAAAACTATGACTATTTGTGCAATCTAGTATATTTATAATATTCGTAGCTATATCATATAAGTGCTTCATTTAGGCTACATGTCAAATTTGTATTGATTTGTGATCTTTTGTGCAAATTAGTAATTATCTATGATTATCTATATTTAAAATAATTTTATTTGAGTTTATTTAATAATTATTTGTGTATTTTATACATATGTATATCTATATTTTATTTTTGCACCTTTAAGTTAAGTATTTGCCAATTAAAAAGAAAATATCCAAATTCTTTTTTATTTAATTCCTCCGTATTTCAAATTACTACCAGAATTCTTTATTTATCTTTATTTATTTTTATTTATTGAATTACATTTTTTCCTTAGAATCTAGACCAAATTTCTAACGAGATACATTCTTCTTTTTTTTTTTGAATTTTAAAAGTGAATATTTTTTTTTTAAAAAAAATCCCCCTAATCCCTCATCTTCCTAATTCTATGTCACCCTTTTCCCACTTTCAAGACTACATACATTATTGAGAAAATCACTCAAATCACTCCCCTTATTCTTTTCCTAATCTTATCCCTAAAATTACTCCAATTCTTCCAACAACCACTTTTTCAATTCTTTATCAATAATTGATTTTTTTCCACAAAAATCATCAGCACATCCTCACTTACACTCAATATACAGCACATAGCAAACCCCCCATTACCCACCTCCTTCAACCAAACACATCTACACACGACCCCACCACCCGTCTCCTCCTCGATACCATATCCATTTCCTTTTCACACACACTAAAAAACGGACATGAAATAGATACAGTACCACATCCCTCCTCCATCAATTACACATACGGACAGATACATCATATACACACACATATCAGTACATCACGCCTACCCCTTGTCTTCTCCCTCTTAAAACACATCACATACATCACAATTTCTCCATTACACCATATCAGTACCTACGAATTCCCCTTCTAAAAAATACACAAACACAGTACAATACACACACAAAAAACCATTGAACTAACAAGAGCCCACACGCAACCCCTCTTGATCTTCTTCCCAAAAACCATCAGAAACATTGCTCTCACCGAAAATCATCATCTTCAACCCAAATATCAATACACATATACACACACCAGCCCCTGCTTTCTTCCTCACCCCACACTGCCATATGCGAACCACTCGTCTTCTTCACTTACGCCACCCAAAATCAGAAGCAGAAATTCCAAGCATACACACACACATGAACTCATCGCCTTCTTCTACTCATACACAGAACCGCACAAAAAACCCACAAACATAAACACACACAAAAGCAAAACAGGAATCAATTACAACATACATGTGCACAGTCATACAAGAGCAGAGGGGCCTCGATCCCAATTTTGTCTTCTTGATTGGTATTAGCAGATCGGGGAATAGGGGTAGTAACAGAGAATTCAAACCCACCCACACAAATTAAGAATCAGTAGAAACTGAGAGGGTTAAAGGCAGTGACGATGCCGAGTTTCCTATCGGAAAGCTCATCGACAATCATCCCCTTTCTCGTCTCGTCACTTGCTCCGTTTGCCGGAGATCCGGTGAAGTTTTAGCCTATCGACGCTCCTTTGTTTTGAATGAATCCTGTTGACATTTTATTTTACTGATCTTGCTTACGATTTCCTTGTGTTTGGTTAACTGGTTTTGTTTGTAAAGCTCTGAAATTCTTGCCGGGGGTGACACATTTGTTCTGAGTTTGGCCTCACCAGAAAAGCGTATCACGGTGCAATCATTCCTTTGTTTTGCTTTTTGGTTGACCAGGCATGATTTGGTCAATGTTTAGTTGTTGCTGTTAAAACAATATTACTGCCTAACTCCTATATTATATCATTTGGTCATTGAATTACAAGTTTGGTAATTAGAACAGGGTACTGCTGATCGTTTCTTTTTTTTTTTAAACGTTTACAGGTCCCGACATGACTTTATTGGCTTGGTTACTATTGACGCAGTAATGTGTTGAGAAGGTCTATGAAAATATTTTAATTTGAGGCATATACAATGATTTGACGGAAATACAATGAATGCATATACAATGATTTGACGGAAATACAATGAATTGACGGATGCTATACCAATTATGGCCAAGAAAAATAATTATGCACATTTATTCGAGGCCTATACGTTGATTGGAACATGATACTCCACTTAAACAGTCCCATACCCGTATCCCTAAAAAAAAGGCTATGATGACGTGTATGAGCCGTAATTGCAAAACGAGCCGGTGATGGAGGGGTGGGACCGGCACTTGGCATGGCAACTCGACCAGCGGCGTGTTTGCAGCCGTACCGACGTCTCTAAACTCTAGCCGATTCATACATACCTGAGCCTATATTTTTATAAAATCCTTTTCCCCCTTTATTTTATTTTTTTATTATTATTATTATTATTATTGATATTTTATACTACTACTACTACTAGTATTATTATTATTATTATTATTATTATTATTATTATTATTATTATTATTATTATTATTATTATTATTATTATTACTAACTTATTTTCTCTATATTTTGTGCGAGGTAAAAAAATGGATGAAAGACGACATATTTTTTAAGGAGAACAACTAGAAGAAAATCTTTTATTTATTATTATTTATTAATATTACTCGTATTTATTATTCTTATTAAATTGTCGTACTAGCTTATCTTTATTTTTGCAAGGTACCTTTGGAAGAAGTCAACCCGTGGATTTAAAACCTTTTTTAACCTTAATTAATTATATGTATATTATCGTAACCATTTAATTATTTTTCTGTTTTAGTTGGTTATTTTATTGGCTTTACTATTTGGAATCCCAATTATTTAGTCTGGCCGATAACCACATGGGGTGGAGCCTGAGAGGTGCCTAACCCCTTCCTCTCGAGTTTACTTGAACCCTTACCTAGAAATTCTGGTTCGTAGACTAAGTTTCGGAGTTAATTGTAAAATTGGCTAGAAATAAAGTAGGTGCCCTAATACGCCTAGTTAAAATATGTTAGGTGGCGACTCCGATTCTTTGCCCATGAGTTACCCAATAAGTCGAGCCTTATTTCGAACTTTAACCGTTTCGGATAAAAATAGGATGCGACAGAATGGCGACTCTGCTGGCTTTATATTCTGGCCATTTATTTCGATACTAACTTTTCTTCCTTTCCTTTTTTGTAGGATTAAGATTTATATTATTTAATTATTTGGTTATATTTTCTTTATGTCACTCACACTTCCTCCTCTCCTGGAAAGTTTTACACTTGCACACATTATAAACGGTTACGTGGATCTCACGACCGTTTCATCTCAAAAAATCCTTTAGGAGGAACGGTTAGAATCTAGTTGGTCCGTGGTACAACCAACAATTCTTAACGTTCCAACCCCTTGGTTGTCCGTCTGGGGGAACCATGTCATCGTCTAGATTACCCAACTGTTAATAGAGACTCTTATCTAGGAACCATGCATCATGTCATGTTTAGAAAAATTTTGACTTCGGCTCATGTCTAAATCTACTAGTTCACCATATTTACATGAACCGAACGGGTTTTCGACCCTAAGGGACGTTTAAATATGTTATGTGTGCATCTAATTTACGTTGAATATGTCTAATGTAGACCAGTTGTTCACATAAAAGTGGGTTCTAATAACAAAATTAATTATTTATTTCTATTTACCTAAAATCGTTATTTCTATATTTATATAAACAAAACCAATTATTTTATAAAATTATTTTTGGGTTATGAACGAAATTAATTTTTCTATTTTTATGAAACAAAATCATAGACTTTAAATTAATTTCTTCTACTTTTAATGTAGCAAGATCAATTATTATTTCTATTTACCTAAAAAAATATTATTTCTACATTTATACAATAAAATTAATTATTTAAAATGATTTTCTGTTAATTTTGAGTTATGAGAACAATTGGAATGACACAAAATATACGTTCAATTTTAAATACCATAATAAAAATTAAGAAGGCTTAACATCCTTGGCATGTTAAAGTTCATTAGCCAACTTCGTCCAAAAGCGCCATCATATGATGTCTTTCATGCATATTATGTGTATTGATCTTGTTAGATCTACCTCCACAGAAAAGATGTTCCTCGCATTATAAAACATGATATGCTTTGCATATGAAAATTATTATCTCAACACTGACTTGTTGTTTCATGTGTTAGTTTTACTCCCGCTCCCGAGGTTGACTTGTGCATTTCTTTCGAAACTTGTGCATTTTTAACTTGTGCATGCATACCTTCCGCCACTCCTAGAAACTTTCTAAATCGTGCGTTGAAAACATGGTGGTTACAACCACCTCTTCCCTCACATAAAAATTCCTTTAGAGGGAACGACTTGGAATCTATTTGGTTCGAGACGTTCCCGCTCCCGAGCCGTCTTGGGAGGATAATAACACCCGGTCTAGCTAACTCCACTCCTTAGTATCAGCGTTAGGAATCATACATCATAACATATCATTAGTTGACTTGTTCTCAAGTCTAATAGGCCAGCTTGTTCAAACAATCCGAACGGGTTTTTGACCCCAAGTAGCGTTGAACATGATTTATTTGGTTTTGCTTAAAAGATCAAACGTGCAAAATGTGGGACGTTCATTGACATTGTTCCGCATTCAGTGCTATTCAAAGGAACGAAGGTAACCCAATGGGAATTAAAAGCCCAAATTGAATCATAAATGATTGTTTATCTATAAACAATTGGCATTATTCTGTATTCAATTCCATTCAAAGGCATGAAGGTTACCTAAGAGGCGTCAAAAACACAAATTGAATAAAAAATGATTGTTTGTTCATAGAAAGTTAAAATTATTCCGTATTCAATGCCATTCAAAGGCACGTAGGTTACCTAAGAGGCGTTAAAAGCCCAAATTGATTTAGAATTGATTGTTTGTTCATAGACTGTCGAAATTATTCTGTATTCAATACCATTCAAAGGCACGTAGGTAACCTAAGAGGCGTTAAAAGCTCAAATTGAATCAGAAAGAATTGTTTGTTCAAAGACGGTCGAAATCATTCTATATTCAATGCCATTCAAAGGCCCGTAGGTAACCTAAGAGGCGTCAAAAGCCCAAATCGAATCAGAAATGATTGTTTGTTCATAGACAGTCGAAATTATTCTGTATTCAAGGCCATTCAAAGGCACGTAGGTAACCTAAGAGGCGTCAAAAGCCCAAATTGAATCAGAAATGATTGTTTATTCATAAACCGCCAGAATTATTCTGTATTCAATGCCATTCAAAGGCACGAAGGTTATCTAAAAGACATTAAAAGCCCGAATTGAATCAGAAGCGACCGTTTATCCCAAAGGATTGGAATCATTCTTTATTCAATGCTATTCAAAGGCTTAAATAGTAACCGAAGAGGCATTAAAAGCCCAATTTGAAATGATCGCTTGATAGAGGAGATGACACATAACGCACGTTTATCCTTTAAACATTATATAAAGACTAGACATCCTTGGCATGTCAAAAGTCCATTAACAACTTCCGTCTAAAGTGTCTAAAGGTTCCTCAAGCCACGACGAAACATCTCTTCATACCCTCTATTGCATTGTTGTCAAAAGCTTGTGCCACACGTTGATCATTTTGCTCACAGTAAAGCAAATCTTAGGCATTTCTCTTCTCCCGCTCCCTATCGTCCTTCACCTTTTCCAAAAGATCATGGCCAATAGAACATTTGACATGGTTGCTAAAATACCTCAGTTACTCAAAGATTGGTGGGGAAACATAAGCATAGATCGAAAAGACCGAGTCAAAATGGTGTTGGGGAATATGAATTCACTAATGGAGCACACTGCAGCGGAAGGGATGATAGAGATAGCAGTACACTATTGGGATGTAGACCGAGCAGTTTTTCACTTTAGGAGTGTGGAGTTGACACCATTACTAGAAGAAATAGGCAGGTTAAGTCAATTACCATTTGAAAGTGAAGAACTCTTGATGCCTAAGAACATTACACCCGAAGAGTTCTTCGAAATGGTAGGGTTTAAGCCCAAGTTGTGCACATATAGTATAAGGTAATCAGGAATTTCTCTAACTTCCCTCTACATCAAATTTGGGTATAGAGAAGCATTTCAAGAATCCGAAGACTATTTCAGCATTAACCAGGCAGAATGGCAATAGCGGAGGGTACTTGCTTTTATCACCAGCTTTTTAGGAACCGTCGTCTTTCGACAACACAAAGGATGAGTGGTTTTTTGCATGGGTCCAGTTGTTGATGCCTTACTCAAAGACATTAACAAAAAATACACTTTGGTACCGATGATTGTTGCAGAAATGTACCGAGCTTTAGAAAGATGCAAGAAGGGTGCTAGCTTTTTCGAGGGTTGTAATTTATTATTACAAATCTGGTTGATGGAGCATTTGCAAAAGATAGATAGCACAGAGCAAGTTTTCCATTCCATACCGAGAGAAAACTACATCTTGACTCATACCGCCCAGATGGACAACACTCTTAAGAAGTGGGACCAACCAACAACTACCAAAGGCTGGCACCACATGTTCTGTCAACTGAGACTTGAAAACATACAATGGATGTTTGATTACTTTCCCAGCACAACAGTAATCACACGATCCGAAAGAGACCCATTTCTCATCTTAGTGGGCTTTAGAGGAGTTTACCCATACACTCTTTTAAGGGCACTTAGACAAGCAGGGAGAAAGCAGATTGTACCCTAAATTGCAGACATCAGAAGGTTCAAAGCAAATATTCTCGGAGGAGTGATTCTGTTCAAAGACAAGATAATAGAACTTTGGAAAGAAAGACAATGACTGGGATTCGAGACCATTGGACGAGATAGGTTTGACGCTGGCTACAATGAAGACTACCCAGACTGGCTTAAGGAAGACATAACAAGGTTAGTTCAACCAAGAGAAACAACAAAAAGGAAAAGAAATGCTAATGAGTTAGAATATGAGTACAAAAAGTTACGCAAACAACTAGCAAGGGCACAAGGGAAAATAACAAAGAAGCAAAGTTTGGTCGAAGCAAAGTTTGGTCGAAGAAAAAAGGCAAATGGTGTAGTAAGGCAGAACTCCTGACAAAGCACATAGAGTCTATCGGCATATGGGGTTAGCGAGGAAATGAACTCTGTCAAAAAAAGGAATAGAGGAGAAAGGAAGAAAAGCTTGGGAAATGATGAAGAATTTCACTTTTGACATATCTCGGCTCTTGACTGATGCAGAAAATATCATCTTCCAAGGATATTCATCAGAAGCAAGCTTGTCTGAAGAGGACTCGTCCGAGGATGAAGAAGAAGAAGAATCTTCTGGGGATGGATCAGCATGAAATATGTTCACCTAGCCATGATCTAACCCTCCGGCAAAGTTTTCTTTATCTTACACTGTTTTAATATCAGCCAATGTAACAAAAGTTCAATAAATACAATATTATCTTTTAGGCTCCGTATTTGTTAGCAAACGAAATGATGCATGTGGCACAAAGCGCTTTTCAAAATCATCGTGCGTAAAGTAATCCTTTACGTTGTAGGATGCATTTCTTATTTGATATGTGTGCATTGAATGAATCGGTCTGTTGCTCTAGGTCTCTAAAGGAATCCTTTCCCCAAATTCGTTCTCCTACCAAGGCACCTTCTTTCCCTACTCTATGCCAAAATCTTGATATCTAAAATCTTTCGCGTGACCAAGCTGTCTCTAACTCATCTACACAACTCAAAATCTATTACCAAAAGGTTGGCTCAAGTCGAATACCAAGGCAAATATATGGTGAAGCAAGTGCATTTGTGAAATAGGAAAGTTTTTTACAGCAATTCCCACCAGCGCTCTCCTTTCTCTACAATACCTCCACTGCACTACAAACTACCAATAAGGCTAGCCAGTCTGGAAATGTGAGCCTTTTTAAAACGAAGATGAAGTCTCTTTTGCTGCAACCATTCAAAACCCTACTTTCAACCACTATTATCAAACAACGCCATCATTTTATCCCTACCCTCACATACCACCTGATTATCCAGTTTACAAAACACTCAGCCACTCGACCTATATTCCATATCCTAACACCAAATCGTCCACCATGCCAGCAAAACACTTAACCCAACTACTTAAATGCACCACCATATTCTCCTAGGCATCCTCCTGATGCATACCAATGACCCAAAATAAACTACACTCCACTAGCCGAATCCCACACTCAAATATTCGAGGGATTAGAAACTGCGGGGCTTATTTCCCCGGTACCCTAATTGTTCCGGCGAAAACTATGCACATAGAAAGGAAAATTGACAAAGCAAGAGAAATATTGGTCAAATTCGAAGGCACACATGGCTCTCCTATAGACCATTTGACACCAATATCCAAGGATCATCTTTGTTACTCTAGTCTGCACAGTCATACCACTTGCAAGACATGACTGTGACCCAAAGCACTTTCCAACTTATTCCTATCATGATCAAAATAGCAGTCAAAGGGACAGTGAAAGATAATATTAGGAAGACAGAGGTGTAGCAAACACTTGTTGACAACAACCAAAAACAGGCAAACCAATTCAACTCAAAAAGGAGAGGCAAAGACACAATGATAAAACCATCATTATATGACAAACCTGGAGACTGCTGGAGCATTTGGAAGTATATCTTTACCCACTAGCAAAGATAAAGCAAGACGGTGAAGTTATTTGAAACACTTACCATAGCAAGGGTTGAGCTGATATAAAAGTACAGGCGAATAGACTTCTTGGAGTAATTTTGGTCGAAGGCTTTATTAGGGTGATGTGAATCCTCATGACGACGACTACAATAGAATGCAGCAATCTAAGAATAAACCATGATACATAGCCAACCTACATTGAATTCAACGGCTCAATAATAAAATATTATCCAACAAGGAAGGTTGGTGCAAGGACTATATTGCAACAGTTGGTCGGCGAGTATGAAAGACGTTGAAAGACACATAGCTATCATGACAGATGACAAGTGCTATCATGACAGATGACAAGAAAAGATGACAAGTGCACTCAAGGTCTCGGTGCTCGACAAAAGCCAACCTCCCTTTCTGTCGCACAACACAATCTATTCCTTACACAACATCTTTACCACCTTTCATTGACATTCAAATCCTCATCTCCTGCTTAAACAAGCGTAAGCCGTTTGAAAAAAATCCTTGCCATGACTGCTACGTGAAGCACCTAGGCAATCCCTTGTGATATCTATGCACTCTGTCACAATTCAAGCGCTAATCCGTCATCCACGGTCTAGGCATCCTCTTATGCTTATGTGTCATTTTTGCGTCTAATATTTGCTAATATGCCCACACTATTTTGTGCATTTCACCACTCTGTTACAGTTGCTTCGCGTTTGGACACCGAAATTGGTCAAGAATCTGCAATTAGAAAAGCCGAAACGGTAAGCAAAGCTGAAAATACTTTCTCTTACCACAAAGTCCTTTGAACCATCAACACATGATACCAAGAGTATTCAGACAATCCCAATACCGTACAACCTGCACGAGGGTCACAATTCGATCACTATGCAATCGAAGCTGGCAAAATCCACAACCTCACACTGCACCCAACTTACACAATAAACAACCTCCCCTCCGTCAAGACTTCTAACAACAACCTCATCAGGCTCAACACAATTAAGGACATATAAAAGGACAAAAATCCACGCCTTTAGCTTAGTCAGAAGATATTGCACCCAACACACAAACTACTCCTTAAACACCCATTTCTCAAATCGATCCCAACAAGATCTACACTCATCAGTCAAACATTCAATACCGTGACACCGCAAAATATCCAACACTGAAACACAAAATTCGAAGTCTGATTGGCCAAAACAAGTCAATGGTACAACAAGGACCAACAAAGGAAAAAATCTAACTCCCAAACCACAAACAAACTTTCCACAAAGGCCAATCCATCAAAGTTAGCTCTATAACTGTCAAAAGAAAAGTATGAAACATGAAGGCACCCCATCACAACCCAAGACAAATACAATCTCGGAGAATCTCTAAATCCGGAAAAATCCAAATATCAAACCCCATTCTGTGTACGCAAATATCCATATACTCATAGTCATCAATACACCCAATCGTCACACCGAAGGACGAATGCAGATTTCTAGCCAATACATTTGGTGTTCAGTGCAATGCAACCACCTTCTCTCGCTGATCTGTCATAAACAATAAACCGGGGCATAATTTTTTAGGATCCCCTCAAAAATTTCAAAAGACGCAAACTTGATACTGGAGTAGAAATTTTTGAGGTCCCCCAAAAAATTTGAAGAAAAGTCCTTATAACAACAAAATGATAGCCTCCTTAGCACATCGCATGATGTAACAATAGCCTTCTACTTGTTGCACTTTACTTTACTTTACTCTCGATGCGTCGACTGAGGGTACATAGCCCGATGTCAATCTTATCATTTAAATAAGCGGAGGGTACCCTGCCCGATGCGTCGACTGAGGGTATACAGCCCGATGTCGATCTTGTCATTTAAATTAGCGGAGGGTACACGGCTTGATGAGTCGACTGCGGGTACACGGCCTGATGTTGATCTTGTCATTTAAATTAGTGGAGGGTACACAGCCCGATGCGTCGACTGAGGGTACACAACCTGATGTCGATCTTGTCATTTAACTTAGCAGAAGGTACACAACCCGATGCGTCGACTGAGGGTATACAGCCCGATGTCGATCTTGTCATTTAAATTAGCGGCGGGTACACAGCCCGATGCGTCGACTGAGGGTACACAACCCGATGTCGATCTTCTCATTTAAATTAGCGGAGGGTACACAGCCCGATGCGTCGACTGAGGGTACATAGCCTGATGCGTCTGTTGACACCCAATTTTGTCCCGAATTTTTTTTTTTTTTCAAAATTAATAAATTATGGCAATATTTATGATTGAGGATAATTTTTTGAAAATTAAATATAATTGGTTAATTTCTGAGTAAAAGGGTCAAATTTTGCAATGCATAGCCTAATTTCTACCCTACCCGTGCAATCACCCGATTTTCTCATTTAAATCCTAAATTGGGATCAAAATTGCTCTTTCATTTAAATTCCAGCTTATTTATGCAAAGCCCATATCACACACAACCCATCATTTACCAATCTTCCTACTACACTTTAACCACACAACTATTCATTCATCTTCCTACTACAAAAAAAAAACCCTACACCCAATATAACCCTAGACACACCACTTTTTGCACACCTCAGACCAGCCGTGCCCCCTCACATCTCACCATTTTTTTCCCCTCTCCCACACATATATACAACACCAACGAGACCATTTCTTCTCCCTTTTAAGAAAAACCAGATCTGAAACAGAGTGAGATAACAAATCGAAGCAAAAGGGATCGGAGTATGGTTGATTTACGGCGACCTTGGTGGTGTCGTTTGGTTTTTGATCAGAAATATTAGATGTTTTCCCATTTCTCTTCTCCGATTTGTGACTGAAATAGATCGAAAAACAGTGTTAGGGACATCGAAATAAGGAAAACGGGGATGGGGTAGTAGTGACACCACCGGATTTCGTCTCCTCGCCGGAGAATCGGGTGTCGGAGTCGCTCCTCCTCCCTGCACCTGTGGTGCTGCCCCTGTTCTCGTTAAGTCGCGATTGAAACTAAGGATTATGGATCTTGACTATTGAATCATTGCTAGTCCTATTACGCTGCTACTGGGTTTCGTTGTTGGATTAGCGGGCGTCGTCCCTGTTATGATCGGAAAAACTGTGTTTCCGTCGCCGTTTTCACTTGGCACTGCTATGTTTGTTCCGTTGTTTTGAGTTTAATTTTCTGCATCCTCTTTGGTTCTGGGTTTGATTGCATTTACCAGAGTGTTGCACTCTGTGTTCTGGATTTTGATGGTGGTCCGTTCATTGTTTCGTGTTTAATTGTGATGCTGCCTAACTATTTGTTGTGTGCAGTCCTTTCTCACGTGACAATGGCTTTGGTCAAGTGGATTATTGCGGATGCTATTGGGATAATTGTGTTAATGTGGCACAAAATGTTGAATTTGTGAAATTGTACTTTACTGATTTGAACAAGATACTACACGGGCCGATGAAAATTCACATGCACGTATTGAGGCCTACACAAGGAATTGACGGATGATAAATTGACGGATTTTGAACACGATACTGCACTTGATCCGTCCCGTTCCCGTGTCCCTAACGCAAAAGGCGATGATGAATGCATTTTAACGCTAAGCAAGTTGAATAGAGTAGTGGGTTTGGTGCTTTGGCACGGCAACACGGCCCGGGCTCCGTGTTTGCAACCGTACCAAATCCCGAGCCTCTATTCGACGCGCCATGCAAACCTGAGCCTAAATTTTGGAAAAAACAAACCCCTTATTATTATTATTATTATTATTCTATTATTATTATTATTATTATTATTATTATATATTCTATTATTATTATTATTATTATATATATATTTTTTTTCTTATTATTATTATTACTTTATTATTATTTTATTTTATTAATCATTACACTTTATTATCGTACTAATTCCGTTTAATTCCCGTTTTATTGCGAGGTATATCTTGGCACGAGCAATTCGGGAACGCTTTTGGCTAACTCGCGAATGAGAATAGTCCTTTGCATTGAGGGCATTTGGAGATTGAATTCGGACCCGAGCATTCAGAAATAAGACTTAGGAATTTTAGAAAAAATCAAGACTCCCGCGAGTTGATCAATTTACCGGTTCTATCTTTAACTTTGCCTTCCTTAGATATTTATGTAAATAAAATGTGTGAATTATTTTATTTGATAATAATATTTGATTGCTTGGTTTATTGCTTTACTTTATGTGCATTATCCTTTTTATTTTTGAAGTCGTTATTTAATTTATTGCAAACTGAGACAAATTAGCAAAATGCGTGCAAATAATTAAAATATTTTTTCATAAACAAGTTTTATTTCAATTAATTATTTTAGATAATTTTTTTAGAAAAGCATATTTTGCAAATATTTGGAAGCCTGTCGGATTAACCGTATTTTACGGAATTTCGGAAGTGCCTTAAAAACCTTCTTCCGAAATTAGTAAAACCTCTTACTTTTAGAATCTCTGGAAGAAAGACCGTCTTTTTTATAAAACGGAGTTTTGCACGCATTTGTTAATTTGGTTCCCTGTTTTCCTTAAATTGGGTGGCGACTCCAAAAACTCCAAAAGAGTTAGTCCATCCTGTCGATATTCCGGAATTTATCCCTTTCGGGGTAATTTTGGGGTTCAACAGCATGGCGACTCCGCTGGGGAGCAATAAAGGTTTTGACCATAAAGGTTTCCAATTGTTTGCAACTAGCATGCCTGATTTATTTGCTTTATTATATCTGTTTGTTTGGTTTGCCTTATAAAGCATGCATTGTATTGATTTGTGCATATTCTGCGTTCCGTTCATATTTCCTCCCTCATGGAGCCTGTCAATTCTCTTTCACCTCCTCGATTTCATCACGGGGTACCCGCTTGACGGGTAGCTATGCAGGAAGGGCATTGCCCTTACCTCACTCTTTCAAACTTCTTTCGTGTCACCAAAAGTTAGTTGGGGTATGATTTGCCTGGTTTTGCCATGGCCGGTTTTACTGGTTTATGGGGCCAGGTTTATCCCGCATAGGTCTGAATCAGCCTCAACCGTTAGCCCACTCTTAGAAGGAGATTAGGTCATGCATGCATATACACCTTAGTTTGGGGGAAGGTTCGGTAGATTTGGTTGGTTTGTGTTTTGGAGATGGTTTGGTGTAGTGAGATCTAAGAGGCGAAGTCCCTGGTGTCTTTAAAAGGATCGGTGGGGTCCCTCTCATGAATGGCTTTGCGTGTGTGCAGGCCTATGTTGATTATCCAGCTGCAACTTTGTAAAAATTGAAGTATGCTTGTCGCATGTTAGGAGAGCGAAGCCCCTGTGTCTTTGAATAACCAGTGGGGTCCCTCCTTGAAGACCAGTGCGGTCTTGGCTGCCTAGGAAACTGAGAGGCTTGAGTAAAGCCGAGGACCAGTGAGGAGCCCTATGAACAAGGTCTGTGAGCCTTGCAAAACCTAGGAAACTGAGAGGCTCGTCCAAAGCCGAGGACCAGTGAGGTTTTATTTTGAAAGGCCAATTGGCGCCTTTCGTGATTTGCAGTCTGGTATTGTGGAGGCGGTTGGAAATTTCTCCCTGGATGTTGTAATACAATTGGGAGTTGTGCTTGGAGTAGTGTGGATGTTTGCAAAAGCTATGGAGGATTGTTTCGGGTTTTAGGCATTTGGGTTTATAATTTTGTGCATATTCTGTGGAGAGCATGAGCTGTGTTAAAATGTTAATTGCCTGCCTTGCTTTGTTTGCTCAAAATGCGTTAAATACTAGGTGTTGCTTGCTTGTATGCAATCCTATGAATGACATGCAAAATATCTTAATTACCCTTTGTGAGGTTTCTTTGTTTTGTTTATTTCTCTAGCAAATGTTGGATTTGTGAAGTGCCTGACCATTTACCATGCAAGGGGATTCGAGATTTGATTGATGGTAGACGCTCTAGTTCGTGAACGATGTAGCACTAGAAGTTAATGGCATTGTCTGAAAGTACTTGGCGATTGAACTTAGTAGCATTATTTTCAATTTTTAATTCGGGTTGAGGCCCTGAATCGTATTGTAATTTAAAGCTTATGTTAATCTGAATCAACTCATTTTGAATTTATGAAAATTGAAGTAAAATGCATCTCATTCTTATTATATTATTTACGCTTGCATTTGTTTCCATTTTAAAATTAAAATTGATAAACTTGTCAAAGCTTTGCTTGTAATGTATGGCAAAACAACTGAACAATTTGAAAGCGATACACTGAAAGTTATTGTCTGCGCTCTTTGGATATCGCACTACTGTTGGAACTTCAACTGGGGCAGCTTTTATTTGTTGGTATATGGCGTTGAGGCAGTGATGCAGAACTACGCACGGTCTGATTCCCAAGGAGGGATACGTAGGCTCCCTCATCGGGCTCGACCCTTTAGCATTTAAATTATAATTTTCCCCCAAGAAGGACAACTGGGGCAATTTTCGCAAAAAATGAGTTAGGAATGCGGAAGATAATAACTGGGGCAGAATTTTGCAAGAAGCGGCGTTGGTTATTAAAGATGAGTTGGCAAGAATTTTGAAATCGGTTAAGCAAACAGTGCAAAGTCTAAGACCAAGGACGTTCAGTTTGTTTTAAAATATGTTACAAGTTTAAATCAAGACAAAAATTTTCAAAATGCATCTTTGACTTCATTTGCATGCTTCTTTCACTCGCTATATTGCATTAAAATATTTTATCTTGCCTCTATCTTTCAAATTCTATGCTATTTGAGTTCATGAGCCAAGTTTGTGAAAACAATTTGCAAATCCAAGTCCAATGAAGACGAGGAAGCAGCAGAAGCAGCAAGATCAGGATGAAGTCTGCACAAATCAAACGTTTCCCCTTCCTTCCTCAGAACTAACAATTTTCTTTGAGAGCAGGAACATAAAAGCTTGCGTTAAAAAGATCATTCGCACTATGAATGAACAGTTTATGGAACGCGCATTCAAAGTTGCCTTGCAAATTGCGTTGCATTGCCCTATTCATGACTTAAAGCATTATGCTTTGTCATGAGTTATTGCCGAACATGCGGCATTTCTACCCCTATGACTTTCATTCCTAATAGGCGATAAAGCCGAGGCTTGTTTTGTGTTTTCAAAACTAAGCCAAATAGGGCATCGCTTTGTTTCAGGCTATAATCCGCACAAGGCCATCCTTGCCGGATTGTCTCGCCAATTGATTTATCAATGGCTATCGCACTGACTACTTTTCCGCACTACTTTGCTTTGCACTTATCTTGAATTACGCCTTCACACTTGCTTTAAAATTAACGCCTCGCTTTACTCTTTCAGGTTGACCATCGGCTACGAGGATTCCCTTTGTTGGACTATCTCGCCCATTGATTCGCCAAATCGCTCTTGCATTGCTTTACATTCCCGAACTGCTTTTCTTTGCACTTGCTTTGAATTATGTTGTCGCACTTGCTTTAAAATTGATGCCTTACTTTACATTTTTCAGGTTGACAACCAGGCGGGGCTTCTCTCTTGTTGGACTTTCACGCCTGTTGATTTGCTAAATCGCTTTGGCGTTGCTTTACATTTCACGCTAAATTGCTTTGCACTTGCTTTCAATTATGCCTTTGCACTTGCTTTCAATTATGCCTTTGCACTTGCTTTATATTATGACTTGCTTTACTTTTAGTATAATAGGTCAGCCCTGAGACCCTCCTTGCTTTGTGCCGGACCGGATCACCAGCTGATTTGTAGACAATCAACCCCAAGACCCTCCTTGCTGCGTGCCCGACCGGCTTGCCAGTTGATTTGTCAAAATGCTCAAATTGCTTTGCACTTGCTTTCAATTATGCCTTTGCACTTGCTTTATATTATGACTTGCTTTACTTTTAGTTTAACAGGTCAGCCCTGAGACCCTCCTTGCTTTGTGCCGGACCGGATCACCAGCTGATTTGTAGACAATCAACCCCAAGACCCTCCTTGCTGCGTGCCCGACCGGCTTGCCAGTTGATTTGTCAAAATGCTCAAATTGCTTTGCACTTGCTTTCAATTATGCCTTTGCACTTGCTTTATATTATGACTTGCTTTACTTTTAGTTTAACAGGTCAGCCCTGAGACCCTCCTTGCTTTGTGCCGGACCGGATCACCAGCTGATTTGTAGACAATCAACCCCAAAGACCCTCCTTGCTGCGTGCCCGACCGGCTTGCCAGTTGATTTGTCAAGATGTTCAAATTGCCTTGCACTTGCTTTCAATTATGCCTTTGCACTTGATTTATATTATGACTTGCTTTACTTTTAGTTTAACAGGTCAGCCCTGATACCCTCCTTGCTTTGTGCCGGACCGGATCACCAGCTGATTTGTAGACAATCAACCCCAAGACCCTCCTTGCTGCGTGCCCGACCGGCTTGCCAGTTGATTTGTCAAGATGTTCAAATTGCCTTGCACTTGCTTTCAATTATGCCTTTGCACTTGATTTATATTATGACTTGCTTTACTTTTAGTTTAACAGGTCAGCCCTGATACCCTCCTTGCTTTGTGCCGGACCGGATCACCAGCTGATTTGTAGACAATCAACCCCAAGACCCTCCTTGTTGCGTGCCCGACCGGCTTGCCAGTTGATTTGTCAAGATGTTCAAATTTCCTTGCACTTGTTTTCAATTATGCCTTTGCACTTGCTTTATATTATGAACCGCTTTACTTTTAGCTTAGCAGGTTAACAGGTCAGTCCCGAGACCCTCCTTGCTTCGTGCCGGACCGGTTCGCCAGCTGATTTGTTCGACAATCAACCCCAAGACCCTCATTGCTTCATGCCCGACCGGCTTGCCAGTTGATTTGTCAAGATTGTTGAAAATGCCTTGCACTATGCCTTCGCATTTGCTTTATTGCTTCGCCAATGGATGGGAAGACAATTTATCAAAGATATTGCAGCTTTCACTTACAAATTACGTCATGCCTACCATAAGCAATTGGAGGCCTTATTCTGAAGCCTATCATAAGCAATTGAAGGCTCTTTTATTATTGATCCTACCGTAAGCAATCGGAGGGTCTTATCATCAAGTCTATCATGAGCAAGCGAAGACTTCATAGCATTGAAGCCTACCATAAGCAATTGGAGGCCTTATTCTGAAGCCTATCATAAGCAATTGAAGGCTCTTTTATTATTGATCCTACCGTAAGCAATCGGGGGGTCTTATTATCAAGTCTATCGTGAGCAAGCGAAGACTTCATTAGCATTGAAGCCTACCATAAGCAATTGGAGGCCTTATTTTGAAGCCTATCATAAGCAATTGAAGGCTCTTTTATTATTGATCCTACCGTAAGCAATCGGGGGGTCTTATTATCAAGTCTATCGTGAGCAAGCGAAGACTTCATTAGCATTCACGCCTACCATAAGCAATTGGAGGCCTTATTTTGAAGCCTATCGTAGACAATCGAAGGCCTTATCATTTGAAGCCTACCATAGACAATTGGAGGCCCTATTATGAAGTCTACCGTAAACAATCGGAGACATCACATTTACCAAGTCTACCGTAGACAATCGGAGGCGTGGTTCTTTATCAAGTCTATCGTATACAATCGAAGAAGTCATTATCATTTGAAGCCTACCATAAACAATTGGAGGCCTTTTATGAAGCCTATCGTAGACAATCGAAGGCACTATTGTTATGGAGCCTACCGTAAACAATCGGGGGGCCTCATTATGAAGTCTATCGTAAACAATCGAAGACGTCATTATCATTTAAAGCCTTCCATAACAATTGGAAGCCTTTTTATGAAGCCTATCGTAGACAATCGAAGGCGCTATTGTTATGAATCCTACCATAGACAACTGGAGGCATATCATGAATAAGGATCAGCTTAGAGGTTCTCCGGGCGGAGTATCTTGTCAGTTGATCGAAGGAAGAACTTTTGATGATATCACCACCCGCATTTACAATTTTGTTATCACTTTATTTATTTCTTATTCCAATTATTACAGTTTATTAGCAGTTGCACGTTTACCGTTTGTTGAGATTATTGCAGGATTTTTAGCAGCACCGCAGCAGCGTTTGGAGAATAAAATGGAGCTTTGCTTAGCAATGAACCGGGGCAATCGTTGATATGAGCTGGACTCGTCAACGAAGACCTGAAGAATCGCACCCGCATAAGTCATCCACCCTAGAGGTAAGTCTCTTGTTAACCCTGAGTCTGAGATTTGAGATTGAAGACAAGATGGCTCGGTTATCGAGGTGTAGTGGAAGCTATGTCCGTGTAAACCCCTCTTTATGGGTGTGTCGTCGACCACATTTTCATAACTTGGGTGATTACAAGCCTCTTTTCCCGCGCTTGAGTAGTCGTTACTATCTCGTCTTTGATTTTCAAATCGCGTCGAACTACATATGGCCTGATTCTCTTTCAGTCCGAGATATGTAGGCAACTCGGAAACCGAAGTTCGGCCATGCCCATAAGCCTCGCATTTTGATCCTAGGAATCGAAGTCTTGGCTTTACCGTGACAAAATTGGGTTTCACGTCAACTTCTTTACCCTAGAAACTCTTTCATCCTTTCCGGGTAAAGAGGGGCAGCTGTTGACACCCAATTTTGTCACGAATTTTTTTTTTTTTTCAAAATTAATAAATTATGGCAATATTTATGATTGAGGATAATTTTTTGAAAATTAAATATAATTGGTTAATTTCTGAGTAAAAGGGTCAAATTTTGCAATGCATAGCCTAATTTCTACCCTACCCGTGCAATCACCCGATTTTCTCATTTAAATCCTAAATTGGGATCAAAATTGCTCTTTCATTTAAATTCCAGCTTATTTATGCAAAGCCCATATCACACACAACCCATCATTTACCAATCTTCCTACTACACTTTAACCACACAACTATTCATTCATCTTCCTACTACAAAAAAAAACCCTACACCCAATATAACCCTAGACACACCACTTTTTGCACACCTCAGACCAGCCGTGCCCCCTCACATCTCACCATTTTTTCCCCTCTCCCACACATATATACAACACCAACGAGACCATTTCTTCTCCCTTTTAAGAAAAACCAGATCTGAAACAGAGTGAGATAACAAATCGAAGCAAAAGGGATCGGAGTATGGTTGATTTACGGCGACCTTGGTGGTGTCGTTTGGTTTTTGATCAGAAATATTAGATGTTTTCCCATTTCTCTTCTCCGATTTGTGACTGAAATAGATCGAAAAACAGTGTTAGGGACATTGAAATAAGGAAAACGGGGATGGGGTAGTAGTGACACCACCGGATTTCGTCTCCTCGCCGGAGAATCGGGTCGGAGTCGCTCCTCCTCCCTGCACCTGTGGTGCTGCCCCTGTTCTCGTTAAGTCGCGATTGAAACTAAGGATTATGGATCTTGACTATTGAATCATTGCTAGTCCTATTACGCTGCTACTGGGTTTCGTTGTTGGATTAGCGGGCGTCGTCCCTGTTATGATCGGAAAAACTGTGTTTCCGTCGCCGTTTTCACTTGGCACTGCTATGTTTGTTCCGTTGTTTTGAGTTTAATTTTCTGCATCCTCTTTGGTTCTTGGTTTGATTGCATTTACCAGAGTGTTGCACTCTGTGTTCTGGATTTTGATGGTGGTCCGTTCATTGTTTCGTGTTTAATTGTGATGCTGCCTAACTATTTGTTGTGTGCAGTCCTTTCTCACGTGACAATGGCTTTGGTCAAGTGGATTATTGCGGATGCTATTGGGATAATTGTGTTAATGCGGCACAAAATGTTGAATTTGTGAAATTGTACTTTACTGATTTGAACAAGATACTACACGGGCCGATGAAAATTCACATGCACGTATTGAGGCCTACACAAGGAATTGACGGATGATAAATTGACGGATTTTGAACACGATACTGCACTTGATCCGTCCCGTTCCCGTGTCCCTAACGCAAAAGGCGATGATGAATGCATTTTAACGCTAAGCAAGTTGAATAGAGTAGTGGGTTTGGTGCTTTGGCACGGCAACACGGCCCGGGCTCCGTGTTTGCAACTAAGGCTGTCTATTGACCCGGTCCGGTCCGGTTCCGGTTCGGCTCGTCCGGTCCGGTCCGGTCCGGTGTTGTGTAGGCAAAAAAAATCCGACACCGGCCCGGTTCCGGTCCGGTGCACCGGTGCAATTGCACCAATGCCGGATCGGAACCGGAACCGGCAGCCGGATATTGTACCGGTCCCGGTCCGGTTTGATCCGGTTCGGTTCGGTTCGTTAATTATTTTTTTTTTTGTTTTAAATTAAATTTTTTATTTTTTAAAATACTAAAATCTAAATAAAAAACACAAAACACATATATTATTCAACAATACACACATTACATTACGTTGGAAAATGAAAATGCATAATTAGAAAAATAAAAACATGAAAATAGACTAGAAATTAGAAAAATACATAAATTTTCAAGTTCATCGACTCAACACTGACTCAACTCAATCATCAGTCATCACGTGGTTGCAGATATTTGCCACCAGCACGAGCTGCCCATTCGGGGTCATGTTGGTTTTCCAAGTGGGTCTTAAACCTCATTGTCCCTCCAGTATTTGTTCCATCTTCCCAATTCCAAACTTTCTGACAAAGAGTACATTGAGCTTTGCCGGTATCATTATTTTTTGTGATAAATTCCCAAACTTCGGATCGTTTAGTTCTTTTTGGAGCAGCAGACGGACCTACGTTAGTAGCACCTTGAACTTGATTTGCATTTGCAGCCATGTTGATAGAAAATTTAATAAAATAGCTTTTTTTTTAAGAGAAATGAATAGAAAATATTGAATTGTTATTAATTTGATGAAATATGGGAGTATTTATAGGCAAAATAGGTAGGGGAGGGTTGTAGGGGCGTTTATGGGTGTGGGGGTGGGAAAAATAGCCGTTTATGGCCGTTGCCAACGGCTATTTTTCAAAATGGAGCGGATTTGGACATAAATTTGAAGTGGGCCGGTCCGGTCCGGTTCCGGTCCGGTCCGGTCCGGCCCGGTTTTGTCGTTTTCTTTATTTTTTTTTTTGTTTTTTGTTTTTTGGTTATTTGTTTTGTTTAAATTTTAGTTTTATGTAATAACTTTTATATAATACTAGTAATCTAGTATTAAAATATTTATGTAATGTAGTATTTTAGTATTATAAAAGTATAATTGAGTAGTTTTTTTATAAAACTTAGTAATCTAGTATAACTTAATAACTTGTTATTTTTCAAACTTAATACTAAGTTAGTAGTATAATAGTATTTAATATTTTAGTATTTTAGTTTTTAGTATTTAGTATTTTAGTATTTTAGTTTTTAGTATTTAGTATTTAGTATTTAGTTTTTAGTATTTTAGTATTTAGTATTTTAGTATTTAGTATTTTAGTATTGAATTGCAAAGAGGAAACTTAATAGCAAAGGACACTTGAGAATATAACAAAGGATTTACTTAATAGCAAGGCGTAACGCATTTTATTGAATAATGGATAATGGTTGATTTTTTGCAAAGTACATAGATATTAAATTGCAAAAACTACATATTAATAAAAAAACTTCTCATTTTCTGAATAATTTCGTCTGGCACCTCTGGAGGAACCGGTGGCAAAGAGTCATCTTGTTCATATTCAGTTTCATTGTCCAAACTTCCATCACCTGATAAAATTTCTGATGATGCTTCTGAATCGGCTACTTTATCTTCTGCAAATCCAAAATTTCTTCGCTCCGATCTAATCCAATCTCTGAATAATACGGCCGTCTCCATTGCTTCTTCCTTCAATGAATGTCTATGATCTCCAATTTGTAATCTTCCTTGGCTAAACGCGCTTTCTGAAGCAACAGATGATGCTTGAATAGTTAGAATATCCCGCGCCATTTTTGCTAAAATTGGAAACTGTGCTTGTTGATCCCTCCAAAATGGCAGTAGTTCATCGCTTCTAAAATAATCAACATCCTTGCAAGCATGAAGTAAATAAACATCAAGCTCGTTGAACCCTCCATCTATCCGGTTTTTTAGATTTAAAAATATAACTAATTGCGAGTCTAACCTTCATAATAGTAGGATCAAATAACTTAAGTCCATCTTTTACAACTAAATTATATATATGACATGCACATCTAACATGAAACAATTCTTCAAAAGGGGGATGCAATGCGGGTATTAACTTAGTAATAGCATAATCATTGTTTGCTGCATTATCAAGAGTTATACTTAAAACTTTATCACTAAGATAATACGCCTTACAAATATCCGAAACTTCTCCCTTAATAAAATTTCCCGTGTGTGGTTCATCGACAGCAGAATATGCTAAAATTCTTTTTTGCATTACCCAATTAAGATCTATCCAATGACAAGTAACTGTTAAATACTCATACCCATTTACACCACGACCCAAATCAGAAGTAAGACAAACTCTACAATCAAAGTGATAAAATATATATCGTAAATATTGTCTATATTCATTTTTAAATTTTATAATATCAGTTCTAACCGTAGTTTTTGGAAAACCTTGAAAAGATGGATTATATACGGTTTGAATATAACGAATAAAACCTTGACAAGAAGCAAATGTAAAAGGTAAGCACTCTACCGCAATCATTTTTGCCATTTGTTCCCTATCTTTCTTTTTATCATAATGCAAAAGCCCCCCCGTCACTGGGTTAATTTCCTGTTGGATTCCACTACCTTGCGATGGAGCCATTCTATTCCCTGAACGAGGGCCACCCGCCCTTGCTTCCCATTTTTCCTTATGATGGTTTTCTAAGTGTGTTCTCAACTTTCCCGTCCCACTATTATGGCTGCCGGTTTTAAATTCCCAAACTTTTTTACAAAGATTACATTTAGCTTTCTGAGCCGGAATATCTTTAGTCATAAATAGCCACACATCCGATCTTTCGGGTCGTGCATATCGTTCTCTACTAGGAGGCATAGGTGGTAATTCAGTTTCTTCATGTTGTTCGCCGTGAAATTGACTAGTGGGTGTTTCATCTAAATTAGCCCCTTCGGTAAACTCTTCATATTGTGTCTCTAACATATCATTATCTAGTGGTGCACCAACATTTATATCATGCAAAAATTGCGAGTCCTCTTCCTGAGTAAAATCATCTAGAAGAGAAGGAGCGCTAGAAGTACCAACTGGTCTTTTACCTAAAGCACGACTACGTCTATCATCATCCCCCCCCCCGGTTAGAAGCACTTGATCTACGACCGCTACCCGTACGCCTAGTAATTGATCTCAAAATTCCAGACATTTTTTATAATTACTAAAATATGCTTCAAACAAATTACTAAAATATGCTACAAACAATAATATTGCACAAAAATAAAATAGATAATAAAAAGTAAGAACGAGTTTACTTGATATCGTGAACTTAGAATGTAGAACTTAGGAAGTGAAAATTGAAACTTGACCGGAACCGCACCGAACAATATTTCCACTTTACTCCAAATATTTTTTTAGTATGCAATTTAGCAAATAGCCTTTTGTAGAAATAAGAGAGATTGATAGAAATTTAGAGAGAATATTAGAGAAATTGTGAATAAATTGATGAAAAATGATGGTATTTATAGAAAAAATAGATAGGGGGGGTATGGGGGCGCCCTAGGGGGG
Source organism: Petunia x hybrida (assembly GCA_037355625.1). Taxonomy (NCBI): domain Eukaryota; kingdom Viridiplantae; phylum Streptophyta; class Magnoliopsida; order Solanales; family Solanaceae; genus Petunia; species Petunia x hybrida. The sequence continues at coordinate 2,058,359 of JBBBVM010000027.1, read as the reverse complement.
TGGGGGGGCCAAAATAGCCGTTTTTGGCCGTTGGGGCAACGGCCAAAAGTGAAATAGCCGTTGCCCAACGGCTAGTTTTGGCTAAGCCCATCAGTGTCCGGTCCGGTCCGGTTCCGGTCCGGTCCGGTCGGTTTCCGGTCCATTTTGGTCCGGTTCGTCCGGTCCATTTTGGACGTGCCGGACCGAAACCGGGTCGTTTTTTTTTTTTTTATATTTGGCCCGGTTTGAGCCGGTCCGGTCCGGTCCGGACCGGTTTCCGGTCCGGTCCGGTTCGGCCCGGCCCAAACCGGGCTATTAGACAGCCTTATTTGCAACCGTACCAAATCCCGAGCCTCTATTCGACGCGCCATGCAAACCTGAGCCTAAATTTTGGAAAAAACAAACCCCTTATTATTATTATTATTATTATTCTATTATTATTATTATTATTATTATTATTATTATTATATATTCTATTATTATTATTATTATTATATATATATTTTTTTTCTTATTATTATTATTACTTTATTATTATTTTATTTTATTAATCATTACACTTTATTATCGTACTAATTCCGTTTAATTCCCGTTTTATTGCGAGGTATATCTTGGCACGAGCAATTCGGGAACGCTTTTGGCTAACTCGCGAATGAGAATAGTCTTTTGCATTGAGGGCATTTGGAGATTGAATTCGGACCCGAGCATTCAGAAATAAGACTTAGGAATTTTAGAAAAAATCAAGACTCCCGCGAGTTGATCAATTTACCGGTTCTATCTTTAACTTTGCCTTCCTTAGATATTTATGTAAATAAAATGTGTGAATTATTTTATTTGATAATAATATTTGATTGCTTGGTTTATTGCTTTACTTTATGTGCATTATCCTTTTTATTTTTGAAGTCGTTATTTAATTTATTGCAAACTGAGACAAATTAGCAAAATGCGTGCAAAAAAATTAAAATATTTTTTCATAAACAAGTTTTATTTCAATTAATTATTTTAGATAATTTTTTTAGAAAAGCATATTTTGCAAATATTTGGAAGCCTGTCGGATTAACCGTATTTTACGGAATTTCGGAAGTGCCTTAAAAACCTTCTTCCGAAATTAATAAAACCTCTTACTTTTAGAATCTCTGGAAGAAAGACCGTCTTTTTTATAAAACGGAGTTTTGCACGCATTTGTTAATTTGGTTCCCTGTTTTCCTTAAATTGGGTGGCGACTCCAAAAACTCCAAAAGAGTTAGTCCATCCTGTCGATATTCCGGAATTTATCCCTTTCGGTGTAATTTTGGGGTTCAACAGCGTCGACTGAGAATACACAGCCCGATGTCGATCTTTTCATTTAAATAAGCGGAGGGTACACAGCCCGATGTCGATTTTTTCATTTAAATTAGCGAAGGGTACACAGCCTGATGCATCGACTGAGGATACACAGTCCGATGTCAATCTTGTCATTTTAAATTAGCGTAGAGTACACAACCCGATGTATCGACTGAGGGTACACAGCCCGATGTCGATTCTGTCATTTTAATTTTGTGGAGTGTACACAGCCCATTGCACCGACTGAGGGTACACAGCTCGATGCCGAATTTAGATCTTAACACAACGGAAGGTATACAACCCAATGCAAAGTTTAACATTGTAACAGGTAGACGACCAGGTGAAAGGATGGCATGACAAAGGGTGTGTAACCAAAATGAAAGAATGATAGGCAACCCTGCATGAAAAGATACACAACTCAATGCAAAATGGGGTATACAGCCCTACGTGACAAGCATACATTTAAAGGAGAAAGAGTAATGGCAAGACAATCCAATGACAGCTCGGCATGACGAAGCAATTACTTTCTGACGAGAAGCACTTAGCAAATGGACATCCTCCAGAGGAGAGGCACATATTCCCTAGCACTAAGCACCTGAAAGCAGACTAGACAAAGGAGAGCTGAACTCAACAGGGAAGTTTACTTTAACTTTATTTTTTATCTCAAATTGCATTTATCTTGATCTTGTTGTTGGGACTCCCCGATCTCTCGACGAACCCTTGCACCATACTATCACACCCGCTCCCAAAATCACTACCAATTGTGCAACCACAAAACCTCAAAGCATCATTCAAATAAGCTTAATTCTACAAACAATGCTTTTGCTACACCCGCAAGTTGCTTAGTTTGCCGATTTCCCAAGCGTTCAAAGCTACAATTCCGTACTCGCACCAGTGGTCTGCCCAACCTTTTCTTGCCGATTGGGTACCAGCTCCGTATTCCTTCCTATTCATGCCTATCTGTTAGATTCGTGCATATTCATCATGCTTTACTCCTCAATGTTCATCAGTTCATTCAAGACAATGTTGAGATTAAGATGACTCCTCTATCGAATTGCAGTGGAAACTATGCACATGTAAACTCCTCTTTATAGGTGTGTCGTGCACCACATTTTCATAACTAGGTTGATTACAAGCCTATTTCACCACACTCGATTTAACGACGTTACCTCGTCTTTGACAATGCCTTGTTGTACCTGCAAACTACCTATCCTGTCAACTTCCGACATGCTCGAAGCCGATCATCTCATGCTCCTACAAGTAATCTGCCTAATTTTTCATTACAAGTTAGGATGGCATTTCACATTTCTTTCCAATTAATGCCTGCTTTGTCTATTCAAGCCTATCTGTGTCAATCGTGCGTGTTTTCGTGCTTAATCGTGCCCATCAATTTGACTCGTACGCATTCATAAGACTCACTCTTCAAATGTTTCCCAGCTCAATCAAGGCAATATTGGAGGCGAGTTTATCATTTATCGAGATGAAGTGGAAACTATGTACATATAAACTCCTTTTTATAGGTGTGCAGCGCACCATATCTTCATAACTAGGATGATTATAAGCCTCTTTTCCCACGCTCGATCTATTGAGGTTATCTCATCTTCGCTAGTGCCTTTGCTTCATTCTTTGTTTATCTCGCCAAAAGGCAAAGCATACATGAATCTAAACTTTATATACTTGAATAAGTTTAGTCTTTACATCCAAAATCGTGCGACATAAACAACTCACATAGGCGACATGCCATTCTAGAACTACACACGGCTTGATTCCCGTGAAAATCGAGATATATAGGCGACTTAGAGATTGGGGTTCGGCCAAAACACCCCAAAACTCTTATTTTCCCTTTCCAAATCATTTTGCCTACCAGTCGTGACAAAATTGGCTACTCCGTCAACTATCTTTGCCCAAAGACTCTTTCATCATCCCCGGGCAAAGAGGGGCAGCTATTGACACCTAATTTTGTCCATCTTTTTTTCTAAAATTGGCAATGATTTAACTTAAGGGTGAAATTTGACTATTTGTGCAAAACGTACATTAGAAATCATGCATTTACGTGCGTTATCCGCTACTTATCTATTACATACTTAAATGTGGCTATATTACATAATTTTGCATAATTTAGGTTATTTGTCAAAACTATGACTATTTGTGCATTTTAGTATATGTATAATATTCGTGGATGTAACTTATAAGTGCATCATTTAGGCTACATATCAAATTTGTATCGATTTATGATCTTTTGTGCAAATTAGTAATTATCTGTGATTATCTATATTTAAAATAATTTTATTTAAGTTTATTTATTAATTATTTGTGCATTTTATACATATGTATATCTATATTTTAATTTTGCATCTTTAAGTTGAATATTGGCCAATTAAAAAGAAAATGTCCAAATTTTTTTATTTAACTCCTCTGTATTTCAAAATTGCTACCAAAATTCTTTATTTATTGAATTGCATTTTTTCCTTCGAACCTAGACAAAATTTCTAACCAGATACATTCTTTTATTTTAATTTTAAAAGTGAATATTTCTTTTTGACAAAATCTCCCTAATCCCTCCTCTTCCTAATTCTATGTCACTCTTTTCCCACTTTCAAGACTACATACATTATTGAGAGAGTCACTCAAATTACCTCAAATAACTCCCCTTATTCTTTTCCTAATCTTATCCCTAAAATTACTCCAACTCTCCTAACAACTACTTTTTCAATTCTTTATCTATAATTTATTTTTTCCCACAAAATCATTAGCACATCCTCACTTACACTCAATATACAACACATAGCAAACCCCCCATTACCCACCTCCTTCAACCAAACACATCTACACACGACCCCACCACCCCTCTCCTCCTCGATACCATATCCAAGACCTTCACACACAATAAAATAGACAAGAAATAGATACAATACCACATCCCTCCTCCATCCATTACACATATGGACATATACATCACAAACACGCACATATCAGTACATCACGCCTACACCTTGTCTTCTCCCTCTTAAAACACATCACATACATCATAATTTCTCTATTACACCATATCAATACTTACGAATTCCCTTCTCCAAAATACACAAACACAGTACAATACACACACAAAAAACCATTGAACTAACAAGAGCCCACATGCAACCCCTCTTGATCTTCTTCCCAAAAACCATCAGAAACATTGCTCACATCGAAAATCATCATCTTCAACCAAAATATCAATACACATATACACACACCAGCCCCTGCTTTCTTTCTCACCCACACTGTCATACATGAACCACTCTCCTTCACTTACGCCACCCAATCAGAAGCAGAAATTTCAAGCATGCACACACACGAACTCATCGCCTTCTTCTACACATACACAGAACCGCCCGAAAAACCCACAAACATAAACGCACACAAAAGCAAAATAGGAACCAATTACAACACACGTGCGCACAGTCATACGAGAGTAGAGGGGTCTCGATCCCAATTTTGTTTTCTTGATTGGTATCAGCAGATCGGGGAATAGGGGCAGTAACAGAGGAATTCAAACCCACCCACACAAATTAAGAATCAGCAGAAACTGAGGGGTTTTTAGGCATCGACAACGCCGAGTTTCCTATCGGAAAGCTCATGGCAGTCGTCTCCTTTCCCATCTCGTCACTTGCTCCATTCGCCGGAGATCTGGCTAAGTTTTAGCCTGTCGACGCTCTTTTATTTTGAATGAATCCTATTGGCATTTAATTTACTGATCTTGCTTACGATTTCCTTGTGTTTTGCTAACTGGTTTTGTTTATAAAGCTGTGAAATTCTTGCCGGGGGTGACACATTTGTTCTGAGTTTGGCCTCACCGAAAAAGCATATCACGATGCAGTCGTACCTCTATTTTGCTTTATGGTTGACCAGGCTTGATTTGGTCAATGTTTAGTTGTTGCTGTTAAAACAATATTACTGCCTAACTCCTATATTATATCAATTGGTCATTGAATTATAAGTTTGGTAATTAGAACATGGTACTACTGATTGTTCTTTTTTTTAAAACATTTACAGGTCCCGACATGACTTTATTAGCTTGGTTACTATTGACTCAGTAATGTGTTGAGAATGCCTATGAAAATATTTTAATTTGAGGCCTATTCAACGATTTGACGGAAATACAATGAATTAACGGATGCTATACCAATTATGACCAAGGAAAATAATTATGCACATTTATTCGAGGCCTATACATTGATTGGAATATGATACTACACTTAAACAGTCCCATACCCTTGTCTCTAGAATAAAAAGGCTATGATGACGTGTATGAGCCGTATTTGCAAAACGAGCCAGTGATGGAGTGGTGGGACTGGCACTTGGCATGGCAACGCGATCGGCGGGCGTGTTTGCAGCCGTACCGACGTCTCTAACCTCTAGCCGATTCATACATACCTGAGCCTACATTTTTATAAAATACTTTTCCCCCTTTATTTTATTATTATTGTTATTGTTATTATTAATACTAACTTATTTTCTCTATATTTTGTGCGATGTAAAATATGGATGAAAGACAGACTATTTTTGAAGGAGAACAACTAGAAGAAAATCCTTTATTTATTATTATTTATTAATATTTCTCATATTTATTATAGTTATTAAATTGTCGTACTAACTTATCTTTATTTTTGCGAGGTAAGAAGTCAACTCGTGGATTTAAAATCTTTTTTAACCTTAATTAATTATATGCATATTTTCGTAACCATTTAATTATTTGTCTATTTTAGTTGGTTGTTTTATTGGCTTAATTACATAGAATCCCAATTATTTAGTCCGGCCAGTATCCACATGTGGTGGAGCCTGGGAGGTACCTAACCCCTTTTTCTCGGGTTTACTTGAACCCTTACCTAGAATTTCTGGTTCGTAGACTAAGTTTCAGAGTTAATTGTATAATTGGCTAGAAATAAAGCAGGTGCCCTAATACGCCTAGTTAAAATATGTTAGGTGGCGACTCCAACTCTTTACCCGTGAGTTACCCAATAAGTCGAGCTTTATTTAGAACTTTAACCGGCTCGGATAAAAATATGATGCGACAACAAGTGAATGTTGCTGTAGAATCTTTTAAACCTTGGATTTGATTTCATATGCCTAGTGTTACTGACAAGATGGTAGAGGTTAATGTTGTTGAGAATATGTTGGATAGACTAAGAGAGCAGGACTCAGTGGAATCACAAAAGGACCCAGTCGACGAACCTAGTTCGAAGGCTGCTCCCCTAGAGAAAGTGCAGGTGGAGGTTGTTTTGAGTGGTCCAGTGGGTGAAGGATCTAGTTCTGCTGAAGCTGTAAAGGAACCTGGGAAAGAACCTGGTTCTTTCTCGGCTCTTGATGCAGTTGATGATGTAGAACTGGGTTGGACTGACTCAGGGGAAAACAAAGAAGAGGAGATTCAGGTGGAAGATGTTGGTGATATGCAGTTGAAGAAAGTACCAAAGAAAAGTATGAACAGAAAATTTGGTGAAGAAGATGAAAAACTGATGGAGAAGAGAAAGGAAGAAGAAGTGGTCCTTGTGAGTGAAACAAAACATGTAAAGGAGAAGAAGAATAAGTTTTTAAAAGGAGGAAAAGTTTTTTTCAGAGAGGTCTGGTAGATGAGAGTTAAGATGAAGGCTCTCAGGCTGGAGATAAGGTTGAGAAGGTGTCTGTGGTTCCTGCAGTCCCTAGAAGAATGGCAACTAGGTCTTCTTTGAAGCAGCAGGTGGCAATGTTTGAGAAGTATGATAAGAAACAAAAGCAAAAGGTGAATGAGGAAAAGCAGGTGTCTGGTGGGGGTGAGAAGGAAGAGAGTGATGAGGATGGGAATTATGTGCACCCAGATGACTACGACTCTGATAGTGAGGTGGAAACAAAGAAAACGAAAAAGGAAGATGAGGAAGAGGTGGATAGAGTGAACTTCTTTGCTAAGCATCAAGTGCTAGCAGGTAGCATCTTGAGTGACTTAGACGAGCATCAAATGAAGCCCCTGGTCAGGAAGGTGAAGGACCAAGGGTGGATGAAGCTTTTTACAAAGGAGGATAGGTGCTTGTAAGTAGAGTAGGTTAGGGAGTTTTATGTTAATTCCACGGTTGCAGCAAGGATGGTGTTCTCAGTGATTAAAGGAGTGGAGCTGGATTTTGGTAGAGAGGAGTTGGGGGTAATCCTTGATGTACCTGCTGAAGGTTACTGCAGGTATATTAAGTTGAAATTGCCCAAAAAAGCAGATGATGTTGCTCCTCTAGATGTGATGAAGAAATTCCCAGGGAAAACAAGAATCACGAAAGAAAGGAAGGTTGAAAAGAAAGAGATGGAACCAGCACATCAGCTGGTATTTGAATTTGTCCATAGGTTCTTGTTGCCTAGAGAGGAGAGGAACACTGAAGCTTGTGCTCTGGATATGACATATATGGACTTGCTGGACATAGGGACCAAGTCAAACCTGCCTGGACTGACTATCAGACATATTAAAAGGATTGCAGACACTGACAACAAGCCGCACTCTTTAGTGCATTCCTACATACTGCAGTAGGTGTTTGAGTATTTTGGTGTGCCCTTGGACAATGGAAAGAAACCAACACATCATCAGAAGTTTGGTATGAATGTCCTGAAGACCTATGACTTCTTCAAGGAAAGAAGGGCCTCCAAGCGTCCAATGCCAGTCAATACGGAGAAAGCTGAAAATAGTGAGGAGTTTGGATCAAAGGAAGTAGTTGAAGCAGTGAAGGAATTGGAGCAGCACTTGGTGGAACTTAATGAAGAAAATGAAGAGCTGAAGAAACAGTTACAGTTGAAGGATCAAGAAATTGATCGCTTGAAAATTGAGTGCAACAAGCATGAAGCTGAGCTGGTGGTAGAAAGGGCCAAGAATTCAAAGAACCTTGAAGCATTTGTCAAGCACTTAAACCTAAAGAACTGATGCCTGCCTATTCCTTATCCTGTCTTTATCTAAAACCTTCCCTTATTCCTTCCCTTGTCCTTAATTTATGTAAATTTGAGACAATTAACTTTTGGTTTGTACTTAATTTGGCTATGTGTTTGAATGCCCTAGATAATTGGTTTTAAAATGCTTGTGTTGATTACTGGTTTCTTATATGGTATTTGTAGTTCTGGTTGGGCCCTTTGATTACTTACTGTATGCTTAGTTAACTTGTTACCTTGTGCTCTAGATTGGACTATATTAACGTGTTCCTGCAGGATTTGAATCTTTTCGATGATGCCAAAAAGGGGAAGAATGAAATGTTGTTGGAATGCTGTGACCTACTCATATATTTTAAATTCTTTCAAATGTATTTTTGTTTCTGTGTCTTGGTGGTTTTTTCTGTACAAGTTCTTAGGAAACATTTATTTTTCATCATCAAAAAAGGGGAATTTGTTGAGCTGGATGTTTTGAAGAATGACAAACGAAAGGCTTAGTGATTTGAAGAAGAACTTAGTCCTTGGTGAGAAGGGCACGACTAATCGAAAAAATTTTATGGAATGAAAATTCATGCACAACTAGGAGTAGTGGCGCGTAGACTTATACGCATCCTAGTTAGCTAAAAGAAGTGGTGTCGGGGCTGTCTCGTTGAAGTGTGAACAAGAGTTATTGCCAAACAAGGAGAGTATCACAAGGAAATCTTGACCTGCCATATTTACAATGTTTCCTAGTAAAAAAATGCTAGGGTTACAAAGCTCATGTAAAAGCAAGTAATTGAGGCAGCCGATCTCAGTTATTCACCATGATAGTTGAGAGAAAGAACAAGGCGAATTCAATAACTCTTAATGTGACGTAACTGTTGAAGACAACCAGTGAAGAACTAAAAGTACAAGCAGTAAATCAGTTTAGGTTCTTCATTATATTTGTCATAGTTTTTATATTTTGATTGTATTACATATCTACTTATGTTAGAAGTCATTGTAATAGGTGAACTTTAAGTGATTGCTTTGTAAAGCTATAGTTTAGCTTCGTTGAGTGATTAGGGTCTAGAGTGTAGCGCCTTGGTTATAGAGTTTGTAATCTAAAACTTGCTCTTTGTGTTAGTGAAGATGTTTCAAAATCCAGAGTGTGGGTTATAGTTTTTCTCCCTTGAGCAAGAAGTTTTCCACGTAAAAATAATGTGCCTTTTAGATTGATGTTTACTTTTGTGTTTGTATTTTTCCGTGGAGGGAACAGCTCAAGAACAGGATTCTTGCGATTAAGAGTTAGGTTCTTCGGTGAAAATCGGAGGGACCTATTCAACCCCTCTTCTAGTGTCCATATGAGATGTGTAAAGATTAACAGCGCCGCCTTGGGTTTATACATCCAGGCTGAGATGCCGCGTCTGCATGGTCATCCAACGATGGGATAATGTTTAGAGGCATTGGGATTTTTACTAGATAGTCGCCTACAATCACGGTAGCGACATCAGGGATTTTCTCTTCAGAGGGACCTGAAGAATTTTGCATAGAATGGATTGAAGAAATTTTCTGATGATGTTCTTTTCTGACTGGGATTGAAAAGGAAAGAACTCAAGATAAATTTTTGTTATGGTTTATAAGAGAAGGATTGCACAAGTACTTTAAATTGTCGTCATTACATTTACATAGGAAAGGTAAAACAAGGGGGCTCGGCCACGCATAAGACGCCGAGTGTAGTGAACATGATGTTGAAGAGACGGTTGCCTTTTTAAATTCCTTGGTGGATAATTTGGCATGTCGCTTTCCCGCCGAATTCATTCCACCCCTAAAAAAATCCTGAAAATTACTCGAGGGGTGGGGAACTGTATGTCTTGGGTGAAAAATTTATCGAGCCTCGGTGCTAGGGCTCGAGGAATCATTTGGTTGAGTCTTCTAAAGACAATCCCCCGAAGAAGCTTACTTTGTTCCCGAGGCTAGATGCCTCGGGCAAGAATAAATTATGACTAAGAGTTATTGCTCGGGGTGACAGAAGGATAACCATCACGAGGCAAACAAGTTACCCCTCGGGGAAGTTTTACTCTCTAGCGAATGGGTTTTTGTCTTCTGTAACTGATGACCGCTATATAGACATTTAAGAGGAAGATCATTGGCCGACCATGATTGAACGTGGAACAATAGCGATTAAATGTATTGATTGCTCTTTTATTCTTATAGACTATAAATAGTCACTGGGAAACTATGTAAAGGCATCCAGAAAATAATCAACACACTTACTTTTTGTCTCTTTGTTATTGTGCGAATTTCTTTGTTGTATTTTCTTTTATCTCACGACTTTGATACAAACAATTTCTTGTTAACTAAAACAAAATTTGATTTAGTGTCATAATCAGATTTAGGCCAACACAACTACTTCATAGAATTTATCCCGGGTTGAGATAGTGTTAGCACAATGACCTCCCGTAGGCAACAATTCGAGTTATCAAATGGCAAGTGCTGCCTCTTAAGAAGAACTCGAGGGCAAGTATTGCCTAAGAAAGAATTTCAATGACAAGTGTTGCCTTAAGCAATACTTTAAGTTATGTGGCAGAATGTGGGAACAAATTCAAATGCAAGTGTTGTCAAAGAAAGATGGGTCAAAGGCAAGTGCTGCCTATTAGACAGTAGTTACGGAAAAACTTAGGGTGGGGATACAAGCGTTATTATAAGATTTATAGGGGCATTTCCATCCAAAATTTATTTATCAAACAAAGCGGATGTCATTTTCACTGAACTGCTATTATGGAGGTAAAAAAGGCAAACCAATTGTTTCAATACCATAGTTTTTAAGTATCCCAATTTCAATTAACGAAATTTGTGCAAGTATTCAATTGGACCGAGAACCATTCAAGTCGTAAGAGTCCATATTAGGAAGGGCATCTTGCACCAATAGCTACTATTAGGGTCTCAATTTAGGGAGCAGTCAATTTTTCCAATGTATTTAATGTCTAACATTAATTGAAAATTAGGGTTGAAGTTCACCAATAGCCTCTACAGAGCTTAAGGACATAGTACCCTAAGTTTTGAACTGAAATTTTAAATTCAGAAAATAGTGTTTTTGAATAACTAAACTTGAAGACATAGTATCCTCAAGTTTAGAACTGAAAAATCAAACTTCAGGACACAACATTCTAACATTTTGCTCAGTCCAAAAAAAACATGAACTTAGGACACGATGTCCTAAAGTATGAACTAAAAAATTATATTTTAGGACACAATACCCAAAAAGTTTTGTCCACTTTTTAAGCTGCGACTAAACTATAAATAATTGCAAAGATGGCTTAATATAACATAGCAGCCTTGGAGTGTCTACATGTGTCATTTCAACTAAGCACGGCGATTTTATGAGCTGAATTACACAAATATGACACGGTAAGCAATGGTTTGCATTTTTTCCCTAAATAACAATGGTTTAGTATAAATACCCTCCATTAGTTTAATGAAACTTATTCCAGATAAAAATACCCCTCACAACTAATAAAAAGACCCACAACATCCTCCCATTCCTGTCTCCCATTCAAATAATCTCTAAATCCTAAAAACATACAACTTTTACATATTTTTCCATTGAAACGAAGATTCAAGGTTAGACTCCTACTGAGTTTTACTAAATGTTGCATTAAATTCTATATAATTTCATTAATTTCTATTTAATTTTGCTTAAAAATCTGTATAACTACATATTACCTGAATGGTCTATGAATTTTATTCATAATGATCCCAAAAACTTGGCGTATGGGCAACAGATGACATTAGATCGATATTCAAGTAGTGAAAATATGAACTGCAAGTTGCCCATTGCTCTGGTGCAATGTGAAACTTACAGAGAAAGTCTTCGCCAAGACTTTAAGCTCTGGTGCAATGGGCAATTTGCAGAGAAAGTCTATTCAAGTCTTGGCTATTTCCAAGCATTTATGCTCTGGTGCACATTGGCACTTGCAGAGAAAGTCTCTGTATGTCTTGGCTATTGCCAAGCGTTTAAGCTCTGGTGCAATGGGCAACTTGCAAAGATAGCTATTGCCAAGCGTTTAAGCTCTATTGCAATGTGCAACTTGTAGATAAAGTCACTGTAAGTCTTAGTAATAGCCAAGACTTTAAGCTTTGGTGCAATGGGAAACTTGCAGAGAAAGTCTTTGCAAGTCTTGGAAATAGCCAACACATTAAGCTCTGGTGCAATGAGCAACTTGCAGAGAAAGTCTCTGCAAGCCTTGGCAATAGCCAAGACTTTAAACTCTGTGCAACATGCGACTTGCAGAGAAAGTCTCTACAAGTCTTGGCAATAGCTAATACTTTAAGCTCTGGTCCAACAACATGGGCAAGATTTTACCCAACATTCCTTTCCTATTTACCAATATCCTACTTCTATCTTGGTGATCTATCCCTCAAAATCTGAGCATATCATTCGTCTTTATTATGTGCAGGGTTAGTATTATGGCAACAAATTGCATATAGAGCTTACAATGGAAAATGGGATGAGTAATAAATATATGAATCATGAAATAAAGTTGATCCTTGTGAAAGATGGCATTATCTACCAGGCATTTGAAAAAGAAACTTTTAGTACTCTAAGCATCAGCAGCGATGAGAGTGAAACAAAGATATAGTTTGGCACCAATATAGAAACATGCAAGTGCATTATCGTAACAAATGATCAAGAACTTATCACTTACATGTATTTGCTGAAGAATGATGAGAATTTCAGAAAATCCCGTTTCATAATAGAAGTTATTAAAAGGAATAACCCGTCATCAAATAACAGCAGAACCACTAGCACAAAGAAATTCGTTGTGAATGAAGCAAACCATAGCATTGTGTTGTGTCAAAAAGAAAGGCAATTGATTGACTTTACAAGAAAAAAGTTACTCCATAATTGATTTAGTTACTCTTATGAACTTGAATTTAAATTGTTAACGATACTTATTATTTGCACTATTAATGAACACTGGGTATGTTGTTGTTGTTGTACTTATAACCACTTTACCTCGACCTTTTGGCAAGCAGCCAACACTTTCCTCAATCTCCCCCTTCTCCAGGCTAAATTTCCTTGATGTCTTGGCAGGCTAACATTCACCCTTGAACCCTACCTTCTCGAAATCCAACAATTGTCTTTGAGTTCTTGGCAAACAGACAACACTTTCCTCGACTTCCTCCCCCCTTCTACGAGCCAACATGCCGTCAAGTATTGGTAGAAAAATATTTACCCTCGAACCCTTCAATCGTGACTCCGATGGAGACTGCAAGACTTGGCAAAAAGGTAACACTCTCCTCGCCCCAATTCCCCCTAGCACGTCTAACTTGCCTTGAAGTCTTGGAAAAACCAACATTTGCACTCGACCACTTCCATACCACGTAAATGATATTTTCCCGCTTTCAAAGCACAAATGCAGAATAACCTATGTGAATGAAAGAGAAAAAATATATATTATGCAGCACTAACAAACAATTAATGCAATCGTACATATAAAATGAGACAATTTATTAACCAAAATATTAAGAGCTATAAGAATACACCTTATACCATTAGTTTCATGCATATATTCATACATTCTAAACCAAAAAATACTATTATAAAATTCATATGAAATAATCAACACAATTAACATTCCCAAAAAAATTAAAAATACAACTACTCATTCACAAATACTACAACATGTTCAATTTTTTCTTCCAACAGCAAATTCAGTTCTTTCTTCCAACAACTTATAGAGAAAGTCTCTGCAACTCTTGGCAATAACCAAGACTTTAAGCTCTGTTGGATTGGGCAATTTGTAGGAAAAGTCTCTGCAAGTATTGACAATAGGCAAGAGTTTAATCTCTGGTGCAATGAGCAACTTGTAGAAAAAGTCTCTGCAAGTATTGGCAATAGCCAAAACTTTAAGCTCTAGTGCAATGAGCAACTTGTAGAGAAAGACTCTGCAAGCCTTGACAATAGCCAAGACTTGAAGCTCTGGTGCGATAGGCAACTTGCAGAGAAAGTCTTTTCAAGTAATGGCAATAGCCAAGACTTTAAGCTCTGTTCAATGGACAACAAGATGATGTAATGGCTATAGCCAAGAAGAACCTTAAAATCACCTTAATCAAGCAAACCAAGAAAAAAAAGTTCACAAGAACCTCAAATTAATACGATGATCATCAATCAAAATAATTAAAAAAAACTAACAAATAAGTATATTAATAATAATTACCAAAAAATACACACAAAAGAAAAAAAATACAAATAAAACATTAGGCGAAATAGAAATTATATTATAACACAAATTAAATAAAGAATAATAAAATAAATATAAAGAAACACACGAAAAAAGAAGAACATACTAGCACCTAGAATCTTAAATCTGCAGAACACAAAGAAGAAAGAATGAAATGAAGAAGGAAAGAGAAAAGCAGACATTGCAGAATGTGAATTAGGTTAGGCAGGAGTAAAATAGTCCTTTCACGTGTTAAATAATGATGGAGAGGGAATTTTGCTAAGACATTTAAAAATGGGGGCAAATCTCCATAACCAGTGGTTAAGGAGGGCACCTTGTGAATTTTTTTGGATTTTTTGGTAGTTTTTTTTTTCTTGTTTTTTTTACATGCCCATAGCACATTGTCTACTTTTTAAATTTAAGCTCTATATCAGGAAAAAAAAAAACCTTGGCTCCCACTTTTCCCCTCTCCCGCCACTAATCCACCGACTGCCACCCTCTTGCTGATGGGCTGCAATGGCCAGTGACCGAAAATTTGAAATCAACGTAATTTCACCGAAATTTTTTATTTTTTCGTCACTGTACTTTTTTTGTTTAACTGGAGTTATTTTTTCGGTATTATTTAATCATTGATTTTGGAAAATGTATGCACACATATCTGCAAACCAATGAATTATAAATGTATAAATATAGAGAAATATGTATACAAGGAGAAATAAAAAAAAAATACAAAATACTGAAAATTTATACAAACATCCATGATAATACACAAATATAAAAATTTATATAATTTTATTCATTTAAAATACACACGTATACAGATTTATACATGTTTACAGAAGTGAATAAACTTGCATAAAATTTATAAGCACATACAAAAAATCTTATATTGTGTTTTGTGCATATCCACATGAGAAACTTAACAAAAACACAAACTATATATAAGTTCCTACAAGAAGAATTTAGAATTAGTAGGTCTCGCAGGAACTTTTGAAAGAAGTACAATAAAAGAAAAGAACATGATTAAAAAAACCTCATTAGAGCTTTGATCGAAATTTACTTCGAAAAATCATGATCATTCTTCAAAAAGTTTTTTTTTTTAAAAAAAAAAAGTGGGAGTTCTTTTTTTTTTTTAAAAAAAAACACGGGGTTTAAAAAAAAAAGTGGTTGTGGCAGAAGTACGTTGGCGGCAGCAGTAAGAAGAGGGGATAGAGGTGATCCCCTTTGCTCTTTGGATGTTTGTTTGTTTTTTTTTTTTTTTTTTTTTTTTTTTTTTTTTGGAGGAGCTGCTAGAGTTTGCAATTTATATTTCAAATTATGCCATGTAGGGGCCTACTCGGGCAAGGTTCTTAAGTAGAAGTTCATATTGGTAATTTTTGTGGGCTCCCTATTTTTAGTGTAAAAATCTCGGGACAATTACATTGAGAGACACCCCACTCATGAAAATTACCAAAAAAGACCCCTATTTTGCTACCTTACCTGACATAGCACCCCCCTCCCTTTTTTAAAATTTTTCTTTCATTCTATAGCACCCCTATTTAAAGAAAAAAAACCCTAGCCCCCATTTTCCCTCTCTTCTCCTTCTCTCCTTCACATTTTTCTCTCTTCTCTTCCCCATAAAACCTAACGCCGCCGCCGCCACCCCCAACCCTTCCACCACTGCCCCACCGTCACCTCCTCTCCTCCAAGCCACTGACGTCGTGGTCACCACCACCACCACCACCGCTGCTTCTTCTTCGTCTCGTTTTCTTTTTTTTTTTTTTTTTTTTTTTATTATAACAATGTCGATTTTGATTGTAAATCTCGGTTAAAACTCCGGTCAGTTTGTTTAAAAAAGTTAGTTTATCATATTTCTTCTTCTTTTTACACAATTTTCATAAGTATCCATTGAGATCTACTAGTTTTTTCTAAAAACTTTTTAGATCTAGTGTTTTTCTTGTATAAAACTGTATAGATCTGGGATGTTTGTTAAGCTTTTGTGTAAAAGCTGCCCGAAACACTGTTTAAAGTCAGTTTTGCGAATTTATACACTTTTATACATTTTTATACATTTTTATACAAGTTTATACAATTCTGTAAACGTGTATAAAATTGTATAAATCTGTATAAGTACGTATTGACAGTGTATAAAACACATTCTATGTATTGTAAAATTTGTATAAAGCTGTATATGCGTGTATGAACAATGAATAAATTGTATAAATTTCAGATTTGTGCACTTTTTATGGTTGTTTTGTATAAAATTTATGTTTTTTGTGTATATTTTTGTATTTTTCTTTTTGCATACACAATTTTCTATGTATTTACATGTATAATTTATTATTTTGAAAGATTTAGGTGTATAAAATTATCAAAAAATAATTATTTAAACAAATCCACAAAAAAAATAAGCAAATCCGGTGAATTTTTGATTTTCCGGCCACCGGCCACCGCCGGCCGGTTGCGGCAGCGGTGGTGGCTCAGTTTCTGGTGGCGGGGCAGTGGTGGGGGAGGGTGAGGGAGTGGCTCCTAGGGTTTTTAATTTAAATGGGTGCTATGTTATGTAATTTTGAAAATAAGGGGGTGTTATGTTGTGTAATGTAAAAATAAAGGGGTGCTATGGATGAAATGTGGCCTCTCATTTGTAATTTTGTGTTGTGGGGTGCCTAGTTTTGAAAATTCCCCAAAAATCTCGTTATGTTATGCGGGCCTGTTATGCTTGGTTCATTATTTGGGAAGAAGTTGACATGTAATCATATCCTAATTAATATAAACATTATTTGAAAACTGTTTAATCTCTAGCCATTTCATAAGAACGAGGACAAACATACTCTCTTCATATTTGCTGATGTTGGTGTGATCGATAAAGAAGGTTGACGTTGTTACACGCGTACATCACCTATGAAAAGTATTATTAATAAATCTATACAACTAATAAAGCTTAGGTGTCAACAATGAATAGTACACAAAGCTCAAGGTACAACTAATAAAGCTTAGTTGTCACCAATAAAAATTAAAAACTAATAAAACTTAACACATGATTTCCCCTGAAATTTGGATTGACACAATTCAATTTTCAAAAACTTTTTCGTTGAATTTGAATACACACAATTCAAAATTCCCAAATATTCTAAAATTAATTGGACTGAACCGTAATGAAGTTGTACAACTAATAAAATTAAGCTACCACAGGTAAAAGAATGAACCTTAAAACTCAGTATCCAATCAATAAATGTTAGGTGTTACCAGTAAAATGTACAAATCAGTTAAGTTAATTATCCCAAAACTTTTAGGTTTTTTCCCTGAGACATGGATTGAGACCAAGACTACTTGAATTTGAACTAACACCGTTCGAAGTTTAAGGAAAAAACCAAAAAATCTAAATTGAATTTCAGGAAATTGTGCTAGAGTTAGTTTGAAATCCCATGATATTTTCTTGAAATTAAGTTCAAAATTTCAAGAGATTGTTGTGGAGCTCGAACAGTTATTGTCCTTAAATTAATGAATGAGATGAATATGAAAGGGTAAGAAAGTCCTTTTACAGTATAGAAATGGCTACTCGTCGATTATACTTAAAATGTTATCTAAATTCTATTTAACAGCTCTACAAGCACAAATTATACTTCCATATCCTTCTCTTCCTCCTCCTCCTCCTTCATCCTTCTACTTCTTCTTCCTTCTATAAATCTAATCCAAATAAAAAAATCATTTCTAATCCAATTGACAAACATAGTTTATCCCCGCATTTCTTCCCCATCATTGTGTTTTGAATAGAATCAAATAGACAATTTATGGTGAAATTAATTTTGATTTCGTGATAAAAATTGATGTGGTTATGATGAATTTAGAAACAGTCCACTAATTAAGACTCTTTACTCAAGATGAATTTGTAGCTTGCCTCCAAGCCGGTTCATCCATGAGGAAGCAAGAGATCTTGCCGCTGATAACTTTGATCTCGAATGACGAGAAAAGGTGGCTAAAAACGACAAGCAATCCCGGTCGTTAAAGACTAGCTCTAGCTGAGGGGTTAGCAGTAACCTAGGTACAACACAGTGCTTACCAAGCACCAAGCGCGAAGAAGAAGGGCCTTTGGCACTTAAGCTGTATGTGGTAAACTCTCACATGCTGTTCTTTGGGGTTAAAGAATGGCTTCATACGTAGGAGACACCATTCCTTTCGTACTCAACAGTTTTAAGACTGTGCCTCTTCTCCATCAACTGGAGTGGGAATTGAAGGAATATAAATACAGCGGAAGCAATTCCAGGATCATGACTCACATGTAATCTAGAAAAACTAGAAGGCTATTTAGTTTTACATAAACATAAAACGGAATACCTCTTGAAGCGTATCTGGAACTGCGAAACGAGTCTTGAATCACGAGCAAGAGAATCTACGGGATCGTCCTCCGGTTCTATGATCTTATGTCGTGTGCCTTAACAATACTCAGACTAATAATACTTGGATGGAACAAGTATTTCAGAGAGAGAAAACTAATAGGGTTTTCATGTGTTCTTCCTTTTGGCCAAGAGTCCTCTTTATATAGTTTTAGGGTAAAACCCTTTTCCAAAACTGTTTAGGATATCTTTCCACCAAGAAACCTCTCCCCTAGTCCTAATTGGATTCGGTCACAACAGGGACCACATAATCAATTAACAAGGCTTCCAATTATGGAATTTTTTTTCTCAAGAATTAATATTTCCACAATAAATTACAAATTATTTTCACTAGAAATTCGTAATAGCTTCCTTAGTTGAATTTAGAATTCTTCCATCAAATCCTATTTAACTCCCCATGTTAAGATTACAGACACCAATCAATATTATTAAACTACTGACAATTCAATATATTGACTAAATGAATATCCTTTAGACTTTCGATTAACTTATTCCATGTGCCGGATATAAAATCTACTGGCCAGATTTATATATAGAAACTTATAAGCTTTCATAAAGGGGTGTCATCAATCTCTATACCGAGACGTGGAATCTATCAACTAGCTATTACTTCGAAAATACATATTATCATTATCCAACTTATCAGGAATTATTTGACCCAAATATCGTGGACCTCAGCTATTGATAAATCAAGACAATGTATAATATACACTACTAATAATAGCTATATCAAGATTAAGAGTATAAGTACATTTGATGAGCTAGAGAGTTTGTTTTATAATAGTCAGTATAAAAATACTTATCTCTACTTGGTCCGTTCAATGCACACAAAGCGCACTACCACAAGAAGTTGGAACTATACCGTTTCCATAATCAAGATAGATTATCTTGTATTACAATCATACCAATGACTTTGTCCAATTTCCATCTTAGATTGTAAACCTTACTTTATTATTTATAAGAACCGATGATTTAATTCTTCCGTGTATAAGCTTAGCTCTACACACTAAATCAACTACTGTATAAATAATAGGACACATATGACACAATTGATCTAAATAAATAATAATTTATTATATTTAATAAATAAATAACTAATTGTTCAACTAGGAATAATCCAACTTAAAACGCATAGCTATTAGTATATCCCAACAGGAATAGCAAGAATAAAGAAAGAGGAGAAGAGACCTATATTAACCCTTTATACTATATATAGTACTTTATTAAATTAAAATTTGTACAATGTCTAATTTGTTTTAAAAAATGAATATCCGGAAAAAGTTTCTTTGCATGATGAGTATTTAATTATATCTTATTCCAAACAAAAGTACAAGCAACTGCCCCCCTTTCTTGAATTTCTAAAAACTAATAAGCCATTGCTCTTAATTGTTTTTAATCTTCCAATTAATTCTTCCATTATAAAGAAAAATATTAAATAGTCCCTTTCTTCAATATCCTCAAAATAAAGAAAAGGAGAAAAAAGAAGATCGAAATAAATGCTACTATATGTATATTTAGGTCTTCTATTCCTTAAAAGAGTTGATAGTTATGAAGAAGACAGGCCATATAGAAACTTCTAATGCTTAAAAAATTTCTGATCGTGCTTTTTCTTGAATAAGGCACACATTTTAGTACTGTCAAGTTGTCCTAGACATATTACGTTACTTAGGTACAAAGCAGATTGTTCTAATTTTAATTGTCTCTATCTCGAAGTCTTCTAGGTCAGCCATTGCCTTTAGAATTTTTTTGGGCAAAAGACTAATTCATGCAGAAATCCATGTCTTCTTGTGGAGGAAATATTCCACTAATTTCAACCATTTCTTTTACATTTGGCAAGTAGTGCCGTCCTTGTTTACTTATATGCCCTATTCTCTTGTGTTCATTCTTTTCTCCATAAGTTATGGGTCTCCACTCTTCGACTTAGCATTCTTTTTGTTTTGTAAATGAAAATTTGGCAGTTTGACTAATTTTTTAGTCGTCTAGAGTGATGAATATTGGAGAGCTTTTATTTTAATATATACTTTAGAACACCTTAGTTTTCGTTCATGGGTACCCACCATTTTCAGCCGTCCATATAGCACATTGAAAGGTTGGTGATAAGTCAATTTTCTAGTTTTCTTCTTCTGTTTGATAGGGAGTTGAGTTAAGCCTTTAACTAAAACTTGATTTTTGATTCAATCATGCAACGGTTAAAACTCTTTTTGTTGGTTAGAAGGGAATCAATTGGTTGTAACAAATCCTCTATTCCTTTTTAAGTGATTGGCTAAAAGATAAGCTTAATCTTTTACTATTCTATTTATAGGAAGTGTTCTTTTTCCATTTTTAAATGTGTAATATATTTGATATAACCAACTCTTAATCTCTACCACCCATTTACCTAATCGGCTGTAGAATTATTTTAAGTAATATGTTTTTTGAAATGGAATCTTCAAACAGCCTAAGTAGTACACTAATAACGGGAAAACGTATTCGAAATCAGTGTTTCCGTTAACCAATATAACTAATACAGAACAAGTGTTTCGCATATAAATTTTTATCATTTGATCATAGTTAAATACATATGTTCTTATGTTAATTATAACTGCTTATGTTAAGTTGTTCAATTACAAATTAAACACCTGCATGGTGATCAGTGAGTGCTTTTCTCTAATTATGTCCTAGCTAGGTCTTCTTGTTTTATGGGCTAAGATGTTTGATATGTACTAATTGCTATAACTATTGATAAGTCAAAAGTGCATAAAAGACAAAGTTTAAGGACAAATAAACCACCACAATTATACGCTCCTTATATTTTTTTAAGTCAAAGGCTGGCCCTCTTTGAGAAATTCTTCCCCTCCTTTACACTACAAAAACCATTACCACCCACCCTTGTCCAATGCAATACTCAAGAAACTTCTCTCTCATTACCTTCTCTCTTTCTCTGCATCTTCCCAGCTCTTTCTTTTTCCCTCCTACTTACAATCCAAAATATTTAACAAAATGTTAGGCAAGAAGTTTGGTTCAATGAAGAAACTAGCTAAGAAGGCTATGATTATTAGAACCGCTAGTGTTCATCATGATCAGCAATCACAACAACTTGAGTGCTTGATTGTTAAGGATGATCATGAAGACCAAGGGTCTACTCCCACAAGTGCTAAGTCCTCAACAAATAAAGGAACCTTTGTTATCTATGTTGGGGACGAACGAGAGAGATTCATGGTGCCAACGAGCTACCTTTCCCATCCATTATTCAAGATTTTGTTAGAGAAGACATACAATGAGTTTGGTTTTCAGCAAACAAATGGCCTTGTGGTGCCATGCAGTGTTAATGCATTTCAAGAAGTGGTAAATGCAGTGGAATGTTGCAACGGGAAGTTTGACTTTGGTGACTTGGTAGGGGAATTTCTGTAAGGTCGATATTTGCAGGGTCATATGGGATCTTGATTCAAAAGGAGGTTAATCGATATGTGAATTATGGCATAGAGTTGAAGTATATTACTTTTTGTTTCACTTTAGTGTGAGGATATAGTATGGAGAAATAGATTGAAGGATTAATCAGACCTTGAAGAGGTAATTAATTACATTCCAATCTTCTTTTTATACCAAGGAATTAGTTAGTGTAAATTAAGATAATCTCAATATCCTAGATAAGCCTCCTTTTGCTTTCTCCGTGAGGTAGACCTGGAGAGAAGAAAGCTGAGAGAAGTAATCTTGTTGGTAATGTTTCTCGTTAATTTAGTGCCACTGCCAACTAGTTAAAATTGTAAATTTGTAGTGACAAGAATTGAAAAGGAAATGTCGTTGTATTTCACCTTTTGGCCCTTCCGATTGCATTAAGGCCAGTTTAAGGATGCTCATTTCTATCATTTCTTCTCTTCACCCAATTGTTTTCTTGTCATTTCACGTGTTTTAATCAAAATATTTACCGTGCCATAGTTATCAAGTCATAAAAGTGTTTCTAAATATTCAAAAGGGACACTTGTTAGTTTGGTTATCATCAAGAGGTGCATATTTTATATATATTTGATTTGATTTAGTCAAATATTAGATACTAAACACAGTGTTGACGACATTAGCCAAAAACAAAGTACTTGGCTGCATGTTAGTTGGAGGAGCTTAATTAGTGATTGATTCCATAAGCCGATGGTTTTTTTGACTCGATCATCATTTTAGTAGTTAGGTAGGTGGTGTGCTGAAATGAACACTAGTCATGAATGACTCAAGGAATGTTTTTTATTTAATCCTATATTTTTTAAAAAGATGCATTGTATAGGTGGCGGAGCCATGTATAACAAAAGAGGTAAATTCAATCCCCTTAATCAAAACATAATCCAGGCCTTTCCAGGGTAATTTAAGTCTTCGTTCCATCATACGAAAGAAATGAAGAAGTGTTGTTAGAAAGGAAAAAACTTACCCACACCGGGTGTATACACCTAACCATGAAAATTAACCATGGTCAAGTGATTTAATAAAGAGAGGATATATATTCATTAACCATGATTGAATGATGATGATGTATTTGTAAACAAATGGTGTGCACTTATTGGTTGGGTGTATACACCCGGTGTGGGTAAGTATTTACCTGTTAGAAACCATGAACTGAAAAACACTAATGCAGTAGCTTTTGATGATGTTCTAAAATTACGTAATTACTCAATTTGGTCTTGTAGTTTCACTTAAAATATTAAATAAGGAAAGTTTCTACAGTCATCAAGCCTGCAAACTGACATTGAAGATCAGATGAAAGATAGATATGGTTAGAATAATAGTTTGATCAGACAAAACTTGACAATTGCTTTTTAACCGAGACACCTGTACGGAATCTAGCTGTGTACTTGAAGAACTGGACGAAACCCCTACTAGAGGGGATCCGTTCCCCCAAAGCACAGTGCACAGAAATATATTAGCTTTATTACGTAAGTCAACGTAAATAACAAAATTCTTATATTTTTAGCTTAATACAAGTCTCCAACTTCAAGTGATGAGACATAAACAGTATTGCAAAAACATTCTTCTGGAAAATAAATTGAATGGGTTGAGCCAGTGAAAAATGGAGAGAACGTAGATTGGTAGAAGATGAAAGACATTCTGTTGACTATAATCTAGTGCAATTGTACCATTCAGATAAGCTGTGATTGGAATCTTCAATTTTACCTACACTGTGTTTGACACGACATCTACACTGGTATGGGTGTTCGGTATATATTCGATCTTGCAAATCGATATTGAGTATTTTAGTTGAATCGTGAGTTTTAAAGATTGATAAATAAAGGATCTGGTAATGAACCTAGTTTTTAGAAGAAGGGGCAACAGATCGAAAGGATGTTGAGTCAGATTCTATGAAAATGGACTAGCAAAGGAATAGACCGACAGGCAATCCATGTTGAACTATGAGAAGTTAAGTGCGTGCAAATTGGTATTCCTAGTCAGTAAAAGAGTTGTGTCTTAGCCGCCTCTAGTTGATTAAAAGAGACTCAGAGCTATAAATGGAATGTCGCAATATGAGATCTTCTCTTTGCATATTTTTAGAGAAGAATCCTAGTTGGGGACTACTATGGTTTTAACCCTCTATAAATGTAAGTGAGGCGGACTGAAATATTTTTCATTCACTACGAGAGTTCAGAGCAAAGGTGTAACAGCCTAGCTTGCTAGTTATATTGTCCGCATTAGGTCTACGCACGCACGAGTTTAAAATGCGTCATTAGAGTCTAAGGCATGAATACTTATATACCCAACATCTCTCATGTGTTATGCCGATGAAGATACTCCTTAGCTGGGCTGTCACATATGCCCCCTCTAATGGACTCAGCGTCCTCACTGAGGCTTGCCCCGCGTACCCGGCATTCACCTAGACTCAGCAATGAGGTTTGCCCCGCATACCCGAGATTCACCTAAACTCAGTTGAACTTTGTCCCACCTCGACAAGGCTTATATGAATTGGCTCTGCCATCTGTAATAGCCCAGCCCACTACTGATATTGTCCGCTTGGGGCCTAAGCTCGCTTGGATTTTAAAACGCGTCATTAGGGTCTAAGGTATGAATACTTATATACCCAACATCTCTTCTGTGTTATGCCGATGTGGGATACTCCTTAGCGGGGGGTTTCACAAAAGGAAAAACAACTTATTATTCGTGGGTGAGTGAACAAGGCAGAGCGCAGTGGAAGAACCAAGTACTGAAGGAAGTTCACATAGTATTCTTAGAGTACTCTAGTTTCTGTTGTTGAGATTAAACTGTTACCTATTTGCTTGTACTAGAAGCTTTGTAATAGGTGTTCTTTGTAAGGAAATACTTTATACAAGCTAGAGTTTAGTGTCCCTTGGTTATAGGGATTGTAACCTAAAACTTGCTCGTTGTGTTAGTGGATTTGGTTTAAAAAATCTCAGAGATTGGGTCGTGGTTTTTGACCCTTGAGCAAGGAGTTTTCCACGTAAAATTCCTGTGTTCGTTATTTATTACTATTGTAGTATTAGTGTTTGAGAGAAACTCTGCAAGAACTAAGATCTTGAAGAGATGGGCAAGGTTCTTCAGTGAAGAAAAATCGAAGGATACTATTCACCCCTTTTTAGTGCCCATTAATGGTGCACCAAGTGCAACAAGTGGTATCAGAGCGGATCTTCTCATTACTAGGCTAACACCTAGAGAAGAATTTAATCATGAGTGCACCATCAGTTATAACTGAAAGACAATCTATCATTAGGCCTCCCAGTTCAATGGGAAATACTATGGTTGGTGGAAAGTAGAATGGAGGACTTCATTCAAGTAGAAGACTGTTAACACTAGTTGATTGTATCTAAAGGTCCTTTTGTTCCAACCAAAACGGTTAGAGAAGGAGCTGCTTAACAAACACTTCCCAAAGAGAAGTATGAGTACACTGATACTGATTTCAGAATGATTGAAAAGAATGCTAAAGCCAAGAAACTTGTCATTTGTGGACATGGCCCTGATGAGTGTAATCGAGTGTCATTATACAAGACATCAAAGGAAATATATGATGCATTGGAAGTCGCACATGAAGGAACAAGTCAGGTCAAGCAATTAAAGAAGATGTTGCTCAAGAAGAAGTTAGAACTATTTGCTATTGGAGAAAATGAGTCTATACAGGATATAATGACTACACTCACCATCATCTCTAATGAGATGAAATTACTAGGTATGGATCTCCCAGATGCAGAGATGGTGAACAAAGTTCTTAAGATTCTCCTTAACTTTTGCGATGCTAAAGCTACTGCTATTATCGAATTCAAACTACTAGATAAGAAAATATTGGATAAGCTTGTTGGAAGTCTGAAGACTCATGAGATATTGAAGCAGTTAAGAATCAAAGAAGTACCCTAAGAAGAAAAAGATTCTGGCAATGGAAGCTATCGAAGGAACTGAGCCCGAATGGACTGAGAGAGAGCTGACCTTAATTGGTTCCCTTAGAAGTACCTTAAACCACCAATCCAAACTACTCTGGTTGCTTCAAGCGTGATAAGAAGGAACATGCTATCAAAGACTGTTCAATGTGGAAAATTGAGTGGAAGAAAAACAGAGCATCAAATGAGAAGGAGAAAGGAAGACTTTGTTGCTACTTAGGGACCTTCTGACAATGATACTGACATGGAGGAAGAATCTAATGATAAGTCACTTCAGGCACTGATGGGATTAGCTGATGAAGCCACTGAAGGTAGGAGCATAGGCAAACCTCCCATATATAAAGGAACAAACTACATGCAGTGGAAGAAGCAAATGGAAATTTTTCTTTAGGCCACTGATTATAGTCTCTGAATAATTATGAAGCAGGGACCCTACATCCCTCTCAAAAGGAATTCAAATGGATCCCTAGTACCAACGGTAGTTGAGGAACTTGACTGACATGATCTGGATTGGCTCCAAGCTAATGCAAAAGCAAGTGTAGTACTAAAGTCTAGTTTGGATGCTGACGCGCAAACTCAAGTATCAGGTTGCAGCATAGCGAAGGAGATCTAGAAGAACTTGAAGGAACTTTACAAGGGTAAATCTCAACAGAAGGAGTCTGAACTCATGGTAACGAGTGATGAAGAATCTACTGATAAGGCTGACGTAAGTCTTGCTGACTTAAAAGAAAATCTTCATACATATCTCCCTAGAAAGGTTTCCTTAGTCGTGATCACTTTAATTGAAGGATATGAAAATTTGAAGGCTGAGAAGCACCAACTTCCTACATTTGTGTTTGATCTTAAAATAAAGTGTAAGCACTAGGAAGAAGAAAATGTTGAACTTGAAAAAAATAATATAGCATGCAATGCACATAATCTTGAACATAAGACTAGAAAAAATTGAAATTAAAAGAAGCTGGTGGTTAGTTAGTGAGATTCAAACTAGTTTTGAAGCTGAGCTCAAAAAGAAAAATGAGGCTTTAAGGAAATTGAAAAGAACCGGGTTCTTCAAGAAAAAATTAAAAAAAGCTAATTATGAACTACCAGGCTCACTAAATGGAACAAGTCCTTTGATGCTATGAACTGGTTTCTCAAAAATCAGAATAAGGTAAAAAGGGCGTCGGATATAAGAAACCTCTGCCTGATTATAACCGTAAAAGCAAATATGTAGGACTTCCCTATAACATGCTTTTCACTTATTGTGGTATAAAACTTTCATGGATATTAAAAGGGAAATAATGAAGAAAAAAATATTTGCTTTGCATGGATGGGCTAAAAAGGACTTGACTCATCCATTCTCTCATAAGAAGGGACCCTAGTTTGTCTGAATTCCTAAAACTAACCGCTGATTTTATTTTCTAGGCTGCAGTAGGAGTGAACAATCCTAGCTGGATACTTGATAGTGGTTGTTTAAGTCACATGAGTGGAGATAGAAGAAATTTTCGCTCACTAGAGGAGGCAAAAATGGTAAAATTGTTGGTCTTGGGAAGGTTGAGAGGTCCCTTGATTATGCTATTGACAATGTGTATTCTGTTGATGGATTAAGGCACAACCTGTTAAGTATCTCCCAACTGTGTGATAGAGGAAATGAAGTTAGCTTCTCATCCGTAGGCTGTATTGTGAAGAACCTACAGAGTGGAGAAATAGTATTGGAAGGGAAGCGAGTGAACAATGTTTACAAGGCTTTACTTTGTTCTCTCCTTGAGAATACTCTGACTTGTCTGAATGTGCAAGAAAGTGATTCACAATTATGGCACAAAAGGCTTGATCTGCAAGCTTATAACAGTTGAATAAGTTTGTGTCCAAGGAGCTGGTTCATGGGTTGCCTAAGAAGAAGTTCGAGGACATCAAAATGTGTGAGGCTTGTGTCGGGGGAAGCATGTAAGTTCTTCATTCAAGTCAATGAGAGTGGTTTGTACTTCCCAACCACTTGAGTTAGTGCGTATGGACTTGTGTGGTCCTATGAGGGTAAGGAGAGGAGGGGGTAAGACATTTGTGCTAGTAATCGTAGATGACTACTCAAGATACACCTGGACCTTGTTCCTTGCATCCAAGGATGAAGCTTTTGAAAATTTCAAGGATTAAGCAAGCATTGTTCATAAGAAACTGAGTTTTCAACTTGTGAGCATTAGGTCCGACCATGGCACTAAGTTTGAAAAAGCAAAGTTCAGTGAATACTGCAATAAACATGGCCTAGATCACAACTTCTCTAACCAAGGACCCCTAATAAAATGGTATGGTTGAAAGGAAGAATAGGTCATTTGAAGTATGGCGAGGACAATGTTACTGTCTAGTGGTTTGGCCAAGAACTTTTGGCTAAAGCAGTAAACACAACTTATTATTTGTTAAATAGGTGCTCTATTGAGATTTATTGGAAAAGACTTCATATGAATTGCTTAGAGGCAGGAAACCAAACATAACATACCTTAAACCTTTTGGGTGTAAGTGTTTTGTTCAAAATAATGGCAATTAACCTCTAGGGAAGTGTGATGCACAGAGTGATGAAGCTATCTTCTTAGGATACTCTCTACAAAGTAAGGCTTACAAAAATGTTCAACAAGAGGACCATGACTGTAGAAGAAAGTGTACATGTGGTATTTGATGAATCAGAAATGGTAGCTGCTAAAGGAACTAATGATGATCAGGGGATTGGTCTTACACGAGAAAAACCTTCTGAAGACTCCGAGAAGCTAGAAGAGAAAGAAGAATAACAGAAGGATGACAAGGTTCTTGCTCATGGGGGACAGGGAAGCAGTAGATCAAGAAAATAGAAATACCGAAGAACATGGTTCCTCACAAGATCCCTCAAAATGAATGCCACAGAAGATACAGCCTAAATTGTGGGAACATCAAAGTTCTTATCCATTAGAGAACATTATGTCCGATTTGAATAATAGTATAATGACAAGATCTGCCTTGAAGAGCTTCTGTGCATTGCGTTTCTCTCATCTATGGAACCAAAGAGTGTGCGATAAGCTCTTGAGGATCTAGATTGGAGAATACGCATGCAGGAGGATTTACATCAATTTGAGAGGACCAAGGTATGACACTTGGTTCCTAGACCAAAAGATAGGTCTATCATAGGAACTAAGTGGGTGTTTAGAAACAAGCTGGATGAGCATGGAATTGTCACCAGGAAATGGTAGGTTAGTGGTCCAAGGATATAGTCAAGAGGAAGGAATCGACTATGATGAAACATTTGCACCTGCTGCTAGGATGGAAGCCATAAGGATGTTGATTGCTTTTGCTACATATGTGAAATTCACACTATATCAGATGGATGTGAATAGTGAATTCTTAAATGGTTATCTTAATGAAGAGGTGTATGTCATCCAACCACCAGGATTTGAAAGCAGTGAGTTCCCTGATTATGTGTACAAACTTGACAAGGCTCTGTATTGTTGAAACATGCTCCTAGGACTTGGTATGAAAGATTTTTTGGGTTCTTACTCAAAAATGGATTCTTAATAACTAAGATAGACAACATTTTGTTTTTGAGAAAGAAGGCTAAGGACCTACTGATTATCAAAGTTTATGTTGATAACATCACTTTTGGTGCCACTGATGAGAACTTGTGTAAGGAGTTTGCTAAGCTGATGGGAAGCAAGTTCGAAATGAGTATGATGGGTGAGCTGAATTTCTTTTTAGGCTTGCAAATCAAGAAAATTCAGGAAGAAACCATGATTCATATACAAAAGTATATCAGGGAACTACTGAAGAAAATTTGAAATGGGATGAGCTAAGGAAATGAGCACTCCTATCTCACTTGGAACAAAACTAGATTTAGGCAAATTTGGTTCTTCCACTGATGAAACTTATTATGGAGTTGTTCTATCTCACTTAAATAACAAAGGCCTCGCAGGGCTATAATAGTCAAAATATAGCATAAAAATTAGAACTCCCGCAAGGTCTCCAGGTAGTGGGCGGTCCGCCCCCCATACTAGGCGCCCCGCCTAGTTGCTCACAAGCTGAAGTTGAAGTGGGCAGCCTTACTGGGCGGTCTGCCCCCTTTTCAGGCGGATTGAGATCCAGAGAGCTGAAATTTAGCAGGCGGTCCACCTAGTTGAGTAGGCGGTCCTCCCCTTCCTGAGAGCTCTTGAAGTGCTTCCAAATGTGGCCCGGATGCTTCTCCAAGTAGCCTAGGTGGTCCTCTATCCATGGCACTCCATTGTATGATCTTCAAGTCGCTCCCGGGGTCTTCTTCCATGTCCTTCCAAGTCAAGTGGAGATGAATGTGTTGAATCAACTTAGCTTGACTTCTAGTGAACAGCCTTGAGGTAGTATGCCCTGCATCATCCTCCCCTTCTTGGGAAGGTTTCGTCCTCGAAACCATGGCCTCCTCTTCTCCGGCATCACCATCCCCTACATCAAAAGGGGTCAAGTAAGTCACATTAAAAGTATTTGAGACATTATACTTACCGAGTAGATCAATCACATACGCGTTGTTGTTGATCTTGGAAAGCACTTGAAACGGTCCATCTCCATGGGGTGCCAACTTCCCTTTCCTATGGTTTGGAAACCTTTCTTTTCGGAAGTGCACCAACACCCAATCTCCCTTTTTGAGCTCTAGCTTCTTCCTTCCCTTGTTCTTCTTGGAAGCAACCTTTGCATAGGCTTCCTCCAAGTTCTTCTTTGCTTTAGCATGAAGCTCAACCATAGCCTTTGCTCGGCTTTTACCTTTAAAACTTACAACAATCTTTTGGCAATGGGGTTAGATCAAGTGGAATCAAATGATTAAAGCCATACACACACTCAAATGGAGTCATACTAATCAAAATATGCAAGGTACGATTATAGGAAAACTCCATAAGAGGCAACTTATCAACCCAAGTCCCAGCCTTACCTCAGGTCATAGCTCTATGAAGAGCACCCAAGGTTCGGTTCACCACCTCGGTTTGCGCATCCGTTTGAGGGTGGTGGGACGTAGAGAACAATAGCCTGGTGCCAAGAGCACCCCACAAGCTCTTCTAAAAATGGCTAAGGAACTTAGTGTCCCTATCACTCACAATTGTTTGAGGCACACCATGCAACTTTAACACATTATCAATGAACAAAGAAGCAACATGTTGTGCATCATCACACTTTTTACATGGAATGAAGTGAGCCATTTTGGAAAACCTATCCACGACAATATAAATGCTATAATGCCTCCTAGACCGTGGCAATCCCATAACAAAATCCATAAAAATATCTATCCACGGGCTAGTAGGTATGGGGTGAGGAGTATACAAACCATGGGAGTTAGCTTTAGATTTAGCATGCTTGCACTCAAGGCAATTTTTGCAAAGCGTTTCAAATTGCACCCCCATCTTTGGCCAATGGAATTGTTCCATGAGAATGGCCAAGGTCTTGTTTCTCCTAAAGTGTCCCATCAAGCCCCCACAATTTTCTTCACGAATAAGCAATTCTCTCCAAGAGGACTCGGGAACACAAACTCTACCATTTTTAAAGATATAGCCATCAACCCATTGGTACTTCTCAACTCTTTCTCCCTTCTGAAGAGCTTCATGAATGCTCTTTAGCTTAGGATCTTGAGCATGAATCAACTTAATGCTCTCAAAACCTATAAGCTCGGAGGCAAGAGTGGTGGCTAGAGCAAACTTCCTAGAAAGTGCATCCGCCACAACATTGTCTTTCCCTTTCTTGTATTGAATGACATAGGGAAAAGACTCAATGAACTCTACCCACTTGGCATGACGCTTGTTCAATTTCTCTTGGCCCCTAAGATGTTTGAGTAACTCATGATCACTCTTAATCACAATTCTCTAAGCAAAAGTTAATGTTGCCAATGAGCAAGAGCTCTCACTAGGGCATACATCTCCTTGTCATACGTAGAGTAGTTCAAGGAGACACCCTTCAATTTATCACTAAA
Source organism: Petunia x hybrida (assembly GCA_037355625.1). Lineage (NCBI taxonomy): Eukaryota > Viridiplantae > Streptophyta > Magnoliopsida > Solanales > Solanaceae > Petunia > Petunia x hybrida. The sequence continues at coordinate 2,026,339 of JBBBVM010000027.1, read as the reverse complement.
GTAGGCTATGGGTTTTCCATCTTGCATTAAAACACCACCAATTCCCATCCCTGAGGCATCACATTCAACCTCAAATGCCTTTCCGAAGTCGGGCAATTGCATAGATGGGCGGTACTCAACCTACTTTTCAATTCTTGGAAGGCCTTCTCTTGAGGCTCTCCCCAAACAAAAGGTTTATCGTTCTTCACCAATTCGGTGAGTGGAGCGGCAATGGAGCTAAAGGCTTTCACAAAACGTCTATAAAAACTAGCAAGACCATGAAAGCTCCTCTCTTGGGTCACGGTAGTAGGACTAGGCCAATCACGAATGGCCTCTACCTTAGACTCATCCACCTCCATTCCTTGGGCACTCACAACAAACCCAAGGAAGACTACCTTTTCAACACCAAAGGCATATTTCATAAAATTAACATAGAGCTTTACGGCTCTCAACACTTCAAGCACTTGCCTTAAATGATCAACATGGTCGTCTATTGACTTGCTATATATCAAGATATCATCAAAATAGACAACCACGAATTTTTTGATAAACGGTTTCAAAATACGGTTCATTAGTCTCATAAAAGTACTAGGTACGTTGGAGAGGCCAAAGGGCATCACCAACCATTCGTATAGACCAAACTTGGTCTTGAATGAGGTTTTCCATTCATCCCCGGGTTTCATCCGGATTTGATGGTAGCCGGACCTAAGGTCTATTTTGGTAAAGACACGTGAACCACTCAATTCATCAAGCATGTCATCAAGTCTAGGGATAGGATGACGATACTTTACCGTTATCTTGTTTACCGCCCGGAAATCTACGCACATTCTCTGTGTCCCATGTTTCTTTGGTACAAGAATGACCGGTACGACGCATAAACTCAAGCTTTCACGGACCAACCCTTTAGTGAGCAAGTCATCCACTTGCTTTTTCAATTCTTTTGTGTCCTCCAGGTTGCTCATATAAGCCAGTTTGTTTGGGATTTTAGACCCCGGTATAAAATCAATTTGGTGCTCAATCCCCCTCAATGGAGGAAGACCACTCGGCATCTCTTCCGGGAACATGTCTTAAAATACCTTCAAAATATTCTCAATTGCACTAGGTAAAAGGTTAGTGGAATAACCAAGATCGGATGTAAGAATCATACCTTTGTGCACTATGCAAATGAGTAATTTGTTTTCATCATTTCCTCACAAAAGTTTACCCGGTTGCATCATGCCACATGTGCTACCGGTAGAAGATGGTGGAGTAACCACCAAGCTATCGACCAAAGGACTAGTCTCAACAACCGACTTAGCCTTTTTCGCCTCTCTTAACTCCGCTTGTAATCATCTCTTACTTGCTTGGGAGTTAAGGGTTTAAGCACAAACTTCTTTCCTTCATGCTTGATCGTGTAGGTGTTAGCACGGCCATCATGAACCACATGTCTATCAAATTTCCATGGCCTTCCAAATAGAACGTGGCATGCTTGCATAGTCACCACATCAAATATGTGTTCATCCACATAGTTCCCTATCTTGAACTTAATCATGACTTGCTTTACCACCTTCAATTCACCACACTCGCTAAGCCATTGCAAACGATAAGGGTTGGGGTGTTTCAAGGTGGGTATCTTCAATTGGGAAACTAGTGTTTGGCTAATGACATTGGCACAACTTCCCAAGTCAATAATCATGGAACAAACAATACTCATGGCTCGGCATCTAGCATGGAAGAGATTTTCCCTTTGGAAAGTCTCACTATCCTCCACAAACATGGCACCTAAACTCCTCCTCACAACAAGGAAGGCATGAGGGTCATCATCCTCAATTACATCCTCCCCCACATCAACCTCCTCATCACCCTCTACTCCCCCATCCTCAGGTTCACTATCTTGTTCATACACCAATTCACCCACTATAACCATAGTTTTCCGGGTAGGGAAATCTTTGGAAATATGACCATACCTTTTATATTATAGCATTAAGTAGAAGTAGAAGTAAGGTTGCTCAAGTGAGTTTTAGAGTTACCTCCTACATGTCGTGTAGACTTCTCATAAGGCTTCTTCACATCTTTGCTAGCAAGCGCACCACTTGTATTTGGGAATCTTGCGTTTGGAGTAAGAGTCCTCCACACCTTTGGCTTACTCATGGGAGTAGTAGTGCTACTCTTGTAGTGAGTAGCTTTCTCTTCTTTGAGCCATTTCTCAGCTTTAACCGCATATTTGCATAGCTCATAGTGGTCTTCATACTTGTGAAACTTCAATTGTGAAGCTATGTCTCGGTTCAAACCACTTCTAAATCGAATCAATGCCAGCTCATTCTCTTCCTCATCCAAGTCTAGGGTCATCCAGACGTGTTCAAATTCACTGAAGTACTCCCCAACTGTCTTGTAACCTTGCTTCAATTCATAGAGACGTTTGTATTGGTCCACACGGTATTGATGAGTCAAGTACTTCTCATCCATCACACAGATCAATTCACCCCACGTAACATTGATAGCCATACCTGTTCTCCTTCTATTCCTCTTGATCGACTCCTACTAAGTGGAAGCAAAGGATTCAAAGGAAGATATTGCATACTTGGCCTTCTTCTCCTTGGGCATATCATTGGTTTCAAATATTCGCTCCATGGATAACTTCAAATCAATGTACTCCACCGGGTCACTACTTTCTTTGAAAGAAGGAAGAGTGAGCTTCACACTATTAAGATTGTTGTTATCACGACCCCCTTGGTAATGCTCCGGTTGGCCTCCAAAGTTTTCTCCATAACCACCATAATCCCTCCTAGTATTCCCTCCAACATACCCCATGAGTAGCCCTCGACCTCGGCCTCTACCCCTATCCACATTTCGTCCCCAATTCATGGCTCTCCCATTTGGATTAGGAGCTCCAAAATAACTACCACCATATTCTTCCTCCTCCCCTTCTTGGGCTTCATCAACTTGCCCAAGAGGATGAACATTTCGAACAGGTACGGGAAGTGGAATGTTTCTTTGGGGATTGCCCATTAGGTGAGGAATTCTCACTCGTTGGGTATTGCCCAACACTTTTTCATTTCGATCACGATCCTCCCTTACCCGTTGTTGTTGTCTAAGCAACTCAACAACTTGTTTCGGGGTAAAGGTTGAACTGCTTGTGCCTTCAACGGCTTCAACTTTGGCACTCGGGGCCGCTTTCTCAACTTGGACACTCGGGGTCCCTTTCTCTGCTTGGGCACTTGAGTTCCCTTGCTCAAGTAGGGTACTTGATGTCACCCTCTCAAGACTTTCAATCCTTAGGTTCATACTATCCAATTTGGCAAGGATAGTAACAAAGGCATTCTTTGTGAAATCATTACCTTCATTGGCCATCGTACCTACAAAATGAGCAAACGTTAGTGAAATCACCTCACTCACTCCCTCACTTGTATGGCACTCGGTTCACTCATTTAGTGGTGGTGGATATTTCACTCAAGCTTGAAGACTAAAAGCTTCACTAAGTTGATCAACAAACCTCAACTTAATCACTCAATTCACAAGCCAAATGCACTCCGGGGTGAGTGGAGTTGATATGACTGTATTGGACAATAAGCTCTTTAAAGTGAGGACTTGAGTCAAAAGATTCTACGAGTCTTCTTCGAATTCTACTCTCCTAACTAGGCTTGAGTTTCCTAAAAGCTTCAAAGAACTAGCACCAATTAAGTAGAAAGGTTATTCAAAGAAGTACTAGCTAGATGCAATGCAATCAAAGAAACAAGAGATCCTACGAAAACTACCCAAAGCACCAACTCAGGAAAACAGGCGCCCCACCTCCTTGGAGTGGGCGGTCTGCCTGGTTCATAGCAGGGGAAAGTGGGCGGTAAATCCAGAGAGCAAGCAAAAAAACGGGCGGTCCGCCTCTGCACTAGGTGGGGCGCCTACTGTGTTTTTTAGCATAGTCCAACTTCGTATTTTCTTGGTTTAGCACCCAAAAATCCAACAATTTTCAAGATGTTTGCTCAATCTAACGGTACCCAAATGTGTTTTCAGCTACAAGGATCAAACCCCAATGATTTTTAACTAACCCCAATTAAAAAAAAAAATCAATTCACCATATTCATCAAGTTCATAGCTAGGGTTTCAAATTTTTAAAGAGTTTCAAATATTCAAATCTTGGAATACAACTTCAAATCAAGAGTTCTATGTACCAAAATGATGGGTTTCTAATAAGGAACAAACCCCAATATAAATCACACAATGGGTGCATCAATCCAAGAACACATGATCAAATTTTTAGTGTTGTTTGTCAACTTTTTCTATTTTTTTGTGTTATTCTTCTTTTCAATAACAACAAATAAGAAACTAAGATAGAAACCAATCTAGGCACGAAGAATCAAGGGTCGGGGGTTTGTAAAAACAAAACCCGAGCCTTGCTCTGATACCAAGACGATAAGGATCGAAATCAAAAGACCAAAAGAACGATAAAGGGAACGAGATACGTCTCGAACTCTCTACAAAGTATCCACTGAGAACTTGTTCCGTGAAACCTTCGAAACGGTGTTAAGAAGAGCCTACGCTAAGCAACTACCCTCGAGTCGCACTCGGGACCCGCAACTAGAGTGATCGGTCAGTTCGATAATCAACTAGGATCCGCTAGTGAATTCAAGCCAACAAAAGGGTTTTCTTCATAATTCAAGAGTTCAACACTATTCAACATTAATCAATAATCAAAGTAAGCTAAGGTTCAATGAAGACTAATGAAGTATTTATAGGCTTCACTAGAAATAATCAAAGCCCTAAAGTACCCCCAAAGTGGGTTTAAATAACAAAGGCCTCGCAGGGCTATAATAGTCAAAATATAGCATAAAAATTAGAACTCCCGAAAGGTCTCCAGGTAGTGGGCGGTCCGCCACCCCCCCATACTAGGTGCCCCGCCTAGTTGCTCACAAGCGGAAGTTGAAGTGGGCGGCCTAACTGGGCAGTCCGCCCCCTTTTCAGGTGGTTTGAGATCTAGGTCCTCCATCCATGGAACTCCATTGCATGATCTTCAAGTCGCTCCCAGGGTCTTCTTCCCTGTCCTTCCAAGCCATGTGGAGATGAATGTCTTGAATCAACTTAGCTTGACTTCTAGTGAACGGCCTTGACGTAGTATGCCCTGCATCAAAACCCTAACAAAAATTCAAAATTTTCCAAAATCTTCATAATGTCTGAAACCCGAAAATCCACTCCCTCTCCCTTTGAGTCACCCAAACTCAAGGTCTCTATTAAACTTACCAAGAAAACATCCAAACTAAGTGCAACAAACTTGGCACAAAGATTTGTCAAGAAGGAATGGGTGAAGAAGCTTCACTCGAAATTTTAGGAAGCAGAACTTGTTTCACAGGCAACAAGTGCAACAGAGGTGCCAACAAGTTCTGAGAACATTTCACAAGAGTTAGGCCTGAATCCATTAAATCTAGCTCTATTTTGCATGAGGTTAGTTTAAGCCTTGAAAAATAATATTAACAGTTTGGTGGCTGGGTTAGAAAAAATTGTTAAAACTATGTTGAGTGAGGAATCTGTGACTACAAAAGAAAGGGGAGAGATGAAGCAGTAAAACCTGTGGAAATTATGGGTTGTAAAGAAGAGTTGATTACTTATGGTGGAACCTTGGAAGTACTAGTCAACGAACCTAGTTCGAAGGCTATTTCTCATAGTCAAGAAAGGAAATGGAAGATAAAATGGAGAAAGTTGATGATGCAGGAAAAGAAAATGCTGAGGCAGTTGACGAAACTGAAAAGAACTTGGTTCTGCCTCAAATCCTTTGACAAATGACGATGCAAAATTAGTTATCTGTGTCTGAACCAGAGAAACAAGAGAATGAACCTGTAGAAAATAAACGGGTGAGATGTCTGGAGTTAGGAGGAGCAAAAGAAAATTTGGTGTAGAAGAGAAACATAAGTTTGAAGAGGATGAAATTATTTTTGTAAGTGAAAAAAAGTAGGAGGTGGAGAAACCAGTGAAATCTGTGAGGGGGAAAAGAAGGAGATTGGTAAATGGGAACAGGTGCAGTCTAAATTGATTGATGTGAGTGAGGAAGAAGGGAACAATGGTGACGTGTATTATCATGAAAGTGAACAAGTTAAGTACTTCGACAGCAGCAGAGTAGGCCTCTTATCTGACCAGTTCAGTTTCTAGCATGTGGTTTTCAAGACGCGCTAGGACCTCGACATGGTCATCCCCAGCTTCTTCCTAGTAGTCATCAGCAGTTTGTGCAATACCAGTATGGCCCAGGGTGTTTCCATTGTTGTGAGCCAGGGCATCATAAGAGAGATTGCCCTTATCTTCATCAGCAGGGTAGTAGCCGTCCTTTCCCTCACCTTTCAGCGCCTTTGCAGCAGCAGCCTCAGGGTGCCCCTTAAGGGTCTCAGCCAGCTAGAGGTGCACCACCGTCCAGTAGAGGTCAGGTCCGTTGTTCAGGTTGTCCCTCCAGAGGTGGATCTTAGGGTGGTAGATTAGTTCAGCCATAGAGACAACTATATGCATTGCCGGCCGGCAGGATGCCGAGGCATCTCCACATGTTGTTACATGTATTTTATCTGTTTGTGGTCGAGATGCATATTCTTTTGTGGATCCACGATCTACATATTCATATGTCTCTCCTTATTTTGCCTCGAGTTTTCATGTTGATTATATGTGTCTCCATGATCCATTTTGTATTTCTACTCCTATCAGAGACATTATTATTGTGGATCGAGTTTATCCATCTTGTACCATATCCTTTGGGGGTTGTGAGACCCTGGTAGACCTTTTGGTTTTGGACATGGTCGACTTTTATGTCATTATTTTCATGGATTGGTTAGCGTCGTGCTACGTCACTCTAGATTGTCATGCCAAGTCTATTCAGTTATCTTTTCCTGGATCAGCACCAGTGGTGTGGCAGGGTTCTCAATTGCCACCTACATGGCGTGTTATCTCTTTCTTGCAGGCGATGCGGGTGATGAATAAGGGGTGTTCAGCACATCTTGCCATGGTTCAGATACAACTGTGGAGATTATACCTCTCGATTCTGTCCCTATTGTGATGGAATTCTCTGATGTATTTCCAAATGATCTCCATGGACATCCTCCTGATCGAGAACAAGTACCCATTGCCTCACATTGATAATTTGGATGATCAGTTGCAAGGTGACAAATTATTTTCTAAGGTCGATCTGCAACTGGTTATCATCAGCTGAAGATTCGGGGGTCTGACATCCCAAAGACTGCTTTCAGGACTCGTTACGGCCATTACGAGTACCTAGTTACATCTTTTGGGCTGACTAATGCCCCTGCAACTTTTATGGATCTCATGAACTGGGTGTTTAAGCCGTTCCTTCATTCCTTTTTCATTGTCTTCATTGATGACATTCTTAGCTATTTTCGTAGCCGCGAGGAGATGATTATCATTTGAGGGTGGTTCTTCAGACCCTTCGTGATCGTGAGTTGTATGCCATGTTCTTGAAATGTGAGTTTTGACTTGATTCTGTGGCATTTTTGGGTCACGTGGTATCCAGTGAGGGTATCAAAGTTGATCTGAAGAAGATTGAAGCAGTGCAGAAGAGGCCTCGTCCTCGGGCTCACTACCCATAGGAAGCTTATCAGCTGTAGGAGAATCAGGGTCATGTGAAGAATCCACCCTAGAAGTGGAAAGCAGAGCAGGTACAGGAGGAGCAGCTCAAGCTGAAGGAGCTGGCGGATCATCTTTAAATGCATACCAGTTGAACGGGTTTCTTGGAGGTGTGAAGTAGTCACCGCAATATTGCTCAACTCCCTTATACTCGAGATAGGCTGTCAATGTGTTGGGGAAGGCAAGTTTCTTCTTGTCAGAGAGTGCTACTTCAATAATTTCTTTTTCTATTTCGGCACCCACGTTGATTTTTATACCTCTCATAAGGCATCCTACCATCATTGCCTGAAGTAAAGTGAGCTTATTATCTTGACTAGTGGGGCGTATCTTAGAAATAAGGATACAGTGCCAACCCTTGGCTTCAAAATTGAGATAACCCCTATGAATTTGGACACCATTTTTCTTCCACTTGGGATATTTTTCTCTCCCAATGATAGGCACAAGCAACGCCCTCTTTTTCTTCTCAGTCATTTCACACCTCCTCATGAACCTTGTTGGCTCAATGTTGTCAAGCCCTAGAAATTCATTCAATGGACCCACTTCCACATCCACATAGTTGCCCCCTACAAAACACTTTTGTGTCGCCTTCTTTGTTTGACGCCAAGTTAGCATAAAACTCAGCCACTAATTTTTTATTAGCGTCACTAAGTGGCTTGCCCAATACTTGCTCCCATTTGGCATGTTTTTGGAACCTGCTGTAGATGTCTGGATTTTTCTTGTCAACATCCTTCAAGCTTATTACCCGTTCTTGGTTGAGGGTTCTATTCCCAAAATTATCCCTGTGGAGTTTGTAAGCCCTTCTCCTTCTAAACAACTTCATCCACTCCTCGTCACCATCTGACTCATCACTGTATGGTACTTGGGGTTGCACCGGTTCATCTTCCCCCTTCCTTCGACCCTGTGAGGAAGAATCATCTTGCTTCTGTTTTGTTCGTATCTCATCCCTTGTTTGCCGTTGTAATTTGGCTAAGGGTCTATCATCCCTCGTATCTTCGTTGGAGGGGGTCGATGAAGTTTGTTTCCTTTTCTCGGGTTTGCCTATTGTACCTAAAACACATGCAAAGCATTGTTAGAAGTGTGAGAGTACATGACATAATGGAAACAATTGAAAAAATATCATAAATGCAGTGAAGCAGGGGCCAGGTGGAGCGCCTAAAAGGCCAGGTGGTCCGCTGGAAAGAAAACTGTGCATGCAGAATGTTGGGTGGGCGCAACACCTGACTAGGCGGAGCGCCTGTTTCGAAAATAAGCAATGGAGGCAGTGAGGTAGCTGGGCGGGGCACCTCACCTTGGGAGGTCCGCCTGGCATTGGTCAAGCCTCAATTTCCCCAATTCTATTCACGTGAACTCTTGGAAACAAAACAATCCCAAACAACCAACTAGTGGTGTATGAGACTTGAGTGAACTTAAGCAATTTTTATACCAACAAGAGTATCAAGAAAACAACAACTTCATCGAGATCAACATGAATTGGAGACAAACAATTGACTCTATATGTATGAACTTGGAGAATATATAAGCGTACAAAGCCTTAGGACTACACTCATGGTTCAAATCCATCTCAAACAACCAACTAAAGCATGAAAGTAGGATACCATCAAGACAATTTCAAATTACTCTCAAACACCTCAAAGTCAAAATTTTCTTGCATGTTTCACTTTGAATTCATTTCAGGCAACCTCAAACAAACAACCTACTTCCAATACTCCTAATCCCAACTCAACAATTGGACAAGCGCAAGGAAAATCATGCCATCTAGAGCAATATCAAGCTTAAGCGCACTTTACTCATTGTTCTAGAGTTTTCACTTTCCCTAACTAACGGGTTTTGCACATGTCAACATTCAAGACATCACTATGGCCTTCCCCAGATTCTAAAGCGCTCCAAGCAACTAATTTTAGCATATTCAATTCATGGGTGCAAGATTTAAACCAAAACATGAATTTTTAATTCTTGAATTTCAAGTTTGTTCACCAATTCAAGTTCGGTTCATCAAAACAACTTTTCAAGCTTGGATTAATATAGCATTAACAACTTAGATTCAACTCAAGCACCCAAATTCAAGGGAAGCATGCCAAGGGTTCAAGTTTCTTCAAAATTCCCAATTTTCTACATCATGAACCCTAACTTTCTCAATGTACCAACATCAATATGTAGCATTTAAGCACAAGGAACAATATTAATACTAAATTAGTCTACTATTAACTACTCCTATACCTAAAAATATTGTTTCACTAGTTAAAGAAAATTAAAGAAAAAATGTAAAAGTTTATATGCACATACCCGAAATAGAGCGAGAATGAAGAATAAAGTGGTGGTGGAGTGATTTGTGTGTGTTTTTGATGGATGAAATTGATTGTGATGGATTTGGGTTATGATTTTCGGCCAAGGGGTCCTTTTCTCTTGTTAAAATTTGAAACAATGAGAATGGGGTGCTTTGGGGGTGTTTTACACCTTAGATCCGACGGGTCAAGCAGTGGACGGGTCGGGCGGAATGCTTGTTGGGCCAGGCGGAGAGCCTCATGGGCCAGGCGGTCCGCCTAGCCTTGTGTCCTTCTTGCTTTTCCTTTTTTCATGTATGCACTTACCTGGGCGACCCTCTTAGCAATTTAGGAGGTCCGCCTAGCTTCGTACCGAGTTGTTCTTAACCTTTTCCCATCAGTTTTCAATTCTCGAATTCACCAACACTCGGGTACCTGCACAATTAACAACTAATTATACTAAAAACTTGGGTTGCCTCCCAAGAAGCGCCTAATTTAACGTCGCGGCACGATGGTGATGACTTTCCTTGTCATGGTTAATCAAGATAGATGCTCGCCACTCCCCCAACTTCGACGTTCCATCCCAAATAATGCTTCACACGATGCCCATTGACTCGGAAGCTCCTTCCACCTTCTTTCGATTGTAAATCAATCGAGTCATAAGGAGTCACACCTACCACCTTGAACGGACCCTTCCATTTAGATTTGAGCTTCCCGGGGAACAATTTCAAGTGGGTGTCAAATAACAACACCAAGTCTCCCTCCTTAAATGTCCGGTTCCAAATTTTCGAATCATGAAGCACCTTCATTTTTTCTTTGTATATCATACCATTCTCATAAGCCAAGAACCAGAATTCATCAAGTTCGTTAAAATTTGAAACTCTTGCATTTGCGGCATCACCCCAATCCATATTCAACTTTTTCAATGCCCACAAAGCTTTATGCTCAAATTCAACCAGCAAATGGCACGCTTTCTCGAACACCAATTTGAATGGAGTATCCCAATGGGAGTCTTGTAAGCGGTTCGGTAAGCCCACAAAGCTTTATCAAGTTTTCTAGCCCAATCGATTCTATTTGCATTAACCCTCTTGGCTAAAATACTCTTCACCTCTCGGTTTGAGACTTCAACTTACCCACTTGTTTGAGGGTGGTAAAGAGCTGCAACTTTGTGTCTCATCCATATGTTTGGAGGAGGTTTGCAAACGCTCGGTTGCAAAAATGGCTCCCACCATCACTAATGATCGCTCTCAGGGTCCCAAATTGTAAGAAAATGTTCTTTTTCAAGAAACCCAATACACTTTTGGCTTCATTATTGGGGAGTGCAACCGCTTCCACCCACTTGGATACATAATCAACTGCTACCAAGATGTATTTGTTGCCATAGGAACTCACAAATGGCCCCATAAAGTCAATTCTCCACACATCAAATAACTCGACTTCAATAATGGGATTCATCGGCATCTCGTGCTTCCTTGATATTCCACCCATCCTTTGGCATTGATCATAATTTTTCACCCAAGCATGGGCGTCTTTGTGCAAAGTTGGACAAAAGAAACCACATTGTAATACCTTGGCCGCCGTCCTCACTCCACCATGATGTCCTCCATAAGGAGAATAATGGCACCCTTCCATAGTAGCCTCTTGTTCGGACTCGGCAATACATCTCCAGATGATTCTATCAACACATACCCTAAAGAGATAGGGTTCATCCCAATAATAGAATCTTGCATCCTTGGCTAGTTTCTTCTTGATAGAATGTGAAGTCTTCGGGATAGACTCCCCCAACTATGAAATTGGCTAGGTCACCATACCAAGGGATTGGTTCCCTCACATCCGGAAATGCATCATTCACTTATATCTCTTCCTTTGGCCTACCCTCCTCCTCCAATCGGGACAAGTGGTCCGCCGCTTGATTCTCGATCCCTTTTCGATCAAGCACTTCAATATCAAATTCTTGAAGAAGTAACACCCACTAGATAAGCCTTGCTTTGGAGTCTTTCTTTGCCATCAAATACCGGATGTCGGAGTGATCGGTATGAACAATTGTCTTCGACCCCACCAAATATGACCGGAATTTTTCAAAAGCGAAAACAATAGCAAAGAGCTCTTTCTCCGTCACCGTATAATTCAATTGAGCTCTGTTCATTGTCTTACTTTCATAGTAGATGGGATGAAACATCTTTTTCACCCGTTGACCTAGCACGGCCCCCAAAGCCACGTCACTAGCGTCACACATAAGCTCGAACAGAAGCTCCCAATTAGGGCTTACATTTATCGGTGCGGTTGTTAACCTCTTCTTCACTTCTTCAAAAGTTTCTAGGCAAGCTTTGTCAAATACGAACTTGGCACCTTCTACAAGAGTTTGCACATAGGATTCAAAATTTTGGAGAAGTCCTTGATAAAGCAGCGATAAAATCCCGCATGCCCCAAGAAACTTCGGACACCCTTCATGGACATAGGAGGTGGAAGCTTTGAAATCACCTCAATCTTTGCTTGATTAACTTCGATGCCTTTCTTAGAGACTTTGTGTCCCAGCACGATGCCTTCTCTTACTAAGAAGTGATATTTCTCCCAATTAAGCACAAGCCTTGTTTCTTCGCATCTCTCTAGCATCCTCTCCAAGTTTGACAAGCAATCATCGAATAAATCTCCAACTACCGAGAAATCGTCCATGAAAACCTCAAGAAAATTCTCTACCATGTCATGGAAAAGAGCTAGCATGCATCTTTGGAATGGGGCGGAGGCATTACAAAGACCAAATGGAGTTTTGCAGAATGCAAAGGTGCCATAGGGGCAAGTGAAAGTGGTCTTGTCTTGATCATCGACTTCAATGGATAATTGGTTATAACCGGAGTACCCATCAAAGAAATAATAGTAAGCACGACCCGCCAACTGATCAAGCATTTGATCAATGAATGGCAAAGGAAAATGATCCTTCCTTGTGGCGATATTGAGCTTCAGATAATCCATACACACTCTCCACCTGGTTTCGGGACTAGTTGCAATGGACTCTCCTTTGTCATTTAGAATCACCGTCACCTCCCTTTTCTTGGGCACACATTGTACGGGTGACACCCACTTGCTATCGAACAATGGAACTATCACACCCGCGTCTAGCCATTTTATGATTTCTTTCTTCACCACTTCTTGCATAGGAGGATTTAACCTCCTTTGGTGTTCTAAACTTGGCCTACACCCCTCTTCAAGCAAGATTTTATGAGTGCATACCCTCGGATCGATCCCTCTTATATCCACCAAGGTCCACGCTATAGCTTTAATTTTCCTCTTCACCACTTCAACAAGTTTAGATTCTTGAGTTTTGGTCAAATGGGATGAAATGATTATGGGTAGAGTGGAGTTGGGACCAAGGAAAGTGTATCTTAAATGGGATGGTAGGGTTTTCAATTCAAGTTTCAGTGGTTCTTTGATAGATGGTTTTGTAGGCGGGGTTTCTCGATTTTCAAGGTCTAAGGATATCTTTTTAGGTACATAGGGTTTTGATCCAAAGTCTTCTAATGCCTTTACCACTTCTGCCACACTCTCTTCATCTTCCACATCCATGTTCCAAATTACCGTCACCAATGTGTCTTCTTGACTAGCTAAGACACTCTCATTTTACACTAGGGCATCAACCACGACATCGACTTAAGAACAAGTCACATCATCATCCATTGGTTGTTTCAAAGCCTTGCAAATATGAAATACGACCTTCTCTCCATTGACTCTAAAAGTAAGTTCACCTCTTTCCACATCACAAAGAACTCTTCCGATTGCCAAGAATGGTCTCCCGAGAATGATAGGTACCTCAAAATCTATGGAGCAATCAAGAATAACAAAATCCGCTGGGAAGACGAATTTGTCTACCTTCACCAACACATTATCAATAATCCCAATCGGACTTTTCATTGAGCGATCGGCCATTTGTAGGTTCATAGTAGTTGGTCTAGGTGCTTTGGTGTCCAATGTCTTATACACCGCATATGACATTAAGTTGATACTTGCTCCAAGGTCACACAAAGCCTTCTTGAAGTGTCTTCCACCAATGGTGCATGGAATGGTGAAAGCTTCGGGATCCTCCATCTTTGGTGCTATGTGCTTTGACACGATTGCACTCACTTGATGAGTTACCTTGATTGTCTCGAAATCTCCATAAGTCTTCTTGGTCACCAAGTCTTTCATGAATTTAGCGATATTGGGCATTTGTCCCAATGCATCAACCAATGGGATGTTGATGGAAGTACTTGCTATCTTCTCCCAAATCTTCTTAGCATGGGATATTTTCTTTGTTTGTTGCTCTTTTGTGGGAAAGGAAGGGGGTATTTTAGGAATGGAGCTTGGGTTGGACAGGCTTCCTTTTGGTTGTGGAGTGTTCTTTGGTTTGGCTATTTGGGTATTGGTGTTTTGGGGGTTAGGCTTTTTAGTGACTTCTTGAACATCATCATCATACTCTTGCACAAAGACTTCACCCTGCCTCTCACGTTCTTCTTGCACCAGCTTCTCTCCAATAGCTTCATTATCATTCCACTCGGCACCCACATGATCACCTTGCATTCTCAACTCCGCATCATCATTACTCTTGGCTTTTTGATCTTCCCATGTCTTGCCACTTTGAGTTTTTATTGCCATCACTTGGTCCTTACCGCCTCTTTTAGGATTCACTACCGTATCACTTGGTAGTGCTCCTTGCGGCCTTTGATTGATTTGATGTGCTAGTTGGCTCATTTGCGACTCAAGCTCCTTGATGGATGTGGAATGTGACATCATAGTTTGCTTCATCTCTTTCATATCTCCGGAGTATCCTTGTTGATTGTGAAGCACTTGACTCATCATTTCCTCCAATTTTGTGGGAGCTTTCGCTTCTTGTTAATTTTCTTGAACGGAGGTCTTGGAGCATATTGTTGAGAGAAACCGGCTCCTCTCCCCTCTTTGTTGCCTCTCCAATTACTTATTCCTTGACTCGGCCTCCATTGCCCTTGTTGTTGGTAGGTTTGTTGATATGGTTGTTGGTAGGGTTGTTGATAAAGTCTTTGATACCCACCTTGATCATACCTTCTTTGTCCTTGGTAGTTACCCACACAATTTGCTTCTTCTCCATCTTGCACATGATAGCATTGTTCCGGATAGTATCCTTCTTGCCTATGTTGGAGAAAGGACAAAGGAACACCTCCGGAAGTCACATAACCCATTGGAGCCACTTGATGCCCGGCATTTGTGGTATAGAGATTCTCCACGTTGTTCAACTTCTTTTCATTGGCTTCTCTATCGGCCTTTGAGTTCTTGTTCATGAGTTCCATGGATGCCAAGACTCTTGCCATTTTCTCATCTTGGGCTTCAAGTCTTTCCATCATCATTGGATTAATCCCAACTTCTCTTCCCAGATTTTTAGCTCTTGATTGCTATTCTTGAGATCTCTTGGTCACTTTGTCTAGAATATCTTTCACCTCTTAATACCTCTTATCCATGGTGACACCATCACATAATGTGTCCAAGGCGGATTGATTCATCTTGTTTAAGCCTTGATAGAAGCTTCGCAACAACATGCTTCAATTAAAGCCATGATTAGGACACCGGAGCAACCCATGTTGGAACGCTTCCCAAGCCTCGGTCAAAGAATCGGATGCCTCTTGCTCAAACATGTAGATCTTGTCCCTCAATGCCGCTTGCTTCCCTTTTGGTGAAAACTTCCCTAGGAATTGCTTTACTAACTCTTGCCAAGTAAAAATGGAGTTTCTCGGCAACTTGTTCAACCAATCTTTAGCTTTTCCGGTAAGAGAGTAAGGAAACACTCCCAACCTCAATGACTCTTCCGATACCCTTGCCGATTTGTAGAGATTACAAGTTTGTACAAAATTTCTCAAGTGATCGTTAGCATCTTCATTCTTAGTACCACCAAAGCATCCATGTTGTTCAAGACCTTGAAGAATCACATTTGGAATACTAAAACTAGCATTGCCATGAATAGGAAGAGTAACTATGGCGCTTGCAAAACTATTCATATCAACTTCTTCTTCAATCTCCTCATCATCTTCATAGTCTCACATCTCTTGTTGATAGTCCCGAGCACCTCTAGCATACTTGTTGACACCAAATTTTGTCCCGAAATTTTCAATTAGCGTCTAATTATGTTTAAAATAAGGTTAATTTTTTATAATAAATTAAGTTAATAATTTTAACGTAAAAAGGCCATAATTGTCCTTCATTTTGAATCCCGGCCTTTTTACGCAACACATAATTTTCCTCCTAGCCCAAATTTTGAAAACCCCTAAAAGCCTCTTCCTATAAATCCTAAAAACCCTACCCACTATTCATCACTATTCACCAATCTTCCCTACTCACAAAAACCCTAACTCACCATTCATCATCTTCACTCCCCTTTAACACCAAAAATCCGACCCCCCCCCCACTAATCATCTCCCTCACAAGACCCCATCATCACACCGACACATAAAAAATAGACACACGACACACACAGCATAAAAAAAAACCCACTCATCAACGCCTTGTTTCTTCTTCCTCCCCATCGCACTGTATCCATAACACATACACGCACAAACTCAATAGTATCGGGACAGGGGAGTTGCAGATCTGAAATGAAAAAGGGAGTTAGGGAGGCGGAGCAGTAGTGTGAACCGCCGGCAATGGGAACATCCGACGACTCTGTTCTTTAGCCGAGGAAATTATTATCGTCAACGTCTTTTGTTTCGACGACGAGTTAAAAGTGGAGATGCAGGGGGTGAGTGGTAATGACGCCGCCTAGAAATAGGCTGGTGTCGCTCCTCCCCATTCACTAATCGCTCTATTCGTTTGCTGTTGACTCTTTTGATCCCGACCTTATGGGTCGCCGGTGGTGTTCTCTAAGGCTTAGGCCTCACTGGTCGTTTGCTCGTTCCATTTTGGTCGAGATTTGTTTCTCATTATTTGTTGAGTTTCTTTTTTGGCAGATTTGTCAATGGTGTTGCTTATTGGTTTCCCTCTGTCCTGGTGGTTTTTGTTGATCGGATGTAATTGGAAGCATCAGGGGTTGAAGTGATGTTATTTAGTTGGCAGTGCTTCTCCTTAGCCGTTTTCTCGTCGCCGTTCAGTTGCTATTTGAATGTCACGATTGGGTTTAATTGTCTTATCATCGTTTTTCTGTTGTTTGCCTTGTGATTTTGCTGAACAACCTTCAATGGTTTTATTTGGTTGTTTCACTGTGGGACGCTGACTAGATTGGATCGTTCATGTACAGCTTGGCTCGTATATTTTGGAGTATAAATATGGCACTGATTTTGGACATATACTACACCTGTTAATGGCCAATGAAAAATACATACGCACGTATTGATGCCTTTGGATTAATTTGAACATGATACTACACTTGAACCGTCCCGTTCCCGTGTCCCTAAAGCAAATAGGCGATGATGAATGTATGAAATTAATGCAAAGCAAGTCGAATAGAGTGGTGGGTTTGGTACTTGGCATGGCAACCGGCCCGGGCTCCGTGTTTGCAACCGTACCAATATCCCGAGCCTCTACATGACGCGTCATACAAACCTGAGCCTAAATTTCGCAAAATACAAGCCCCCCCCCCTTTATTAATATTATTATTATTATTACTTTATTAATTTATTATTAGTATTTTATTTTCATTGGTTATTACGCTTTCTTATCATACTAATCCAATTTTATTTTGTTTGTTTTGCGAGGTACCTTTGATTGAATGAATATGCCACTCCCGGGTTCTACCTTTTGAACTTATTCTCATTATTTATGTAGTTAAACTTGATAGAATTTGTACAATTTATTTGTAAAATGAATCTTTGATTATATAAGATTATTTGATTGATTGCTTTACTTTATGTTCATTGCCTTTTATTTTAAAGTCGTTATTTAATTTATTGCAAACTGGGGCCATTTAGCAAAATGCGTGCAAATTAAATATTTTTTATAACAAGTTTTATTTCAATTAATTATTTTTAGATAAATTTTCTAGAAAAACATATTTTGGAAATGTTTTGGAAACCTGTCGGATTAACCGTTTTTAATGAAATTTCGAAAGTGCCTTAAAAACCTTCTTCCGAAAATTTTAAAACCTCTTACCTTTAGATCTCTGAAAGACCGTCTTTTATAAAAACAGAGTTTTGCACGCATTTGTTAATTTGGTTACCTGTTTTCCTTAAATTGGGTGGCGACTCCAAAAAACTCCAAAAGAGTTTGTCCATCCTGTCGATATTCCTAAATTTTAGCCCTTCGGGGTTATTTTTTTTTTTTTAGGGGTTCAACAGCATGGCCACTCCGCTGGGGAGCAATAAAGGTTTTGACCATAAAGGTTTCCAATTGTTTGCAACTAGCACGCCTAGTTTAAATTCTTTGTTATATTTATTTGTTTGGTTTGCCTTATAAAGCATGTATTATATTTATTTGTGCATAGTCTGAATTCCGTTAATATTTCCTCCCTCATGGAGCCTGTCAATTCTCTTTCATCTCCTCGATTTCATCATGGGGGGCCCGCGTGACGGGCAATAATACAGGAAGGGCATTGTCCTTCCTAAGTCTTTGAATTTCTTTCGTGTCACCAAAGTTAGTTGGGATATGGTTTGCCTGGTTTTTTCATGGCCGGTTTTACTGGTTTATGGGGCCAGGTTTATCCAGCATAGGTTGAATCAGCCTCAACCGTTAGCCCACTCTTAGAAGGAGATTAGGTCATGCATGCATATACACCTTAGTTCGGACCCGGTCCTTGGTACCGTTTCCAGGAATTAAGAAACCGCCCTTTTGTTGACGGGTTATTGAATCCCAACGACGCTGCATATTATGTGATCGTGTGGATACTATGACGAATCCCAAACCATTTGCCATGTCAAATTTGAGAAGTTGACAATTATGTCGGTTTAATTTTATCTCAGATGCTGTATTGACAAATGGCTTGTGCCGTTATAATAACCGCATGTGCGTGCAACTTGACGATTAGGCCTACCTCTGGCATAAAGAGGCACCTTACAGGGTAGGACGCGTTTGCATATTTATTTACGCTCAACTACTTGTGATTGTCACATGTTAATTGCTTACTTTGCTTTATTTAGTCAAAATGCGTTAAATACTAGATGTTGCTTGCTTGTATGCAATCCTATGAATGACATGTAAACTATCTTAGTTACCCTTTGAGAGGTTTCTTTTGTTTTGTTTATTTCTATAGCAAATGTTGGATTTGTGAAGTGGCTGACCATTCACCACGCAAAGGATTCGAGATCTGATTGATGGTAGATGCTTTAGCTCGTGAACGATGCAGCACCAGAAGCTAATGGCATTGTTTGAAAGAACTTGGCAATTGAACTTAGTAACATTATTTTCAATTTTAATTCAGATTGAGGCCCTGAATTGCATTGTACTTTAAAGCTTATGTTAATCTGAATTAACTCATTTTGAATTCATGAAAGTTGAAATAAAATGCATCTCATTCTTATTATATTATTTACGCTTGCTTTTGTTTCCATTTCAAAATTAAAATTGATAAATCTGCCAAAGCTTTGCTTGTAGCGTATGGAAAAACAACTGAACAATTTAAATCGACGCACTGAAAAGTTATTGTCTGTGCTCTTTGGATATTGCACTACTGTTAGAACTTCAACTGGGGCAGCTTTTATTTGTTGGTATATGGCGTTGAAGTAGTGATGCAGAACTACGCACGGTCTGATTCCCAAGGAGGGATACGTAGGCTCCCCCATCGGGCTCGACCTTTTAGCATTTAAATTTTTATTTTTCCCCAAGAAGGACAACTGGGGCAATTTTTGCAAAAACGAGTTAGAGATGCGAAAGATATTAACTGGGGCAGAATTTTGCAAGAAGCGGCGTTGGTTATTAAAGATGAGTAGGCAAGAATTCTGTAATTGGTTAAGCAAACAGTGCAAAGTCTAAGCCAAAGGACGTTCAGTTTGTTTTAAAATATATTACAAGTTTAAGTCAAGGCAAAATTTTCAAAATGCATCTTTGACTTCATTTGCATGCGGATTAAAATATTTTATCTTGCCTCTATTTTTAAAAAATCTATGCTATTTGTGTTCATGAGCCAAGTTTCTGAAAGAAATTCGCAAATCCAAGTCCAATGAAGACGAGGAAGCAGCAGAAGCAACAAGATCAGGATGAAGTCTGCACTAATCAAACGCTTCCTCCTCCCTCCCCAAAGCTGACAATTTTTTCTTTGAGAGCAGGAACATGAAAGCTTGCAATGAAAGGATCATTCACACTATGGATGAACAATTATTTGAACACGCATCCAAAGTTGCCTTGCAAATTGCGTCGCATTGCCCTTTTCACGACTTAAAGCATTATGCTTTGTCATGAGTTATTGCCAAACAGGCGGCATTTCTACCTCTATGACTTTCATTCCTAATAGGTGACAAAGTCGAGGCTTGTTTTGTGTTTTCAAAACTAAGCCAAATAGGGCATTGTTTTGTTTCAGGTTATAATCCGCACAAGGCCATCCTTGCCGGATTGTCTCGCCAATTGATTTATCAATGGCTATTGCACTGACTACATTTCCGCACTACTTTGATTTGCACTTACTTCGAATGATGCCTTCGCACTTGCTTTAAAATTAACGCCTTGCTTTACTCTTTCAGGTTGACCATCGGCTACGAGGATTCCCTTTGTTGGACTATCTTGCCGATTGATTCGCCAAATGGCCCTTGCATTCCTCTACAATCCTGCATTGCTTTTCTTTGCACTTGCTTTAAATTATGTCGTCGCACTCGCTTTAAAATTGATGCCTTGCTTTACATTTTTTAGGTTGACCACTAGGCAAGGCTTCTCTCTTGTTGGACTTTTACGCCTGTTGATTCGCTAAATCGCTTTTGCATTGCTTTACATTTCACGCTAAATTGCTTTGAACTTGCTTTCAATTATGCCTTTGCACTTGCTTTATATTATGACTTGCTTTACTTTTAGTTTAACAGGTCAGCCCTGAGACCTTCCTTGCTTTGTGCCGGATCGGATCACCAGCTAATTTGTCGACAATCAACCCTAAGACCCTCCTTGCTGCGTGCCCCACCGGCTTGCCAGTTGATTTGTCAAGATGTTCAAATAGCCTTGCACTTGCTTTCAATTATGACTTTGCTCTTGCTTTATATTATGAACCGCTTTACTTTTAGCTTAACAGGTTAACAGGTCAGCCCCGAGACCCTCCTTGCTTTGTGCTGGACCGGATTGCCAGCTGATTTGTCGACGATCAACCCCAAGACCCTCCTTGGTGCGTGACCGACCGGCTTGCCAGTTGATTTGTCAAGATTGTTCAAATTGCTTTGCACTTGCTTTAAATTATGACTTCGCATTTTCTTTGTATTACGTCTTGTTTTACTTTTCAGGTTAACAGGTCAGTCCTGAGACCCTCCTTGCTTCATGCCGGACCGGTTCGCCAGCTGATTTATTCTACAATTAACCCCAAGACCCTCCTTGCTTCATGCCCGACCGGCTTGCCAGTTGATTTGTCAAGATTGTTGAAAATGCTTTGCACTATGCCTTCGCATTTGCTTTATTGCTTCGCCAGTGGATAGGAAGACAATTTATCAAAGATATTGCAGCTTGCACTTACAAATTACGTCATGCCTACAGTAAGCAATCGGGGGCCTTATTATCAAGTCTATCATGAGCAAGCGAAGACTTCATTAGCATTGAAGCCTACCATAAGCAATTGGAGGCCTTATTCTGAAGCCTATCATAGGCAATTGAAGGCTGTTTTGTTATTGATCCTACTGTAAGCAATCAGAGGTCTTATTATCAAGTCTATCGTGAGCAAGCGAAGACTTCATTAGCATTGAAGCGTACCATAAGCAATTGGAGGCCTTATTCTGAAGCCTATCATAGGCAATTGAAGGCTCTTTTGTTATTATCTAGTCTATCGTGAGCAAGCGAGGACATCATTATCATTTGAAGCCTACCACAAGCAATTGGAGGCATTATTCTGAAGCCTATCATAGGCAATTGAAGGCTCTTTTGTTATTGATCCTGCCGTAAGCATTCAGGGGGTCTTATTATCAAGTCTATCGTGAGCAAGCGAAGACATCATTATCATTGGAAGCCTACCATAAGTAATTGGAGGCATTATTATGAAGCCTATCATAGACAATCAAAGGACGCTATTGTTATGGAACCCACTGTAGGCTCAATCATGATTTATGGCCGAAAGGCGACATTTCTATCTCTTATAATTCTTGTAAATTTTAAGCATATCCGTTTCATTTCTGTTTCTCTTTAAGAGGGCACTTACTAAAATTTCATTGTTGTGATTTGCAGATATCGCTAAATTTGGAGAAGTACCTGCTTTAATGAGCTTTGTGTTTTTTGCTTTACTTTAATTTTGTTTGTTTAGTTCGTCTTGTATATGAACATCTCGGGTCTTTCCACCCACAAATAGGATATCACAGGTTCTTCCACCCACAAATAGGATATCTCGGGTCCTTCCACCCACAAATAGGATATCTCGGGTCCTTCCACCCACAAATAGGATATCTCGGGTCCTTCCACCCACAAATAGGATATCTCGAGTCCTTCCACCGACAAATAGGATATCTCAGGTTTCTCCACCCACAAATAGGATATGCAGGTTTCTTTCAAGTTGCATTGAGACACTGGATGCTTCAAGACCAGATGTTTCATTTGTTTTGTCAAGGGATTTGAAACACAACACAAGATTGCGTTGTACACTGCCTCTTCATCAATTAAAGCATTATGCGTATCATGGTTTGTTGCCGAACAGGCGGCATTTTCTATCTTTATGATTCTTCTTTTGAAATAAACATTATGTTGAAGCCTGCATAGATAGTCTAAGACAAGTCGGCTGAAAAACCACTTTCGGAGTGTTTTCGCGATGTCAGTTGTCTTGCAATATTGGCATTTTAAATTTAAAGTTGATTGATAGTCTAAGACAAGTCGGCTGAAACACCACTTTCGGAGTGTTTTCGCGATGTCGGTTGTCTTGCAATATTGGCATTTTATATTTAAAGTAGATTGATAGTCTAAGACAAGTCGGCTGAAACACCACTTTCGGAGTGTTTTCGCGATGTCGGTTGTCTAGCAATATTGACATTTTATATTTAAAGTAGATTGATAGTCTAAGACAAGTCGGCTGAAGCACCACTTTCGGAGTGTTTCGCGATGCCGGTTGTCTCGCAATATTGGCATATTATATTTGAAGTAGATAATAAAGATAGACAAGTCGACTTGAGACATTATGTCCCGTTAGTCGACTTATTTTATGAAAGCCTTGCATTTTACAATTCGTTCTTGCTTTACTTATTGTCTTCCTTTACTGTTTCAGAATAAGGATCAGCTTAGTGGTTCTCCGGGCGGAGTACCTTGTCAGTTTATCGAAGAAAGAACTTATCGATGATACCGCAACCCGCATTTACAATTTTATCACTTTATCTATTTCTTATTCCAATAATTACAGTTTATTAGCAGTTGCACGCTTACCTCTTGTTAAGATTATTACAGGATTTTTAGCAGCACCGAAGCAGCGTTTGGAGCATAACATGGAGCTTTTCTTAGCAATGAACCGGCGCAATCGTTGATATGAGCTAGACTCGTCAACGAAGACCTGAAGAATCGCACCCGCATAAGTCATCCACCCTAGAGGTAAGTCTCTTGTTAACCCTGAGTCTGAGATTTGAGATTGAAGACAAGATGGCTCGGTTGTCGAGGTGCAGTGGAAGCTATGTCCGTGTAAACCCCTCTTTATAGGTGTGCCGTCGACCAAATTTTCATAACTTGGGTGATTACAAGCCTCTTTTCCCGCGTTTGAGTAGTCGTTACTATCTCGTCTTTGATTTTCAAATCGCGTCGAACTATATATGGCCTGATTCTTTTTCAGCCCGAGATATGTAGGCAACTCGAAAACCGGAGCTCGCCCATGTCCATAAGCCTCGCATTTTGATCCTAGGAATCAGAGTCTTGGCTTTACCATGACAAAATTGGCTTTCACGTCAACTTTCTTTACCCTGAAAACTCTTTCATCCTTTTCGGGTAAAGAGGGGCAGCTGTTGACACCCAATTTTGTCCCGAAATTTTCAATTAGCGTCTAATTATGTTTAAAATATCGTTAATTTTTTATAATAAATTAAGTTAATAATTTTAACGTAAAAAGGCCATAATTATCCTTCATTTTGAATCCCGGCCTTTTTACGCAACACATAATTTTCCTCCTAGCCCAAATTTTGAAAACCCCTAAAAGCCTCTTCCTATAAATCCTAAAATCCCTACCCACTATTTATCACTATTCACCAATCTTCCCTACTCACAAAAACCCTAACTCACCATTCATCATCTTCACTCCCCTTTAACATCAAAAATCTGACCCCCCCCCCCCCCACTAATCATCTCCCTCACAAGACCCCATCATCACACCGACACATAAAAAATAGACACACGACACACACAGCATAAAAAAAACCCACACATCAACGCCTTGTTTCTTCTTCCTCCCCATCGCACTGTATCCATAACACATACATGCACAAACTCAATAGTATCGGGACAGGGGAGTTGCAGATCTGAAACGAAAAAGGGAGTTAGGGAGGCAGAGCAGTAGTGTGAACCGCCGGCGATGGGAACATCCGACGACTCTGTTCTTTGGCCGAGGAAATCATTATCGTCAACGTCTTCTGTTTCGACGACGAGTTAAAAGTGGAGATGCAGGGGGTGAGTGGTAATGACGCCGCCTAGAAATAGGCTGGTGTCGCTCCTCCCCATTCACTAATCGCTCTATTCGTTTGCTGTTGACTCTTTTGATCCCGACCTTATGGGTCGCCGGTGGTGTTCTCTAAGGCTTAGGCCTCACTGGTTGTTTGCTCGTTCCATTTTGGTCGAAATTTGTTTCTCATTATTTGTTGAGTTTCTTTTTTTGGCAGATTTGTCAATGGTGTTGCTTATTGGTTTCCCTCTGTTCCTGGTGGTTTTTGTTGAACGGATGTAATTGGAAGCATCAGGGGTTGAAGTGATGTTATTTAGTTGGCAGTGCTTCTCCTTAGCCGTTTGCTCGTCGCCGTTCAGTGACTATTTGAATGTCACGATTGGGTTTAATTGTCTTATCATCGTTTTTCTGTTGTTTGCCTTGTGATTTTGCTGAACAACCTTCAATGGTTTTATTTGGTTGTTTCACTATGGGATGCTGACTAGATTGGCTCGTTCATGTACAGCTTGGCTCGTATATTTTGGAGTATAAATTTGGAACTGATTTTGGACAGATACTACACCTGTTAATGGCCAATGAAAAATACGTACGCACGTATTGAGGCATCGGGATTAATTTGAACATGATACTACACTTGAACCGTCCCGTGTCCCGTGTCCCGTGTCCCTAAAGCAAATAGGCGATGATGAATGTATGAAGTTAATGCAAAGCAAGTCGAATAGAGTGGTGGGTTTGGTACTTGGCATAGCAACCGGCCTGGGCTCCATGTTTGCAACCGTACCAATATCCCGAGGCTCTACATTACGCGCCATACAAACCTGAGCCTAAATTTTGCAAATAACAAGCCCCCCCCCCCTTTATTATTATTATTATTATTATTATTATTATTATTATTATTATTATTATTATTATTATTATTATTATTATTATTATTATTATTATTATTATTACTTTATTAATTTATTATTAGTATTTTATTTTCATTGGTTATTACGCTTTCTTATCCTATTAATCCAATTTCATTTTGTTTGTTTTGCGAGGTACCTTTGATTGAATGAATATGCCGCTCCCGGGTTCTACCTTTTGAACTTATTCTCATTATTTATGTAGCTAAACTTGATAGAATTTGTACAATTTATTTGTAAAATGAACCTTTGATTATATAAGATTATTTGATTGATTGCCCTTACTTTATGTTCATTGCCTTTTATTTTAAAGTCGTTATTTAATTTATTGCAAACTGGGGCCATTTAGCAAAATGCATGCAAATTAAATATTTTTTACAACAAGTTTTATTTCAATTAATTATTTTTAGATTAATTTTCTAGAAAAGCATATTTTGCAAATGTTTTGGAAACCTTTCGGATTAACCGTTTTAAACGGAATTTCGGAAGTGCCTTAAAAACCTTCTTCCAAAATTAATGAAACCTCTTACATTTACAATCTCTGAAAGACCGTCTTTTATAAAAATGGAGTTTTGCACGCATTTGTTAATTTGGTTCCCTGTTTTCCTTAAATATGGTGGCGACTCCAAAAAACTGCAAAAGAGTTTGTCCATCCTATCGATATTCCTAAATTTTAGCCCTTCGGGGTTAATTTTTTTTGGGGGTTCAACAATACTCTTGGTTCCAGTTGACATTGCGAGCATTAACTCTATTGACATTGCCCCCTCGGTTGACATTTGCTCTATCTCCACAATTTACACCTCGACCCCCTTGATTTTCAACTCGGCCGCCTCAGTTTGCATTGTTGCCACTCCGATTAGCATTACCCGCGACACCTTCATTTTCTTTAAGATTTCCTTCTTCATTTGCTTGGACCCCCGCATTATCTTGGCCGAACGAGTTGTCATCTTGAGGGATCATATTCTCAACTTGAGGATCATTAGCATTTTTCTTGTATATTATCTTCATCTACTTGTTCGACATAGAATTGATAGCCCTCTTGGTTGAGTTCTATATGGAACTCTTCATCATATTCTTCTTCATAGCCTTGCAGATCCGCATGTTGTTGGTTATAATAATGATTGTAATTCGGATTCCGCAAATTCCGATTAGGATTTATCCTATAAGACATGTTCACCTACACAAGGTAAAACCAAATACAAAAGTAAAATCCTAGGACTTGCGAACTAAATAACTTTTATTAACTAATGCAACTCAATATTGAAACCGTAGTTCCCTGGCAACGGCGCCAAAATTTGATCTACGCTCGATCCTACACCTTTAATGGTGAGGGGCGGTCGTCAAAGTATAATACCCGATGTGAGTTAGGGTTGATTTTCCAAGGGAACTAGCTTGTCAAGTAAGAGAGTTGCAAGTATAAATTCAATTGAAGTTTAATATTGAGTCCTAGAGATGGGGTTTTTCTTTTATGTAACGGTACAATTAACTACAAAGCATACAAATTAAGCAAGTAACTTGATTCGATAATACGAGACTAGGCGTGTAAACGGGCTGATAGCAATTTCCAATCAACGGGTGTAATTACTTCACATTCACAACACAAGTATAATTATGGTCGAGTCTCCCTATTATGATCTCTAGAATTCTTCTAGCCTAGAAGAGATCTTTCACAACCCGCTCGTCAAAGCCTTAGTTGAATGCTTAACGCACTACTCAAAAACTTGAGGAAAGGAGACCTCTTCCGAGCGTAAATCCTTTTAGATGGGTTAGCCTATACAAATAGCCTATCAACCCAAATCCTTGCCAATTCTGCTATTCTACACTAACTAATCTCTCCTGTGTCTTTAATTAGTAAAGTAGACAAGAAATCCCAAATATCATGGATATTGAAATTCTGATATTATTGTAATGGGGAATTAGATAATTGATACTTGTGTTATGGGTAATGAAATGGAACTACACCCATTGATTTTCTATCACTATAGAATATTTACACCCCTAGTTATGAATTTAGCTACTCATAACTAGGGTTTGAATCAAAGCAAAAAAATATGTAATGAAATAAGGTAATAGATTCACAAATGGATCTTGAATTGATATAATAATCACGATTGAAAAATACAATATAAGAAGCTTACAAATCGATGTAATAACCTCTACTTGGCTCTCCAAATCGCCTCCTAGCTTTAGAGTGTATGTATGGAATTAGTTTTTGTCAAAACCCTAGGTCTTAGTATTTATACAAGTTCAGAATCCCGTGTTTCAGGCAGAGCACCTGGAGAATGTGAATTCTTAGGCAGTGGTTGGATCAGGCGGAGCGCCTACTTGCCAGACGGAGCGCCTGGACAACGCTTGTCTTGGGTGGAGCGCCTAATGCCAGGCGGAGCTCCCAGAGAATGTGCAGGATCCTTGACTTTGTGACTCCAATTCTTGCGGTTTTAGCTTCACTTTTCAATCGATGTTCATACCACTCGATATAACCTAAAAGTGAACAGTTCACGATATCAATAACACCAAATGTTGCCTTTGGATTCAAAAACGAAAGCTTAGAATAGTCTTTAAGTTGGTAAAATACCAACTTATCAGGGACCTTCTGACAATGATACTGACATGGAGGAAGAATCTGATGATGAGTCACCTTTGGCACTGATGGGATTAGCTGATGAAGCCACTGAAGGTAGGAGCATAGACAAACCTCCCATATATAGAGGAACAAACTACATGCAGTGGAAAAAGCAAATGGAAATGTTTCTTTAGAACACTGATTATAGTCTCTGAATAATTATGAAGCAGGGACCCTACATCCTTCTCAAAAGGAATTCAAATAGATCCCTAGTACCAACGGTAGTTGAGGAACTTGACTCGTATGATCTGGATTAGCTCCAAGCTAATGCAAAAGCAAGTGTAGTACAAAAGTCTAGTTTGGATGCTGATGCGCAAACTCAGATATCATGTTGCAGCACAATGAAGGAGATCTAGAAGAAGTTGAAGGAACTGTACAAGGGTAAATCTCAACAGAAGGAATCTGAACTCATGGTACCGAGTGATGAAGAATCTGCTGATAAGGCTGACGTAAGTCTTGCTGACTTAAAAGCAAATCTTCATACATATTTCCCTAGAAAGTTTTCCTTAGTCGCGATCACTTTAATTGAAGGATATGAAAATTTGAAGGCTGAGAATGACCAATTTCCTACATTTGTGTCTGATCTTAAAATAAAGTAAGAAGAAAACCTTGAACTAGAAAAAAATAATGCAACATGCAATGCACATAATATTGAACATAAGACCAGAAAAAATTGAAATTTAAAGAAGCTGGTGGTTAGTCAGTGAGATTCACACTAGTCTTGAAGCTGAACTCAAAAAGAAAAATGAGGCTCTAAGGAAACTGAAAAGAACCGGGTTCTTCAAGAAAAAATTGAAAAAGCTAATTATGACTAAATGGAACAAGTCCTCTGATGCTATGAACTAGTTTCTCCAAAATCCGAATAAAGGTAAAAAGGGCGTTGAATATGAGAAACCTCTGCCTGATTATAACCGTAAAAGAAAATATGTAGGACTTCCCTATAACATGCTTTTCACTTATTGTGGTATAAACTTGCATGTCTATTAAAAGGTATATAATGAAGAACAAATGATTTGCTTTGCATGGATGGGCTAAAAAGGACTTGATTCATCCATTCTCTCATAAGAAGGGACCCTAATTTGTCTGAATTCCTAAAACTAACCGCTGATTTTATTTTTCAGGCTAGAGTGGGAGTGAACAATCCAAGCTAGATACTTGACAGTAGTTGTTCAAGTCACATGAGTGGAGATAGAAGAAACTTTCGCTCACTAGAGGAGGCAAAAATGGTAAAATTGTTGGTTTTGGGAAGGTTGAGAGGTCCCTTGATTATGCTACTGAAAATTTGTATTCTGTTGATGGATTAAGGCACAACCTGTTAAGTATCTCCCAACTATGTGATAGAGCAAATGAAGTTAGCTTCTCATCTGTAGGCTGTATTGTGAATAATCTACAGAGTGGAGAAATAGTAATGGAAGGGAAGCGAGTGAACAATGTTTACAAGGCTTTCCTTGGTTCTCTCCTTGAGAATACTCTGACATGTCTGAATGTGCAAGAAAGTGATTCACAATTATGGCACAAAAGGCTTGGTTTTCAAGCTTATAACAGATGAATAAGTTTGTGCCCAAGGAGCTGGTTCATGGGTTGCCCAAGAAGAAGTTCGAGGACATCAAAATGTGCGAGGCTTGTGTCGGGGGAAGCATGTAAGATCTTCATTCAAGTCAATGAGAGTGGTTTGTACTTCCTAACCACTTGAGTTAGTCCACATGGACTTGTGCGGTCCTATGAGGGTAAGGAGTAGAGTTATGCTAGTAATCATAGATGACTACTCAAGATACACCTGGACCTTGTTCCATGCATCCAAGGATGAAGCTTTTGAAAATTTAGAGGATTGAGCAAGCATTGTTCATAAGAAACTGAGTTTTCAACTTGTGAGCATTAGGTCTGTCCATGGCACTAAGTTTGAAAAAGCAAAGTTCAGTGAATACTACAATAAACATGGCCTAGATCACAACTTCTCTAACCAAGGACCCCTCAACAAAATGGTGTGGTTGAAAGGAAGAATAGGTCCTTTGAAGTATGGCGAGGACAATGTTACTATCTAGTGGATTGGCCAAGAACTTCTGGCTAAAGCAGTGAACACAACTTGTTATTTGTTAAATAGGTGCTCCATTGAGAAATATTGGAAAAAACTCTCTATGAATTGCATAGAGGCAGGAAACCAAACATAACACACCTTAATCCTTTTGGGTGTAAGTGTTTTGTTCAAAATAATGGCAATTAACCTCTAGAGAAGTTTGATGCACAGAGTGATGAAGATATCTTCTTAGGATACTCTCTACAAAGTAAGTCTTACAAGGTGTTCAACAAGAGGACCATGACTGTAGAAGAAAGTGTACATGTGGTATTTGATGAATCTGAAGTGGTAGCTGCTAAAGGAACTGATGATGATCAAGGGATTTGTCTTACACGAGAAAAACCTTCTGAAGATTCCGAGAACCTAGAAGAGAAAGAAGAATATCAGGGTGATGACAAGGTTCTTGCTCATGGGGGGCAGGGAAGCAGTAGATCAAGAAAATGGAAATACCGAAGAACCTGGTTCCTCACAAGATCCCTCAGAAGGAATGCCACAGAAGATACAACCTAAATCAGAAATATCAAAGGTCTTATCCATTAGAGAACATTATGTCTGATTTGAATAATGGTATAATGACAAGATCTGCCTTGAAGAGCTTCTGTACACTGCGTTTCTCTCATCTATGGAACCAAAGAGTGTGCGATAAGCTCTTGAGGATCCATATTGGAGTATAGACATGCATGAGGAGCTACATCAATTTGAGAGGACCATGGTATGACGCTTGGTTCCTAGACCAAAAAATAGGTCTATCATAGGAACTAAGTGGGTGTTTAGAAACAATTTGGATAAGCATGGCATAGTCACCAGGAAAGGGTAGGTTAATGGTCCAAGGATATAGTCAAGAAGAATGAATCGACTATGATGAAACTTTTGCACCTATTTCTAGGATGGAAGCCATAAGGATGCTGATTTCTTTTGCTACATATATGAAATTCACACTATATCAGATGGATGTGAAAAGTGAATTCTTAAATAGTTATCTAAATGAAGAGGTGTATGTCATCCAACCACCAGGATTTGAAAGCAGTGAGCTCCCTGATTATGTGTACAAACTTAACAAGGCTCTGAATGATTGAAACATGCTCCTAGGGCTTGGTATGAAAGATTTTTTGGGTTCTTGCTCAAAAATGGATTCTTAAGAAGTAAGATAGACAACATTTTGTTTTTGAGAAAGAAGGCTAAGGACCAACTGATTATCCAAGTTTATGTTGATAACATCACTTTTGGTGCCACTAATGAGAACCTGTGTAAGGAGTTTGCTAAGCTGATGGGAAGCAAGTTCGAAATGAGGATGATGAGTGAGTTGAATTTCTTTTTAGGCTTACCAATCAAGAAAATTCAGGAAGAGACCATGATTCATATACAAAAGTATATCAGGGAACTACTGAAGAAATTTGAAATGGGAGGAGCTAAGGAAATGAGCACTCCTATCGCACCTGGAACAGAACTAGATTTGGGCGAAACTGGTTCTTCCACTGATTATAGAGGAATCATTGGTTCTCTTCTTGAACTTACAGCCAGCCGTCCAGATATTGTATATAGTGTGGGATTATGTGCTAGGTTCCAGTCAGAACCTAAAGAGTCTTATTTGTTTGCCGTCAAGAGGATCTTGAGATATTTGAAAGGAACTCAAGAACTGTGCTTGTGGTATCCCAGAGGTGGAATATTTGAGTTGATTGGATTTGCATTTGTTGATTATGCTGGTCATTCGGTTAATAGGAAAAGAACTTCAGGATCACGCATTTTCTAGGTCCTTGTCTAGTTCCTTAGGCTACAAAAAAGCAGAATTCAGTGGCCCTTTCCATAGCTGAAGCTGAATATGTTGTTGCTTGCCCTTGCTGTTCTCAATTGATGTGGATCAAACATTAGCTAGAGGAATTTTGTATAAAAAGGGGACCTGTTCCTATCTTTTGTGACAATACAAGTGCTGAAACATTGCCAAGAACCCAGTCCAACATTAAAAATAAAGCACATTGATATTAGGCACCATTTTCTTAGAGACAATGTTGAAAAAGGCCTAGTCACTATGAATTCAAGCAAGACTGAGGATCAGAATGCATACATCTTCACTAAAGCATTGAACAAGGTATCGTTTGAAAGAAGCAGGCTAGAGTTAGGGATGACCAGCGAATGACCTAGAACCTTGTTCTCACAATGATTGGCTAGTGAAGTGTCTTATGTATCTGCTTAAATTTAATGTACTCTTTTCTAATTCTATACCGTAAAAAGTATGCTTGTTTAATTAAGATGAAGTTTTTGATTACTATTTAATGTGTACCCTCTATACGAATTAGCTGACACAAGGAAGAAACTCTTGATGGAACGAAGAACTGTTGTCCAGGTACACATCTACGGAACTTGATTAAGTTTGATCAAAAGGTGTTTTTTCTTTCTTACATCACTAAAATTGTGTGGTAGCCACCTTTATTTTCGTCCTAATCCTAAACGGTTACTGCTTTTGAAATTTTAAATGTTTCCCACTTGGAATAGAAGTCATCATTAATACTACAAGCCTTAACGGTCATAACAATATTTGCTTCACGGTTCCCAATCCCCTTTAAAAGCTAACTCTCTTTCCTACTTGATCATTACTTCTTTTTTCATTTTCTTAATCAAGAAAATTTTATTTCATTGTATATCTTATCCTCTCCGTTGAAATCCTAACAAAAATTCAAAATTTTCCAAAATCTTCGCAATGTCTGAAACCCAAAATCCACTCGCTCTCCCACTGAGTCACCCAAACTCAAGGTCTCTGTTAAACTTACCAAGAAAACATCCAAACCAAGTGCAACAAACTAGGCACAAAGATTTGTCAAGAAGGAATAATGGGTGAAGAAGCTTTACTCAGAATCTTAGGAAGAAGAACTTGTTTCACAGGCAACAAGTGCAATAGAGGTACCAACAAGTTCTGAGAACATTGCTCAAGAGTTAGGCCTGAATCCATTAAATCTAGCTCTATTCTGCATGAGGTTAGTTTAAGCCTTGAAAAATAAGATTAGGAGTTTGGTGGTTGGGTTAGATAAAATTGTTAAAACTATGATAAGTAAGGAATCTGTGACTACAAAAGAAAGGGGAAAGATGAAGTAGTAAAACATGTGGAAGTTATGGTTTGTAAAGAGGAGTTAGTTAGTTCTGGTGGAACCTTAGAAGTACTAGTCAACGAACCTAGTTCAGATGTTGTTTCTCATAGTCAAGAAAGGAAGTGGAAGATAAAATGGAGAAAGTTGATGATGCAGGAAAAGAACATGCGGAGGGAGTTGAAAAAACTGAAAAGAACCTAGTTCTGCCTCAGTTCCTTTGACAAATGATGATGCAAAATTAGAGTTATCTGTGTCTGAACCAGAGAAGCAAGATAATGAACCTGTAGAAAAGAAAAGGATGAGATGTCTGAGTTAGGAGGAGCAAAAGAAAATTTTGTGTAGAAGAGGAAGATAAGTTTGAAGAGGATGAAATTATTTTTGTAAGTGAGAAAAAGTAGGAGGTAGAGAAACCAGTGAAATCTGTGAGGGGGAAAAGAAGGAGATTGGTAAATGGGAACAAGTGCAGTCAAAATTGATTGATGTGAGTGAGCAAGAAGGGAACAATGGTGACGTGTATTATCATGAAAGTGAACAAGTTAAGTACTTCGACAGCAGCAGAGTAGGCCTCTTATCTGACCAGTTCAGTTTCTAGCATGTG
This sequence comes from Petunia x hybrida, assembly GCA_037355625.1. Lineage (NCBI taxonomy): Eukaryota > Viridiplantae > Streptophyta > Magnoliopsida > Solanales > Solanaceae > Petunia > Petunia x hybrida. Next base: position 1,992,573 of record JBBBVM010000027.1, on the reverse strand, counting down.
GTTTTCAAGACGCGCTAGGACCTCGACATGGTCATCCCCAGCTTCTTCCTAGTAGTCATCAGCAGTTTGTGCAATACCAGTATGGCCCAGGGTGTTTCCATTGTTGTGAGCCAGGGCATCATAAGAGAGATTGCCCTTATCTTCATCAGCAGGGTAGTAGCCGTCCTTTCCCTCACCTTTCAGCGCCTTTGCAGCAGCAGCCTCAGGGTGCCCCTTAAGGGTCTCAGCCAGCTAGAGGTGCACCACCGTCCAGTAGAGGTCAGGGCCGTAGTTCAGGTGGTCCCTCCAGAGGTGGATCTCAGGGTGACAGATTAGTTCAGCTACATAGACAGCTATATGCATTGCCGGCCAGGCAGGATGCTGAGGCATCTCCACCTGCTGTTACATGTATTTTATCTGTTTTTAGTCGAGATGCATATTCTTTTGTGGATCCAGGATCTACATATTCATATGTCTCTCCTTATTTTACTTCGGGTTTTCATGTTGATTATATGCGTCTCCATGATCCATTTTGTATTTCTACTCCTATCAGAGACATTATTATTGTGGATCGAGTTTATCCATCTTGTACCATATCCTGTGGGGTTGTGAGACCCTGGAAGACCTTTTGGTTTTGGACATGGTCGCATGGTCGACTTTGATGTCATTATTGGCATGTATTGCTTGGCGACGTTCTACACCACTCTGGATTATCATGCCAAGTCTATTCGGTTATCTCATCCTGGCTCAGCACCAGTGGTGTGGCAGTGTTCTCAATTACCACCTACATGGCGTGTTATCTTTCTTGTAGGCTAGACGGGTGATGAATAACGGGTGTTCAACATATCTATCCATGGTTGGAGATACCACTGCGGAGATTCCGTCCCTATTATGATAGAATTCTGTGATGTATTTCCAATTGATCTCCCTAGACTTCCTCCAGATCGAGAGATCGAGTTTGGCATTAATATTGTGCCAGGGACTCATCCTATTTCTATCCCTCCTCATCGCATGGCTCCATCAGAACTGAAAGAGCTGAAGGAGCAGTTGCAGGCTTTTCTTAATAAGGGTTTCATTAGGCCGACTATTTCTCCGTGGGGTGGTCCTGTTCTATTCGTGAAGAAGAAATATGGGACCATGCGGATATGTATTGATTATCGACAGCTAAATAAGGTCACTATCAAGAACAAGTACCCATTGCCTCACATTGATAATTTTGATGATCAGTTGCAAGGTGGCAAATTATTTTCTATGATCGATCTGCAATCTGGCTATCATCAGCTTAAGATTCGGGGGTCTGATATCCCAAAGACTGCTTTCAGGACTCGTTACGACCATTACGAATTCCTAGTTATGTCTTTTGGGCTCACTAATGCCCCTACAACTTTTATGGATCTCATGAATCGGGTGTTTAAGCCGTTACTTGGTTCCTTTGTCATTGTCTTCATCGATAAAATTCTTAGCTATTTTTGTAGCCGCGAGGAGCATGATTATCATTTGAGGGTGGTTCTTCAGACCCTCTGAGATCGTAAGTTGTATGCCAAGTTCTTGAAATGTGAGTTTTGGCTTGATTCTGTGGTATTTTTGGGTCAGGTGGTATCCAGTGAGGGTATCAAGGTTGATCCGAAAAAGATTGAAGCATTGCAGAAGAGGCCTCGTCCTACTACTCCGACGGAGATTCGCAACTTCCTTTGATTGGCAGGTTATTATCGGAGGTTTGTGGAGAAGTTCTCTACTATTTCAGCTCCCCTGACTCGCCTAACCTAGAAGGTGGTTCATTCCTGATGGTCCGATGAGTGTGAGGCGAGCTTCCAGAAGCTTAAGGCCTTATTGACTTCAGCTCCAGTGCTATCCTTTTCTTCTGGAATCGGCGGATTTCTAGTCTATTGTGATGCATCTCATGTAGGCCTTGGTTGTATTCTTATGCAGCACAGGAAGGTAATTGCTTATGCTTCCAGACAGTTGAAACAGAATGAGAAGAATTATCCGGCTCATGATCTAGAGTTGGCAGCTGTGGTCTTCGCTCTGAAGATATGGAGGCACTATCTTTATTGCGAGCCTTGTGAGGTGTATACCTATCATTAGAGCATGTAGTATCTTCTCTCTCAGAAGGATCGTAATGGTCGGCAGCGAAGGTGGCTTGAATTGATTAAAGATTATGATCTCACTATCTGCTATCATCCTGGGAAGGCGAATGTGGTAGCAGATGCTTTGAACAGGAAGTCCATGGGCATCATGGCTTTTCTTTATGTTGACATGAGACCTTTGGCCTGAGAGTTGCAGTCCCTTGGCGACTCCAGCGTGAGATTTATTCTCCCATACTCCAACCGAATCTTAGCATGTATTGCAGCTCAATCTTCCTTAGCCATTCAAATTAAGGAAAAAAGTTCGAGTATCCTCATCTGTAGGAGTTACGTGGTCATGTCCTAAATGGAGGCGTTCCTTCACTCGAGCTTCATTTATATGGAATTCTTCAGTTTAATGGTCGACTATGTGTCCATGATGTTGGGGATTTGAGGCAGTCAGTGCTCTGTGAGGCTCATAGCTTGTGTTATTCCATTCATCCTGGTATTACTAAAATGTATCAGGACCTCTGAGAGCTATATTGGTGGAAGGGGATGGAGAGAGATGTATTTATGTATCTGATTGTATGAATTCTCAGCAAGTTAAGTTCGAGCACCGGAGACCGATAGGGTTAGCTCAGGCATTGCCCAATCCGAGTGGATGTGGGAGGACATCACGATGGATTTTGTGGTTTTTCTGCCAAAGACCCTGAAGCACCATGATTAGGTCTAGGTCATTGTCGACAGACTGACTAAATAAGCTCACTTCATCCCTGTGAAGACTACTGATTCAGCTCAGAAATTAGTGTGGGTTTTCATTCAACAGGTGGTTAGGCTGCATGGTACTCTTGTATCCATTATCTCAGATCGTGGATCCCAGTTCTGGCACTCTTTCCAGAGGGAATTGGGGACCCAGGTTCAATTTAGCAAGACATTCGACGGTCAGTCCAAGCGGGTTATTCAAATTCTTGAGGATATACTGAGAGCTTATGCATTGGACTTCGAAGGTTATTGGGATGATCAGTTGCCTTTAACGAAGTTTTCTTATAATACAAGCTACCAGTCTTCAATTCAGATGGCTCCATTTGAGGCCTTATATGGCCATCGATGTCGTTATATTATTGGTTGGTTCAAGTCTTTAGATGTCGAGGTTATGAGTTCAGATATGGTTCGTCAGACTCTTGATGTTGTTCGTATTATTCAGGATCGTCTACAGACTGCCCAGAGTAGGCAGATTTCATACTCGAACTAGAGGAGCCGAGAGTTAGAGTTCAAGGTCGACGACATGGTATTTCTGAAAGTGCCGCCAATACGAGGTGTAAAGAGATTTGGGAGGAAAGGGAAGCTCAGTCCCAAGTTCATTGTCCCTTTCCGTATCGAGAAGCATATTGGTAAGGTAGCTTATCGGCTTGACTTGCTAGCTTCTATGCTAGTTCACGTGGTTTTCCATGTACCGGTGCTCTGGAAATGTATCTGGGATCCTTCCGAAGTGATTGAATTAGATCCTGCTCAGCTAGATGTAAATCAAGCTTACGAGGAGTTCCCAGTTGCTATAGTTGCACGTGATGTCTGGAAGCTTCGTTCGAAGCAGATTTTGATGGTTCGAGTGCGATGGCATAGTCGTCCTCGCGAGGAGGACACTTGGGAGCTTGAGCCCAGTAAGCGTGAGAGGTATCCTCACGTCTTCAACGATTCAAGTTCGATCTTGATCTTTAAAGCCTTAAAGTTCTTATCATTGTTTATGATTTTGGTTCCGTAGTAGTGTAGTAATATCTGATGAATGTCATTGAAGATTGGTTTAAGCGTTCTCATTAATAGTGTGAAATCTATTCTAGACTCTTGCTCGTTCGAGGACGAACCAGAGTCTAAGTGGAGGAGAATGAAACGACCTTAGGTAGTCTTTTCGGGAGTTAGGAATCCGATGGTGTAACGACAATTTTAAAAGCTTTGTAAGGTCCATCAGAACTTGTCTGTAATATTTGAGTTAAATCGGACCTCGTTTGGTAGGTATCGGAGGAAGGTTTTAGTTTCCATTTTTGGTAAATCTTAAAAAGAGATTTTCGAGCTCGATTCTAGTAAATGAGCTCCTATCCAAAATTTGAAAATTTTATTAGGTTCGTATGGTCATTTGTGGCATTTGTGAATTTTTGGAAGTCAATTCAGGGGTTGATCGGATAGTTTCCGGTAAAGTTCCAAAAATTAAGAATTTGATCTCTTTCCATTTAATTCGCATCTTGAGTTTCGGGAATTCGATTTGAGATCTGTCCTAGCGAGTACATTACATAAATTTTGTATAACTTGCTTGAAAAATTTGGGATCATTCCGAGTTTTGTAGGGTTCTATTTTAATTTTCGTCACGATGACAAGTTTTCTAAGAAAAAGGAAAAGAAAAAGGAAAAGATAGAGGCGGTTGGCTAAGGGATTATATAATCCCTTAGCTTACATTTCGAAGCTGAAAGCAAAACAAAACATAAACAAGAAAATGAAACAAAGAACTCAGTGAAGGAAAACAAAGTCGGAAAATAGAGAAAGTAAAGAAAAAGGAGAAGGAAAAAAATTGAATTTTTGATCCATGTAATGATGTTAATTCATTATTTCAGTTTATTATGTGTTTTTGAATATATTTTAACAGTAGAAATTGGGATATTAGACATTGTTCTAATAACTTAAATTGATAATTTAAAGGGTTAACTGGACCCCGATAATGAAATTGATTATATATTCGAACTTAGGGAGTTATGGGCAACCCATAAATGTAATTTATTTAGTGTTTGAAATGTGATTTTGAACTATGTACATAGGTCTGGTCTGCATATCTCGTATGCGAATAGGGTGTCGGGTTCCTAACCAGATTTCTCTAAGATGTAAGGAATGAATCTTTTAGCCTTATTTAATATATTTTTCTGCTTATTGAATAGATCAGGATCGTTTGACAGAGCATCCAAAAGATAAAGCGGTTGTTGAGTAGCAGTGCTAACTTTGGAACAAGGTAAGTGATTATATCCATTTCCCGGTGGCCTTTGGCCTTGTAGATATTCTACCACGTATTCCTTATGTGTGTAGTTGCCGATAGGCGTAGTTATTACGCCTTTGTTTTGGATGTAAACTGTATATTATATGTTATGTCTTGCTGTTGGTATTGCACTGACCATAGAAGCATTGTATTCTGATTGTAGGCTTGACATATACTTCCCGGTAGTCGATGAGAGTCTCGTGCCGGTGAAAGGTTATTACTGCATATACTTCCCGGTAGTCGATGAAAGTTTCGTCCCGGTGAAGGGTTATTATTGCATATACTTCCCAGTAGTCGACGAGGGTCCCCCGCCGGTGAAAGGTTATTATTGCATATATCTCCTGGTAGACGATTGGAGTCCCGCACTGGATATAGGTTTCGGGCACGTGTGACCCCATTGCATCATGATACATTCATTTCATATCTTCATATGTGTTTTCTGAGCTGTATGGATTTGTTGCATTGATTATACTATGACTTCTGTTTCCCTAACTAGCGTAGCTATTTTTCGAAGTCGCTAGTTTGTCAACTTATTGTGTCCTTATGACTCACTCCCTATTGGTTCTAGTGTTTTCTTTTTGTTCGACAGATTCTGCTCCAGGACCCAGCTGGTCGCGTCGTGATAAAGGAGCAGTACGTTATCAGCAGTCTGCGGTGAGCCATCTTGTTCATTGGGGTACCAGCTATAGATATTGTATATCTTATTTTTCCTCTCTTCGGCAGACATGTATATCTTTTGGACTTCTTAGATGTCTGATTTGGAAACCTCTAAACCTGTATATTTTGGGTAATTAGCTGTATTAATTCAGACAGCCTGTATATATATGTCTGTCCTTGGGAGTAATATTGTATTGTTAAGGTTATATTTATTTTGTTCTCAGAATAATTCTAGGTTATTTGTATCGATTCAGTCAATAGGGTTCACCCGATAGGTCTAGGGGAGGTGGTCGGGTGCCCGCACGACCTAGCTAAAAATTCGGGTTGTGTCATTAACCCCAAAAATTACCGGTTAAAGTAAATTCTGGGTATTTTCAACATTTAGGTGATTCAAAGGGTTTCTTTGGAGTCGCCACGTAATTTAGGAAAATTAATGAGTGCAAATTTTCTTCCTATTAAAAGGAAAATAAATTGTTAGAGATTCTGAGTAAGTGAGTCATTTATTTTTGAAAGAATGTCTTTTATTATCAAAGAGCACTTTCGAAAATCCACCAAAGGGTGGTTATTTCAACGGCTTTCACGAATACGTAAAATAAAATAAAATAAAATAATTTAAAAATTTTAGGAAAAATAGGATAAGTAAATAAATAAATAAATAAATAAATAAGTGATTAAATAAATAAATAAATAAAATAATTGTTATTTAAAAGTAAATAGAAATAAATTTTAATTATAATTTTATTACACTCATTATTTAATAATGGTTCTGAAATTTGACAAGGCAACTCTACCCATTAGATAATCATAATTCATAATAAATCTATCCTACAGGGCTCCTAGTCCGTTCTACAGGGATTTCTATAAATATGGATTCTAAGGGAGTGGGGAAAGAGAGAATTAAGAAGATAGAACTAGGAAATTGACAACTCGAAGGGAGCCTTCAAATATTTAACCAAGGAGGGTGAAACTTGACGAATGCAAAGAAACCTGCCGGTGGCTAAATGTTAAGCCATACTCCCATGCAATCGTCCCATGCAAAACAATAAGGCAGAATAATTAGCAAGTAAACTCAATAGCTTATCAGAAACAAGTAAAAAATATGGTGCAATCAAGTTTCATGTAGCATTACACCCTGGTTTTCCTTAACCGAGTTGGCTCTATACAGATAACATTCTAGCTTTGAATAACTTTAAGAACTTAACTGTGTGGGAAAAAATACGCCACCTATTACTGCGGGGATACGAGTCCAGCTGGCGAGAGTAGACTTCTCCTACAAGTCACCGTGCATAAAGGATACACACTTGTTCTATGAGTTACGACCGTTCGGGCGGTACGGACGTAGAACGCAAGGCATAGATCCTGTTGCCTTAGGGTTACAGTCTCCTAGTTAGGGTTTCGTATATACCACCGCCTTGATTTTATAGGCCCATGAGCCTTATTAGTCTTTGTATTTTACCATAATTGGGACTGGGTAATCACTACTATATACCCCCTCCTCATATTGTATTGTACATCAAGCGATTCACCACTGAATCAGGCTATTCTCAAGTAATAAAACTCTTTACTTTCTTGTCTATTATTTTCCTCTCTATTTACTTACTTTTCCATTGCATTTTACTGTATTGCTTGTGACCCATTCATAAATTTAAGTATTTAACCTAGACGACCAATTTTAGGCATAAACAGTTTTGCGCCCACTGTGTAGCCTAGGCAATTACAGGTATTCTACGAGGAAAAGGCCCAGTCATGTCAGATGACAACGACAACACCCCAAAGAACATTGCTGACGAAGTAGACAAGTCTGTACAAGAACCTGGCGAACCAAATGTGTAGCCAAAAGATCCCACCAAGGAGCTAGTCCATGTGCCTAGCAACGGTGCAAGCAATCAATCGCGTGAAGGTAATTCTGATCTCAGAGGTTTCCTTGTTAATGTCCTCACAACCCTGTCAGCACGGGCAGAGCAGAACTCGGCCTACATGGTCGAGGGTATATCTCAAAAGTTAGGAACAATGTTCGCTGGATCGTCTCAGAGGCCAGCATCCCCGCGAGGACCAGCGCAAAGGAACGATACTCCAACGTCCGCTCCTAATCATAGACTCAACATGGACACTGCTTTTGAATATTCTACGACAGTCTATAATCAAGACCTCAAAGGAACACCTGTCATTCAAGACATCCTAAAGGAGATGAAGGCCATCCACGATCGGATCGGTAATGTATCGGGTGCACACCCTCAGGTTACCATGATAGATGAGGAAAAGTTTTACAAACATGCATAAAAAGCAAGCGCTGCACCAATCCGCTTACCAAAGTACTTCCACCTGCCGGATAACTTGAAGTACGATGGAACAACGGATCTAGACGGCATATTTTTGAATACGACAGTGCAGTCAAAATCAACAAAATAGCAGAGGAAGAAATCTAGTCTGCTCTGGTAAAAAGTTTTGGCTCGACTTTGACCAAAGATGCCCTTGCTTGGTACACTCAGCTAGTGATGGGCTCCATTGAGTAATTCACCCAGATGCAAGAGTTGTTCAAGGAAGCACACCCTAGTCCCCGTAAGCAGGAGAAGCGTATGGAGGATATCTTTAAGTTTCGGCAGCATGACAATGAGCTATTGAAATACTACCTTGAAAAGTTATAGAGGGAACGCATGGAGCTTCTTCCAGTCCTCTATAACATTGTTGTTGTAGCTTTCGGAAAGAGCCTAAATTCCAAAGGATCGCTTGCAACCAGAGAGTTGTAGTGGAGTTTGACCCAACACCCTATAAGAACATAGAACGCTTTGCATCAAAGATACATCAATAAGCTCTGCTTGGAGCCCGAACATTACTTATGCCCCGTTATAAAAGCTCGCCCAATAGTCGAAGACATCACCGTCAAGGACATAAGCGGGGATATGCAGAAGAATTAAGAGCTGGAGACAAGGGAAAGCGGAGTATGAGAGATTACAGGGATGACTTCCCAAAGTCGGTCGAAAAGCGCGAGGATAACACAAAACCTCCGACGACACCTCACAAAGGATCACTCAGCATAGATTTGTTACCCAATAGGTTCAAAGAGTTGGGACTGCACATCAATGCTATGGAGTTCATGCGGGATCCTATGAAGGACGCTCAAGTGCGGTGGCCCATCAATAAGAGGGCCAAACTTGGTAAAAGAAACAAAACCCTTTATTGCGAGTTTCATAGGGATCATAGGAATGAGACCTCTACTTGCAGAGCCTTGATCCTGGAAGTGATGAACCTGCTCGATAAAGGTTATTTAAAGGACCTGCTTACTGAAAGAGGAAAGTAAACCTATTCTAAGAGCGTAATTCCAGAGGGACCCCCGGACCTGCCGGAGCCTAAAAGCTCTGTCAACATAATAATCGATGGCCCTGGTGATTCAAAAGACGGTAACGCAGTTCTCGATGAGGACCACGCCTGAAAAGAGATGAATTTATTCAATGACGAGGATAACACTAGCTACATCACTCCTCACCACGATGACTTGGTTATAATGCTCCGGATAGAGGATACAGATATCAAGCGTGTCCTAGTCGACACTGGCAGTGCTGCAAACCTTATTAATTGGGATACTCTACAGGCGATGGGAGTTGAAGACAAAATGGCTCGGAGCGTCTACATGCTGGTGCGCTTTAACAACTCCTGTGAAAAGTCTGTCAGGGAAATCAGCCTTGCTACGCACATTCCGGAAGCGGATTATGTTTCTTTTTTTTTTCAGGTTATAAAAGGAGGTGTCCCATACAATGCAATCATAGGACAAACATGGATTCACCAGGTTAAAGCAGTGCTCTCTACCTGGCATTAAAAACTCAAATACACCACCAAGTGGGGAATAAAGGAGATTGATGGAGTTCAGGAGGCAACAAGGGAGTGCTACACCGCAGTGGTCCTAGGAGTATCTGACCCTGAAGAGGCACCGAAGGCTAGCTTCCTTGAAATCGATTAAGACCTCGAAACCTCAATCAACCAAGATTATGATTCCAATTGTTCAGTTGATTGTCGTGTCATCAGGGGGGAAGGAGTAGGGCATCTGGAAGTATATTTCTTTTCAGCACTTACTTTTATTTTTAGTCCCTAGTTTCTTTAAAATTTTATCGTAGTCTTTACACATTTGTTAGTTATGTTACGGTTTTCGCCCACAACAGTTCAGGCCCTCAGCCCCTATCTATCAATAAAACTACTATGTTACTTAGTCAGTTTTAAACTACAATTCAGATCCATCTATGATCCAACTATTCATAGCCCTGGCCAAACTCAAGTTGAAGTAATACACTCACTTTTCATGACAAAAGTAGGGTAAACTACTCGTTTGGAGCTACACCATATCTAATTCAGCCACCAGGCATTATTTGTAAGTTGAACTCATCAATTCAACAAATTTGCACCTACATGTCAGTGAGGACACCCGGCCGCATAGTGCCAAAAAATCTTAAAATACTCGAGTAAACAAGCAAAGACGTTTCGTATCGGAACGCAAAAGTGCGCCATTTCTACATGGCTAAAGTCATCCCATTGTGGGTGCAAAACTGCCATCTATCGCGGACGCAATACAAGCCGCCAAGCACTGGCGCACAAAATGGACGTAATTGGCCAAGCAGGCTCACTGACAAACGTTCTAAACATTAGCACATACAGGACGTCCGAAAGCCGCTTAACCTTTAAGCGCACACGCCCATGAGGACTCAATTTAGCAAGGATATTACTTAATTATTTACAGAAGAAACTAAAATCGTCACAAACAGATTAATATGTAATTTAAATTGAAAGCCTCAAAATGGGCCCAAAATCATATTATAACACCCGTAAAATGCGGTCAATTGTTCAAAATATAGATGAAAAAAATCTTAAACATCAAAGATGGGGGGATTTCCATTCCTCTCTCGAGGGATTCCTTTCAGCAGCAACACTCTGCAAAGGCCCTGCTTCACCAGCTGTAGATCCCCTAGCAAATGCTACATCTCCTCTCTCACCACCCCAGTAAATATGTGTTTCTTTGACATGGCTTGAGTTGTAGACAGTGAGTCTTTTGTTGGCTTATTGAATTGTTGGTGTGGTCCAATCTTGGACCATTGCGTGCTTTGTGAGTGAGTGTCCTTATTGTGCGTTTGGATTTGTACTTGAGAGATCACTTGCATGTGTGGTGAGGTTTTTGTGTAATAATTTTGTGTGTGCGCCTTGAGAGTTTAGAACTTGCCTTTACTGTTCTTCGAGGCAAAACGTAGGTAATACTTGACTCAAAAAGTGATATTAGGCTTCTTTGGACCGCTGAATTCTAAATGGTCTACACATACACGTTGATCCAAGTCAACCCCTTTGAGCCTTTAACTGTTCATTTAGCAACCACAAATTGTAGCCCGAACTAATTCTTGTGTGCTAAGGCACCAATCTTTTTTTTGGCCTAACCACCTTGTATGCATTGAAAGATGTGCAATTTAGGCTAACACCTAAGTTTGGGGGAGATGGTGAGAGGGAAACCCATTATGAACGTCAATGAAGGAGAAAAATAAAAAAAACAAAGAAAAATAAGAAAAATAAAAAGAGAAAAAGAAAAGAAAAGAAAAAGAAGGAAAAGTTTAATAAAAAGGGGAAAAGAGTAGTGCCATCATCAATGAGAAAAGATAGAGTTAACCAAGAAAAAGAAATTTGCAATGAAAAAGATTGAAGATAATGTAGTGTTAAGGAGATGTAAAGTCACAAATCAGCAAAATATATCACACCTTGAACCAAAAGCCTACATCTCAACCTTACCAAGCCTTAATTGATTTTGATTCAAGTATTCGTACATTAGTAGAAAAATACAAGAAAGGAAAATCTTTGAATTCTGCGCACATGAACATTTCTTTGTGAGAGTGAGAGTTTGAATTACTAAGAATCTCAAATTTTGTTGAAAATAATTTTTGTGAGTAAGGGACTTTATTCTTTCTTGTGAGTATAGAAAGTGATTCTTAAATGCAAGTTTCGAGTGCATGGTAAGGTACATGAACGAGTAAAGTAAGTCGATGACCTTGAGGCAACTCTAGAGGCTCATGTGTTTCCTCTAGCCATAATTTGATTGAATACGTGTTTTGCTTGTCAAGTGTCCATGTGATAAGTGTATCTAGTTGGTACCAACTAATTCATTAATACATATTGATTTTTGTAACTTTAAAATATGGAACATGACTTGGTCGTGAGCTTAAACCAGAACATGCTTTGGTCTCTTTGATTTTGAGTTGCTTGAGGACAAACAAATACTTAAGTTTAGGGGAGTTGATAAGTTAGTATTTTACCAACTTAAAGGCTACTATAGAATTTTGTTTTTGAATCTAAAAGTAAAATTGTGTGCTATTAGTGCCATGAATTACTTAGTTTCAGGTAATAACAAGTTTACAAGAGTCGTAGACTAAAGATTGAAGCTAAAGAGCGAGAATTGGAGCCAAAGTATGAGGAATGCGGCAATTGCAGATGAGGGCGCCCCGCCCTATGCTCAGGCGGACCGCCTTGGGAAGACTTGAGAACAACCAACTCAGGATGTGAAGTGGGTGCCCCACCTTGAAGCCTAGGCGGATCGCCTAGTGTGATGCATAGAGCTGAATACCTGAAGCTTGAAAGGGCGCCCCGCCCTAAAGTCTAGGCTGACCGCCTCCTGAGACACAGTGAGCACGCAAGTCTAAAGCTACAGAAGGCGCCCTGCCTCAAGAATTGGGCGCACCTCCCAAGTCTGCAGGAAAGAGTGAAAATCAACCAAGTCTTGGAAGGGCTTACCTCCCCTTGTCCTTAGGTGGGCCGCCCATGCAAATCTGAAGTTATTTTTCAGCATAGTATAAACAGAACAAAGCTAGGGTTTTAACATATTCTATTCTATATTCAAACACTACTCTTAGAGGCAAGGGTTAAGAGGCAAGATTGAAGGGTTCCATTGAATTGTAAGCTTCATATCTTGTATTTTTGAATTCTTAATCATATAACATAATTCATGTTTAAATCCATTCCATCTTTTCATTACATGATATTGTGTTTGATCCAAACCCTTAGTATGAGTAGCTAAACTCATAACTAGGGGGTGCAAAAACATGCTATAAGTGGTAGAAAATCAATGAGCGTCGCTTAGATTCACCAAGCATAACATGAGTAACGATTATCTAACTCCTATTACATTAACATCAAAATCCTAGTATCCATGATATTAGGATTTCATTTCTGCTTTGCTAGCTAAAGACTCGAGAGAGATTAGCTAGTGTAGATTAGCGGAGTTAGTGAGGATTTGGGTTTTGTTGCCTAACACTTAGCCTAACCAATCTAAAAGAGGTTATACTCGGAAGAGGTCCTCTTTTCTTGGGTCTATGAGCTAGAGGTCTTTATGCGCCTAGCTATGGCTTTGGCGAGTGTAGCCCCTTTTAGGCCTGGTGGATTCTAGGGGTTACCATATTCGACCATATTAATGCTCATGTTAGGTAGGTGAAAATATTCTACCCATTAATTAGACGCCGCTATTAGTCGTTTACGCCCCTAGCTTCCATTTATAGAATTAATTACTTGTTTTTAATGATTTGCTTTGTAGTTTATGTTAACTTTACACCAAACTCTCCTACTTTCTAGGACTCTTAACTAACATCAATTGATTGTCCATTTTCTACTCTCTCACTTGAACGGCTAGTTCCCTTGGAAAATCAACCCCGACTCATATCAGGTATATATCTTTGATGACCGCCCCTCGCTATTAATGGTGTAGGATTGAGCGTGGATCAGCTGTTGCAGTACAAATAAACTAACAAGACGCTCCACCCGAAGAGTATTGTTAAATCATAATTTAAAGCAGTTGTGGTATGATTTTGGAGAATATAAAGATGTTGTAGGACAAATCAATTAACAAGACGCTCCGCCCGAAGAGTCTCAAGCTGATTGTCAAATCATAATTTAAAGGAGGTGCGATGCGATTTTGCAGAATATAAAGTTGTTGCAGGACAAATCAACAGGCGAGACGCTCCACCCGAAGGATCTCAGGTTGATCGTCAAAATGTAATTTAAAGCATAAAACAAGCCTTGGCGCAATGCTTATTTGAAATGAAAATCATAAAGATAGAAATGCCGCCTATTCGGCAGTAACTCGTGACAAAGCATAATGTTTTAAGCTATGAAAGAGGTAATGCAACACAGCCTGCAAGGCAAGTTTCAGATGCGCTTCCAATTGACCGGAATTGTCCCTTTGCAGTTAGAATGCTCCTTCCACCGTAAGTCTTCATGTTCCTATTCTCATAGAAAAATTTGTTAGTTTTGCGAAGGGAGTATTTGATTTGTGCTGACTCAGTCTTGATCTTTCTGCCGTTGCTCCCTCGTTCTTCTTTAGACTCGGGTTTGCAAATCATTCTCAAATACTTGGCTTATGAACTCAATAGTATAAAATATTTTAAGATAGAGGCAAAGTAAAACAGTTTAATACTAAAATAGTAAAGCGAGTAAAGCAAATATGAAAATATTCATGAATACTAGAATGCATTTATAATTTCTATCTTACGCTTGTGACATATTTTAAAACAAACTAAACATCCTTTATCTCCACAACTTTGCACTGTTCTCATAATCACTTTTCAAAATTTCACCAATTCATCTTCTGTCAAGCAATATCACCTTTTGCAAAATTTTCCCCAATTATGATTTTCTACATCTTCAACTCGCTTTGCAAAATTTACCTCAGTTGCTATCTTTCACATCTTCAGGTGGCTTTACAAAATTTGCTCAAGTCGCTCTTTTTTGGGAAAATAAATTTAAATATTAAAAGAGTCGAGCCCGATATGAGCGCCTACGATCCCACCATGGGAATCAAACTGTACTTAGCTCTGCATATATATATTTTGGGGATTATGGCAATCTAAGTGTGAAGCCAAATCCGAATTGGAATATCTACACATCTTCATAGATGTGTAGTTCGGGATTACATCATCAAAAGATAAAAAACTTAAAGTATTACCATAATTCGATTGAATTCGATAGGGATTGTATACTTATCCTATTGCCATTCCATGAATTAGGTCAAAAGCAGTTCGAAATTATATAAAAGAGGAAATAGAAAATTTTTATGCTAATGCAGCCGAACTCTATGTGAGTTACTACGTATGCCAGCCTTGGGATTTAGATTATGTGCAGTTCGCATTACATCAAAGATTACATTTATAAAATGGTTACGTGTGGCTACTTTAGACATAGTATCTCTTGACGACATCTGAGTTGATTGTTTTCGGCCAAACTTGACCATCCATTTCTGCCAGAATCAGTGCTCCTCCAGGTAAGACACAATGAACCACATAAGGACCTTACCAATTTAGTGCAAATTTTGCCCTTGCCTCTTCTTGATTAGGGAAGATCTTCTTCAATACCAATTTCCCTAGTTTGAACCCCCTCAACTTGACTTCTTTCCAAATGCTCTGATCATTCTATTCTGATAGAGTCGCCCGTGAAAAATTGCATTCATTCTCTTTTCATCAATAAGCATCAATTGCTCATACCTACTTTTCACCCATTTTGCATCTTTCAACTCAGCTTCTTGAATAATTCTTAAAGAGGAAATTTCCGCTTCTGTGGGTAAGACTGCTTTTGTGTCGTACACGAAAAGATAGGGAGTTTCTCTAGTTGAAGTTCTAGTGCCATACCCAAGAAGTGCAGAAGGTAATTTTCATGTCAATCTTTGTAGTTGTCAATCACCTTGCGAAGAATGCTCTTGATGTTCTTATTTTCCTCTTCAACAGCTCTATGCATTCGAGGCCGATATGCAGTAAAGTTGTGAATGAGTAATCTTGAAGTTTTCCAAGTATCTCTCATCAAAGCACTATTCAAATTAGCACCATTACTAGTGATGATTGATTCGGGAACGCCAAATCTGCAAATGATATTATTGTGCAAAAAATCTGACACCACTTTCTTGGTTACACACTTATGAGAAGTTGCTTTCAGCTACTTGGTGAAATAATCAATGGCCACCAAAATAAAGCGATGCCTATTTGATGCGGCCGATTCAATAGGACCAATAACATCCATGCCCCAAGCGACAAAAGGCCAAGGAGAACTCTTAGCATGAAGCTCACATGGAGGCATTTTGATCATATCTCCATGAATTTGACATTGATGGTACTTACGCACAAATATAATACAATCAATTTCTACAATCAACCAAAAGTAACATGCTCTTATGATTTTCTTTGCCAAGACAAAACCATTGAATGCGGTCCACAAACTCCTCCATGCACTTCTTCAAGTAATCTATTGGCTTAAACAGCATCAACACATCATAACAGTCCTAAATCCGGGGTCCTCCTATACTGAATTTTTCCATTTAAGAAGAATTGATTTTCTAACCTCCAGATGCTCTTCTTTTGAACGCTTGTTGTGTTTTCTAAATAATTCCCGGCCTTGAGATAATTCTTCATATCATAATACCATGGATTTCCATCTTGCTCTTCATCGATATGGAAACAATAAGATGGTTTCTCATGCAATACAATGTTGATAAGATCAATATAGTTCTTGTCAGGATGTTGGATCATATAACCAAAGTTGTCATAGCATCGACAAACTCATTTTGAATTCGAGGCACATGCTTGAACTCAATCTTGATAAATCTTTTACACAACTCTTTGACACAATATAGATAAGGAAGGATCTTTGCATTCCACTCACCTTTTACTTGATGAATCAATAAATCAGAGTCTCCTATCACCAAAAGTTCTTGAATATCCACATTTACTGCCAAACTAAGACCCAAAATTCATGCCTCATATTCAGCCATATTGTTAGTACATGGAAATCTGAGCTTAGCGTTAATAAAATAATGCTGAACCATTTCAGAAACTAAGAAAACTCCAATACCAACGCCTTTAAAATTGGTTGCTCCGTCAAAGAATAGACGCAAACCATCATACTCAGAAGATGTGCCCTCACCAAGAAATAAGACTTCTTCATTAGGGAAATAAGTTCTCAACAGCTCATAATTATCATCAAATGGATTTTCAGCATAGTGATCAACCAATGCTTGTGCCTTAACGGCCTTTTGAGTGACAAAGACTATGTCAAACTCGCTCAACTGAATCCGTCCATTTTGCTAACTTCCTGGTGGGCATAGGCTTTTGGAAAATATACTTCAAAGGATCTATCCTCGAGATGAGATAAGCGGTATATGACGAGAGATAATGTCTCAACCTTTGTGCAGTCCAACTCAAATAACAACACGTTCACGCTAACAGAGCATACCTTGATTTATACATGTCACGACCCGTTCTCTAAACGAGCTATGACCGGTACCCGGTACCTAACCTTGACCGAGCGAACTATCTACACCTGTCTATTACGTTCTAATGCTGAAAATACATGTAACTCCACAATTCTCTTGAACCCATACTCTGAAAATAGTAGCAAAACACTCTGGGATAATAATATTTAATAGTAGCAACTCATCTTTAGTCTTCTTTTATGCAAAATAATGTAAAGTAGGGACCACAACTAAAATATACTAGACTGTCTATGAAACCACTACTGATAAACTGACGCACTGCTCAGAACATGAACTTCCTGGCTAGTTCCCAAGGTAATAACTAACTAAATAATGCTGACTCAAATGAAAATACTCCACGAACAAAAGCGGAGCTCACCAATAACGGAGGATGTGTGGGAGAACCCTAGCCTATAGTCTGATCGCCTCTGTGACCTGCGTCTACGTTGACAAAGCCAACGTAGGTTCCAAGAAAAAGGAACATGAGTAACGAATCGCTCGTCACCCAATGAGTATCATTGACTCCCTCACTACAGCCGGAAAGAGAGTTAATAAAACATGAATGCATAAACTTTACTTTAAAGTAACTAAAACATTAAATCATAATAAACTCTTAAACATTGAAAAATAGCTTATATTTTTCTTTCTTAGGGAGTACCACTCGAGTCTGACATCTCTTCTTTCTTTCTTTCTTTTTTTCAAGGACTAGCATGCTAGCATGCCTACCCTATCATGGTAGTTTCGGGGTAAAATGCAACCCGACTTTGGTCACGCTCCGCAGCCCGAGTATGGCTACGAACAAGTTTACCCTTCTCAGAATCAAAGGTGGCTCCCAAAAATATTGCTTGGCACCAAAGGCCTCAATTTGAACTTAACCTTCCATGTAAAATCTCATCATGACTTCATTAGCTTTTAAACACAACTAAATCTTCAAATCATTTCATAAAAATCATAAAATAAGAGAAATAATTTCATGGAATAATACTCAAGTAAAGATACGTAATCGGGATATAAAGGAAGCTATGAGACATAATTCTAGATACTTGATATTAAAGAACGACTTGGGAACTTTAATGGATAATAAATATTTACCCGCTCCAATCAAACGTACATTAACTTCTCTAAAGCAATTTATCAAATACCTTAAAGACATACATTTTGTGAGAAAAGCACTTTAGAAAGGGTATGTCTCAACTCACCTCAATTTCCTCCCTGAATCTAATTGAAAGTGTAACTCGACGTACTTCGCATTATGGGACAACTACAACAACCACCAATTTGTCTAATCAATTCCAAAATTTCATCTTTTTCTCTCAATTTAAAACTAAGGTTCAAATTCTAACTGTAGGTCTTGTGAAAACTTGCTAATGAATAAAGTTTACTTTGAGGTTAAATTCTAGTGTATAATGATATTGAAGATAATTACCTTGGTTAGAGGGACTGAGTTTCGGTGTTCGTTGCTTCTCCTTGGTACTGCGCTAAAGGGTTAAAGGGGAGGGATTGGAGTACTTTAATTCTCTGCTTTGTTGTTGCGTTAATGGGTTAAAGGGGAGGGGTTGGAGTACTCAATTCTCTGCTTAGAAAAGCCCACGAACATATTTAAACTCCACTCTTTGGTCTATTATTTTATTATATCCTTTTTATTAAGTAGCTCTCTTTTATGGCTACTTAAAATATTAGTAACACGCCACTATTTAAATTTTGGTCAATGTAAGTTAGTTTTAATTCTTGGCCTTTTACAATTTTCTCCTTCCTCCTCCAACTCAATTGAATATTTTCACCTCATCCAGGAAAACTCCGTAACATAATTTCACCATATACTTTGTACTCGGACTTCATCTACGAGCTTATTTAAATTATCATCCATATCGACAAGGTCCCGAAACATAGAAGTTTGAGGAACATTACATTCTTCCCCCCCCCCCCCTAACATAATTCGTCCTCGAATGATGCTTATTCCTCACTCCTAGACCATTTTGTCATCCTACCAACTTGCCAAATGTTCCAAAATTTGGCTAAGTATCGGATTTCTTAAAAATTTCGGCAGAGTCTCCCTATAAATGGACTGTCCGAAAAAATATCCATGTCACAAATATTACAACAACACCACCATCAACAAAATACACAATAATAGACCATACATAGGTACCCAACATAGCTCTGAAATAATCACCTCCACTCCAGCAAGGTCCCGAAACATAGAAATTTGAGGAACGTTACAATACAGGGTGAACTTCTTGATTAGATAGTAAATTGCTTGCCCCTTCTTGCCGGCCTTGTCATGTTTCCCCAAGACATATCCAAATTCATTTTCAGATACAGACAAGCATAAAATCAATGGTCTTCGTGGTTCAGGAGGGACAAAGACAGGCGGATTGGATAGATACTCCTTAATCATATCAAAAGTCTTTTGACAGTCTTCCGTCCATTCTATGACGTCATCTTTTTTCAACAGTTTGTTTATCAGCTGAAAAATAACTGTGGATTGTGCAATGAATCTGCTTATATAATTCAAACGACCAAGAAAACTCATCACTTCCTTGCAACTTTTTGGAGGGGGCAAGTCTTGAATAGTCTTTATTTTAGACGGATCCAATTTTATACCTCTCATGCTTGCAATGAAACCTAACATCTTGCCTGAGGGGACACCAAATGCACATTTGGTGGGATTGAGCTTCAAGTCATACCTCCTAAGGTGATTAAAGAACTTCCTCAAAGCAATCAAATGATTCTTCTTTCTTCTTTGAGTTGATAACACGATCGTCCACATAGACTTCAATCTCTTTGTGAATCATTTCTCTCATATAAGTTGTCCTAGAATTCTTCAAACTAACGACATATCTCTATAAAAAAATAATCCCCGAGATGTGATGAAAGTGGTCTTTTCGGCATCTTCCTTATCCATTAGAATCTGGTGATAACCAGAAAAACAATCGACAAAAGACTAAAGCTCATGATTTGTACAACTATCAATAAGGATATGAATGTTTGGCAATGGAAAATAACCCTTTGGGCTTGCTTTGTTAAGATCACGATAATCGACACAAACTCTAATCTTCCCGTCTTTCTTAGGCACAGGCATAATATTGGCTAACAAAGTGGGGTATTTCAGAGTTCGAGTCACTTTAGAGGTCAACTGCTTCCGCACTTCTTCCAGAATTTGCTTGCTTGTGGAAGTTTTGAAGTTCCTCTTCTTTTTCTTAACGAACGGGAATGATGGATCAGCTGGCAACTTGTGAGTAACAATACCCGTACTTAAATCAGGCATATCATCATAAGACCAGGCAAAGATGTCTTTAAATTCAATCAATAATTCAATATATGCTCTCCTATCCCTAGGGGTCAAGTGAACCTAATTCTCATCTCTTTAATAGTTTCTGAAGGTCCCAAGTTGATTAACTCGGTTCTTCCAAATTAGGCTTCGACTTGTTTTCATATTAATCAACTTCCCTTTTTATTTCTTTAGGTCTTATATCTTTATCATATTCCTCAAAATTTAGTGCATCTTTGTCAATTTGTTAAGTTGTTTCGTTATATGTCAGAAGCAAAGTTTCGCCAGGTGTGTTAAATGGAAAGCTGAAATAGAAACAAACATTAATCAAAAGCGTAAAATAAAGTAAATAATTAAAGTATCTCAAAATAATATGGTAGGAATGCAGTGCATTTATATATTTAAAGCCTAATTTAGGGAGGCATACAACATAAAAATAAACATGCACAATTTAAAAGAGTTATTTGAAAAGACATAGACATAAATAAAAGTGCAAAATACAGTTCAGGGCCTTAAGCTGACTGTGATGCCAAAACAAAACTAGTGAGTTCATTCACCAAGTCTCTTCAACTGGAACACAGGTCCAATTGGCCATCAGATCACTTGGTTCAGCATCCTGTACAGGTGGCTCTTCCTCATAATCTTCAATAATTGCAATGCATTCCAATTCATCATCCAAGAACAGGTTGCGAACACCTTCAATCAGATCGTGCATGTGTTGAACCCCCAAAAAATTAACCCCGAAAGGCTAAATTTAGTAATATCAACTGAATGGACTAACTCTTTTGGAGTCGCCACCCAATTTAACGAAAGCATGGAACCAAATAAGCAAATGCGTGCAAAACTCTATTTTTAGAAAAGGCAGTCTTTCAGAGATTCTAAATAAGAGGTCTTGTTAATTTCGAAAGAAGGATTTTAAGGCACTTTCGAAATTCCGTTAAAAATGGTTAATCCGACAGGTTTCCAAAATATTGGCAAGTGCTATTTATGCGTTTTTCTAAAAATAATTAATTCTACCATTAATTAATTCAACTAATTAAATTAGCAAGTTTTCAAAAGATTTACAATTTATTTAAAAGCTTTAATTATTTTTCAAAATTAAATAAAATAAAAAACGCATTTTCTTTTGAAAAAGGAACGATTTGCTCGTCCCAATTTCTTTGCCAACTCGTATGTGGTAAGCACATAAATGACACTTGCTTAATTTCTACTTTTAAACCCGAGTGTCTCACCACAAGATGGAACTTAGGTTTCAAGTCACTTTTCGCAAAGTTATTTCGGGACATTCAGAAGTTGATTAAAACTTCTTTATAAATTTTGACATTTTAAAAAAACTACTTCGTATCAATAAGATAAAATTCTTTTCTTATAGTCACTTATTGAGCGGGTTTTTTTTGAAAATTTATGAAATTTTGCACGCATTCGCTTAAATGGCCCGATTTGCAATAAATTTAATAACGACTTCAAAATACAAGATAATGAACATAAAGTGAATCAAATAACTCAAACAAATCATATATATATATATATATATATATATATATATATATATAAAATGTTTCTAAAAAGTTTACATAAATATTCTAAAGGGAAAGGAAGGATAAGAGTTAAAAGATAGAACCCGAGAATTTCACAAACTCGCGGGAGCCTTGAATTTTCTAAAGTTTTCTAAAGACCTCATTTCTTGAATGCTTGAGCCCCAACTCGATCCCCAATGACTCCAAGTCAATGAACCATCCCATTTGTGAGATAGCCGAACTCAATCCCAAAGGGTGATTCATGCCAAAGAGAAACGGAAATAAGGATTAGTAAATGCAAGGAAGGCTTTGATAATTTGAAGGAAGCAGACGAATTAAGTAAGGAAAATGAGCCATTGAGAACTGAACCAAGTAATATGCATAAGGATCAAAAAAACAATTTTGCAATACTTGCCAAAATCCTAAAACGGAAGAGCAAGACAATCTACAGTAACTTTCAAAATGGAGTACATTCTTTATAGCCTAATTCTATTAGTGACTAATTTTAACGAAATGATGGCCCTAATCAGAAGGTTATTTAGTCCAACTATCAATAGATACAATGAACAAAGCAAACAAACACTCAATTATTAATGACATTCTAAAGTAGGTTCAGACACACGTCAAAACTCTCTCGTGAAGCTGATAATCCAACAAGTTCTCTAATTATTTCATTAAAGAATGAATCAACTAGATTTAGCGGACAACATAGATTATTGATGGAACCTATTAGACCTCCAGAACAATGCATTTCACACTAACAATATTCATTAACACAATTGCATGCTGCTACAGGAATTCACTACTAACTTCGATAAATAATGTCCCAGAACTAGAATGGATACAATCACGAGTCACTAGCTAATTGTTTAAAGGATGGTGTGATACATATAGACTGCTTTTGTTTCCTAGTTCCCTAAATTGTACACTGATTGATGTCAGTGAAAATTATGGCCTCCAAGCCTCCAACTCACACGTATAGAGTAGATTCTTGATACTGTTGAAAATTTCTCCCTACAAAATTTATGTGACCTCCTACTTGTTCACATCTTCTAGTTTGATTGTTGTACTAAAATGCACCCAGCAAGACATACAAACAGTTCAAAAAGGAAATGAGTACGATGCCATATTCTTACAGATAAGTTGGCAGCTACTGTATCAGACCAGAGAAGAAAAGGAAACTATTGGTAAAGGTAAATATTTGTGCAACTCTTTCAAAATTTCTATTCTTGTTTCGCCAAATTCAAACCCTTTCTGGATGTTAACAATGAGTAAAATAAAGACTCGAGATACACATTTTAAGTGTATCAGGAGGGCACACATAACAACTAAACAAACAGGAGGCACACTGATGGGTAGACCTAAAGGATAGAAATCAGACAACTTAATGGTTCAAATCTATATGAAACACGTAAACCTTGTAAACCCCATGAACACAAGATATGGTGCTGACATACCATAACAAACAAACTACCAAGAAGCAACACAGGACTAAGAAATTCTAAAACCTGAACTTCCATATACCAGATTCAACCAAATATTTAGAGAAAAATAGGGCACATAGACCTAAGCTCCCTTTACTGCCTGCAAACTACCACAATTACTTCAGAACACCTGAAATCACTTCCACCCAACTGCT
Organism: Petunia x hybrida; assembly: GCA_037355625.1. NCBI lineage: Eukaryota > Viridiplantae > Streptophyta > Magnoliopsida > Solanales > Solanaceae > Petunia > Petunia x hybrida. Next base: position 1,969,186 of record JBBBVM010000027.1, on the reverse strand, counting down.
ACACCTGCAGTCACCTTCACTGACCAGATCAAAGCTAGAGTTAAACTCGGCTTATACCTGCAGACACTCCTCTCATCACCCTGCTAACAATTAGCACATTTTCCCTGAACAAGCCCCCTGACTACCTTTACTCCTACCCTCTTCTAGCAGAAACCAGGAAAAACAACCTTCAACAACCCTTCACACTCTTGAACCCCTACTACTACAGTCCAGACTTAAACTCCTCTACCTTGCCCCCTTTACTACCTACAGGCAGCTGCAGCTCTACATACACCCTCCTCACCATTTCAATAGCAGAACAAGACTAGAACTAAACTTCCCAATTCCCTCCAAACAGCTGCAGATTCGTAGCACTCTATCAGCTTAACAGACCCTCTCTACATCCCTCTACCCATCAAAGACAACACCCAACACCTACATCCTTCATAACCAAGAACTTCTACAAGGACCAGGGAACAGATCCAGCATATACACAATCAGACAAACTTCCTGAAACCCAACCTAAACTACCTAACAACCCCTTGAAACAACTATGATATTATATCCTCCTCCCTGGAACTACCCTGAACTAAAACAAACCCCTGAACATCAAACTCACAGACACATTGAACAACTTACACTCAGAAAGATTTGTAAAAAAAAAAAGAAGAACAAACTCTTCAGCTTCAAAGATTGAAATTTCAACTTAATATCCTCATGTTCAGCATGCTAACCGAAACAGTATAATGACACCATGCTTATACTTTCAAACCAACAATAAGTAAATAAAGGAACAAGAAATAAGTTGAGGTTTAGTTATTACCTTTTGAGGCGCAGTGAAAAAGGGCGTGGGTTGAAGACTACAACTCGAACAAGGTCAACGACTTGAACAACGAAGAAGGGACTCGAAAATGAAGCGACAACATCCACGAAAACCAGAAATTACAGAAACAGTCACACTAGTAATGAACTTCAAACTTAATTACCGGGAAAAGAAAGCTTATGTATATATGTTATATATTCTTCCGTTTCACCCTATTTCCTCTCTATTCACGGTCTTTCCCCTTTTATCTCCCTCCTCTTCTTCACCAGAATCCTTTCTTATATATATGAAATCAATTAGGGTTCTAGGGTTGTAAGAAAAATACCAAAATGGCCTTCTAACGGGTATGAATGGATAAGGTTTGTACCAAAAGGACCATGTTGGAGCTTCCCTATTCACTCTTTGTACAGAGAAGAAGAGAATGCAGGATCTGGGTCGGGTTTAGGGATTTCGCGGGTTAACGGGTCAGGAATTGAGTTGGAGGATTTTTTGGGATTTTCGACTGAAAAGGGGAAGGGTGTGTAGTTAATTGGGTATTTTTCGCAGGTGGGATGAAATTGGGCTATGTCTTGCAATTCTAGTCCTTTTCCTCCAAAAACTAGCAATTTCATTAATTAATTAAAATTAACTCCCCTTTAATTAAAAAGACCTTTTAATTAAATAAACTTTTAAGCTTAATATTAACTTAAATTCGGGACAAAATTGGGTATCAACAGCTGCCCCTCTTTATCCGAAAAGGATGAAAGAGTTTTCAGGGTAAAGAAGTTGACGAGAAACCAATTTTGTCACGATAAAGCCAAAGACTTTTTATTCCAAGGATAAAAAGGCGAGGCTTATGGACATGGCCGAACTCCGGTTTCCGAGTTGCCTACATATCTCGGGCTGAAAGAGAATCAGGCCATATATCGTTCGACGACACTTAGACACGAAGACTCGCACGATTAACAGAAACGGACACATAAACAGGAAAGAATCTGACTGACCCCTACTCTTGAATGAAAGTTTAGGTAAGACTTGCTTGTTCGAGTGCAATTATCAAGATTCTGGTTGACCAATCTAGCTCATATCAACGATTGCCCCCGTTCACTACTAAGAAAAAGTTCCACGTTATGCTCCAAATGCTGCTGCGGTACTGCCAAAATTCTGTAACAATCTCGACAAATGGTAAGCGAGCAAGTGCTAATAAATTATAATAATTGGAATAAGAAATAAATAAAACGATAACAAAAATTATAAATGCGGGTGGTGATATCATCAAAAGCTCTTCCTTCAATCAACTGACGAGGCGCTCCGCCCGGAGAACCTCTAGGCTGATCATTATTCTGAAACAGTAAAGTAAGACGATAAGTAAAGCGAGAATGAATTGTAGAATATAAACAAAATAGGTCGACTGACGAGACATAATGCCTCAAGCTGCCTTGCCAAATCTTAATCTGCGCAGATATAAAACATAATGCTTTTGCAAGACAACCAACCGGCGAGACACACCGCTCATGGTGTCCCATAGTTGACTTATCTATTCTTCTCTAAAGAAGTATTTAATATAATGCTTTTGCAGGACAACCAACCGGCGAGACACACCGCACATGGTGTCCCATAGTTGACTTGTCGATTCTATTCTAAACAAGTATATAATATAATGCTTTTGCAGGACAACCAACCGGCGAGACACACCGCACAAGGTGTCCCATAGTTGACTTGTCGATTCTATTCTAGACAAGTATATAATATAATATTATGCTTTTGCAGGACAACCAACCGGCGAGACACACCGCACATGGTGCCCCATAGTTGACTTGTCGATTCTATTCTAGACAAGTATATAATATAATATTATGCTTTTGCAGGACAACCAACCGGCGAGACACACCGCACATGGTGCCCCATAGTTGATTTGTCGATTCTATTCTAAACAAGTATATAATATAATATAATGCTTTTACAGGACAACTAACCGGCGAGACACACCGCACATGGTGTCCCATAGTTGAGTTGTCGATCTTATTCCAAACAAGTATGTAATATAATATAATGCTGTTGTAGGACAACCAACCAGCGAGACACACCGCACATGGTGCCCCATAGTTGACTTGTCGATTCTATTCTAAACAAGTATAATATAATGCTTTTGAAGGACAACCAACCGGCGAGACACACCGCACATGGTGTCCCATAGTTGACTTGTTGATCTTATTCTAAACAAGTATATAATATAATACTTTTGCAGGACAACCAACCAACAAGACACACTGCACATGGTGCCCTATAGTTGACTTGTCGATTCTATTCTAAACAAGTGCGAAATATAAAGATTTTGCAGGACAACCAACCGGCGAGACACACTGCTCATGGTGTCTCATAGTTGACTTGTCTATCGCTACCACAAGGTAAATTCTATCACAATGTTAAGATGGTAAGAAAGGAAAAGCACACCCTTTTCGGCAATAATCAAATGTAATGCTTAGAAGCCACAAGAGTAGATTTGAATGATCTGTCAAGCCGAATCATATGCGTCGTCAACTTGATTGGTGTTGCTTGTCCCGTCTAAAGGCTATTTTCCTTTAAACCTTCATGTTCCTGCTCTCAAAGAAAAATTTGTTAGCTTTTGGGGAGGGAAGGGGAAACGTTTGATTTGTGAAGACTTTATCCTGATCTTGTTGTTTCTGCTGGTTCCTTGTCTTCATTGGACTTGAATTTGCGAGTTGCTTTCAGAAACTTGGCTCGCGAACTCAAATAGCATAGATTTTGAAAAATAGAGGCAAGATAAAATATTTTAATGCAATATAGCGAGTGAAATAAGCATGCAAATGAAGTCAAAGATGCATTTTGAAAAGTTTGCCTTGACTTAAACTTGTAACATATTTTAAAACAAACTGAACGTTCTTTGTCTTAGAATTTGCACTGTTTGCTTAACCAATTTCAAAATTCTTGCCGATTCTGCCTCTTATAAAAAATGCTACTTCTTGCAAAATTTTGCCCCAGTTATTACCTTTCGCATCTCGAAATCGTTTTGCAAAAATTGCCCCAGTTGTCCTTCTTGGGGAAAAATAAAAATTTAAATGCTAAAGGGTCGAGCCCGGTGGGGAAGCCTACGTATCTCTCCTTGAGAATCAGACCGTGCGTAGTTTTGCATCACTGCTTCAGCTCCATATACCAACAAATAAAAGCTGCCCCACTTGAAGTTCTAACAGTAGTGCGATATCCAAAGAGCGCAGATAATAACTTTTTGGTGCATCGCTTTCAATCTGTTCAGTTGCTTTGTCATACGTCACAAGACAAGCTTTGGCAGGTTTATCAATTTTAGTTTTGAAACAGAGTAAATAATATAATAAGAATGCGATGCATTTTATTTCAAGTTTCATAAATTCAAAATGAGTTGATTCAGATTAACATAAGATTTAAAGTACAATGCAATTCAGGGCCTAAATCTGAATTAAAATTGAAAATAATGCTACTAAGTTCAATCGCGAAGTTCTTTAAAACAATGCCATTAGCTCCTGGTACTGCATCGTTCACGAGCTAGAGCGTCTACCATCAATCAGATCTCGAATCCCTTGCGTGCTGAATGGTCAGCCACTTCAGAAATCCAACTTTATCTAGAGAAATAAACAAAACAAAAGACACCTCAAAGGGTAACTATATTAGTTTGCATGTTATTCATAAGATTGCATACAAGCAAGCAACACCTAGTATTTAACGCATTTTAAGCAAATAAAGCAATGCAAGCAATTAACATGTGACAATCACAAGTAGTTGAGCGTAAATAAATATGCAAACCCGTCCTACCCAGTAAGGTGCCTCTTTTATGCCTGAGGAAAGCCTAATCGCGCAAACAAGTGGTAACAAAAAATAGTCCATGCCAGTTCTGAGCAGTTCAATTTAGGGTAAGCAATAAATAATAACAATAATTGGTAATAATCGTCTCTCCGCATTGACACTGCAACTCCGATATCCCAACTATCTTCCAAAAGTTGGTATCAACTCGAAATTCCAACGCAGCTCATGCTCTTTATTAATGTCTAAAGTAGACTCAATTATTAATGTCTATCGCTACCACAAGGTAAATTCTATCACAATGTTAAGATGGTAAGAAAGGAAAAGCGCCCCCTTTTCGGCAATAATCAAATGTAATGCTTAGAAGCCACAATAGTAGATTTGAATTATCTCCGAATCATATGCGTCGTCAACTTGATTGGTGTTGCTTGTCTCATCTAAAGGCTCTTTCCCTTTAAACCTTCCTGTTCCTGCTCTCAAAGAAAAATTTGTTAGCTTTTGGGGAGGGAAGGGGAAACGTTTGATTTGTGAAGACTTCATCCTGATCTTTTTGCTTCTGCTGCTTCCTCGTCTTCATTGGACTTGGATTTGCGAATTGCTTCAGAAACTTGGCTCATGTACTCAAATAGCATAGATTTGTAAAAATAGAGGCAAGATAAAATATTTTAATGCAATATAGCAAGTGAAATAAGCATGGAAATGAAGTCAAAGATGCTTTTTGAAAATTTTGCCTTGACTTAAACTGGTAACATATTTTAAAACAAACTGAACGTCCTTTGTCTTAGACTTTGCACTGTTTGCTTATTCAATTTCAAAATTCTTGCCGATTCTGCCTCTTATAACTAATGCTGCTTCTTGCAAAATTTTGCCCCAATTATTATCTTTCGCATCTCCAACTCGTTTTGCAAAGATTGCCTCAGTTGTCCTTCCTGGGGAAAAATGAAAATTTAAATGTTAAAGGGTCGAGCCCGATGGGGAAGCCTACGTATCTCTCCTTGGGAATCAAACCGTGCGTAGTTCTGCATCACTGCTTCAACGCCATATGCCAACAAATAAAAGCTGCCCCAGTTGAAGTTCTAACAGTAGTACGATATTCAAAGAGCGCAAACAATAACTTTTCGGTGCATCACTTTCAATCTACTCAGTTGCTTTGTAATACGTCACAAGACAAGCTTTGGCAGGTTTATCAATTTTAGTTTCGAAACAGAGTAAATAATATAATAAGAATGCGATGCATTTTATTTCAACTTTCATAAATTCAAAATGAGTTGATTCAGATTAACATAAGCTTTAAAGTACAATGCAATTCAGGGCCTCAATCTGAATTAAAATTGAAAATAATGCTACTAAGTTCAATCGCCAAGTTCTTTCAAACAATGCCATTAGCTTCTAGTACTGCATCGTTCACGAGCTAGAGCGTCTACCATCAATCAGATCTCGAATCCCTTGCGTGCTGAATGGTCAGCCACTTCACAAATCCAACTTTTACTAGAGAAATAAACAAAACAAAAGAAACCTCAAAGGGTAACTATGTTAGTTTGCATGTTATTCATAAGATTGCATACAAGCAAGCAACACCTAGTATTTAACGCATTTTAAGAAAATAAAGCAATGCAAGCAATTAACATGTGACAATCACAAGTAGTTGAGCGTAAATAAATATGCTAACGCGTCCTACCCTGTAAGGTGCCTCTTTTGTGCCTGAGGAAAGCCTAATCGCGCAAACAAGTGGTAACGAAAAATAGTCCATGCCAGTTCTGAGCAGTTCAAATTTAGGGCAAGCAATAAATAATAACAATAATTGGTAATAATTGTCTCTCCGCATTGACACTGCAACTCCGATATCCCAACTATCTTTCAAAAGTTGGTATCAACTCGAAATTCCAACGCAGCTCATGCTCTTTATTAATGTCTAAAGTAGACTCAATTATTAATGTCTATCGCTACCACAAGGTAAATACTATCACAATGTTAAGATGGTAAGAAAGGAAAAGCGCCCCCTTTTCGGCAATAATCAAATGTAATGCTTAGAAGCCACAATAGTAGATTTGAATTATCTCCGAATCATATGCGTCGTCAACTTGATTGGTGTTGCTTGTCTCATCTAAAGGATCTTTCCCTTTAAACCTTCCTGTGCCTGCTCTCAAAGAAAAATTTGTTAGCTTTTGGGGAGGGAAGAGGAAACGTTTGATTTGTGAAGACTTCATCCTGATCTTTCTGCTTCTGCTGCTTCCTCGTCTTCATTGGACTTGGATTTGCGAATTGCTTCAGAAACTTGGCTCATGTACTCAAATAGCATAGATTTGTAAAAATAGAGGCAAGATAAAATATTTTAATGCAATATAGCGAGTGAAATAAGCATGGAAATGAAGTCAAAGATGCATTTTGAAAATTTTGCCTTGACTTAAACTTGTAACATATTTTAAAACAAACTGAACGTCCTTTGTCTTAGACTTTGCACTGTTTGCTTAACCAATTTCAAAATTCTTGCCGATTCTGCCTCTTATAACTAATGCTGCTTCTTGCAAAATTTTCCCCCAATTATTATCTTTCGCATCTCCAACTCGTTTTGCAAAGATTGCCTCAGTTGTCCTTCTTGGGGAAAAATGAAAATTTAAATGCTAAAGGGTCGAGCCCGATGGGGAAGCCTATGTATCCCTCCTTGGGAATCAGACCGTGCGTAGTTCTGCATCACTGCTTCAACGCCATATGCCAACAAATAAAAGCTGCCCCAGTTGAAGTTCTAACAGTAGTACGATATTCAAAGAGCGCAGACAATAACTTTTCGGTGCATCACTTTCAATCTACTCAGTTGCTTTGTCATACGTCACAAGACAAGCTTTGGCACGTTTATCAATTTTAGTTTTGAAACAGAGTAAATAATATAATAAGAATGCGATGCATTTTATTTCAACTTTCATAAATTCAAAATGAGTTGATTCAGATTAATATAAGCTTTAAAGTACAATGCAATTCAGGGCCTCAATCTGAATTAAAATTGAAAATAATGCTACTAAGTTCAATCGCGAAGTTCTTTAAAACAATGCCATTAGCTCCTGGTACTGCATCGTTCACGAGCTAGAGCGTCTACCATCAATCAGATCTCGAATCCCTTGCGTGCTGAATGGTCAGCCACTTCACAAATCCAACTTTTGCTAGAGAAATAAACAAAACAAAAGAAACCTCAAAGGGTAACTATGTTAGTTTGCATGTTATTCATAAGATTGCATACAAGCAAGCAACACCTAGTATTTAATGCAGTTTAAGCAAATAAAGCAATGCAAGCAATTAACATGTGACAATCACAAGTAGTTGAGCGTAAATAAATATGCAAACGCGTCCTACCCTGTAAGGTGCCTCTTTTGTGCCAGAGGAAAGCCTAATCACGCAAACAAGTGGTAACGTAAAATAGTCCATGCCAGTTCTAAGCAGTTCAGATTTAGAGTAAGCAATAAATAATAACAATAATTGATAACAATCGTCTCTCCGCCTTGACACTGCAACTCCGGTATCCCAACTATCTTCCAAAAGTTGGTATCAACTCGAAATTCCAACGCAGCTCATGCTCTTTACAACATCTGCACAAAATTTTAAACCCAAATGCCTAAAACTTGAAACAACCCCCCATACACCTTTTGCAAAAATCCACACTCCTCCAAGCACAAGTCCAAATTATTTTACAACATCCAAGGGTGAAATTTCCAACTACCTTCACAATACCAGACTGCAAACATAAAAGGTTCCAATTGACCTTTTACAAATAACACCTCACTGGTCCTTGGCTTCGGACAAGCCTCTCAGCTTCCTAGGTTTTGCAAGGCTCACAGACCTTGTTCATAGGGCTCCTCACTGGTCCTCGGCTATGATCAAGCCTCTTAGTTTCCTAGGTAGCCAATACCGCACTGGTCTTCAAGGAGGGACCCCATTGGTCGTTTATAGACATAGGGGCTTCACTCTCCTAGTATGCGACAAGAATACTTCAATTATAATGAATGTAGCTGGACAGTCAACATAGGCCTGCACACACGCAAAGCCATTCACGAGAGGGACCCCACTGATCCTTTTAAAGACACCAGGGGCTTCGCCTCTTAGATCTCACTACACCTGGCCACCTCCAAAACACAAACCAACGAAATCTGCCTAACTTTCCCCGGACTGTAATTCTGTCTTCTTCACAAAATTCTGCACTATGATGTCAAATTCTCCGTGGACTGCTATGACCACACAGATTCTGCTAAATTCTTCCATTTTCTAACCTAAAAGACAACATAGGACACAAAATTCTGAATCTGATTTTTCTCAAAACATGGTTAGGACTGAGGATTCGTTATCACACAGCACATAATAGGAATTGTCGTTGGGTTTCAAAAACCCATTGACGTAAGGGCGATTTCCTAACTATGGAGGCGGTACCAATGGTCGGGTCCAGACTAACGTGTAATTGCATGCATGCTCCTAAAAGCTCCGTCTAAGAGTGGGTTAACAGTTGAGGCTAACAGGTGAGTGGCAAGCAGTCTCGCAGTCGAATTACTCCTACGATGGCCGCCGGTGTACCAACTCGTCATAGGGATCTTTAGTGGTAGAAGGTGCGGGTGCGCATGGGCGCACCTCGCGGATATTTGAATGAGAATGCAAGAGGTTCCCAGGAGTGGGGGAAATATAAACGGAATGAGAGTTTATATATGTGCACAAATAAGGGTGTAGTGACATGCTTTCCGTGGCACACAAACAAACAGATATAATAAAGCAAAATAAATCAAGCATGCTAGTTGCAAATAATTGGAAACATTTATGGTCAAAACCATTATTGCTCCCCAGCGGAGCCGCCATGCTGTTGAACCCCCAAAAAACCTGAAAGGCTAAATTTAGGAATATCAACTGAATGGACTAACTCTTTTCGAGTTTTTGGAGTCACCACCCAATTTTAGGAAAACAGAGAACCAAATAAGCAAATGCGTGCAAACTCCGTTATTAGAAAAATCAGTCTTTCAGATATTCTAAGAGGTTTTGTTAATTTCGAAAAAAAGTTTTTAAGGCACTTTCGAAATTCCGTTAAAAACGGTTAATCCGACAGGTTTCCAAAATATTGGAAAGTGCTATTTATGCGCTTTTCTAAAAATAATTAATTGAACCATTAATTAATTCAACTAATTAAATTTAGCAAGTTTTCAAAAGATTTACAATTTATTTAAAAGCTTTAATTATTTTTTTAAAATGAAATAAAATAAAAGCGCATTTTCTTTTGAAAAATGAACAATTTGATCGTACCAATTTCTTTGCCAACTCATATGTGGTAAGCGCATATATGGCACTTGCTTAATTTCAACTTTAAAACTCGAGTGTCTCACCATAAGATGGATCTTAGGTTTCAAGTCACTTTTCGCAAAGTTGTTTTGGGACATTCAGAAGTTGATTAAAACTTCTTTATAAATTTTGACATTTTAAAGAAACTATTTCGTATGAATAAGATAGAATTCTTTTCTTATAGTCACTTATTGAGCGGTTTTTTTAAAAAAAATTTATGCAATTTTGCATGCCTTCGGTTAAATGTCTTGATTTGCAATAAATTAAATAACGACTTCAAAATAAAAGATAATGAACATAAAGTGAATCAAATAACTCAAAATATTCATATATATATATATATATATATATATATATATATATATATATATATATTAATAAATAAAATGTTTCTACAAAGTTTACATAAATATTCTAAAGGGAAAGGAAGCATAAGAGTTAAAAGATAGAATCCGGGAATTTGACAAACTCGCGGGAGCCTTGAATTTTCTAAAGTTTTCTAAAGATCTCATTTCTTGAATGCTTGAGCCCGAACTCGATCCCCAATGACTCCAATTCAATGAACCATCCCATTTGTGAGTTAGCCGAACTCGATCCCAAAGGGTGATTCATGCCAAAGAGAAACGGAAATAAGGAATAGTAAATGCAAGGAAGGCTTTGATAATTTGCAGGAAGCAGACGAATTAAGTAAGCAAAATGAGCCATTGAGAAATGAACCAAGTAATATGCATAAGGATAAAAACAAAAAATATTTTGCAATACTGGCAAAAATCCTAAAACTGAAGAGCCAGACAATCTACAGTAACTTTCAAAATGGAGTACATTCTTTATAGCCTAAATCTATTAGTGACTAATTTTAACGAAATGTGTAGCCGAAAGGAGCTCAGATAATGGCTCTAATCAGAAGGTTATTTGGTCCAACTATCAATAGATACAATGAACAAAGCAAACAAAGACTCAATCATTAATGACATTCTAAAGTAGGTTCAGACACAACTCTCTCATGAAGCTAATAATCCAACAAGTTCTCTAATCATTTCATTAAAGAATGAATCAACTAGATTTAGTGGACAACTTATATTATTGATGGAACCTATTAGACCCCAGAACAATGCATTTCATACTAACAATATTCATTAACACAATTGCATGCTGCTACAGGAATTCACTACTAACTTCGATAAATAATGCCCTAGAACTAGAATGGATACAATCACGAGTCACTGGCTAATTGTTTAAAGGATGGTGTAATACATACATACTGCTTTATTTTCCTAATTGTTCTCTAAATTGTACACTGATTGACGTCAGTGAAAATTATGGCCTCCAAGCCTCCAACTCACAGGAATAAAGTAGATGTTTGATACAGTTGAAAATTTCTCCCTACACAGTTTATGTGGCCTCCTACTTGTGCACATCTTCTAGTTTGATTGGTGTATTAAACTGCACCCAGCAAGACATACAAACAGTTCAAAAATGAAATAAGTAAGATGCCATATTCTTACAGATAAATTGGCAGCTACTGTATCAGACTAGAGAAGAAAGAAATCATTGGTAAAGGTAAAGATTCGTGCAACTCTTTCAAAATTTCTCTTCTTGTTTCGCCAAATTAAAACCCTTTCTGGATATTAACAATGAGTAAAATAAAGACTCGAGATACAAATTTTAAGTGTATCAGGAGGGCACACATAACAACTAAACTAACAGGAGGCACACTGATGGGTAGAACTAGAGGATAGAAATCAGACAACTTAATGGTTCAAATCTATAGGAAACACATAAACCTTGTAAACCCCATGAACACAAGATATGATGCTGGCATACCATAACAAACGAACTACCAAGAAGCAACACATGACCAAGAACTTCTAAAACCTGAACTTCCATATACCAGATTCAAGCAAAAATGTAGAGAAAAATAGGGCACACAGATCTAAGCTCCCTTTACTGCCCGCAAACTACCACAATTACTTCAGAACACCTGAAATCACTTCCACCCACTGCTGCACCTATAGTCACCCTCACTGACCAGATCAAAGCTAGAGTTAAGGGGTCAGGAATTGGGTTGGAGGATTTTTTGGGACTTTCGACTGAAATGGGGAAGGGTGTGTAGTTAATTGGGTATTTTGCGCAGGAGGGTTGAAATCGGGCTATGTCTTGCAATTCTGGTCCTTTTCCTCCAAAAACTAGCAATTTCATTAATTAATTAAAATTAACCCCCCCCCCCAATTAAAAATACCTTTTAATTAAATAAACTTTTAAGCTTAATATTAACTTAAATTCGGGACAAAATTGGGTGTCAACAGTATGGCCATTTCTGGTGTTTGGACAAATGAGTGGTCTAATGATAGAATAGGCTTCAGTATGACAATAGTCGGTTTTTTCTTGGACTTAACTTTTTCAATTTCTTCTTTAGTTGGATAGTAACCCAAACCAAAAGTTCCTAGAATCCTTGGCAAGCAAATAGGCTCGATAATCCCATCCAAATTAACTCCCAATCCTAGACCAGGTTTGAAACCATTTTTTAGCATTTCTGAAGCAATCATCTTGGGAACCCTGGGTAATTCTTTTCCCTTCTGCTCATCCGATGCTTGGGTGACATTCATCAATTCAACAGTGTGAAAGGTTTTCCCATCAAGATCGGCAGTATTATCAACCATGAGAATTGTATTGCCAACATAAATCGAGTTGCTCCCTTCACTTTTGACCACAATTTCATCATTATCCCAAATAAACTTCACACTCTGGTGCAAAGTAGAAGGAACTACCCTAGCCATATGAATCAACAGCTTTCCAAGTAGCAAATTATAGGTAAAGGAAATATCGAACACTTAGAACTCAATACTGAAATTGATAGGACCAACTTGCAACTCCAGATCAACTTCCCCAACGGTTCTTCTTTGTGCCCCATAAAATTTGCCTTGACTTTGCTTTTTTGGATTTTGCCCTCATCAATTCCAAGCTCTTTAAGAGTTACCAAAAGACAAATGTTGAGCCTAGAAATGCCGTCTGTCAGAACTCTCCCAACAAACTTCTCCCTACACTTGACGATGATATGCAAAGCTTTGTTGTGCCCCAATCCCTCGAGTGAAATTCTTCCTTGAAGAAGGACACCTCGTGAGATTTTAGAATTTGACTGACCAAGACAGCTAGACTTTCACTTGTGGTTTCAGCTGGTACTTTTGCTTCCTTCAACACTATCAACAATATGTTCCTATGTGTTTAAAAATTCATCAGCAAAGACATAATAGATATGCGAGCAGGCATGTTTCTCAAATGCTCCAAGATAGAATAATTCTTTTGTTTCATTTTCCTCCAGAATTCTTCTACTTTAGCATCATTCACTTTTCACGCATTATTCTCTTTTTCCCCAGCTCCTTGCCCTATATTTTCAGTAATATAACATCTCCCTGATCTAGTCATACCCTGTGCCGCGGAAACAACAACAACAACTATCTTTTCACTTCTGACAGGTACTTCTGAATAGTTCCAAGGAACCGTTTTGCTATCATACTAAGGTTGGGAAGCAATCATGACACTGATCATTATCTTCGCAGTGCCCACCTGCACCAGAATGGAAGTTCAAACTTGAACAAATATTTTTTCCATATTAGCAACTTTCATGTTGCCAACAAGAACTATGGTGCCTTTTTGATTCAGTTCTTCATCAAGATAGATCATATTAATTACATTGTTGCCATGATTAGGGAGAGGATTATCATGCACATTCAGCTGAGTCGTGGTAAGTTGAATAGTGCCAGTTTTGATTAAAGCCTCAACCTTATCCTTAAAAGTAAAGCACCTCTCAATGTCATGGCCAGCTGCCCCTGAGTGATAAGCACGGTGCTTGTTTGCACCATACCATCTTGGATGAGGGTTTAGAATGTTATCAGCGATAGGCTGCACAACTCCCACATTTCTCAATCTTTCAAAAAACTGACGATATGACTCGGCTAGAGGAGTATAGGATTTAGTTGCTCTCCTTTCATGATTCTTATTAAATCCTTGCGCATGTGGATGGATAGGAGGACGAGGTTGGTAGTTTTTGGGAACTTAGAAATATGGTGTTGGTCGGTAATTTGGCTGACGAAGGTATGGTTAGGGTGTGGGTGCTCTTGATTGGAAGTAGTTTGGTTGTGTATTATAAACTTAATAGGGAACGGGTGGAATTTGGTAGTGACTAGGGTAATTTGAGGGAGGATCATTTTGATAGGTAGTTGGGGCTATCAAATTCCAGTTTTCTAGCTGGTCGACGGTCAGTGTCAGCCACAACAACAGTTACCTCTTCTTTCTTCTCTTTCTTCTTGAAATTACCCAAACCAGTTTGGGGCATTTGTGCAGTTGCCCTCATTGCATCAAAAATTACAATCCGTCGCATTTTAATCCCTTCTTCAACCATTTCTCCCATCTTTAGAACATCAACATATAGTTTACTCATCATCGGGAGAAAATGCATATAATAAGCATCATCTTGGGCTTGGATAAAATATTTCACCATGTTAGCATTGTATTCAAACTGTTTCACAAAGCCATTGGCGATGTCATTGAAAATATGCCATTTGCCTTGTCCCGCAAACCATTCGGCTGCGATTCCTTTGGAATTTTAACTGAAATAGGCCATTAGAAGCTCTTTTTTACTCCTATCTCCTCTCATCCTGTTAAGATATTTGGTCAAATAAGATACAGGATCAACATGCCCATTATACATGTCAAACTTTGATACTTTAAATCCGGGAGGAGGTGTAACATCGGGGAACAAATAGAGGCTCCTGTCTAAAATACTTTGGTTCCCTCCCAAACCTTTCAAGTTCTTCATGGACTATTCAAGACTTTTCATTTTCCAAACCATATATTCTTGTTCTATTGTCCTAACTTGCTTTTCAGTTGTTATAGGCATCTCCACTTGAAGCACTAATCAGTAAAATTAGAGCTCCTGATGTTTGGATCATGTTCATAATATTGAGTCTCTAGGTTTCTGAGCCTTGGTTCATTAGGATTCTTTTGCATGGCAACTACAACGATGGGTGCATTAGGTGGTCCAGGGCGAGCAGTATCTTTGGCTGGTAGGTATTGATATTGAAGAGCAGTATTATTGGGGTATGGATGGTAAGAATAATAACCAGATGGTGGGATATTTTGATTGATGGGTGCGGTTTTTTGGATAGATTGGGTGTTATTTGGACGTGGAGTTTGGGTAGGTGGAAGGTTTTTCTGGTTGACAGGTGCATTTGGAGTGTTGTTGATTGGTCCAGGCATATGAGTGACATTGGGATTCAAAGGCGTGTTTAGACTGGAAGTTCCAGCATTGGGATTCAGAGTTGATAGCGCAGGTGGTGCATTTTGATTCAAAGATTGGGATGCATTGTGCCCAAGCACTTGTGTATTTTGTGGAGTCAACCCTTTCATTCTGTCTATTTCAGCTTGCAAGTGCTCAATTTGGTTAGCCATTCTAAAAATGACATCATCTTGAGCAAGAAGAACCCTTTCACTTGAAAACTCTAGAATGTCAGAAAGTTTAGTAGTGAGACCAAAAGGTTCATCATCAATACTAGTCATTGTCAGTTTGTCGAATAAATACCAACCTGATGATGGAATTTCAGGATCTTGTATTGTCTGGACCTTTGCCCTTATAT
The DNA here is from genome assembly GCA_037355625.1 of Petunia x hybrida. Taxonomy (NCBI): domain Eukaryota; kingdom Viridiplantae; phylum Streptophyta; class Magnoliopsida; order Solanales; family Solanaceae; genus Petunia; species Petunia x hybrida. The sequence goes on along the minus strand of JBBBVM010000027.1, from coordinate 1,953,673 downwards.
AGTATACGTGATCAGCCAGTTCAATCAACACAAATCAAACTTATGTTCGGGGAATAATCAAAACAAAAGAAAATTCAAAGGGTAAATATGTTAGTTTGCATGTTATTTGCAAGATTGCACACAATCACGTAGCGGGCGTCAGTAGCACTTTTGCAATTTAAACATGGAAGATGTAGCAATAAATTGACATGTGGCAACCACAAATAGTTTGAGGGTAAATAAAATACAAGTGTGTCCTACGTTATAAGTTGCCTCATTTATGCCAGAGGTAAGTCTAATCGTCAAATTACACGCACATGTGGTTATTATAATGATACAAGTTGTATGCCAATGTGAGATTTAAGATATAAATAAACTGCCATAATTATCATAGATAAATATGTCTCAAATATTACATCATAATAAAAGTGGCATAATGGTAAAATATCCCCATACGAAAGGGAAAGCATTAAGCTTTCACAATTAGGGATAATAGGAGATCCTCGAAAAACAAGTAAATCTACAACAGCTTCCAGCAAATAGCATTAACATCATCAGAAAAATGGCATCTACGCTGGATAGACCTGGCATGTGGCACATGGTGGTCCAGCATAACCTGGATATAGATGAACTTTGGAAAACATATAACCATATAGCACTGTCTTGTGAAGGTACACGAGGCGGGAGCACCTCTCCCATTCTATATCAATAATGTCAGTCTAATTCCCAGGGAGTCTCCATTGTGAATCACCCATGCATAGTATTTATGGAACATGTTTGCTGTTGGTTCTGAGCAATAGGTTCTTTGATCAGAAAATCCCCTTCACGAATATCTCTCCCAATATCGGGACCACATAATCTGATGGTGCATAATCAAATATAGACTCCCGGATACGGCCAACAAGTGGAACAGTCTATGGTAACCCGAACTGCCTCATCACACGAATGGGTGCACAAGGATGGATGCGCCTCAAACCAACCAACTCAATGTAATAGACGCGAGGGCTCCTAAGACGGGCCTCAGTATCACCCAACTAAGCGTAGTTTTAGTGAATGTCTCTTCATTCAACTTATTCAGAAAGTCAACCCAAAAGCGAACATCACTATGACGCTCAAAGTTCTCCATCCACTCTTGGTGAATTGCCATCCTATCCCTGTTCGGATGCACAACATCATCAAATGGTACCCGGAGATGGAAGTGCTCAACAGCCGATAACTTCAAGAGGAGGTTGCAACCCAGAAAGTGATAATCGGGAAACCTAGCACAATAAATCAAAGAACTCTGCGTATCAGCCAGAATCATAGGGACTAGAGTAGTCTGCATCCCATTCACACCTTCAAACACAACCTTCACCATATAGCTAAGTCGGATATCAATCCTTCCATAACCAGAAGGAAAAACAAAAGTACTAAGCAAAGCCAATATGGAAACCCTGGCGTAAGTCATTACCACTTCGCCTTAGTGGACTTGAACTCTCTCACATGCCTATCATAAGAACCTGTCCTCCCAGAATGATCAAAAGATACTACAAAGACACCCAATTAAGACCCTTAGCCACCAATACTACGAAGTAGTTAAGTCCCAACAAATTACAGAACTTCTTCTCGGATTTGGGTTTAGGCACAATCACCTCCGTATGCTCCATAGTCAAACCAATGAACCCAACAATCTCCTCTAGAGTAGGACAGAGCTCACATTCAGAAAAGTGAGAAACACCCCGCTCATAATCCCACAACTGCAACAAAGCCCGAATAAGTCCTTTGTCACCTCGGATGTCCATAAGAGAGACCAAATTACCGGTCTTTTCCTAATCTTAGAACCATGCTCTCTCCTAATGTTCTCCTACCGGTCTCTAAGCACACGAGGAGTGGAAGTGATCATCTGGATATCTCGGAAGGACGGGAAGATGGGGACTTGTCCATATCTACAAAACAGCAAAGAAAACAACATGAAGATACTTCTCTAATTTGATATGGAAATTGGCCAAGTTCGTTATAATATACACACGGTCACATAATATGCAACATCATTGGGTTATAATAGCCCTTTGATAAAAGGGGGCTTTCCTAATACATGGAAGCGGTGCCAAGGACCAGGTCCAAACTAAGGTGTATATGAATGCATTTTCTAAAAGCTCCTTCTAAGAGTGGGTTATCGGTTGAGGCTGACTCGACCTATGCAGGACAGAACCTGGCCACATAAAACCTGTAGAATCGGCCAATATCAAAACCAGGCATAGACTATCCCTCTAATTTTGGTGACACGAATGAAATTCAAAGAGTGAGGAAGGGCCAAAGTCGTTCCCGCATATCTACACGTCGAACATGTGCCCCGTTATCAAATCGAGGAGGTGAAAAGAATTGACTGGTTTCTCGAATGGAAGAATATGAACGGAATGCTAACTTGATATGAACAAACAAAGACATTCTTCATTAACATACATACACAATCAATTAAACTACGCATACTAGTTTCAGCATACAATTCAAACACATAAATAAAGCTAGTTATTGAAAGGTTGAGTTATCTAAAAAATAAGGTCTTTGGAGTAGTGACACGCAATACTCCAAAGACAAACATATAAACACAATATTAGCTAGAGACAAGGTCTTTGGAGCAGTGACACACAGTACACCAACGAAAAACACATAAACACTAGATTAGCTAAAGACAAGGTCTTTGGAGCAAAGACAAACTCATAAATAAGGATACTTTGTGAAAACCTTATGGTTAGAACCATTTTCATATTCCTAGCGGAGTTGCCATATTGGTGAACCCCGAAAATTATTGGTTAAAATAAATTCTGGGTGTATTCAACATTATGGTGATTACAAAGGGTTTCTTTGGAGTCGCCACCTAATTTAAAAAATTAGGAACCAATTATTAACTAATAAGTGCAAAATTTCTTCCCTTTAAAAAGAAAATAATTCTTTAGAGATTTTGAGTAAGTGTTCATTTATTTTCGAAAGAAGGTATTTTATTATCAAATAGCACTTTCAAAAATTCTTCAAAGGGTGGGTATTCTGACAGTTTTCACGAATAAGTAAAATAAAATAAAATAAAATAATTTAAGAATTTTAGGAAAAATAGGATAAACAAATAAAAAAATAATAAATAAATAAATTTTATTAAAAAGAAAATAGAAATAAAATCTAATTATAATTTTATTGCACTAATTATTTAATAATGGTTCTTAAATTCACAAATTAACTGGCAGATTCTAAACAAAAAGAAAAGAATATTCACAAGGCAGCTCTAATCATTCAATAATCATAATTCATAATAGATCTATCCTAAAGGGTTCCTAATCCGTTCTACAGGGATTCCTATAAACATGGATTCTAAGGGAGTTGGGAAAGAGGGTTAAGAAGATTGAACCAGGCAACTCAGAGGGAGCCTTCAAATATTTAACTAAGGAGGGTGAATATTGACGAATGTAAAGAATTAGCCCTTTATGGGCCTACCGGTGGCTAAATGTTAAGATATACTCCCACGTTCGTCCCATGCGAAAAAATAAGATAGAATAATTAGCAGGTAAACTCAATAGCTTATCAGAAACAAGTAAAGAATATTGTGCAATCAAGTTTCATGTAACATGACACTATGTGTTTCCTTAACCGAGTAGGCTCTATACAGATTAACATTCTATCTTCAAAATTCTTTTAGAACTTAACCCCTAAAGAAGCTTAATCTTTTTCAACTTTGTAGATTAGCACATACTCTAACAGCTTACCATTTCATTTTTAGCAACAAAACATTTCATGAAAAGGAAATTTTGAATAAACTCAAATGAACACTCATTTTACTGACTAAGTAACTCAAACTGATCCAGATCACCACTCCATTTGATGAGTCAAACTACCATAACAATAAATGAATACAACCCCTTAGTTTATTAGACAGAGCCAAACACACTCTTCTAGCTTTAACTGTTAGACAACCACAACAAACAACTACTTCCTCCTTACTTGATCAATGGGAAATTACCCAACCAGAGTAGAAAAACTTGACCTCACATCATGGAATAGAATGAAGGTATGAAGACCGAGGCTATCAAAATACTATAAGGAATCCATAAAAAGGAAAATGCAAGCACCAACATGAACCAAATGGGAAACTGAAAAGAAGCTTAAACTAGACTAGGCATGACCTAGAAATAACTTAAACGAATCAGAAATTAGAACTAGCTAGTGCTTCCAAAGTCACCCTGGACTGACTTGATGAAAGATTCAGGCCTAACTAATGCACCTAACAACCTCATATGCTTTAACTTGCTTTGAGACAGAACAGACTTTTAAAGAAGAATAGAATTTCCATCACAAATTTTTAGCTTCATTAACAGCTTGATACTTGACGATTGTAACTTTACCAATTTTAACACAAGTGAACAAAAGATAGGAGCTTTTGGCTTAAAACTGATTTTTCAGATTATCTCTAAAGAGATCCAACACCCATTCAGAGTTAACACCAATTTGATTCGACTTTTAAAAAAAATAACAAACAGAGATAAGCTTTAATTGTAGCTCTAAGTTCATCATTTTAAAAGCTAAAGGCAAGATCTTTGGAGCAGTGACACACAATACTCTAAAGATCAACACAATATACAAGTTCTTGGAGCAGTGACACACGATACTCCAAAAACAAACACCATATACAGGATCCAACATAAAAATGAGTAGTATACATGAAAACACAAAGATATTTGAATCTGACCTCTTTAGGTGCAGTGAATGGAGCAATGAATTGACAATAGTGGCTTCGAATAAGTTGACGACTCGAATAACATAGTGATGGTGCACAAAATCTAGAAAAAGAACAGGAACAGTACCAATGCTAAAAATAAAATTTTAAAACTTAAGACATATGAATGTGTAGGGTTTTTTAGATCTATATTTTATTGTTGAGCAAGGACTATTATGCTAATCTTTTATATGGAAAATTTAGGGCTTTTTACTTTAAAAAGAATTATGAAACTAACCTCAACGGACCTTAATGGATAAGGTCGGTCTTTTGAGCTATATGAGAGTTTTTGATACAAAAATCAGCAAAGAAAAATTGAAAATATAGGTAAATAACAAAAAAATTCCCTTTTCAATGTTAATTTTTCAGTCAAAAACCTTATCCTCTCTTCAAATGTTCTTGAAAATGATGTATTGGTTCGATCTCATTCATTCAAAAGAAGAAAGGACACCAATAAAGGATATAGATTCAACATATAGTATTGTGCATAGCTGGAGAAACGTGTGAGGACCAAAAGAAATTGGGAGGAAAACCAAGGGTTAGATCGGGTTCAATTGTGGAAGAGAATTGAAAAGGGTGAGGCGGCGAGTTAGTATGCGATTTAGGGTTAAAGATTGAGGGAAAATGATTTTGGGTATAAGGTTTTTGGGTGTGGGGTGTTTAATTATGGGTTTCTTTACAAATATATACAAATTACAGCCCTATATTACAAAAAAACAGCAATATTCTATAAATTACAACACATAGCAATATTTTTTAGTACATTTTCCCATTTCCAATTTCTATGCAAATTCCTGCCGATTCTTACAACACCTCACCACTTTCACCTGACCCCGTCGTCGTCTCTTTGCCACAAGTCATCTGCAGCGGTGCTGTTCCCAAATTCAGACGGTTTTATCGCAGCTACAAGAAGGAAAACAGCAGGAATACCCAAATACCGGTCTTCGGGTTCCACGAGATGCCCCAAACCCTATCTGTATGGCCTTCCAGCCGTTGAATTTCTCTGAGTTCATATTCTTCGTCGTCGAAAGTTAGACGTGGAGGTGGACCATCATCATCCATGGGTGGAGCTGTGGTGGCGAAGTCTTAGTTAATTGGCGGAGTATAGAGGTTGGTGGCTTATGATAGTACACGCGTTGCGGCAGTGAACTCGTGCCCTTCTATTACTCTCTTTTATAAATGCCTCATTTTTTTCTCGTCTAGAAACACCCTTAGAAATTTCATCGTACTTGCTTCTGGGTCCCAACCATGGCCTACTGATATTTATGAATTCTTGGAAAGTTCAATTCTTTAATGTCAAAAGTTGGAACTTTAGAATCAAATTTAAAAAATGAAAGAAAATTTGGGTACTGTAAGTGAAACAGTTAGTGAAAAATCTGAAACAAAATGTAAAAACTAATATAAAACAATGCAAAAAAGGTGAAATAGTTTAGAAACAATGAGAAATAATGTTGAAACAGTTTGATACAGTCTGAAACGGTGTTGAAACAGTATAATACGGTCTGAAATGATATTGAAACACTATGATAAAGTCTGAAACGGAGTTGAAACAGTCTCAAATGATGTTGAAACAGTATGATACGATCTGAAAAGGCATTGAAACACTATGATACAGTCTGAAATAGAATTAAAACGGTCTGAAACGGTGTTGAAATAGTATGATACAGTCTGAAACGGCATTGAAACACTATGATACAGTCTAAAATGTAGTTGAAACAGTCTGAAACCATGTTGAAACAGTATGATACAGTCTGAAACGGCTAGTGAAAAAGTTTGAAACAAAATATAAAACATAATGTGAAACAACATGAAAAAGGTGAAATAGGTTAGAAACAGTGAGAAAAAGCGCACAAACTGGATAAAAATAATGTTGAAACAATCTAGAAACAACTAGATATAGTCTAGAAATAGTTAGATATGCTGCAAAACAACCTGAAACGGTGCAGAAACAGTTCGATACAATGCTGAAACAATCTGAAACAAAGTAGATACAGTGCTGAAACAGTAAGATACAACGCTGAAATAGTCTGAAATTGGGAGGAGGGAAAGTGAAATTAGGGGAAATTGTGGGAGGAAAAGTGACATTAAGGAAACGGGAGGATTAAAAGTGAAATTGGGGGGAAATGGTGGGAGGAAATGTGAAATTGGGGGAAATGAGAGGTGGATAAGTGACACTGAGGGAAATAGGAGGAAGAATGTAAGGTTTTGCTATGTTATGGAAAAATATTGCTATGCTTTTGCTATGTTTTGTAATTAACTTTTTCTTTCCACTATAATGGATAATTTTTCTAAAATTTTGCTATGTTTTGTAAATAACTTCTAAAACTTGTACTTTTACGTAAAAATTCCTTTAATTATTAGGAAAAATTACAAAAACGGGCCACTATGAAGGTTAGGCGGTGCGATTTTAGCCTTTTACCAAAAGTTCCGTTTCTTATTTTCCCTAATTTCAAAAAATTAACCTTACATAACAAGTTCTTCTATATTAAGTTGTTAATTTTAAAATCCCGGGACAAAATTGGATGTCAACATTGGATATGGAAGAATTTGATGAAGAATCAACGACGCACAACAGGTTGTAAAAGTGGTTGATTTATCTCCAAGAAGTATGAGTTCTCCACAAAAACAAATTTCTGAGCTTTTCTGGAGAAACCTATTCCACAAATAACTTAGAAAAAGCAAAGGAAATGAGGTAAAGTTAATGATGGATAGTAGGCTCACAAACTCGATCTCTGAGGTCCACCTCGACTAAAAATAATTGATCTATAGATAAATTGCTAATTTGGAATATTAGATCAGTTAATACTTAAGAAGCCTTTGATAGATTAGTTACATTTCATCAAAGGAACAATTTTCAATTTATAGGACTTATAAAACAATTTCAAAAGTGAGCAGACTATTGATGGTTTATAGGAGAAGATTGGGTTGGAGCAATATTTTTTCAATGAGTCTTATAAAATATGGGTATTTTGTACATATAATTATGAGGTGACTGAAGTGATGAATGATGCTCAGCAATTGAATCAAAATTTTTATTATCAACAATTTGATATCAATGTGGTGGTAACATTTGTTTATGCAAAGACTAATCCTTGGGATAAGTTTTTTCTATGGGAAGCCATGCAATATTTTGCTTCTAATAATAAAAAACAATGGCTTGTCACAAGTGATTTTAATGTTATATTGTCAGCAGATGAAAAATATGGTGGTCGTCCTATTTTTATGCCTGAATATGAAGAGTTTGATGCGACTATTGCCAATTGTCATCTCATGGATATGGATTTCTTGTCTGGAATGGTTGAATGGACGTGTTCAAGAAGAATTTATATTGAAGAGGTTGGATTGATGCTTGGGTAATCAACAACTCTTGGACTTGTATTCTAAGATACGCATTGATCATTTATAAAAGGTTGGGTCGGATCATTGCCCATTATTTGTGAGATGCTTGGATGATGCTATACCTATTGTCAAGTCGTTCAAATTTTCAAATTTTTGGATGACTCATGAGAATTTTTTGGATTTTATTCGAGAGCTTTGGGCTATGCCAGCTGATGGAGATCCTTTTGTTATTTATAATACAAAATTGAAAGCGCTTAAAAAAGTTTTGGCAAAATGGAGCAAAAATACTTATAACAACATTTTTCAGAGAATCTATTCACTTGAGGATATCATATTAGCACACGAGTTTCAGCTTACGCCTACTCCTAAAAATTGTGCAGCCTTGAAAAGGGCATAGGCAGAATTGAAGAGATTTCTTTACTTGGAGGCTGAATTTTGGAAACAAAAAAGCAGGGATGCAATGGTTTAAGGATGGTGACTCCAATTCAAAAAAAAAATCATTCTCATGTTAATGGTAGGAGGAAGGGGCTTCATGTGCATAGAACTCAAAATAGAGATGGTTCTTGGATTAATTCACAATAGGCAATGGCTAGGGAGGCTGCTTGGTTTTATGAGAGGTAATTTTCTAAGGAGCCTCATAATCTTAATTTAGAATTACTTATGAATGTTACAAACTTGATTTCGGAGGACCAAAATGAGGAGTTGGTCAAACTTTCATGTGAAAATGATGCTAGGGCAGCAATCTTCAAGTTAAGTGGAGATAGTACGAGTGGACCTGATTGATTTATGGGCAAATTTTTCCAGGTTTGTTAGGATGTGATTAAGGAGGATCTCACTAGGGTTGTTAGAGCATTTTTTTTGTGGTAGGGCGCTACTAGATATATTACTCACACCAACCTTGTTCTACTTCCACAGAAACCAAATGCAACCACATTTAATGACTTGAGACCTATCAGCTTGAGTAATTTTGTTAGCAAGGTTTTATCCAGAGTTGTTCACGATCGCCTCACTGGCTTGCTTTCTACATTGATTTAACCAAACCAAGCAGGTTTTGTTAAAGGGAGAGGTATTATGAAAAATATGTTGTTGGCTCAAGAAATAATTCGTGAAATAAATGACAGGGGTCGTGATTCGAATGTGGTCATAAAACTTGATATGATGAAGGCATATGATAGAGTGTCGTGGTTATTTTTAACTATGGTTTTGAGGAAGTTTGGCTTTTTCCATGAGTTTGTAGATATTGTTTTTCAATTAGTATTTTCTAATTGGTATTCGAATTTTTTAATGGGCAACGTCATGGTTTTTTCCACTCTACAAGGGGCTTAAGCAAGGAGATCCTCTTTCTCCTATGCTTTTTATTATCTCGACATAGGTTTTGTCAAGGGGTTTAAATTCTTTGCACAATCATGATTTGTATAAGGGTTTTGCAAGGCCTAAATTGAGTCTATACATTAGCCATTTGTCTTATGCAGGTGGCATTATATTATTCACTACAGAAAATGATGACTCTTTGCACTTGATTATGGGAGCATTGCAAGCTTATGAAGAGGCATCAGGGCAAAAAAATAAGGATAAGAGTGCAGTGTACGTTAATGATTCAGTCTCTATAGATTCTGTGGAAAAGGTTGAGAGGATAACTCATATTCATAAAAATGAGTTTTCTTTCACATACCTAGGATACACTATTTTTTATGGAAGAAGGAAGAATATCTACTATGAGGATTTGGTTGGGAAAAGTACGTCTAGAATTCATGGTTGGAGCGCTAAAATGCTTTCATTTAGGGACGAGCAATTTTTATCTAGCATGTGCTTCAAAGTATCCCAATTCATATGTTATTAGCCGTGAATCCACTTGATAGTGTCCTTCATAAACTCAATTGATATTTCGCTATGTTCTTTTGAGGTAATTTGCAAGAAGGTTCTAGTAGGCATTGGGTGTCTCGGAAGTATTTGTGTAGACATCCGGAGGAAGGAGGTATGGGCTTTAGATCTTTATTTGATATCTCTAGTGCGTTATTTGCTAAATTGTTGTGGAATTTTAGAACCAAGACTTCTCCTTGGGGGACATTCATGGCTAACAAGTACTGTAAGAAATTACATACTTCAATTGTGCCATTTAAAAAAGGTTCTTATGTGTGGAGAAAAATATTGCAAGCTAGAGATGCCATAGATCATGAAATTGTTTGGCAACCTAGGCAAGGTAGTGCTCATTTTTGGTATGATAATTGAACAAGTTTAGGTCCTTTGTACTTTGTTGTACCTAGGCGGTTTGAATGCGATATTTGGTATAATCATGTAAAAAATGTAGTTGTTGATGGCCAATGGGATGTTGATCTTCTTCAATAGCTTCTTCCAAATGATATTGCATCTCATGTGGTGGATAATGTTAGAATGGGTAGGCATGAAGATGGTAGGGATAAAGCATGGCAGAGCCTAACTTCAAATGGCAATTTTACAGTATCAAATGCGCATGAATACTTGCGTTGTAAGGGTACAAAGTTTAGTCTTGCAAAGTATGTGTGGGTTAAAGGAATGCCAGTTAAGATAGCCTTTATCATGTGGAGTATGTGGAAATTTAAGCTTCCATTGGATGAAGAATTGCATATAGTGGGCTATAATTTTCCATCAAGGTCTGTGTGGTGTGAAAGGCCTGATGAAGAGACCAGGGAGAATTTATTTTATACTAGTCCAGTGGCCTTTAGGCTATGACAATTTTTTGCTTTGGGTGCAGGTATTCATCTACAAGGGTGCACCGTACCCTTCATCAAACATGTTTAAATAGTGGAGAAAATGGACTAAACCATAGATCAAAGAAGTGTTTTACACCATACCATCATTTATAGTATGGCCATTATGGAAGAGGAGGGATATAATACATCATGGAGGAAAGGTTTCTTTTTTTAGGCTGATTTATGAAGCCATAAATAATGATAGTTGCATTGTTAAGTTAAGGTTCCCTCACATTGGTGTTGTGTCGGATTCTTGGTGTCACATTGCTAGTTCCTTGGAGAACTATGTTCCACGATTTAAATAAATATGTTCCAGTAGCATGGAAAAAGCCCGATAGGGGACGTCTGAAATGCGACACTGATGGGTCTTCAAAAAGAATCCTGGATTGAGTGCTACTAGTTTTTGCATTAGGGATGAGGCTGGTGAATCACTTGTTGTTATAATAGGTGATCATACAAATAATGTTGCGGAGGCTATGGCTATTCTTGAAGCTATGAATTATTATGTGATGCATAATTTGGAGTCAATGATCGTGGAGACGGACTCATTGCTTATGAAAAGTATCATCGAAGGAAGGTGGTCAGTTTTGTGGTCTATTGCTTTGATAGTTGATGAGATTTCACGGCTGAAACAATTAGGGAGCTTTCAATTTGTCCACAAGTTTAGGGAGGGGAACATGCTGGCTGATTTTTTGGCCAATCTTGCATATTCAACGTCATGTAGTATTTTCTTGTCTTCTGTACAGTTCCTCATAATTTTCTAAATTTTAGGATATTCTCGGTATAAAGTTTTATTTTAAGAAGTTGGTTAGCGTGTCCTGTTGTTGTATTGGATAAAAGCTTACTGGACTTGAAAAGGTGACACGTGTCTACCACGTGGCACGAGCAGATGTTTCAACGGACAGACATCCAATGGACAGACATCCAACGGACAGACATCTATCACGAGCAGACCTAGAGGAGTTATGAAACACTTCAACAGTCAACACGGTCTAAGTGAGCAGTTATTAACATGATCATTCACGATCATTCAATTAATAATCATTAAGGCAATCATTACAACCCAGCGGTTATGACTCCAACAGATACATGACTAACAGTTACTTATCCAGACCGATCCATGTCCAGCTGTTACGAATCCCAATGGGTGCCTATTATACTTATAAATAGCATTCACCATGAACCATTGTAACAACAACTTTACTTCCTGGCTACAATATCAATAAGAATACTCTCTCACTGTTGCTCAGATATTCCTTTGGCTCATATTTACCTATTATTTTAGTTCTTTGATCATCTAAGTGCGATTAGTATCGAAGAGCTCTCCCCAAAGATAAGCGATACGATACGGTTACCTCTCCTTATTTCCGTTTATGCTTTATCTTTATTAGTTAATACTTATATTTCGTTCTCGTATTATCACGTCGCTCAAACTCTTAATCTAAACTATTGATCATGACTCCGCAAATATAAATTTAATTGTTAATTGGCCTAAAATCGGATCTAGGTTAAACAATTTGGCGACCACAGTGGGAGCCGGTCAGCCTTCGTAGGTTAATAGTTTATCTTTGATATTACACCTCTTTTCGTCAGTCTTTTTGTTCTATAACTAACATGGCAGAAAGTAATTCTCAATGAACTATCGTAGGCGGAGAACAGGTAAATACTCCTTCACTCAGTCCTAATTACTCTTCTGATTATTCTCCCGATTACTCGTCCGATGGGCAGCAACAATCTTCCCAAGGACCGGTCAGGCAGCGATATAGGCGTATATGCGCTCAGAGCACTACCCCTCCCAGGTGATAGGAGTCTCTCCCCTGGTTAAGGGAACCTCCAGGAAACACTCTTCGCTTGTATAGGCAGAGGTGAACCAAGGAATAAACGAGGCACTCACCTCTCTCCGAAGGAGTAACCCTCCAACTACAAGGGTTGACGCTGTAGCACCTGGTCGTAACGCACCTTCTTCATATACTTCAAGGCAAGGCGGGGAGTGAGACAATGGAGGGACTGCAGATCCAACGACCCAAATCAATCAGAATCAGAACGGAGGGTCTATGGTGCCTACGGATGTGAGTCTTGTTGTGGAAGCTCTCACCAAACAATTCAAAGAAAGCCAGGAATCACTTCAAAAGTCTCTTCACGAGAGAATTGATCAGATACCAGGCGCTCCACCCACGCTGAAGAAAGTCGATGTCCAACGATATTCCCAGCGACCCTGGAAGAAGGAGGCAGCCCTTAAGGCGATACCTAAGACGTTCAAGATACCAAACATTCCGAGGTATCGCGGAACGTCTGATCCCAACGACCACCTCATGATGTTCAGCAACTTTATAAAGGCTATCGATCTCACCGACGAGGAGATCGAATCTGTTTAATTGAAGAAGTTCGTGGAAACCCTAGCAGATGGAGCTCTATGATGGTACTCAATGTTGCCACCCAACTCCATAGGGTCTTTCACAGAGATGGATGAATTGTTCGTGAAGGCACACACAGGCGCTCAGAAGACGGAGACCCGCATAGAGGATATCTTTGAAATCAAGCAAAGACCCGACGAGTCTCTCCGCAAATACGTGGATCGCTTCCAGAGAGAGCGTATAATGCTCCTCAAAGTACTAGACAGATGGGCAGCGATCACATTTACCAACAGCTTGGACATTAGGAGCTCAGAGGCCACGCGTAGACTCTATGAGTCTCTTCGCGAGTTCCCAGCAGCCAGTTGGTCATACGTGTACAACCGTTACAATTCCAAGGTACGTATCGATGAAGATAAATTGATTGGAACAGGTACTCGAGGAAGGGCTCAGACACGCAATAGAGGATCCGACGGAAAGGTAGAGACCGAGAGATCAGACGTACGTTATCAACCATACCCTGATCAGTCACGCAGCCACTCCAAAGGACGCAACCGCAACAACAAAGGATTGTCCCGGAGAGATGATTCAGAATCAAGCCTCCGTGGAGCCCCAAGCCTGCCGAGTTTCAACGTAGAGATGTCTGAAGTAGTGGCAGCACTCAAAGACATAGGAGAGAAGGTCAAGTGGCCGAAAGACATGAAGACCGACCCAAGCAAGCGAAACCAGGACCTATGGTGCGATTTCCATCGTGACCATGGTCACACCACCGAAGACTGCAAAGCCCTAAGGTATGAAATTGCTCATTTGTTAAAACAGGGATTCTTGAAGGAGTTCCTGACCGAGAAGGGAAAGCAGACTCACGCGAAAGCACAGCAGAACATACCTGGCCCTCCACGAGCATCCTCTCCAAGGAGGACAGTTAATGTTATTTCAGGTGGAATCGAGGTGGACTCCATTACTTTCACAGCAAAGAAGTATGCAAAGGTCTCCATCACAAACAACAAGCGTCCACGATCAGAAGAAGTAATCACATTTGAGGATTCTGATGCAGACGGCTCGCAATTTCCACATGCTGATGCGTTAGTCATAACGTTACGCGTGGCGGAGTTCGACGTCAAGAGAGTACTCATTGACGCGGGCAGCTCTGAAAACATTATCCAATTACGACTTGTCAGAGAGATACAGCTGTCGGACAAGATCATACCCATATCTTGAGTTCTCTTCGGCTTCAACAACTCAACCGAGAAGACTCTTGGTGAGATTACCCTGACGACTCTCGCCGAAGGGGTAGCGAAGGAAACAACTTTTCATGTTGTTGATGCAGATCTGGCCTACAACATCATTTTGGGTAGACCTTGGATCCACGACATGCAAGCTGTTCCTTCAACTTATCATCAAGTATCGTGAGGTCCGAGGAGAGCAACGCTCTGCCCGAGATTGCTATTCGGTGGCTCTCAAACTACCCGAAGAGAACAAATAGCAATTATAGCGACCGGGACCAGACATACCACCTGAAAAGGCTAAGTACAAGGTCCCGGAATTCATCACGAAGATGGACGAAAGAGAAAACCAAATGCCAACCGTGGAAGCTTTGGAACCCGAAGAATTGTTCGCCGAGAAGCCGGAGCGGAAGGTGTATTTAGGGACTGAACTAAGCGAACGCCTTCGGGGAGATATCCTCTAATTCCTCAAAGAGCGGCATACAACATTCACCTGGTCCCATGTAGATATGACAGGTATTTCTCCCGACATCATTACTCACAGGTTGAAGTCGATCCATATCACCGCCCGGTAAAATAGAAGACGCGCCAGCAAGGAGCCTTTCGGAACCAGGTCATCAACGACGAGGTGGACCGGCTGTTAAAAATCGGTTAAGTACGTGAAGTCAAATATCCAGACTGGCTAGCCAACGTGGTTGTCGTACCTAAAAAGAATGGTAAATAGCGAGTCTGCATTGACTTCACAGATCTAAACAAATCCTGCCCGAAGGATTCATATCCCCTTCCTAGGATAGATCAACTGATCGACGCAACAGCCGGACACGAGGTGCTCACCTTCCTCGACGCGTATTCCGGATATAACCAAATATTTATGGACCCTGAAGATCATGAGAAAACAGCGTTCATAACCTGTCGAGGTACGTATTGTTATAAAGTTATGCCATTTGGACTGAAAAATGCAGGTGCAACTTATCAACGTCTAGTCAATCGAATGTTCCATGACCATTTCGGAAAGACTATGGAAGTGCACATCGATGATATGTTGATCAAATCTAAACGAGCAGAAGACAATTTGGCGCATCTGAAAGAAGCTTTCCGAATTTTGGATCAGTACAACATGAAGCTGAATCCGGAGAAGTGTGCATTCAGAGTCGGATCGGGGAAGTTTCTGGGATTCATTGTTTCTCAGCGTGGAATTGAAGTCAATCCCGCTCAGATTAAAGCCATTGAATCAATCCCAGATGTACTTCACAACAGGAAAGACGTCATGAAACTGACGGGTAGAGTGGCGGCCCTGCGAAGATTCATTTCCCGATTATCTGACCGATGCAAGAATTTCTTCGATGTCTTAAAGCAAAATAAGGAGTTCGAATGGACCCATGAGTGCCAGCAAGCATTGAAGGATCTGAAAAAGTATCTATCCAATCCACCACTGCTCTCCACACCTCAGAAGGGTGAGCAGCTGCTAATTTATTTGGCAGTCTCAGAATCATCGGTGAGCGCTATTCCAGTTCGGGAAGAAAAAGGTAAACAACTTCCTATCTATTACATTAGCAAAGCTCTAATTGACGCAGAAACACGCTATCAACCTTTGGAAAAATTAGCACTGGCACTAGTAACTGTTGCTCGTAAGATACGCCCTTACTTTCAAAGTCATTCGATAGCTGTGGTTACAACCTTTCCTTTACGAAATGTTCTGCACAAACCTGAATTTTCAGGAAGATTAGCAAAGCTCTAATTGACGCAAAAACACGCTATCAACCTTTGGAAAAATTAGCACTGGCACTAGTAACTGCTGCTCGTAAGATACGCCCTTACTTTCAAAGTCATTCGATAGCTGTGGTTACAACCTTTCCTTTACGAAATGTTCTGCACAAACCTGAATTTTCAGGAAGGTTAGTAAAATGAGCTATAGAATTATCTAAATTTGATATTACCTACCAGCCTAGGGTGGCAATAAAGTCACAAGTTCTAGCAGACTTTGTGGCAGACTTCAGCACTAATATATACCCTGAGGCAGAAAAGGAAGCTGTTCTTTATGCTGGGCAGGCTCCTGGCGCGTGGACCCTATACACCGACGGCTCCTCGAGTGTCAAAGGGTCCGGTCTGGGATTGGTTCTCATCGCTCCATCTGAAGAGACCGTCAGGCAGGCTATCAAATTCTCATTTATTACTAACAATGAGGCCGAATAGGAGGCTGCTATTGCAGGATTGGAACTAGCCCGAAGTTATATCAAACTAAAAAGTGATTCTCAGCTGGTGGTCAATCAAATAAATGGAGGTTTCATTGCATGAGAATCCAGGATGCAAGTGTACCTCGCCCGAGTGAAAGAGCTCCTAGCACAGTTTGATGAATGGGAAGCAATTCAGATTCCACGGGAAGAGAACCATGAAGCTGATGCTCTTACAAACATGGGATCAGTGGCAGAGATAGGGGCAGCTAGCTCTTCAGCTGTTGTTCAACTTCTCTACACAACCATGGACAGAGAAAAGTTCGAAGTCAACACCATCAACGCTACTTGGGACTTGAGGAATGAGATAACAAATTATCTTATCCATGGAACTCTACCCGCAGATACAAAAGCTGCTCGCAAACTCCGGATAAAAGCTGCTCGGTATACAATTCTCAACGGCGAGCTCTACCGAAAAATGTTTGCAGGACCTCTCGCAAAATGTCTCGGACAAGTCAAATAAATTATGTGATGAGAGAAGTCCACGAAGGCTGTTGTGGAAATCATTCCGGGGGCAAGGCATTAACCCGGAAGCTCATTCGCGCAGGTTACTATTGGGACAAAATAGAGAAAGATACGAACGAATTTGTCAAAAAATATGACAAATACAAGAGGTTCGCCCATCTTCTCCATCAGCCAGCAGAACCACTCCATTCAACAATCTCTCCGTGGCCCTTCATGAAATGGAGGATGGACATTGTTGGTCCTCTCCCCACGGCACCAAGAGGAATGCGCTTCTTATTGATCATCACTGATTACTTCACAAAGTGGGTCGAAGCGGCAGCACACTCAAGGATACGACAAACGGAAGTTGTCGACTTCCTCTTGCGTTTTGTCGTATGTCGCTTTGGAGCACCTAAGGAGATAGTCATGGACAACGGCCCGCAGTTTATCGGCCAGAGAGTAACTAGGTTCCTCGACGATCTGCACATCAAGAGGATCACTTCCTCTCCGGATCATCCTGCTGCCAATGGGCAGGCAGAATCTACCAATAAAATCATCATCGAATCCCTTAAAAAGCGCCTCGAGCAGGCAAATGGATGTTGGGTAGAGGAATTACCTGGAGTGCTATGGGCTTATCGCACAACAATAAAAATGAGTACTGGAGAGACTCCTTACTCATTAGTATATGGTGCCAATGCTCTAATCCCGGTTGAGATAGGAGAGCCCAGCCTACGATATGCACATGCCACTGAGGAATCAAACTCAGTCAACCTCTCCGAAGAGCTGGACCTACTCGAAGTACGGAGAGAGCTAGCTCTCGTACGAGTAGTCGCTCAGAAAGAACTAATCGAACAATATTACAATCGGGGACTGCGCGTACGAAGTTTTCAAGTCGAAGATTTTGTACTCAGAAAAGTCTCCCAGAGCACACAAGAAACAAATTCAGGGAAGCTTGGCCTTAACTGGGAAGGCCCCTACAAAGTAATTGCTTCAGTCGGCAAGGGATCTTATCGCTTGGCACGACCAGACGGTTCTACTGTCCCGAACAGTTGGAATGTGGTTCACCTCAAAAGGTATCACTTTTAAGTGGTAAAACGGTTAGTTATCTTATACTTACCTTTTATCTTTACGAAAAGTTCTTAATTTTATTATATTTTCTCTCTAAATGGTACTAACGACCTAAACAAGGTCAGATCCATTTAGCTCAACTGGTAGAGCTCAAAGTTCTTCAACTTCGCGGCTGTGGGTTCGAATCCCACAACGGACACACTCCTCGTTTGGTTATATGTCTTCTATATACAACTCACCGAAAACTCTTTTCATGTTATCACTTTGCGTGCTCCAACATAAAAACAAGGGGGGTGGTGAGAGGCCCCTGTAGGCCAAGTAAGACCTTCATAAAGGTAAAAGACCTTACCAAAAGGCAAATTTTTAAAGTTTTTCAAAAAACTCTTACGTGACAAGATTTCCATGAAAATAAGAGAAGTCGTTCACAAAGCTAAACTTTTACGTGACAAAACTTCCACGAAAATAAGAGAAGTCGTTCACAAGGCCAGCGACTCGGCCAGAGCCAATCTACAAAGCCGTGCAACAACTTTCGACTATCAAAATGATAAGCAAGGTTATACGCAAAGAGCAATGATTTGGCCAAAACTCTAACGACCACGATTCGGTCAGACTACTTATAACTTACGACCTCTTCCTAACGAAAGGCTAAGTTAAAAACATTCGGGCAAACTTTTGGAGACTAGAACTTAATAAAGTTCAAACTTCAGAAAATTCCCAATCATAAGGCATGAAAGCCACAACACATGCAAACAAAAGATCAAAAGTTCAGGCTAAATATAGTCATTGAATAGATCTAAAATCATATATACATTATCCTGTAAAACGATAAAGATGCTGAAAACGGCTGACAGAAGTTTACAGAGTGATCAAAGGCCAAAAGAAACCGGCCATAAAAGAGACCAGAAAGTCTTTATCAGACTTCTGTCCACAAACAAACAAATCTGGCTCTCGCCAGACAATAAAAAATACATCAATCAAAGATTGAAAAAGGGCATCAATATTTAGGGCTACGACTAGAACTCGACGCACCAGCTCCGTCAGTTCTGCCATCGTCCCCTGAATTCTCGCCGTCATCTTCGCCTTCATCTTCATCTTCGCCTTCAGACTCCTCAGGAGAGAGATTCAGTGCTTGTCTTATTCTACAAACAGCGCTCTTTGTTGTCTGCAGCATCTCCTCAACATTAATTTGTTTAGCTTGAATCTGCACGAGCAATGTACGCTTGGCATCAAGCGCAGCAAGCTTGGCTTTGATCTCAGACTGATCGCGCAGGTTTGCCAAGTCCTTGGTCAATGCGGCCTGGGCACTCATCAATTGAGCGGCCTGATCCTTGGCAGCCTGAAGATCAGCCCTGGATTTAACAGATCCTTCATTGGCTCTCTGCAGATCCATCTCAAGGGATTCACGATCCTCAATAGCACTGTTCAAAGAAGTTGTACATTCTTCAAGTAATCTCTCCAGACCCTGAGTAGAGTTGTGAACCCTTCTTTCTTTTCGAGAAGAAGGTCCTTCTCCCTGGTGAGTGCGTTGATCTGCTCAACACGTTCATTGCTGACATCAGTCAACCGATTAACCTCACCACCTAGGAGACCACACTGCTCCATCAAGATTTTGTTCTCCTTCAGAGCATCCAGCAACTCTTTCTTTACATCAAGTACTTGATCGACGTTGTTAATCCTGGAGCGAAACATGAGCTCGGCAGCCAGCATACTTGACTGAAAAAGCAAAATAAGTCAAAGTTAGAAGTCCGAGGCTAAAGTTATTCCCAACACAAAAGCAGGAAATACTTACCCGGGCAGAGTCAGCAGCAATCTGGAAGGCTAACTCCTCATCGCTTAGCTCCCTCAGCACCCAATCCTCACGGGGACCGATGAGCGAGGAGACCGTCTTAGCCAAACCGCCTGGTCAGGTTATGAAGTTAACGTCAGAGGCAAGTTTCAAAGTATGCTTCCTCTCACAGTACTTGGGTTCCCAAGCCTACTCAGAGGGATAATTTGGCCCAAACTTGTAACGGACACCCCTGATGTCCTTCAACTCTGTCCGGCCACCAATGACTGACCGCCAGATGAATCTTGATGATGAAAGGTTAGAATCACATTCTACTCCAGGATTTATCGTCTCGCACTCGCGAAGACCAACAGGCGTCGCCCCCTCAGTAGCCATATTCTACAGGTCCTCGAAACGAAAAACACAAGGACCCCGGCTACCCTCTTGGGGAACTTCTTCCCTAACTTCTTCCTTCATTTCTTCTTTTTCTTCTTCTTCTTCACCCACCTTTCTTTTCCCCTTGTCTACACGAGAAGGACCTGCCTCCACCCTGTCACCAAATCGGGGACTCCTCTCTGGAGTACGGACAGCCTCCTCCTCGGCCCTTCTTCTATCACTTCGAAGATGAGGTCTTTGCCTAAGGGGAACATCAACTTCGGCCTCAGTGTCCGAAAGATAGATAACCTCCTTGGCTAAACCCTCTCCCCGTGCAGACTCGGGGACTTCAGCAGCAGTTTGAGCATTCTTTTCTACGGGCCCCGGTATACTGGCCCTAGATGAAGGTTCACCCCCAGCAGAAGAGGCTTGCTCGGCAGCCACGGAAGTCTTACGAGCAGACCTCTTCCGTGCTCCGCCTTCATCTTGGCTCTTCTTCTTTCTTTTCAGGGAGCCCAAACCACCAGACAAGAGCTCCTCGCCCCCATCCCTACTGCGCAGAGCCTCCACCGAAGCTAGTATAGCCGCGGCATCAGCATCTGGGTCAGCAACAGGCTCGGAAGGCCCGTCTTGGGGGGGAGCAAGAAAGAAATCTCCTGAAGTACCCAAACCTACAAAAAGGTAAAACGGTCTGACACGGAGAAGTTTCAAAGAAGAAGAATAATCATGAAAGCAGAAATATTCTCACCATGATTTTTCACAATCAAACTTTTATGAGTAGCAAAATGTGCCCATTCTCTTCTCTCAGGAGCGAACTCCTTCAAAATTGCCTCAACCTACGCCGTTAGTTCATCGACAGATATGAGCCCGTCATAGGGTTGCTTGGCCGCTACAAGAAGAAATTGAACGGAGTTAGCAGACGAGAAAAAGAAGAACACGAAGAATTTCAAAAATACTCGGTGACTTACGCTTCTTATTCCAGACTTCTAGAAGATAAGTCTTGTCTTCAAAAGTCAAGGTCGAGGAGCGCACGAACAGATATCGGTGTACCCAGCCTCGGTCACCGGTATCCTCAGAACTACGCACCAAGCCCTTGCTTCCGCATCCTGGCATTTACATAGCCGTCTTTAAAATTTTGTATACTGTACAAAGAAATAAAGTGCTCGTATCCAAAAGATTGATCGGTTTCTGTCGCAAACCAATCTAAAAGTGTAATTATTCTATATATATTGGGGCACAGTTTCCTCGGGCAGAGAAGGTACTCCCGGCAGAGCCTCTCCAGCACAGGGTGTAGGGGTAACCTACATCCCACTGTGAAAGGGTAGGTGCACATGGCTGTCCACCCAGCCCTATGGGAAGTAATATTCTCCTCCTCGGAGACCGGCAAGAGGGGAACCTCATCACCCCAGTTACAGTCTATCCTCACTCGTGGGATCACCTCCTTCGTGATCCCAGACTTAAACCTATACGCCGGCCAGTTGCGCGTATCTCCTTCTTTATTATTAAAGGACTTAATGTTACAATCCGCCTCTAATTCACCCCATTTCTTGGGGATAATTTCTGCAGCAGTAGCCTGAGTAGCCCGGGGCCTAGGAGTGGCCCCCGAGGAACTACCAGCAATATCAGTGCTTTGATTTTTTCTAGATCTTGAAGTCATGATTTCAGAAAGAATATGAAGTTGTCAAGAAGAATTCAAAAGCTAGTTCAAAGGTTTTTAAAGAACAGCAGAGAAGAAATAAAGGCAAGTAAAAAGTTTCTCATCAAGCAAACCCCTATTTATAGGAGTGAAAATTCAGCCCCACAACTTCCTTCAAGACACATGGAGGTCATCAGAGAAACTACGATCAGATCTGGCCGTCAAAAGAAAGAATAGGGTTCATCAAACTTTATAGTGTCATCATTATTCTGAAGAGCAGCGGTCACCTCGCGATCAACAGACAACGTGTGCACGTGACTGAAGCGGTTAAAATCATTACTTTTACTCTTGGGACACGCAGTAGTCACTTCAGAATGGACTGCAATTACGCAGGCGTGCCAGCTGCAGTTACTTTTTTATACGGCGCATTAAATGCGCACGTCATAAGGGCTTGTCACATAGCTGATAAGGTTCGTACGTCATCAAGCCACATCACACAAAGACAAAAGTTTACAAAAACTCCCGCCAAGATTCCTATCCACTCCTCGAACAGATACTCTGCTCAAGAAGTGCGGGGACTATCTGTATTGGATAAAAGCTGACTGGACTTGAAAAGGTGACACGTGTCTACCACGTGGCACGAGTAGATATTTCAACGAACAGACATCCAACGGACAGACATCTATCACGAGCAGACCTAAAGGAGTTATGAAACACTTCAACAGTCAACACGGTCTAAGTGAGCAGTTATTAACATGATCATTCACGATCATTCAATTAATGGCCATTAAGGCAATCATTACAACCCAGCGGTTATGACTCCAACGGATACGTGACCAGCAGTTACTTATCCAAACGGATCCATGCCCAGCGGTTACGAATCCCAACGGGTGCCTATTATACTTATAAATAGCATTCACCATGAATCATTGTAACAACAACTTTACTCCTGTCTACAATATCAATAAGAATACTCTCTCACTCTTGCTCAGATATTCCTTTGGCTCATATTTGCCTATTATTTTAGTTCTTTGATCATCTAAGTGCGATTAGTATCGAAGAGCTCTCCCCGAAGATCAGCGATACGATACGGTTACCTCTCGTTATTTTCGTTTATGCTTTATCTTTATTAGTTAATACTTATATTTTGTTCTCGTATTATCACGTCGCTCAAACTCTTAATCTCAACTATTGATCGTGACTCCGCAAATATAAATTTAATTATTAATTGGCCTAAAATCGGATCTAGGTTAAACAGAGCATCACATTGTATCATAAATTCATGGTCTAAAAGTTATAATAGATGTGGTAAAAAGATGTTCGAATGCTCGAACAAGTAGATTATCGCAAGTTGCTTGGAGTTGAGTTACTTTTTATATGTGGTCATTCGTATCCTATGGAGTTGGATTTTGTAGAAAATTTTTATTGTCAACCACGTTTAAGTAATCTCGCATAAATTGCTATAGTATTAAAATTACATTATGGGTCCAAAGTAATATGGGGCGCAAGAAGAGCAGAGCTTAAATTGTATGTTAAAATATTCGATGAAAAGGGAATGAAACTTCAAAGGGTGATTAAAGGAAAGGCTTATCACATGTTAATGGAACAAGCTATCGTAGTTAATGTTTTGATAATGTGGAAAGACATTATGTGGGGAGAAAATTCAGATGTTAAGTGCATCCTAACTAATAGTATATTTATTTAGATATTTATTAATATTATAGGCTCAAAGTAAGGCCCATCAATAAAGGTATATATACACGGCTTCACCTGGGGTTCCCAACGTTGGCTTTTAAAGCAAAGTACTAAACCCCTTCTTGACTCTTTTTGGATAAAACGCAGCAGCACATAGCTGCCTTCTCATCTTAGTAAAAACTAGCGATAATTAGTTTGAGAGCATGAAAGAACGTCTGGATAACGCCAATACACAGAGTACAAAGCAGCTTACAACCTCAACGTGAGTACAAGGTAAATTCTTCACCCTGCTCCTAAATACTACTATGGATTAAGATTATGAATGATATTAATAGATAGATAATATCACATGGATGAGAATTTACACAATATATAGAAGATAAGACTTTTATCTTATGATTCAGGATTGAGAAGAATATTAAAAAAAGGAGTTTGAGGAGTTGATATAGACAAGTTGTTTATTGAATGCAACCGCTTTAATAACTCGATTATATTGGTGTTTTGAGTTATTCGAGTTGGGGTAAGATTAATCTAGTTAAACAGAGAACTTAGAGGCTTTTAGCTTAAGATGATTGAGTATAGTCAAATAGTGGGATTCCATTGAGTTGAAATTGAAATTCTTTGACATGTGAATGTAGAACTTGATCCATGGACATGATTATTGGAATTGAAGCATACGGTTAAACTCAAGGAGAAATCAAGGTGAGTTGATATAACCCTTTACTAAAAGGTTTTACTCACAAAAGTCTGCTTATAAAGTGTTTGATAAAATGTCTTAAAGAGTTAATATGTGCTTAATTGGAGCGAGGGAGTACATATTAGCTAAACCCCATTCAAGTTATCGTTCAAGAGTTTATCCTTGAGTTATACACATTGATTTTCATATTTTGTTATGTTAATTTATGTTATATTATATGACAATTTTTCATGGATTAAAGAATGTTTGAAAATATATCGAATAATTTCTTCATATATTCATGTCAAGTTTTACTCCAGATTATTATGGTTTATGCTCATGGATTATGTTCAAGGAATGTATTGTACCTTAAAGTGGTCAAGTAAAGTTTTATAAAAATATTTTGGGAGTTACCTTGAGTTTCTGAGAAGGGCTTCGTGACTATTAGTGGTTAATGTTGACCCCGAAACTACTCGTGCTAGAGTGGGATCTAGAATAATATTGCCTGACACGGCCAAGGCACAAAATGCACAGCATGCTATCACCTAGAACTGTGTGGCGCCACAGTGAAGGGACCTATTCGATTAGGCGGGGATCGAACCCGTGCCGATCACACGGTGACGTTATGTATTCATGTTATGTTAGAGTTAATAGGTACTCCCCAAAAAGTAAATAAATGATATATATATATATATATATATATATATATATATATATATATATATATATATATATATATTTTATGTTTAAAGTTCAGAATTTTATTGTTTTAAGTTACTTCAGTTTTCTTTAGATATTTTATGCTCTCATGGTTTTAATGAATTATGTCAAGTTTCTTTTAAACGTCTCGTTCCCGCTTTAGTGTGGGGGGGGGGGGGTCGTTGAGACTCACTGAACACCACCGTGGTGTACTGACGTTCTCTTCATGGGAGCCTACATTGGCCTATGCCAATGTAGGCACAGGTTTTGCTGGCAAGCAGGTAATGAGTTAGGACATCCTCCCACTATCCAGTTGATTGGTGAGCTCCGCATTTGTTCGTGGAGATTCTTTATATTTCACTCTTTCTTATTATTAGCCATAATGTCAAGTGCAAAATTCTTAGAGGCTTTATGGACTGTTTAGTAGTTGGGTATGGTTGTCCATTTTGCACGATCTTGCACAGAATATAGTAAAGTTATTTATTTTATTGATGTAATTTCAAAGTGAATTTTTTTCTCAGAACTAAATTTTTGAAGTTTTGTTTTAAGATTACATTATTTGCATAGCATTATGGAAATAGAATGTCACAGGTAAGTTTAAAGGGTTCGCTCTGTCAAGTTCAGGTACCGAGTATCGGTCACAGCTCGTTCAAAAAATGGGTCGTGACAAACTTAGTATCAGAGCCGCAGGTTTAGAGTGTCCTAGGGGTATATGAAGCCGTGTCAGTAGAGTCTCGTTTATCGGTATGAGAGCTTCATATCTATAAATGAGGGACTGCAGACATTTAGGATAAGTTTCCACTCTTTCTCATTCTAGATCGTGCGTTAAAGAGCCTAAAGTGAGAATCAACCACCTAGTTCTTTCTACAAATGAATGTTTGCATACATGATGCGGCTGGAGTATGCAATAGTAAATGCTAATGAAGCGTCACGACTACTAGAAATTTATCATGTAAGGTATTAGTTGCCCTGAAGATGGGAATGGAGGCGAAAGTCAGCAATGTATTAAGATAAATTTGGTGGAAAGATAGTCGAGGAAAAATGAAGGTGGTTGGAAGTGGGACTGCAGTGGATTAGAACTATCCGCAAGAAGGAAAAGGCTTGTACAAAATAAAAGGATAAGGTGAAGGTACTACCAAATACTGTCAAAGTTGTAATGGAATTAGTAGTTGGTGCAACTAATAGGAGGTGTTTGGTTAGAGTTAAGCAACTATATTCCTACGTCATGCCTAGAATTAACCAGGATACCATAAAGGCCAAGCACGATAACAGCCCATGTTAATCGGGCAAGATGAGACATGAAGGCAAGATAGATCAAAAGAGTGTCCTAAGTTAAAAATCAAATTGTTGTTCGAAGCAACAATAATGGAAAGTTACGTAAGAGGAAAATATTAGTAACCAAGAATCAAGACAGAAAGATACAACCTCAAGGTTGCAAGATAAGAAAGACTGTTTGGGAAGGGAAACTGTTGTGGTGCCTAGGTCAAGCTTTACTAAGTTATGTAGTTATGGCAGTGATGGTATCGAGGAACAATAAGGAGATCATGTATGTGCCCTAAAACATTCCTAAGAGAGTCAACTAGAATTGTATAACTCACAGTTATCTACCCTCGCGTTATGAGAAAGTCAGATGTTATATATTACAACTAAAATTAAGAATAAATCTCAAACAAACTATTATTGCTATGTATTGGCTTAAGGCCCGAGCTATAAAAAGATAATTGTGCGTTGAAATTTGGAAAACTATGAAAGATTCAGAGAGCAAAGAAGGGCGGCACTAGTTGGGATAATTGTTAACTAGTAGTGCATAAGGGAGGTAAGTATCGGATCGGGAATAAATTCCTCTATAAAGTCACAATTTTGATAAGTCTAGAATATTATGGGAAGATTATACAAGTATCAAATCGTATATATGTCATCGATCAGTACCAGGATGCATCTACACTTACTAATTAGTATCTTAAAAACTTTTTACGCAAGGTAAATTTTAAACTTAACAAAGGCTTCGCTATGAGAAGATGATTCACAAAAGAACGAATTTTCCTCAAGAAGTCGGTGAATCAGTATCATGTAGCCGAAGCAAAGTGCGTGCATTTAAGAAAAGACTATGAAGCACAAAGAAGAGTTAAGGACTCACAAATTCTTTTTAAATGGGAGTTGTGATAAACTAAGTTGATTTAAAATTGTCCTACCAAAAAGAGACCGTATGCCTTAGAGACTGAATAGAAGGAGGTAACTAGCATTCTTTAAGTCAAAAGAGATATAAATATCGCAAGGGAATCTTTTATAAAGTGTGCTTGTAGGTTCAAAGATGTTATTACGTGAAGTGAAAATTAGAGCTAAGACTACTGTAGTGGTGCAATAGACTAAGATGTATCAAGAGCAATAATGAGAGTTAGATATAGGAAATAGGAAAGTTATGTAGCCAGTTAGAAGAAGGGCCACGAAACAAGTTGCTTGGAGCTAGATATCATTCAAAGTTCTGAGATAACCCTTGTTGTAACAACTATGGAGATGAAGAGTCAAGTCACCTACTTGATGGTGAACCGGGTAAAACAAATGGTGTACTAGGTCTCATAGAGGATAAAGATATGTTGGAGAAAGCATGAACTAGCAAGGAGCATCAAGAGTTCTCCATTGACAAATGACGTCTTATAATAAAAGACGTGAGAAGAAATGGTGTACGCTAAATGCGTGATTTATGAGAAATATTAATGCGCCCTAGGAAGGGCAAGGTGCTGCCTTAGTCTAATTAGATGTCAGAAAAATCAGGCAAGAATTGATTTAGGACAGGTTTCATCTCCGAAGCTGCTTTTAGTTGACTTAATGTCTAGGTGCCAGCCTACAAAAAAAAGGTGCATATCCAACCTTTATTGGCGTTTCAAGGAAAAAGGAAGAGAAGAAGAAAAAGAAACACTTTCAAGTAAAACTATGAAAGGTGCTACAGGGTTACGAAGTTGTCAATAAACTATGTTCATGAAAATTACACAAGAGAAGTAAAGCAGAACAGTTTGTCTTATAAAAGCTAAAAAAAATATTTATTAAAATAACAGGAATTCTTGGTACTGAATACAAATAAACAAGATTACAAGTGCGAAAATTGTCTATTTGATAAGAAGCAAGTTATGTTCGATTATATTTATTTATGTGATTTTCCTAATTAGTCTAATTGATACAAATGCGGAAAAAAGGTACTATATCAGCTTTAATCTCCTTGAATGAGGTAGAAAATGCACAAGTGAGGTAACTATCAACGAGAAAACCTTGAAATGGCTCTACAGAATCTTGTTATATCAAATTTATTCCTCCTTGAATGATCAGAGACAAGGATGTGACTCATTTCAATAGTTTTTCATATGGCTAGATCATTGTAGGCAAGAGATGGAATTTGGCATAAGGTTATATTTTATTGGTTTTTGATGATGATGGCCGATCTAGACTAATTGATTTGGCTGCTTAATATAATATTTGAAAGATCTCTCGCGTCCAAGACTCGCCTAATAAGGTACTTCATATGGATGATATTTAGAAGTGTCATCAAGGAAAGAAAATGGTATAACGCAGATGAGTTCATAGAAAAATCGATGGTAGTTCATTAGAAGTTGGGATGGATACTACAAGGAGTGAATGATGTTCAAAGGTATTGTAAGCTTAATGTTTGGGTATTACAAAAAATGTAAACTTCATAAGAAGTTCTAATTTATTTCATGTATGTGAAATCATGAAACTTTATCATGTAATTATGCTATAAAAATGATCGTGAGAGGCCTTGATGATTGTTTTGATTGGACAACTATATGTGCACATTGAAAGTGTGTATTTGGAAAGCTGAAGTTTTGTGATAGTCGAATTTATTGGAGAAATATTGCCACGATTTTTAAGAAATTGAAGAGTTAACTAAATTAAAAGGTCACTAGTAATTCAGGAAAGTGACAACAAGGCCTATGATGCTTATTAAGCTTAAAGAACTTGATTGACATTCGGGGACGAATGTTCTTAGGTGGGGGAGAATATAATCACCCGAAAAATTACATAAGCTCTTGAGTTCATCACGTATGATAGAGTGGGTCGAAAGGGGGCTAAGATAAATTGTAGCCAATATTTAAGGACGAATATTTTTGAAGTTGATTCCATCAAGTATAACAAAGATGGTGAAAACGGTGAAAACGGTCAATGATAAGGTCCAAGTAACAGTCGAGGACGAATGTTTTTAAGGGGGAAAAAATGTAAAGTTTCTCATAATTTTCTAAATTTTAGGATATTTTCGGTATAAAGTTTTATTTTAAGAAGTTGGTTAGTGTGTCCTGTGTGGTCCAAGCATGACATTGTATCATAAATTCATGGTCTAAAAGCTATAATAGATGTGGTAAAAAGATGTTCGAATGCTCGAACAAGTAGATTATCGCAAGTTGCTTGGGGTTGAGTTACTTTTTATATGTGGTCATTAGTATCTTATGGAGATGGAGTTTTGTAGAAAACTTTTATGGTCAACCACGTTTAAGTAATCTCGCATAAATTGCTATAGTATTAAAATTACATTATGGGTCCAAAGTTGTATGGGGCTCAATAAGAGCCGAGCTTAAATTGTATGTTAAAAAATCCGATGGAAAAGGAATGAAACTTCAAAGGGTGATTAAAGGAAAGGCTTATCACATGTTTATGGAACAAGCTATCGTAGTTGATGTTTTGATAATGTGGAAAGACATTATGTGGGGAGAAAATTCAGATGTTAAGTGCATCCTAACTAGTAGTATATTTATTTAGATATTTATTAATATTATAGGCTCAAAGTAAGGCCCATAAATAAAGGTATATATATACGGCTTCACCTGGGTTCCCAACGTTGGCTTTTAAAGCAAAGTACTAAACCCCTTCTTGACTCGTTTTGGATAAAACGCAGCAGCACATAGCTGCCTTCTCATCTCAGTAAAAACTACTCCCTATGTCCCAATTTATGTGTCACACTTTCCTTTTTTGCTCTGTCCCAAAAAAAATGTCACATTTCCTAATTTGTCAACTATTTAATACACTATCTCTATTTTACCCCTATTGGGCCCTACTTACTTTAAAAGCCACAAACAACTTTTTGATTACTACAATCTTCTCTCTCTTACTTTTTCAAAGGTAAATTTGAACATTTACAAAGTCAACTTCTATTTCTTAAACTCTGTGCCAAATCAAACACCGCCACATAAATTGGGACAGAGGGAGTAGCATAATTAGTTTGAGAGCGTGAAAGACAGTCTGGATAATGCTAATACACAGAGTACAAAGCAGCTTACAACCTCAACCTAAGTACAAGGTAAATTCTTCACCCTGCTCCTAAATACTACTATGGATTAAGATTATGAATGATATTAATGAATAGATAGTATCACATGGATGGGAATTTACACAATATATAGAAGATAAGATTTTGATCTTATGATTCAGGATTGAGAAGAATATATATTAAAAAAAACAGGAGTTTGAGGAGTTGATATAGACAAGTTGTTTATTGATTGCAACTGTTTTAATAACTCGATTATTTTGGTGCATTGACTTATTCGAGTTGGGGTAAGATTAATCTAGTTGAACAGAAAACTTAGAGGCTTTTAGCTTAAGATGATTGAGTATAGTCAAATAGTGGGATTCTATTGAGTTGAAATTGAAATTCTTTGACGTGTGAATGTAGAACTTGATCGATGGACGTGATTACTGGAATTGAAGCTTACGGTTAAACTTAAGGAGAAATCAAGGTGAGTTGATATAGCCCTTTACTAAAGAGATTTTACTCACAAAAGTCCACCTATAAAGTGTTTGTTAAAATGTCTTAAAGAGTTAATATGTGTTTAATTGGAGCGAGAGAGTGCATATTAGCTAAACCCCATTCAAGTTATCATTCAAGAGTTTATCATTGAGTTATACACATTGATTTTCATATTTTTGTTATGTTAATTTACGTTATATTATATGTCAATTTTTCATGGATTAAAGAATGTTTGAAAATATATCGAATAATTTATTCATATATTCATGTCAAGTTTTACTCAAGATTATTATGGTTTATGTTCATGGATTATGTTCAAGGAATGTATTGGACCTTAAAGTGGCCAAGTAAAGTTTAATAAAAATATTTTGGGAGTTACCTTGAGGTTTTGAGAAGGGCTTCGTGACCATTAGTGGTTAATGTTGACCCCGAAACCACTCGTGCTAGAGTGGGATCTAGGATAATATTTCCTGACACGGCCAAGGCACAAAATGCGCAGCATGCTATCACGTGGAACTGTGTGGCGCCACAGTGAAGGGGCCTATTCGATCAGGCAGGGATCGAACCCGTGTCGATCACACGGTGACGTTATGTATTCATGTTATGTCAGAGTTAATAGGTACTCCCCAAAAAGTAAATAAACGATATATATATATATATATATATATATATATATATATATATATATATATATATATATATATATATATATATATGTTTAAAGTTCAGAATTTTATTGTTTTAAGTTACTTCAATTATCTTTAAATATTTTATGCTCTCGTAGTTTTAATGAATTATGTCAAGTTTCTCTTAAACGTCTCGTTCCCGCTTTTGTGGGGGGGTCGTTGAGACTCACTGAGTACCACCGTGGTGTATTGACGTCCTCTTCATGGGAGTCTACATTGGCCTATGTCAATGTAGGCACAGGTTTTGTAGGCAAGCAGGCAATGAGTTAGGATATCCTTCCACTACCCAGTTGATTGGTGAGCTCCGCATTTGTTCGTGGAGATTCTTTATATTCCACTCTTTCTTATTATTAGCCATAATGTCAAGTGCAAAATTCTTAGAGGCTACATTAGCCATAATGTCAAGTGCAAAACTCTTAGAGGCTTCATGAATTGTCTAGTAGGTTAGTATGGTTGTCCATTTCGCACGATCTTGCACAGAATATAGTAAAGTTATTTATCTTATTGACGTAATTTCTAGATGAGTTTTTTTCTTAGAACCAAATTTTTGAAGTTTGGTTTTAAAGATTACATCATTTGCATAGTATAATGGAAATAGAATGTCACAGGTAAGTTTAAAGGGTTCGCTTGGTCAAGTTCAGGTACCTAGTGTCGGTCACAATTCGTTCAGAAAATGGGTCATGTCAGCTTCCCAGCAACTCCCTCATTGTGGTAAGGCGATTTTGCAGCAGGACAAATCCCAATCGGCTAATGTGAGAGTGCGACCAGCATCGAAGATTAAATAAAGATTGGAGTACTGCTTTTTCCTTTTGCAGGTACATGGTGGAGTATTAAGTTTGACGCTAGAATTGGCATGTTGGAGAGTATTTTTTGCAGAAATATTTGTTATCCAGCTCGTGGAGTCGCTCGCTGAACCTTCCATTTTTCTGTCCAATTGAAGCAGCGGGGACTTTTAGCTCGAGTCGCTGCTCGCTAAGGTGACCCAATTTCTGCTCAATGGAATATTTTTATGTTGGATTTATCTGAATAAAAGAGTCCCATAAAGGGGTGCTCTTAATGTCTATCCAGGTAAAAAAAATAAGTTACCTGATAGAGTCCTATAAGAGGACAACTACTGTATTTTACAGTTATAAATACAGTAGTAATAGGCTCAGATAAATACACTGAAATCTCTACAGCTCTTACTATCTCTCTCTCTGATAAACTAGTGTTTAGACTGTGGAAAAAAGGAGTTGATTCGTCAAGCACGTGACAACTACCGTCGGCCAGTAATTCCAGCCACGGTTCAAGATCCTATCACTTCCGCTTACGAGAACAACAAGTAAGTTCTCGGTTTATGTTTAAACAATCTATTTAGTATAGATTTGTTGTTATATGAATATATGCATATTTGTATCCTTCATTGGTATCAGATGTCATAGGTTGAGTTTCTGGTCCGAAAATGTATAATTTTTTTTTGCTGTATTAGTCAACATGAAATTACAGAATGGTGTAGAATTTTTAATATATCAGTATGTGCTATTGGGATATTAGATTTTATTTACACCGATTAAAAAAAACAAAAAAAAAAATGGTAGATCGAAATCGGTTTTTTCGAAGTCATCAGCCGTAAAATACCTTTGACCACTGGGAAAAGTTCTGGTAAGAACAGTGTAAAAAAAATGGTTACTTCTTTCGCAATTTTGTTTAGAGCATTTCAATAGGATTAGTTCCAACTGATTTTGAACTCATATTGAAAATCTAAAGAATTCAATTTCTCATAAAGATAAAATAAAAAGAACGACATTCCTGTTGCTGCCTGAAGCCGCCGTCGATGGAAAAGCTCCGACAAGAAGCGGTGATCAGCCATCATAAATGCCATAAAAGAAAAAAAAAGTTTTTCATCGGATGCTTGGTGCTTTTACAATGGTAAATATGACTGTGAAAGAAAAAGAGTATGGCTAATGGCTGCAAGTTTCTTTTTTTAAGTAAAAAGAAAAAATTAAAAATAAAAATTTTCGAGCTTGGTGCTCAAATAGTGACGGTGGCAGAAGAATTCTAAAGGAAGAAGAAGACCCTTTAGGATTTCTTTGTTTTACCTAATTTTAAAAAGACTGGTTTTAGTAAAATGGGCTTAAGGCCGTTTTGAAAACTCTTGTTTTACTACCTTAGCAGATATGTTCCTTCAAATAGTTGAGATGGATTTTTTTTGTTTTTGTTTTTTTAATTAATACGGCTAGAGGACTCTTTATAAGGGATGGGACATGCCTTATATATACTTTTTTTTTTATAAGCATAAAGATTAAAGTACAGATTTTCTTTGCTCATATGGCCTAGTTTAAAAAGTTATTTGGTTAATGATCCATTAAAGCTACCTAAAAATGATACTGAATTTATTATATAATTTATGATTAAGGAAATTAGTCAAATGGATTATTTTTTTCAATTGCATGATTGTTAACTTCTTTAACATGTTACAAATATTAATTAGTTTAATATTTAATATATTTATTGATTAATTTAACGAATATATTTATGTTAATTAGTTTAACATTTGATTTATTTATTTAATATGTTAAATAAAATTTATAATTAAGTTTAAGTTAATTTGCTAACTTAGATCCATATGGGATTATAAGATCATGAAAACAAAATGTTGTTTTAAACATGATTAGACATTAAGCTAAGTAGTTGATTAGGATAATTTACATGTGTTTAATTTTTGGACGATGACTGGGAACATAGTGAACTTTCGACTCCATTATTAATATATGTGTTTATTAACTTAATCAACTTAGTTTTTATTGTCCGAATATGTATGTTGAACATAGTACTTGCGTTTAGAAATTCCTTCTTTAGATCCTCACTATATTTTTTTATTTTTGTCAAAAGAATGTCTACTGCTGCTAAGAACATTGTTGCTGAGCTCAACAAAGCGTTGAAACTCAATGGTGACAACTATGAGACCTGGAGCTTAAAGGTCCAATATGTGCTTGAAGAGCAAGAGGCTCTGGAGGCAATTAACATCGTCATGGATGAGCCTGAGGAAGGCACCACGGCTCAGCATAGGCGTGACCGTGCAACTTATGACGCTTGGAAAAAGAAAGACTCCTTGGCTCGCATTACATTGCTGAGCACCTTAGATGATAATATCTTAAGGGAATTTAAGGATCACCAAAGAGCTATGGGTCTATGGGTTGCTTTGAAGAATAGGTTTGGTACCTGTTCTATTGAAAGGCTACGATCCTTAACAATCAAGTTTGACTCATACAAGAAGCGCCCAGAACATTCAGTGAGAACTCATCTGAGGCTTATGACAAACATGATTGGGGAGTTAAAAGATGATGGTCATGTGTTGACCGATGAGCAACAAGTTCAAGCTGTCATACGGTCCTTACCTAATTCTTGGGATCATATGAAGATGCATTTGACCCACAATCAGCTAATCAAGACTCTGGAAGATGTCCGAAGAACTCTTTAGCTTGAAGAGGATCGACTTGAGGCTACTAAGCCAACAGCTGAGTTGCATATGGCAACATCCTCTAAGGTAAAAGGTGGCTCTAAGAAAAAGAATTGGGTTAAGAAAAGAGGACCAACTCAGTCTCAGCCTGCTAAAAGAGCAAGGGCAGAACAACAAGGCAATAACAAACGTCCCAAACGTGTAATGTTGCAAAGGTGAAATGCTTTAACTGTGACAAAAAGGGTCACTATGCTAAGGATTGCTCTGAGCCTCCTAGAAAGGTATTTCACAAAACTCAAACGAGTGAACTTTGTGTTTCTAGTTTAGTGTTTTTGACTGAATCTAATCCTTTGTGGATTGTTGAATCGGGAGTAACGGACCACATAACGAGAAAACGCAATTCTTTTGTGGAGTTTCGGCGTATTTCACGTGGAACAAAGTGGATTTATGTGGGCAACAACAATAAAGTTGTTTTTGAAGGGATTGGTACATGCAAGTTAGTCTTGCGTGGTGGTCGACACCTACTACTACATGATGTCCTCTATGCTCCAGGAATTCACCGGAATATTATTTCTGTTATTGTTTTGCTTAGGCTTGGCTTTAGCTTGTTTTTCCATGACAATTCTGTCAAATTGACTTTAGGTTCAACTTTATTTGGTTTTGGTCATGTGACCGGAGGTTTTATTATTATGGATTTGGATTATGATTCATTTAATAATAATGCTAGTTTTTCTATGTTTGCTTCCTCATATAAATATGATAGTGATGTAAACATATGGCATGCTAGACTTGGTCATATTGGCCAGCAAAGAATGCAAAGGTTAGCAAAACAAGGTTTGCTTACTGGCATTGAAATGGAATTGTCCATTTGTGAAAATTGTCTAGCAGGAAAATCTGCAAGAAAACCTTTCGGTAAAGCGACTAGAGCTGAATATCCCTTGCAATTAGTGCATTCGGACATCTGTGGGCCTATGAATGTCAGGCCTAGGCATGGAGCGTACTATTTCATCACATTTATAGATGACTACACTTGTTTCGGTTCTGTCTATTTAATTTCCCACAAATCAGAAGCAATAAGTTGTTTCCAACGCTATATGAGCTTAGTGGAAAATCAATTAGACAAGAAGATAAAAGTTCTTCGAACTGACCGAGGTCGAGAGTACTTGTCAACTCAATTTAATGAGTTATGTGATGGAAAGGGAATTGTTCATCAGTTGACTATCCCAAATACTCTACAACAAAATGGTGTTGCGGAGAGAAGAAACATGACGCTTCTAGAAATGGTTATGTCAATGATGGCACAAGCTAACCTCCTAATTAGTTATTAGGGTGATGCATTGCTTACGGCTACCTATGTACTTAACTGAGTGCCTACAAAATCAGTTGCAACCACTCCATATGAGTTGTGGACTGGAAGAGCACCCAACCTAAGTGTATTAAGACCTTGGGGTTGCGCTGCCTATACACATGATTCTTCTCACAAACATGGCAAATTACGCCCGAGAGGAAAGAAAAGTATCTTTATAAGATACTCAGAAACCTCTAAGGGTTATGTGTTTATAGGTTTTCAAGACAGTGGGGGCATAACTGAGTTTGAATCACGAGATGTCACATTCTTAGAGGATGAGTTTCCTAAAAAGGGAGAGGTAGGTCAAGACCTAACCTTGTTTGAGATAGAGGATCGAGATGAACAAAGATCACTTCATTCGAGTGGGAGAAATTTAACTGATGATGAATTAGTTTCACATCAACAACCTCCTTCATTATCGGATGCGAATGTAAGTAATCATTTGACATCAAATAGTGACCAAATAGATCTTGTTCCAAGTGAGAGCGAGATGGTCACTGATCTTGTTCCAAGTGGGAGCAGGATAGATGTTCTTGATCCAAGTGGGAGAAACGTTGATCCAAATGGGAACAATGAAGAAGAATCACAAAAACGATGTGGTTTACGTAAAAAGATTCCCCGCCGACGATTTGATGTCGAAGGTGGTGAACTTTTTATGTTGTTCTTACAAGTTGAAAACGAGCCTAAAAATGCAAAAGAGGCTCTCTCATGCCCTTCTAAGGAAAATGGATAAAAGCAATGGAAGATGAAATTGAGTCAATGAGAGTCAACAAAGTCTGGGAACTAGTTGATCTCCCAAAAGAACGCAGAGCTATTGGGAGCAAATGGGTTCTCAAGATTAAGCTCAAGGCTTGGCACAGTTGAGAGATATAAGGCTCGACTGGTGGAGAAAGGTTATACACAACAGGAAGGAATAGACTACGAAGAGACTTTCTCACATGTTGTGCGATTTAACTCAATTCGCCTGATTCTAGCTATAGTAGCAAGTTTAGATCTTGAATTACATCAGATGGATGTAAAGACTGCCTTTCTCAATGGAGAATTAGATGAAGAAATTTATATGGAACAACCTGAATGTTTCATTGAAAAAGGTCACGAACAAAAGGTTTGTAGACTTTTGAAGTCTATTTATGGCCTCAAACAATCTTCAAGGCAGTGGTATATACACTTTCAAAATGTGATCATATCCAATGGTTTTAGTATGGTTGATGAAGACCATTGTGTTTATACCAAGAGATCAAGAAATAAGCTTGTAATTCTGACATTGTATGTCGATGATATACTTATAGCTGGAAATGATAAGGAGTTATTAAACGAGGTAAAGGCCTGGTTGTCGTCTCAATTTGAGATGAAAGATATGGGTGAAGCTGCATATATTCTTGGAATCAAGATTTCAAGAGATCGTCCTAAGAAACTATTGTATCTCTCTCAAGAGAATTACATTAAGAAAATTCTTGAACGATTTAATATGCAGAACAGCAACCCAATTGACACTCCTATCAGCAAAGGCCATAACTTGGGAAATCATTTGTGTCCTCGGACTCCTGAAGAGACAGAAAAGATGAAGCGAGTGCCTCATAGAAGCGCAGTTGGATGTCTAATATATGCTATGGTATGTACTAGACCTGATATTTGTCAAGCAGTTGGCTTGGTAAGTAGATATCAATCCGATCCAGGTCCAGCACATTGGCAAGCAGTAAAGAAGATCATGAGATATCTGAGAGGAACATCTGACTACGCGCTTTGCTATCAAGGAGCAAAGATTTGCGATTAGTTGGATACACTGATGCTGATCATGGAGGAGATTTAGACGAGAGGAAGTCTACCTCAGGATATATCTTCTTACTTAGTAATTGTGCCATATCATGGAAGAGTAAGAAGTAATCATGTGTAGCACTATCCACGATGGAAGCCGAATATGTGGCTCTGTCAAAAGCAACAAAAGAAGCTGTTTGGTTGAATAGGCTCTTCAAAAGCTTGTTGGGTAACACTGATGATGAACCAGTGTTGGTCTACTGTGATAGTAAGGCTGTAGTTGATGCAACCAAGAATCCTAAGCATCATTGTGATACTAAGCACATAGATATCAAGTATAACTATGCAAGAGACATGTATAAATGCAAGAGGTTGAACCTGGTGAAAATATCTATAGAAGATATGGTAGCAGACCCATTGGCCAAGCCTTTAGCTAGAGATGCATTTGT
This sequence comes from Petunia x hybrida, assembly GCA_037355625.1. Taxonomy (NCBI): domain Eukaryota; kingdom Viridiplantae; phylum Streptophyta; class Magnoliopsida; order Solanales; family Solanaceae; genus Petunia; species Petunia x hybrida. Next base: position 1,915,296 of record JBBBVM010000027.1, on the reverse strand, counting down.
GAGACACACTAGGTCTCAAGGCTTGCGTAGACTTTGAGTGATTTTGTATTATTCTTTGTTTTTCCAGTTGTTCACAAAACTATGTTCTTTGATAATCAATAAAGTTGATTTACTTACATACATATTCATGATTTATTGAGTGTTTAGTACATTCTTCAATTATATTTTAGTATGTCGGGTAGACAAGAGGTTGGCCTTCTCACACAGGCAACCGCCTCCTTATCTTAGTGATAAGTGGAGATGAGACTTGATTTTAAGAAAAATTATCAAATGGATAATTTGAGAGCGATATGCTTAAAATCAATACAGTCGTTTAAATAATAACATAAGGTTATTAAGGTGAAAGGATGTTCACCTAGTCTACTTAGTGAGCTAGATGTGAGTTTAAGAAACTCGAATTTAGATACATATGGTGTCTGAATTTCATCTATACAACATTATTTATAAAGACATACGCTCCTTAAGAAAAGGAAAAAAAATATTGTAGCACGTGTTTCATACCATGTGTGCTAATGTCGACCTCGGGTTAACATAAGTTTGATCTCAACTTACTGTTGCGTGAGACCCAGAGCCTTTATGCTAGCTCAAATTATGTACCCTCAGTGACTCCGATCAGATACTTGAGACTTAGTCTAATGTTAGCTATCTTCGTGTGTTTCCAAAAGACCATGAAAATGGATGCGGTCTGGCGGGACATATCTAGAAAAGCAGTTGAGCTAATGTTAAGAGAATCGTGAGAAGAGGAAGATCATTAAAGGAATCTCATTAATATTGTATTCACAGGTGCACCAGTTATAATTTATGAGTTATAATTGTGAATACATAAAAATGATATTTGAGATTTTTGAGAGGATATCAAAATGTGATTCATATGATCTAGGGTATTGCATACTTTATAATCTACTTGTAGGTTTGCACTCGACGAGAGGCTATATACTCCTAACAGATGTATAGCACGTAGCTCTCACAGTATGCTGGTCGCACGGTCTATTTCACTGTATGAATATTTGTAGAGATGAGATGAGAATATGTTTCTCATATTGTAAGAGCACTCCCATTATGTGTGAGTGGGAGATGTTGGATTTATCTGAATAAAAGAGTCCACCCATAAAGGGGTGCTCTTAATGTCTATCCAGGTAAAAAAATAAGTTACTTGATAGAGTCCTATAAGAGGACAACTACTGTATTTTACAGTTATAAATACAGTAGTAATAGGCTCAGATAAATACACTGAAATCTCTACAGCTCTTCCTATCTCTCTCTAATAAACTAGTGTTTAGACTGTGGATAAAGGAGTTGATCCGTCAAGCACGTGACAACTACCGACGGCCAGTAATTTCAGCCATGGTTCAAGATCTTACCGCTTCCGCTTATGAGAACAACAAGTAAGTTTTCGGTTATGTTTAAACAATCTATTTAGTATAGATTTGTTGTTATATGAATATTTGCATATTTGTATCCTTCATTTCACTTCGATGGGATTTGCTTGCCTAAGCGCTCGCTGAGGCGACGTGCATTCTGCCTGCTGGGATTTTTGGTTCTTAGCTGCGTGGGAGCTCGCTGAGGCGAGATAATTTCTTTCCAGAAACTGTGGGACGCGGTCTATAGGGGCATCGCTTCGTCTATGGCTTTGATCGATCTGCGGTCTTTTTTTCAATATTGTTCTTGGATGCATTGATACAAGTGGAAGAAGCTACAGGTAACAATGATGCTAACTCATCTATACATGACAACAACAGAGTCCAAAGTGTGTAATAGCAGTAGCACTTATTGGAATTCATGGACACTACTTTAGACATGTGCTTTTGTATCAATTGGAGATATTGTCCAAAATTCTACAAGTGATGCTAGAGGTGTACTGGTGCTACATCTTCTCATCAGGCATTGTCCAAACAAGGCAGCATATACACCAAACCAATCAATATCATATGGCAGCTTCAATTACCAACAAGGCAATACATTTCATTAGATATATTTATATATATTTATAGAGATCATGTAGTTAGCGATAGAATTTTTTTAATTTCTAGCAAGTTGGGAATGTTGTGTTAAAGCACATTGTCAAGGTGTGGGATTTATCTCAAATGGTGGTATTAGTATCGTATGATGCTCATACCATTGGTGTAAGTGCAATAATTAGACGTGTAGCTAATTTATCCCTATCTAGATTATGTTATTTAATTGTTGCAAGTTCTTATTTCAACTTCAACTTTCAACTTCAACTTTAAGCTAGCGTTTGGACATAGTTTTTGGGCAGTTTTTGGGGCCATTTTTTGGGAGTTTTTGGAAAATCTCCTCACAAACTTCTAATTTTGTTCCAAATCAAACAAAATTTCAATTTCTCAAGTTCCAAATCTCAAAGTAAAATTGAAGAACTTGTTCGACGAGTACTTCTAAGTAAAATATTGGTTCACACACAAAACTTTAACCTTCTCTCCAAGTGAATCTTTTGTCCAAAACCAAGTGTAGTACTCTCTTTTTTTCAACTTAACTTCAACTCTTTGTTCCAATTACATCCAAATATTCACCTAACGGTGTGCATTTTGGAATAAGCAGAAAAAAGTAGAAGAACTTGAAAATTAGATGTCAAAAACAAACTGTTCTTCAGGAAACTTATTTGCATTTCATTGAACATGAGTCGGAAACATAATGCTTGTTTTTAACATCAATGCCCCTGTAATTTCTACCAGTCAACAAGGATTCTTTTCATTTCACCAATGAGCTCCTGCATTTGCTCCCTAGTATGCAAGGGGAAGGGATAAACACATGCACAATCCAACTGTGCATCCCTAATCGTGTCGAATATGGCAATAGAAGGGCCTACTCCATGCACGGAAGCACAGCCAATAAAGTCTTCTAATCCAATTTCCTGATGCATTGAGCTGGAAGTATCGATCACGGGGTCTTCAAACACTGAGATCAGAGAAGTTCTCAGTGAAGAGGCGGGCGTTAAGCCGGGATTATCAATGGCCCTGCACATAAGGAAATTGAGGTCTGCCATGTCTGAAAAATGCTTGTTGCTGTTCTTGGCGTTTAAAAAAGACGTGTAACTTCTCTTAGCCAACTCCCATAAATCTTCTCCTCCCTTAATGTCATGTGTGTTCAAGATAGCAGAATGATAAAAGCCTGCATGATTTGGGTCATCATAGTGACATACTCTGTGCAGTAAACATGTTTGGGATACAACAATAGGAATGTAAACAAGAGAACTTCAGGAGTGGTCAGTTCAATTAAATGTAAGAGTAACCACATGGTATGCTGCCCAAGTACAAAGTTAAAAGGTTAGTGAGATGTTTACAACAGACTAGGGGTAATTTCAGCTTTTCTCAAGTACATGGATGAAGTGCAATAACTTGCAAGTCACATATCGCAAATTTGTTATTTACTTGAAGAAATTTATTGTGAACCAACTAATTCATGCATTAATTGCAAAGAATGCTGTTAGTCAGTTTATGGATTGAAGGGGCTTTCTCATCTAATGGACTAGTCTTTTGGTTGGCCTCTCCAGTCCATTCTATAACATGTTGACCAATGCTTTGAGGCCGCAAATCAAAGTGGTGTTCTGGGAGAGTACTAGGAGTGATGCCCTATGGCCTAGAAGTGTGCTAGCACTGACGAGCAGGTAGGACGCCATGAGAGTTGACCTTAACTTAGAGATATGCTACGCATAGCCGATTGGTAGGCACTTAGAGTGAGACCAATTGGCCATCGGGGCGAAAATGAATGAAAAAAAATAAGTAGTGATGCTAGGCATGACCAACAAGCCAGGCACCTGCCAAGAGCAGTAAACTAGATCCAAGAAGTGGTGACAATTGTGACCAATAAGGTCTACGGTCCTCGAGTTGGGGCGGATGTTGTGAAACCAATTGAGTCCATCGTTGACCGCAAAGCTAGATAGGCTCTCTACCTACGAGGCTAGCTTTTGAGGTTAGATTAGCCTATTGAGTGTACTACTTCCTCCACTCCCTAGTTTTGGTTCCAGCTGACTTTTTAAAGTTAAATTACATTTGGAATAAATTTCAGTTTATATAGTATTTCTAGAATGTCCAATTCAAATATTTACATGTATTTCATTAATTAATTTATTTTATAATTAAAAATCATAAAATTTAGCCCTTAAAGTGGCTTTGTCCAAAGTTCATCTTTGACCATAAAAAGTTAAACTAGGCAAAAATCATGGGGCAGAGAGAGTAACTAAACACTTGCACAATAATGTTTCTACAGTTGAAATTCATGGACAAGAAAAGAGGAAAACACAGAAAAATAAACAGTGAATAACTTATGTAAGTTGAATGAACCTGGAAAATCAGGGCTAAGCACTGGATCAAGAATTGAGCGGCAGTCAATAAGGGTTGTGACTGCATACTTTTCCCAATGATCCTCAGGTAGACCTTTTGAAGAATGAGCAGCAATTAATCCAGCAGCAGCCAACACACCACACAGTTTTATACCTCTTGTTTCGCACCCCTGCCAAAAATCAAACTTAACGTTATCTCCTAGTAATCCTTTTTAGACCAAGAATCGCAAAACTAGATGTCTCCGATTCGAATTTTGGGAATTGAATCACCTTTAGTAGGGAGTATTTTACGGTGAATCCAGGACTAGTCGAGCCCTATAACGGGTACCAGACACCAGATGGTATAAAAAAAAAAAAAAAAAAGAAGCTACTAATGAGAAAGAAATATAGATTTAGTCGGTGAGTCGTAACGCCTAATCAATTTCTTTTCAGGTTACTAGTTCACACATTGAAATCTAGTTTTAGATAACTTGATTGTAATTATCATCTTACGTTATCAGTTTATAAAAGTTAAACCACTAATCAAGCTATAAGCTTGATAGCAACTCATCAGTGATTTAGAGCCTCTGTGCATAATTGAATCACATGAACTAACACATTGAAGAAACAACCAACGACAAAATCCAAGGCCTTGTCCAACTAAAGCCTACATTTCAACAACTGTTTTAATGCATACTTTCTATTTCACATGTGACATGTATAACTATTTCTTGATAACTAGTACATGCAGATTTATGCCTTTACTCGATTTTGTTGCCGTAACAAAATTTATGTTAGCTAATTGCCCACGATTAGGAGATTCTAGTCCAGCTGAGAATGTAACATCCTTATCACATTTTGAATGTGATTAAAGTTGTATATCTCGCGAAGAGTATAGTACTCTGCGTTCAACGAGGGCCAAAATTTTTTAACCAATATTACAAAATTGAGACCAAAGAAGTTTTTATCGAGTACCTTTGCTAAACTTTTTAAAAATGAAACCAAGAGTTTCCCCAACTTACCAATTTACATGTAACACTAGAATATCTTTTTTTCTGCATTTTCAAAATTATAGAACAAACATAATAAAATTTCCTTCTACGGAAGAAAAAATAGACATGAGTCACATGCATGAGATGATGTGTAATGTACTTACTCAAACAATAATTTGAGAGAGTTGATAGCTTAAATGGTCATTCAACTTGGAGTAATTGACTATCAAAATCATATTTTTTATATTTGTCGTTCAAAAGTCATCTAACTTTGTCCAATTAGCTCAAATGTTCATCTCCACCAATTTTAGTAGTTTTCTCATCGGAAGATGACCTGGTTTTTTTAAAAATATTTTAAATTATTAAAAAAAGTTAAATTAAAATAGATTAAATTCAATCCTAAATTATTATATACTCTAACCAAATATAAAGCCAATCCAACCAAGTGTTATCAGTTCACTATATAAGACATGCCTTTAAAAAACAAAAACTAAAAAAATGATTTCCCTTACGCTAGGCGTATGACTTTTTTTTAGGGTTCTTCACTTTAAAAATATTTTTTATTTTTCAAATCATTATCTTGAAGATGGTATTTGTGGGTTTATCAAGCACAGAAATCAACAAATCCACCTTTTTGAGATTCAATGATTTCTCTATTTGAAAAACCAGCGGATTCCATCTTCAAGAGAATAATTTGAAAAATTAAAAATATTTGCATAGTGAAGAATCCTAAGCGTAAAATCAGAGAGAGGAATCCATCTTTTTATTGAAAGCATAAAAGAAAATTGGCAGCTCTTATAGTCTTATACAATGAATCGATAACACTGGGCTGGGTGGTTTTATATTGAGTCCGGGTCTTAAGTTATTTAGGATTTTGAATTTAATATTTTTAGTTTTAATAATAAAAAATACCACGTCATCTTTTGTTGATCGAAAAATACTAATGGGTGGAGATGTCCATTTGAGCCAATTTCACAAAGGTAGATGACTTTTAAATGACAAAATGAAATAAATATGACTTTGATAGTCAATTACCCCTAGTTGGACGACCACTTGAGACATCAACTCTTGAAAGAGATAGAGCACAAGAATTTTTTTTGGCAAGATACCCAATTTCAAAATTAGTACTCTATTTGCTCCAATTTACTTGACACATTTTTTTTATTTATTAAAAATAGATTGTCAAAATTGTAGTATAAGTAGTAACAATTTATCTTCATCAAATAATTTTCAGCCACACAAGTTTCTATGACTGATTATAGATCACAAATTTTAAAAGTAATTTTTATTGTTTAAATTCTGTGTCATGTTAAACCATGTCATGCCATATAAAATAATACAGGTATAGTTCTTACACTAACAATGCGATCAGTATCTTCTTTATTCAACATCAATTTCACAACTCGTGAACCTCTTGGTGATTCCGTATCCATAAACTTCAAATTCATTCAAACCATACCCAACCATATCTAACCCACGTGCCCAAAATGGTTTATTAGCTTTTCCAGCAGGAATATATTCCTCAATTCCTGAACCAACCTCCATCTTTTCCTCTAATTCCAATTCTATCCCTTCTTTTCCATTTTCTTGTTTCTCACTCATCAGCTCAAGCAACTTCCTTAACAACGCCACTGCCCGATCACATGCTGATGTGTGAAGCCTTAACGTAACGGCCCAGTTGTTGTCGTTAACTTCATAAACGCTCGCGAAAAGAACACCATTATCCAAATCTTTCCAAGAGTTTCGATTAATCTCGTGCTCGAGGATATGGTGGAAATCAGATAATGAGTTGTCATTTTGATCTTTGAGGGGTCGGAGAATCTCAGCCGTTGATGAAAGATCAAAGGCTTGGATTTGAAGTTCAGAAATGGAGGGAATGATGTAAGAATAAGAGTTGGTAGTTGGTTCATAATGAAGTTTGGATTTAAGTATAGGATTTGTATTTTGTAGTTTGTGAAGTGTATTTTGGAGAAGTGAAATGTTTGGTTTTTTAGATAAAAGTAGAGCTAACACTGTTATTCCTGTGCCACCAGGAACTGCCTTGCACCAGCCGTGCTCGGTGGTACCAACTGGCCGGATTTTAGACTCTGACGGTGGAGCTGTGGTGGTGATATTTTCTTGCTTAGCCATGAAAAGGTAGTATGTGATGTTATGATTTTTGAGTGAAAGGTTAAAGGTATACTTAGAATAATGGACAAATGGAGTGACAAGCATTTATGAATGTGGACAAATAGAGCTTAACCACTCTTATTATCTTAGTGTCGCGGCAGCTTTCAATCTCTTCCCACATTCTCCAAATAACTTGATATGTTGCCTACAAAAAATACTTGCCCTTTGGCTTCATCGTAAGAGACAATATTTGCCGAGTAATAACTTGAAGTGTTGCCTATGGACGAAGCATAATCATTTTGCTAAAATCATGATAAGTGGAGACAAAAATCCACAACCAGTCAATTTGGAGGATACGTAGTAAATTTTTTTGCTAGTTTTTCATTGATGAGTCCGGCATGGCCCATGGAATTCCTACCGGGAGTTAAAAATTTCAAAAAACACTCAAGTAGGTGTTTAGACATAACTTCAACTATATGCAACAACTGAAATTTAATTTGTAAATCAATCTTTTGTTTGAATTTGTATGTTATTTCAATTCAACTTTAATAGAGAATCTGAAATTGAAGAACTTGTTTGAGGAGTACTTTAAGTGAAATATTGGTTCACACACAAAGATTTTTTAACATTTTCTCCAAGTGCATCATATATCAGCAACCAAATACTCGTTTTTTCAACTTCAACTTCAATACATTGTTTCCAATTTCAACAAATTATTGACCAAACGGGTGAGCATTTTGGAATAAGCAGAAAAAAGTAGAAGAACTTGAAAATTAGATGTCAAAAACAAACTGTTCTTCAGGAAACTTATTTGCATTTCATTGAACATGAGTCGGAAACATAATGCTTGTTTTTAACATCAATGCCCCTGTAATTTGCTACCAGTCAACAAGGATTCTTTTCATTTCACCAATAAGCTCCTGCATTTGTTCCCTAGTATGCAAAGGGAAGGGATAAACACATGCACAATCCAACTGTCCATCCCTAATCGTGTCGAATATGGCAATAGAAGGGCCTACCCCATGCACGGAAGCACAGCCAATAAAGTCTTCTAATCCAATTTCCTGATGCACTGAGCTGGAGGTATCGATCACGGGATCTTCAAACACAGAGATCAGAGAAGTTCTCAGTGAAGAGGCGGGCGTTAAGCCAGGATTATCAATGGCCCTGCACATAAGGAAATTGAGGTCTGCCATGTCTGAAAAATGCTTGTTGTTGTTCTTGGCATTTAAAAAAGACGTGTAACTTCTCTTAGCCAACTCCCATAAATCTTCTCCTCCCTTAACATCATGTGTATTCAAGATAGCGGAATGATAAAAGCCTGCATGATTTAGTTCATCATAGTGACATACTCTGTGCAGTAAACATGTTTGGGATACAACAATAGGAATTTAAACAAGAGAACTTCAGGAGTGGTGAGTTCAATGAAATGTAAGAGTAACCACATGGTATGCTGCCCAAGTACAAAGTTAAAAGGTTAGTGAGATGTTTACAACAGACTAGGGGTAATTTCAGCTTTTCTCAAGTACATGGATGAAGTGCAATAACTTGCAAGTCACATATCGCAAATTTGTTATTTACTTGAAGAAAAAAAACTAAGTCATGCATTAATTGCAAAGAATGTTCTTAATGAGTTTATAGATTGAAGGGGCTCTCTCATCTAATGAACTTGTAGTTGGTCTCACTCTATTAATTCCTTCATTCCCTAGTTCTGGCTCAAGTATGCATTCTAAAGTTAAATTGCATTTCAAAATATTTCTGTTTATATAGTATTTCTAGAATGTCGAATCCAATACATAGCAATATTTATATGTATTAGTATTTGTTTTATCATGAAAACTCATAAAATTTAGCCCTTCAAGTGGCTTTGTGCAAATTTCAACTTTGACCATAAAAAGTTAAACTAGGCAAAAATCAAGCGGCAGAGAAAGTAACGAAGCACTTGCAACAATAATCTTTCTACAGATGAAATCCATGGACAAGCAAAGAGGAAAAACAAAGAAGAATAAACAGTGAATAACTTATGTAAGTTGAATGAACCTGGAAAATCAGGGCTAAGCACTGGATCAAGAATTGAGCGGCAGTCAATAAGGGTTGTGACTGCATACTTTTCCCAATGATCCTCAGGTAGACCTTTTGAAGAATGAGCAGCAATTAATCCAGCAGCAGATAACACACCACACAGTTTTATACCTCTTGTTTTGCACCCCTGCCAAAAATCAAACTTAACGTTATCTCCTAGTATTCCTTGTAAGACCAAAAATCACAAAACTAGATATCTCCAATTCGAACTTTGAGAATGGAATCACCTTTTGTAGGAAGCACTTTACTGCGAATCCGGGACTAGTAGAGCCCCAAAACCGGTACCATGGTTAAAAGAAAGGAAGCTACTAATGAGCAAGCAATATAGAGTTAGTGGGTGAGTCCTAACAGGTAATCGATCTCTTTTGAGGTTACCAATTCACACTTAGAAATCTACTTTTAGATAACTTGATTGTAAACATCATCTTACATAATCAGTTTATAATAATTAAACCATTAATCAAGCTATAAGCTTGATAGAAACTCATCAGTGATTTAGAGCCTATGTGCCTAATTGAATCAGTTGAACCAACACATTGAAGAAACAACCAACGCCAAAATCCAAGGCCTTGTCCAACTAAAGCCTACATTTCAACAACTGTTTTATTGACACACCCTCTGTTTCACATATGACATGTATAACTAGTACATGCAGATTTCTGTCATACTCAGACATTGTTGCTGTAAAAAAAATTTAAATTAGCCAATTGCCCACAATTAGGGATTCTAATCCAGCTGAGAAGGTAAACATCCTAATCACAAGCTGAATGTGATTGAAGTTGTATATCACGAGAAGAGTATAGTACTATGCATCCAACGAGGGCCACAAACTTTTAACCAAACATATCAAATTGGGACCAAAGAAGTTATTATTGAGCACCTTTGAAAATAAAAACATGTGTTTGCCTAACTTACCAATTTAAATGTGATACTAGAATATCTTTTTTTATACATTTTCAAAATTGTAAAACAAAAATTATAAAATTTCCTTCTTGCGAAGAAAAATGACATGCCGTGTCACTTACTCAAACCATGATGGAAAGAGATGAGCACAAGAATCTTTTGGCAAGATACCCAATTCCAAATTAGTAATCTTTTTGCTCCAATTTACATTACACACTTCTTTTCTATTTGTTCCAAAAAAAAATGTTAATTTTCTATAGGAAGGAATAGTTTACTTTTTTTTCAAATGATTTTACCATCATTCAAATTTTAATGAATGGTTGTAGACCACAATTTCAAAAGTTACTACTCCCTCCGTCCCAAAATGAGTGTCTGAATTTGACTGGGCACAGAGTTTAAGAAAATAATGAAGACTTTTAAATAGGCAAAAATACTCAAGTCCCCCCTGAAGTTGTATCCAAAAGTCAGTTATACACTCAACCTTTACGAGCGACCTCATACCCCCCCCCCCTATTCATGTTTGAGATGAAACTTACACCACCCTCAATGCTGACATGGCAAACAAATAAAACTTAAAGAAAAAAATGGCGAGTAAGTCAGCAAAATTAGCCCAAAAATATAAGGAAAAAAAAAAGGGAGTAAAATAAAGAAGCTCCCCCACAACCCCCCCCTCTTGTCTCCATCTTCACCCCATCCCTCAGTCCCTCAATTCTGCTGATACTACCCATCTCTTCATCTCATCACCTCCTTATTTCCTAAAACATATATCTTCCACAAAACGAGCCTCAATTGTCTAATCCAAGTCCTCCGTTATTCAAGCCAAAAATTTATCAACATTATCAAAATTGGAAAAGTATCTTTAAAATTGATAGTGGATGGTGAAGAAGAACTTGAAAGTCATGAATCTTCTAACAATTATGTTATTCAGTTCCTGTTGGTTCCTTCTTTTGTTTTTTTTTCTTTTAATAGAACTAAAACTCTTATGTAACTAAAGTTCACATTTTTCAATTTTGGGGTTATAAATTTTTACCCGAGAATGAGTTGATATCGGCGGAACAACCATGAAAATAAGGATTATGAAGAAAGGGATGAATTTGGTGGAGGATTATGAAATCCCTGGCGGTGGCATTGCAATTTTTGGTTGAGGATTTGGTAGTTGGTGAATTTTTTATTGTCATTGTTAGTGCTGCTATGGTGGATTTTGTGGTAGGTGGCGATAATAGATGGTGATTGTGGTGGGTTAGATGGGGTGAAATGTATAGCCATTGTTATAATTTTCTTTTTTGTGGTGGAATGTAAAAATGGCAATCGTACAATGGTAGTTTTGTGGTGGTGTAGTGGCGGATTTTGGTGGTGGGTAATGAAGAAGAACTAGTTGGATGACATGGAAGATAATATTTTTCAGATCTGACAAAGCGCTGACGTGGCAGTGATGTGGGTATGATGTGGCAGCGAGTGTAATACACCTCCATCTATGTGACTGGTTATATGTGTATGAGGGGGTGTTAGTTTCATCTCAAACATGAATAAGGGGTACGAGGTCACCCGTAAAGGTTGAGTGTGTAACTGACCTTTTGGGTACAACTTCAGGGGGACTTTAGTATTTTTGCCCTTTTAAATACTATGGTTTAAAATGAAAATTGTGTGTAATGTGGGCTAGAATCTTTAAATCATGTGGTCCAAAACAAATCTTAGATTTAAAGAGTTGTCATAAAAGGTAAGAGGCACTCATTTTGGAACAAATAAAAAATGAAAGATAGACACTCATTTTAGGACGGGGGAGGGAGTATTATTTTTTAAATTTCGTATCATGTTAAATCATGTCACATAAAATAAGACCGATGTAGTACTTACATTAACAATGCGATCAGTATCTTCCTTATTCAAGTGCAACTTCACTACTTGTGAACCTCTTGTTGATTCTGTATCCATAAACTTCAAATTAGAAAATCTTAATGAATTCAAACCATAGCCAACCATATCTATTCCACGTGCCCAAAATGGTTTATTAGCTTTTCCAGCAGGAATATATTCTTCAATTCCTAAACCAACCTCCATCTTTTCCTCTAATTCCAATTCTATCCTTTCTTCTTCATTTTCTTGTTTCTCACTAATCAGCTCCAACAACTTCCTTAACAACGCCAGTGCAGCTGCTCGATCACATGCTGATGTGTGAAGCCTTAACGTAACCACCCAATGGTGGTCGTTAACTTCAAAAACGCTCGCGAAAAGAACACCATTATCCAAATCTTTCCAAGAGTTTTGATTAATTTCGTGCTCTAAGATGAGGTGGAAGTCGGAGCATGAGTTGTCATTATGATCTTTAAGGGGTCGGAGAATCTCAGCCGTTGATGGAAGATCAAAGGGTTGGATTTGAAGTTGAGGAATGGAGGGAATGATGTAAGAGTAAGAGTTGGTGGTTGGTTCATAATGAAGTTTGGATTTAAGGATAGGATTGGTATTTTGAAGCTTGTGGAGCGCATTTTGGAGAAGTGAAATGTTTGGTTTTTTAGATAAAAGGAGAGCTAAGACAGTAATTCCTGTGCCACCTGGAACTGCCTTGCACCAGCTGTGCTCAGTGGTACCTACTGGCCGGATTTTGGACTCACACGGTGGAGCTGTGGTGGTGATATTTTCTTGCTCAGCCATGAAAGATAGAATGTGATGTAATGATTTTTTGAGTGAGAGGTTATTGGAATAATGGACAAAAAATGACAAGTATTTATGAATGTGGGGACAAATAAATAAAGCCTAACTTCTCTTATTATCTTAATCATTTTGTATTATTAAAACCAATCTTCGTCTATGGATACGAGAAAAGAATGCTGCCAATGAAGGAAAAAAGAGTTCATGTGGGTTGCTTGACGTATTGGTACCTCTTTTCAGTTTATATGACAATTATTTTATTTATTTTTTGATCGATTAAAAAATAACAGCTTTTTAAATTTTACAAATAATTTAACTTAAATTTACTATTCCCTTTGTTCCAAAAAGGATGATATGTTTTGGATTTCAAGAGTCAAACGAGTTCATTTTGACCGTGAGTTTGAACATATAATTTTTAAATTTTTTCGAACCATGTTTATATATTTGGAAATCTGCATAAATGATGCAATCGAAAACGCAGAAGCTAAAACACACGATACGCGGAAGCAAATAAACGAGATAAACAAGAAATCAAGATTAGGAAGGCAAAAAATTAGAAGAAAGAATCGAATTCAATTCACACACATTGATTAAATTCAAAAGGGAGAAGGAAAACTCGAACCGTACAAGGAATTCACACTAGCGATGAATCTCCATAGGTTCCAAGTAGTACAAGATACATGAAGCCTCGGGCTTCAACAAGAAAGGCTCGGCCTTCTCTTAATTCTCTCTTCTCAAATTCTATGTTCAAAGCTAACTTCCCCCAAAATGAAAGGGCTAATGTTCAATTTATAGTAGCTAAACATTTACAATGATAAATGGACAAAAAATGCCCTGCAACTGATTCTGGTACGCTGCTTGACTCCACTTCTTCGCGATCGAGCAAGGAGATAAGCGATCGTGTGGCACATCATATACAGCATCGCGATCAGGCAGAACAAAGGCAACAACATCGCCATCGCGAAGAGGATCACGTGATCGCGCAGGTTTGTGCCCTTCCAGCAGCCAGTAAGCTCACAATGTGGTCATTTTGGCCATCTCTTGAAATGGCACAAAATGTGCTTCCCGAGCTTCTCCTCTGGTGCCTATGTGCTCCTCCTTCCTTGGCGCTCCAGTACATGATCTTCAAGACATTTCCGGAGGCCTTGACTCGTATTCCTTGTGCTCTCGAGCTTGGCTCTTGATGGTTGGGAAGTTAGCCAATTTATATTGCATCATCCTCCCCTTCTTGAAAGGATTTTGTCCTCGAAATCAATCCATCAAAAACCTACAATCAAAGCAAACACGACCAAAATTTCCTACTTCACAAGTAGGTTAGCTTAACAAGAATAAGTGCAAGTGGTGTGGAAAACACACTCTTGTGATAGAGCCAAGCATCAATGCCAATCAAAACGTGTATGTTTCTAAAGGAAACGATAAATTCTCGGCTCGACAAGAACAAGCACTCATAACCAAAATAAGCAAAGAGATCAAGGTCATGCAATATGTAGCAAACAAATCCCCTATAACCCCTAAGCTTATGACCAACATACCAAGCCTTCAAATCAATTTGATCACAATATGACACATTAACTTTGGCATGTCCATCACTCAAGGTGTGATTAACATGTGGAATGGAGTAAGTAAAATAGTTCAATTCACAACTAACATCGACTACTCCACTCCCCTTCTTAGAAGCACTCTTACACACACTGAGAGGTACCTCGTCACCTCCAAAGTCACCTCCAAGACAATCCTCCTCACTAGACAAACTCCAAAGGAAGGTCTCCAAAATAGGCTCTTCATCATTATAGTCCACACAATAGGACTACTAGAAGTTAGGTCAACACGACCAATATCAAGACCACTATCCTCACTTGGAGTTCCAAACGTTGGATCATCCATAGAGCCTAACTTGACAAACCATGGAGGTTCGACTCTACTACCGACCCTAGTCCTATACAATTCACTACCACAAATGAGATTGCCTTCAAACAATATAAATGTAAAAGCATGCATCTCAAATTCATGGCTACACAAAAGCATAGTATCAAGACAAGGTCCTTCACTCTCACTCGAGGAGTCATCTCACACTCTAGAGACTCCTCAAGGTCACATCCATCCTCACTACGACATAAGAGACCACCGCTATCAATTAAGCAATCAAAGGGAAGAATAAGATTATCATGCAATTCATCTTCTCCTTTATCAAATATGGGTGGGGTGTCATAACAAGGCGCGCATACAAGGTTAACTACAACGTCTTCACTAAAGAGAGGTTCAATGAAAACTGAGCTCACATCATGATGTGGCTTTTCAACCCTCTCAACTAGTGGTTCATTTTCACACACAAGTTGACCATTCGACTCTACACTAGTTGCAAACACATTGTAATCATACAAATCATCAACTAGCCTAGAGTTTTCACAAACAACATCACAAGGCAAGGAATTCGCATGCTCAAGGAAAGAAGAACTAACACATACCTTCGAAATGTCATGAATGTCTCCACCTTGTAGCTCACATTCGGCATCTCCTTCACCTTGTCTTTCCATCTTGGAACATGGTTGAGGCTCCATCAGTTTGCCTCCAAGAATACCTACACAAGTACTCACACAAATAGAAGAAAAAAATAAAGGGTTAATATTAGAATAAGGGGTGACCTCACTCTCAATTTTTCTTTTTCCCTCTTTCTTTTCCCTCATTTTCTTTTCAAGGCCGGGTGTAGATTCGGGTGGTGACATCCCACTCACATCACTCAACACATCCTCTCCTTTTTCCACTCGAGGAATGTCACCGGTCGCTCCCTTACTCCTCTCTATCTTTTGTCTCTCAAATTCGGGTGGATTGGGACGAGGCCCAAGAATACCCATAGCCGGAGTAGGTGGACTTTTCACGTCAACCCAGAATTTAGGACTAGGAGACTCATCACTTGTCGTCTCCTTCTTCTTCGTTGGTGAACCACTTGGCTTCGGGTTCACCTTGTTGACAATTGCCAACTCTTTTGTTGCACTAGTCCTACCATTGTTTGTGTTTGTAGGACTTCTTGTTTGCACCTTTTCAACCATGGAATGAAGTTCTTGCTCCTTGCTCCTTTGCATAGCCAAAGAAGGTCTACTAGTAGGCATTTGGCTCCTCGCCCGGTAAGGCACAAAGTCATAAACTCTTTGCCCTATGCCCACAAGATACGCATCCTTCATCATACTATATTGCATTCTCTTACCCTCCAACCACGGCTCACCTATCCACACATCAACATGACGCATGGGATACACATCAGACCACACATAGCATTTATAATTTCTATGAGATATGAGTACCCGAGCCTCCTTAGAAATCCACACTCTATCATACTCATACGGATGCTCTAGCTTATGGCATGATATCCTAAGCCTATCAACCAAAGAGGTGCTAATACAATTGGCATCGGTATCACCAATCTTGAGCAAGTATCCTCCAATACCATCTACCTCAACAACGAACCTACGTCTACCCAAGTTTTGTAGATTGGCATCCAAATGAGAACTTGGACGCCCACAAGTGTCAACACTAACAACTTGGGTCTTCCTTATCTCTCCACTAGTGGCAACACCACTAGAACAACCTCCACTTCCCGTCACTCTCCCAATATTAGAGATGTTGTTGGAAGTCGAGGAAGGAACCTTGCCATGGAACCCATAAGTGCTTCTCGCCTCAGTTCCATAGCCCATAGTACTACCCCTACTACAACCATCCACGCCCCTCACGGCATATAACCCTTTTGTAGCAAGAGCAACACCATCACTCAAACCGACCTCCTCATGGGAATTAGAAGCATTAGGTCGCTTAGCGTATCTAGAAGATGCACGCTTCTTCTTTCCCACGGAACAACCACCACCACCTCTCATACTAATAGAAGATCCTCCACTACTGCCTTGTACTCCATTAGCAACACCAAGAGAAGATACATAAGAATAATTCATACACTCAACATAATCATCAACTCTATCTATGTCATTATCATCAATATCAAATTCTTCACAAGAACAGTAAGTAGGATCATCATACCTTGAACCGTCACCATCTTCGATTTCTTGACTAGAAGCATAAGGATCAACACATTCACCTTCATGAGCTTCATAGTCTTCATCAACCTCACGATCATCATAGTGAGTCGCTTCATCTCCATAGGAGTCATGGTTTCCATCATCATAGTAATGGTCATCGTCATCATCATAGGAACCATAGTCTCCACCATCACCATATGAGTCATAGCAACTCGCATCATCCCCACAAGAGCCATAATCTCCACAATCATCATCCGAAATTGTTGCAATACCAATGACAAAGCCTCCCAAAAGTCACTCCC
The DNA here is from genome assembly GCA_037355625.1 of Petunia x hybrida. NCBI lineage: Eukaryota > Viridiplantae > Streptophyta > Magnoliopsida > Solanales > Solanaceae > Petunia > Petunia x hybrida. The sequence continues at coordinate 1,897,961 of JBBBVM010000027.1, read as the reverse complement.
TCACGTGTTTCACTCAATTTATGAACACTCAAGAGCGAGACCTTTACAACTTGGGAACCAAGGTAATCACAACTAGCATGTCCAAGTTAAAGTTCGGAATGGAGTTAATGAGACTCAATGGACGGACGGTTACTTTAACTACGCACTTGAGGTCAAAAGAAGTTTAACGACTCTTCTTTGAATTCTAGTCTCCTCTACGCCTACCCTATTACGCTAAAGGATTAGTGTATTTCAAGTCGGCCAATTACCTTAGAAACACTAACCAAAAAGTATGGTAGCAAATGGGACACAACAGACATGACTCGAATTGGCACTAAACGGAATCTAAATTGGATGAAATTTTGTTTATGATCTAGAAACTCACCATATTTAATGAACCAATTGGAGTCTTGATGTTTGGAAAATGTTCGGAAGCTATTGCGAACGTTCTGTCCCAAAACTGGAATTCTGGAAAACTGTTCTTCTTCGCTATCGCGACCATACAGGCGCTATTGCGGAGAACAAAAAATTTCCAAGTTTAATTTTTCTCTTTGCTATTGGAGCGTAACTCTTCGCGATCACGAAGGGCAAGTGTTCTTTCAGCGCGATTGCGCCAGACCCTGCGTGATCGCACAGGTCTGCTGTTGCAGAACCAGAATCCTACTGCAAACTTCAGTTTTTGCACACAAACCACCCCGATTCAACTTGTTTTTCACTTCTCAAGTTTCCCAAAGGTGTTTTCAACTATAATAAACAATTCCCAATTGTCTTAAACCTCTAACAAACAACAACAAGCTTCGATTCAAGTTTGAAGCGTTTTCAAGAAATTTTCAACTTTTGGATTTTGATTTTCGAAATTTTGAATCGTAACACCAAAACACGAGATATGGGTGTCAAAACGACGGGAATATAATAAGGAACAAACCCCAATACTTTTTAACACTTGGGGATTCGAATCCAACCCGATCAACCAATTTTTTTCAACTTTTCTAGTTTTTTTTCTATTTTTTTTTTGTTTTCTTCTTTTTCAAGAACAACACAATAAATACTAACACGTTGAACAAGGAACGGGGGTTTGTAAGAACATAACCCGAGCCTGGCTCTTATACCAACTGATGCAATTCAAAACGTGGAAGCTAAAACACACGATACGCGGAAGCAAATAAACGAGATAAACAAGAAATCAAGATTGGGAAGGCAAGATATTAGAAGAAAGAATCGAATTCAATTCACACACGTTGATTGAATTCAAAAGGGAAACTCGAACCTTACAAGGAATTCACACTAGCAATGAATGTCCATAGGTTCCAAGTCGTACAAGATACATGAAGCCTCGGGCTTCAACAAAAAAGGTTCGGCCTTCTCTTAATTCTCTCTTCTCAAATTCTATGTTCAAAGCTAACTTCCCCCAAAATGAAAAGGCCAATGTTCTACTTATAGTAGCTAAACATTTACAATGATAAATGGACAGAAAATGCCCTGCAACTGATTCTGGTACGCTGCTTGACTCCACTTCTTCGCGATCGCGCAAGGAGATAAGCAATCGCGCAGCACATCATATACAGCATCTCGATCGCGCAACTAAGATCGCGATCGCGCAGAACAAAGGCAACAACATCGCCATCGCGAAGAGGATCACGCGATCGCGCAGGTTTGTGCCCTTCCAGCAGCCAGTAAGCTCACAATATGGTCATTTTGGCCATCTCTTGAAATGGCACAAAATGTGCTTCCCGAGCTTCTCCTCTGGTGCCTATGTGTTCCTCCTTCCTTGGCGCTTCAATACATGATCTCAAGACGTTTCCGGAGGCCTTGACTCGTATTCCTTGTGCTCTCGAGCTTGGCTCTTGATGGTTGGGAAGTAAGCCAATTTATATTGCATCAATAAAAAATACTATAAGTCATAATAATGAATAATTTAAAATATTTAAAAGACATATGAAAATACCACGGTCAAATATAAACTCGTTTGACTCTCGATATTCGAAACACGTCATCCATTTTGGAATGGAGGGACTACTTATCTCTAGTGATAAACTTTTATATTCATATAAATATTATGACATGTTTAACATCACGAATTTCAAATATTGTATAAACTTATATATCTATTACAACATGTTTAAGATCACAAATTTAAAAATCTTCATTTATTTCTTAAAATCGTAAATCCTATCAAATTTTGACACATAAGTTGAAAAACATGGAATAATTAATTGGTGAAACCCTTTTCTGTTCGTTACTGTGCAGTCTTATAGATTTCTTCGTATATCCCTTGATAGGATACGTTTCTAAATGAATAAATAATTCAAATCGCACTATCGTTAGTTACAAAGTTATAACTTATAACATCACCTTACTATTGTCATAATTTGGGTGCACATGTTTGTAGGAGTAATATCTTTTTGTACAGAGGATCTTTGTAAAGCTAGACCCATGATTTTTCTTTTCAGTTTTCTTCGCTGCAAGAAAAAGTGAGAAACAAATATCATATGGTTAGTTGGTTTCTACTTTCTAAATATCTAAATGAATCAACGTTTTCGTTTTTGACATTTCCTCCCCCCTTCCCCCCACCCACCCCCCACACACATCCCACCTTGCTGATGAAGCGTGTGCAGATTTGCCAATGGTAACTAAGAAGGTTTGCTATTGCACGCAGATAGAGCCCGAAGATCACTTCAAGGTAATTTATTTTTATTAATATTAAGATTAAGCTAAGAGATCTGAATCTGAATGCACATCTGAATATTAAGATGTGGTATTAAAAACTGAATATTAAATCATTAAGACCATTTATTTTTTAAATATCTAAATATTTGTAATCTATATTTATTAAAGACTATATAATCTATCTTTATTAAAGATTATACATATTATAAAATATTTTAAATCAATAAGTTATTAGATTGTTAGTTGGTGGTTGTTGGTGTACCACGGTGGTCTCTGGTAGCAGTGATTGTTGGTGGTTGTAATATGTGTAGTTGTTGTGTGATGGTGGTGGTTTAATGGTAGACGTAGCTAGTGGTAGTGGCTAGCAGTGTTGACGCTGGTGAGTAATGGTAGTAGTCATGGTGCTTGGTAGTGAAGGCAATTGTGTTTGTGTAGCCGGTTGGTATTAGTTTTTGACAGTGGTTAGTGGTTGTCGTTGGTAGTTAGTGGTGGCTAGTTGTGGTGGTTGACAATGGTGGCGGTGGACTGATGGTGGCGGGTGGTGGTTAGCAGTGGTGGTGGTGGTGGTAGTGGTTGTTAACGATTGTGGTAGTACAGTAGCTAGTTGTCAAATATATGGAGTGGTAATGAACCTCTTAATGATATTAAGTCTTTATTCAAGATTTGAGTGGTACATATCTATTAAGAGTTATTAAGTGGTTAGATCTTAACAAAAATAAATGCACCTAATACTCCAAGGTGAACCATTCAGATTCAAACCTCCATTAAATGCAAAGAAATGAGGTCTTCATGCCCATTGCACGCTACAAATATTTTGTGATCAGGAATTACTGACTTGCTTAGATGATGTGAATATTTTATTTACTTCTATTTCCTAGAGTGATGTCCTCATGATTCGTTTGGTTTGAAATATAAGCAAACTAAATAATGTTATCCCTCCAAAAAAAATTGGATGACACAATTTCCTAATTATTTATTCTTCACATAAAAAATCTTTTATCCTTAATCCCTGTACAACAATGTTATTACAATTTGTACCAACTCATCAACCAAATGGCTTGTTTCTATATAGAGCTATAACATCTTATAGAATGCCAAACTAGTGGGGTAAGTCTGTCTAGAATATGCCCATATATATGCTTCCTCCTTAGACCTCTACCAATATTGGGATACAGTCACGATTTCAAACACTTTAGTCAAGCCACCATCACATTTCCTCTGAATTAATTAAATGACCTTATACAAATAATTATTTAATTTAAGCCCATGACTAATAGAATTTATTGTTTAAGTTGGTGATGCTATGATCCCACTAACTCAACTCCGACTGCTAATGACATGTCATCTTAAATGGGTACTTTATTAAATAAAAATGGAAAGAAGCGCAGTTATGCAAAAATCAAAAGTTTTTCTTTTTTTTTAGACCTGATTTATAAAGCTCCACCTCCCCGTTTCACCGTTTCTCTACTTTGCAATTTTTAAGGTATTTTTGGATGAATCTTTTCGATAAATATTTACTCTCTTGAATTCGGCAACTGCAAGGTGAACTGTTTCTCCGTTGTTACAAGAAGTGGATCCATTGGAAAGGTAGTATGTATGTTATAATTACCGTTCTTCTTCAAAAAAAAAAAAAAAAAATCAAATAGCTCTCCTACCCTTCCCACAAATGGCCCAAAACGTTCATGTCACCAACTCAGATGCTAATACCAATTCAGTTGTTGTTCAATTTAATCTCGTGACTCAGTTACCAATCAAATTAACCGGCAACCACAATTTTTCACGTTGGAAAGTTCAAGTTTCCATGCTTATAAACACTATTCACCAAGGAACCAACTCTAATCGATGTTTAGGTACAAATGCCCCGAACAACAATCAATCATCTCGTGGCCAACCATGGTGCCCAAGAAGAAGAAATCAACAACAGCCCTCTGACTACATTCTTAAGTTCAGTATGTGATCGTGTTAATCGTCTAGCCAAAGATTGCAGATCCCAAGCACATAATCACCTCCCAGCCCGGACAAACTTTGCTGCTTGCTTTTCATCTCCGCAGACTCTTTGGATTGTCGATACAGGAGCCACTCATCATATGGCGTCAGGTACTCAAAAAATTTCACTGCTTTGTAAGATTATCACGATTCTGAAGAAATAGCATTGGAAGATGGTAACAGCATTCCAATATCTCATACTGGCAACACTAACAAAACACATCAAATCATCAATTTAAGCTTCTTAATACCTTATGTTCTCCTACTATAAAAAAATAACCTCATATTTGTTTCACAATTTTTCCAAGATAACCACACATCCATTGTTTCCTTTTCAATTATTTTGAGAAGCCAACTGGTTGTGCGCTTCATTCACCTCAATAAAATATTTTTTTTTCCTCTACACATGTGGTATTGGTGTTTAGGCCATCCTAATCGCCATATTTTACATTATATTTTGCACAATTTTTCCATTTCAGGTAGTCATTCTAAGAAAGTATCGGTTTGTAATTCGTGTTATTCCAATAAAATGCATAGGTTATAATTTTATAATAATTCATTAAAAAGTCAACGACCATTATAAACTATTTATAGTGATTTACGGGGCCCCTCTTATGTCCTGTCAATTGATAACATGCGTTATTATATTTTATTTGTTGATTATTTTTCAAATTATATGTGGTTGTTAACTTTAAAATTAAAGAAAGAGGATTTAAATATCTTTCAAACTTTACATCCCTTGCTTGAGCATCGGTTTCAAACAAAAATTATATCCCTTTACACTGCTTGTGGTGGTGAATTTCAAAGTTTGTCCTCCTATCTCAAAACACATGATATTGTTAGTGTCACCTCCATACATACCCCAAAGAGTTGTATTTGTTGAACGCCAATACAGGCATGTTATTGAGACTTCCAAAGCTCTACTGCACCAAGACTCTTTACCCTCAGCTTATTAGAGTTTTGCCGTTCACCAAGCTGTATATCTTATAAATCGCCTAACCACTCTAAATTTACTACATAAGTGCCCCTATGAAATTTATTTCAAGAGACCAAAATATGATTCCATTAGAGTGTTTGGTTGTTTATGTTACCTGTGGCTCAAACCGTATGCTTCAAATAAATTAGCACCATGATATAGTCCATGTGTTTATTTAGGATTTCTGAATAAGTATTACTGCCACCAATAGTTTGATCTCGTAAAAAATAAAGTTTATTTATCAAGGGCTTTTTTATTTTTTGGAAGACAATTATCCTTTTCAAAATATTTTCTCTACTTTAAAAACTAAACAAATAGACGATATTGCTTGGGATATTTGTTGTGACATTCATCCAGTACAAGATAATAACTCCATTTTACATAGTTATCACCAACTCCCAGAAGCTCTGCAAGTGCCTCGTACACTGAGCTCAAAATTATTTGCTCACTGTTGGATTTTTCAAGTCCCAATCGGATTCTTCATTATTTACCTTGCATAATTTTGGATTTACTGTTTATATACTTGTCTATGTGGATGATATAATTATCACAGAAAATCAGATTCGTGAGGCACTTCATATAATACATGGTCTCTCTAATCGATTTTTCTTGAAGGACCTTGGCAAGCTACATTAGTTTTTAGGCATTGAGGTTCTCTCTTCTTCAAATGGTCTATTTTTGTCCCAACGTAAGTATATTGTTGACTTTTTGAATGATGTTGGCATGCTAGACAGTAAGGGAGTTCCTACTCCAATGACTTCAACTAGTGTCTTGTCTTCTTCTGCGAATGATGGTCCGACTGATGGGACTATTTATAGACATGTAATTGGAAAGTTGTATTATTTATCCTTTTAATCGTCTTTATATAGCCTTCACAGTTAGCAAGCTTTAACAGTTTATGCACAGTCCATGTCAAGTTCACTGGAAAGCAGCCAAGCGATTACTTCGCTATTTTCGTCAAAACTGTCACTTTAGAATACATATTGCCAAAGTACCAGATTCCCGTTTGGTAGTCTATTCTGATTTTGATTGGGTAGGTGGTCCAAGTGACCGTACTTCCATCACTGGCTACATTATTTTCTTAGGCAGAACACCGGTTTCCTGGTCCTCAAAGAAACAACGCTCAGTAGCTCGTTCATCCACAGAAGTTGAGTATAGAGCTGTAGATGCTGCTGTATTGGATAAAAGCTGACATCAGCTAAAAGTTGACACATGCCCGCCACGTGGCACGGGCAGAAGTTCCACCGGACAGATATCTAACGGACAGACAGTTATCGCGAGCAGACCCAGGGCAGTTATGAAACGTCCCATCAGTCAACACGATTTGAATGAGCAGTTATTAACCTGATCATGTGCGATCACTTAATTAATAGTCATAAAGAAAATAATTACAATCCAGGGGTTACATATCCAACGGATACGTGCCCAGCGGTTACAAAACCCAACGGACGCCTATCAGACCTATAAATAGCATTTGTTCTAAGCCATCGTAACACAACTTACTTCATGTCTACAATATCAATAAGAATACTCCCTCACTCTTCCTCAAATACTACTTTTTACTTATATTCGTCCAGCACTTTGTTTTCTAATCTTCTAAGTACGATCAGTACCGAAGAACTCTCACCGGGGATAAGCGATACAGCGCGGTCACTTCTATCTGTCTTTATTTACGCTTTACCTTTGCCAATTCCTGTTTATATCTCGTTCCCGTATTATTTACGAATCTATCGCTGCTTTAGTTCGTCATTTAAACTCTTAATCTAAACTATTGATCGTGACTCCACAAATATAAATTTAATTTTTAATTGGCCTAAAATCGGATCTAGGTTGAATAATTTGGCGACCACAGTGGGAGCCGGTCAATAGTCTTCATAGGTTAATAGTTTATCTTTTCTGGTATTATATCTCTTTTCGTCGCTCTTTTTGTTCTACAACTAACATGGCAGAAAGCAGTTCACAACGGACTATCGTAGGCGGAAGTCAGGTAAGTACCCGCGTAGAGGATATCTTCGAAATCAAACAAAGGCCCGATGAGTCTCTCCGCAAATATGTGGATCGTTTCCAAAGAGAATGATGCTCCCCAGAGTACCGGACAGATGGGCAGCGATCGCATTTACCTACGGTCTGGATATCAGGAGCTCAGAGGCTACACGCAGACTTTACGAGTCTCTTCGCAAGTTCCCAGCAGCCAGCTGGTCGGACGTCTACAACCGTTACAACTCAAAGGTACGTATCGACGAACTCGAGTGAAAAGACTCTTGGCGAGGTTACCCTGACAACTTTCACTGAAGGAGTAGCGAAGGAGACAACTTTTCATGTTGTTGATGCGGACCTAGCCTACAACATCATTATGGGAGACCTTGGATCCATGATATGCAAGTTGTTCCCTCAACTTATCATCAAGTATTGAAGTTCCCATCCGAATGGGGGGTACGTGAGGTCCGAGGAGAGCAACGCTCTGCCGGAGATCGCTATATCAGTGGCTCTCAAACTACCTGAGGAAAACAAATAGCAATTACAGCGACCGGGACCAGACGTGCCACATGAAGAAATGAAGTACGAAGTCCTAGAATTCATCACGAAGATGGGTGAAAGAGAGGACCACATGCCGACCGTGGAAGCTTTGGAACCCGAAGAATTGTTCGCAGATAAGCCGGAATGGAAGGTATACTTAGGGACCGAAGTGAGCGAACGTCTACGAGGAGATATCCTCCAGTTCCTTAAGGAGCGGCATATAACGTTCACCTGGTCTCACGCAGATATGATAGGTATTTCTCCAGACATTATTACTCACAGGTTGAACGTCGACCCATACCATCGCCCGGTAAAACAGAAGACGTGCCAACAAGGAGCTTTTCGGAACCAGGTCATCAACGACGAGGTCGATCGGCTGTTAAAAATCTGATCTGCACGCGAAGTTAAATACCCGGACTGGCTAGCCAACGTGGTCGTTGTACCCTAGAAAAATGGCAAATGGAGAGTCCGCATTGACTTCACAGATCTAAACAAAACCTGCCCGAAGGATTCATATCCCCTTCCCAGGATAGATCAACTGATTGAAGCAACAGCCGGGCACGAGGTGCTCATCTTCCTCAACGCATATTTCGAATATAACCAGATATTGATGGACCCAGAGGACCAGGAGAAAACAGCATTCATAACCTGCAGAGGTACGTATTGTTATAAAGTTATGCCATTTAGATTGAAAAATGCAGGTGCGACATATCAGCACCTAGTCAATCGAATGTTCCATGACTATATCGGAAAGACTATGGAAGTGTACACCGATGACATGTTGATAAAGTCCAAACGAGCAGAGGACCATCTGGCGCATCTAAAAGAAGCTTCCCGGATTCTGGATCAGTACAACATGAAGCTGAACCCGGAGAAATGTGCATTCTGAGTCGGATCGGGAAAGTTCCTGGGCTTCATCGTTTCTCAGCGTGGAATTGAAGTCAATCCCGCTCAGATCAAATCCATTGAATCAATTCCAGACGTACTCCGCAACCAGAAGGACGGCATGAAATTGACAAGAAGAGTGGCGGCTCTGTGAAGATTCATTTCCCGATCATCCGACCGATGCAAGAGTTTCTTCGACGTTTTAAAGCAAAACAAGGAGTTCGAGTGGACCCCTGAATGCCAACAGGCATTGAAGGATCTGAAAAAGTACCTGTCCAATCCACTACTGCTCTCTACACCTCAGCAGGGGGAGCAGCTGCTGATTTATCTGGCAGTTTCAGAATCGTCGGTAAGCGCCGTTCTAGTTCGGGAAGAAAAAGGTAAACAACTTCCTATCTATTATATTAGCAAAGCTCTAATTGACGCAGAAATGCGCTATCAACCCTTGGAAAAATTGGCATTAGCACTAGTAACTGCTGCTCGTAAGTTACGCCCTTACTTTCAAGATCATTCAATAGCTGTGGTAATAACCTTTCCTTTACAAAATGTTTTGCACAAACCTGAATTTTCGGGAAGGTTAGTAAAATGGGCTATAGAATTAAGTGAATTTCATATCACCTACAGCCTAGGGTAGCAATAAAATCATAAGTTTTAGCAGACTTCGTGGCAGATTTTAGCGCTAATATATACCCCGAGGCAGAAAAGGAAGCTGTTCTTTATGCTGGGCAGGCTCCTGGTGCGTGGTAGTCATTAAACTCAAAAGTGACTCCCAGCTGGTAGTCAATCAGGTAACTGAAGGCTTTATTGCACAAGAATCAAGAATGCAGGTATACCTCGCCCCAGTGAAGGAACTCCTGGCACAGTTTGATAAATGGCAGGCACTCCAAATTCCACGGGAAGAGAACCATGAAGCCGATGCTCTCGCGAATCTAGGGTCAGTAGCAGAAATAGGGGCGGCCAGCTCTTCAGCTGTTGTTCAACTCTCTACACGACCATAGACCGAGAAAAATTTGAGGTCAATACCATCAACACCACTTGGGACTGGCGGAATGAAATAACAAACTATCTTCTCCATGGGACTCTACCCATTGACACAAAAGCCGCTCGCAAGCTCCGAATAAAAGCTGCTCGGTATACAATCGTCAACGGCAATCTCTACCGCAAAATGTTTGCAGGACCTCTCGCAAAGTGTCTCGGACCAAATCAAATCAACTACGTGATGAGAGAAGTCCATGAAGGCTGTTGTGGAAATCATTCCGGGGGCAAGGCGTTAGCCCGAAAGCTGATTCGCGCTGGTTATTATTGGGACAAAATGGAGAAAGATACGAACGAATTTGTTAAAAAATGTGACAAATGCTAGACGTTCGCACATCTTCTTCATCAGCCAGCAGAACCGCTCCATTCAATAATCTCTCCGTGGCCCTTCATGAAATGGGGAATGGATATAGTTGGTCCTCTTCCCACAGCGCCGAGAGGAATGCGCTTCCTGCCGATCATCACTGACTACTTCACCAAGTGGGTCGAAGCGGCAGCATATGCGAAGATACGACAAACTGAGGTTGTCGGCTTCCTTTGGCGCTTTGTCGTGTGTCGCTTTGGAGCATCTAAGGAAATAGTTATGGACAACGGCCCACAATTCATCGGCCAGAAAGTGACTAGATTCCTCGATGATCTGCACATCAAGAGGATCACTTCCTCTCCGTATCATCCCGTTGCTAACGGACAAGCAGAATCTACCAACAAAATCATCGTTGAATCCCTCAAAAAGTGCCTCGAGCAGGCAAAGGGATGTTGGGTAGAAAAGTTACCTGGTGTATTATGGGCTTATCGCACAATGATAAAAATGAGTACTGGAGAAACTCCTTAATCATTGGTGTACGGTGCAGATGCTTTAATCCCAGTCGAAATCGGAGAGCCCAGCTTGTGGTACGCACATGCCACTGAAGAATCTAACTCAGTCAACCTCTCCGAAGAGCTGGACCTCCAATAAGAACGAAGGGAGCTAGCCCTTGTACGAGTAATCGCCCAGAAAGAACGAATTAAACAATATTACAATCGGGGACTGCACGTACGAAGCTTCCAGGTTGGAGATTTTGTACTAAGGAAAGTCTCCCAGAGCACACAAGAAACAAATTTTGGGAAGCTAGGCCCTAACTGGGAAGTCCCCTATAAGGTAATCGCTTCAGTCGGCAAGGGATCTTATCGCTTGGCACGACCAGACGGCTCCACTGTCCCGAACAGTTGGAATGTGATTCACCTCAAAAGGTATCAATTTTGAGTGGTAAAACGGTTAGTTATTTTATGCTTGCCTTTTACTTTTACGAAAGTTCTTACTTTTATTATATTTTCTCTAAATGGTACTAATGGTCTGAATAAGGTCAGATCCGTTTAGCTCAACTGGTAGAGCTCGAAGTTCTTCAACTTCGCGGCTGTGGGTTCGAATCTCACAACGGAAACACTCCTTGTTTGGTTATATGTGTCCTTCTATATGCAGCTTGCCTCAACTCTTTTTATCTTATCACTTCCCGTGTTCCAACATAAAAACAAGGAAGGTGGTGAGAGGCCCATGTAGGCCAGATAAGACCTTCATAAAGGTAAAAGACCTTGCCAAAAGGCGAGTTTTTGAAGTTTTTCAAAATCTTTTACGTGACAAACTTCCACGAAAATAAGAGAAGTCGTTCACAAGGCCACCGACTCGGCCAGAGCCAATCTACAAAGTCCTGCGACAACTTTCAATTATCAAGACGATAAGCAAAGTTATGCGCAAAGGGCAACGATTTGGCCAAAAATCTAACGACCACGACTCGGTCAGAATAAAAATATCTACGCAGATTACTCACAGCTTACGACCTCTTCCTGAGGAAAGGCTAAGTTAAAACATTCAGGCAGACTTTTGGAGACCAGAACTTAATAAAGTTCAAACTTCAAAAAGCTCCTAAACATAAGGCACGAAGGCCATAATACATACAAACAAAAGTTCAAAAATTCAGGCTAAATATAGTTATTGAATAGATCTAAAATCATATATATATAATCCTGTAAAATGATAAGATGTCGAAAACGGCTGACAGAAGTTTACAGAGTGATCAAAGGCCAAATGGAACCGGCCATACAGAGATCAGAGAGTCTTTACAAGACCTCTGTCCACAAACAATTAAATCCGGCTCTCGCCAGATGAACAAACTCAAAGATTGGGGAAGGGCATCAGCTTTTTGGGCTACGATCAGAACCCGACGCACCAACTCCATCGATTCTGCCATCGTCCCCTGAATTCTCGCCATCGTCTTCATCTTCATCCTCATCTTCAACTTCAGACTCCTCAGGAGAGAGACAACGCTTTTTGTCTTCTGCAGCATCTCTTCAACATTAATCTGCTTAGCTTAGACCTACCCAAGCAATGAACGTTTAGCTTCGAGCGCATCAAGCTTGGCCTTAATTTCATATTGATCGCGCAGGTTTGCCAAGTCTTTAGATAGTGCGATTTGAGAACTCATCGACTGAGCAACCTGGTCCCTGGCAACCTGGAGCTCAGCTCTGGCCCTAGCGGATTCTTCGTTAGCCCTTTGCAGATTCATCTCAAGAGATGCGCGATCATCAATAGCACTATTCAGTGAAGCCTTACATTCTTCAAGTAGACTCTCCAGACCCTGGGCAGAGCGTGCGAACCCTTCTTTCTCTCTAAAAAGAAGGTCCTTCTCCTTGGTGAGTTCGTTAATCTGCTCAAGTCGCTCATTGCTAACATCAGTTAGTCGATTAACTTCACTCCCAAGGAAACCACACTGCTCTGCCAGGATCTTGTTCTCCTTCAGAGCATCCTGCAACTCTTTCTTTACCTCGAGTACTTGATCGACGTTGTTGATCCTGGAGCGGAACATGAGTTCGGCAGCTACCATACTTGACTGAAAAAAAAAGTAAGCAAAAGTTAGAAGTCTGAGATTGAAGTTATTCCCAACGCAGAGTGGTAAACACTTACCCAGGCAGAATCAGCAGCAATCTGAAAGGCTAGCTCCTCATCACTCATTTCCCTCATCACGCATTCTTCCCGGGGGCCGATGAGTGAAGAGACAGCCTTGGCTAAGCCACCCGGCCCGGATATGAGGTTAACATCAGGGGATAGTTTCATGGTATGCTTCCTCTCACAGTACTTGGGTTCCCAAGCCTGTTCAGAAGGATAGTTTGGCCCAAACTTGTAACGCACACCCCTAATATCCTTCAATCCGATTTGACCGTCGATGACTGACCGCCAAATGAGCCTTGTTGTTGATAAGTGGGAGTCACCTTCCACTCCAGGGTCTATCGTGTCACACTCACGAAGACCGACAAGCGTCGCCCCCTCAGTGGCCACATTTTCCAGGTCCTCGAAACGAAAAACACGAGGACCTCGGCCACTCTCTTGGGAAACCTCTTTCCTTGCTTCTTCTTCTTCTTCTTCTTCTTCTTCTTCTTTTTCTTCTTCTTCACCTACTTTCCTTTTCCCTTTGTCCACATGGGAAGGAGCCGCCTTCACCCCGTCATCAACTCGGGGACTCCTCTCCGGAGTACGGGCAGCCTCCTCCTCAACTTTCCTCTTATCACTCCGAAGATAAGGCTATCGCGCAAGGGGTTCATTGGCTTCAATCTCAGTATCTGAAAGATTGATAACCTCCTTGTCTAAACCTTCTCCCTGTGCAGACTCGGGGACTTCGATAGTAGTCTTGGCATTCTCTTCTGCAGACTCGGGTACATTGGCTCTAGGCGAAGGCTCACCCCCAGCAGTTGAGGCTTGCCCGGCAGCAACGGAAGTCTTACGTACAGACCTTTTTCGTGCTCCGCCCTCATCCTGGCTCTTCTTCTTTCTTTTCAAAGAACCAAGGCCACTGGATAAGAGTTCCTTGCCACCCTCCCTGCCGCGCAGTACCTCTACTGAAGCTAGTATAGATGCGGCCTCAGCATCTGGATCAGCGACAGGTTCGGAAGGCACGTCCTGGGGGGGAGAAGGAAGGAAGCCCCACTGAGTGCCCAGACCTGCAAAAGATAAAACAGTCAGACACGGAGAAGCTACAAAGAAGAGGAATAATCACAAAAGCAGAAATACTCTCACCGTGAGTTTTCACGGTCAAACTCTTCTGCGCAGCAAAGTGCGCCCATTCTCTCCTCTCAGGGGAGAACTCCTTCAAAATTGCCTTAACCCACGCAGTCAGCTCATCAACAGATATGAGCCCGTCGTAGGGTCGCTTGGCCGCTACAAAAAGGAGTCAAAAGGAGTAAGCAGATAAGAAGAAAAGGAAGAGCACGAAAAATCCCAAAAATACTCGGGGACTTACGCTTCTTGTTCCAAACTTCAGGAAGATAAGTCTTGGAATCGAAAGTCAAGGCCGAGGTGAACACAAACGCATACCGGTGTAACCAACCCCGGTCACCTGTGTCTTCAGAACTGCGCACCAAGCCCTTGCTCCCGCGCATCCTGGCATTTACGTTGCCATCCTTAAAAATCTGTATACTATACAGGGAAATAAAATGTTCGTATCCGGGCAGAGTAAATATACTCTACAGAGCCTTTCCAGCACAGGATACAGGGGCAGTTTACATCCCACTGTAAAAGGGTAGGTGCACATAGCTGTCCACCCAGCCCTGTGGGAGGTAATATTCTCCTCTTCAGAGACCGGCAAGAGGGGAATCCTATCGTCCCAGTGGCAGTCCGACCTAACTCGTGGGATCAGCTCATGTGATCCCAGATTTAAATCTATATGCAGGCCAGTTGCGTATATCCCCATGATGGTTACTGGAAACTTTAATGTTACAATCTTTTTCTAGTTCACCCCACTTCTTTGGGATGACCTCCGCAGCGGTAGCCTGAGTAGCCCTAGGCCTAGGAGTGGCCGCTGAGGAACTACCAGCCGTATCTATATTTTGATTTTTTCTAGCTCTTGAAGACATAATTTCGGAAGAGTTAAGAAGTTCGCAAGAAGAGTTGAAAGTTGTTCAAAGATTTTCTAGAGTTAACAGAAAGGAAATAAAAGCAAGTAAAAGGTTTCTCATTCAGCAAACCCCTATTTATATGAGTAGAAATTCGGCCCATCAAGTTCCTTCGAAACACGTGGAGACTATCCAAGAGACCACGATCAGATCCGACCGTCAAAAGAAGGAGTAGGTTTCACCAATTTTTATAGTATCATCATTACCCTGAAGTGCAGCGGTCACCTCGCGATCAAAAGTCGATGTGTGCACGTGATTGAGACGGTTAAAATCATTACTTTTACTCTTGGAACGCGCAGTAGTCACTTCAGAGTGGACTGAAAAACGCGCAGGTATGCCAGGTGCAGTTACTTTTTTATACGGCGCATTTAATGCACACATCATAAGGGTTTGTCACGTATCTGATAAGATGCATGCGTCACTGAGCTTCGTCACACAAAGGTTGGGTTCTACAAAGCAAAAATTCCCGCCAAAATTCACATCCACTCCTCGAACGGATACTCTGCTCGAGAAGTGCGGGGACTATCTGTATTGGATAAAAGCTGACATCACCTAAAAGTTGACACGTGCCTGCCACGTGGCACGGGTAGAAGTTCCACCAGACAGATATCTAACGGACAGACAGTTATCGCGAGCAGACCCAGGGCAGTTATGAAACGCCTCATCAGCCAACACGATCTGAATGAGCAGTTATTAACCTGATCATGTGCGATCACTCAATTAATGGTCGTAAAGGCAATAATTACAATCCAGCGGTTACATATCCAATGGATACGTGCCCAGCGGTTACAAAACCCAACGGACGCCTATCAGACCTATAAATAGCATTTGTTCTAAGCCATTGTAACACAACTTACTTCCTGTCTACAATATCAATAAGAATACTCCCTCAGTCTTGCTCAAATACTACTTTTTACTTATATTCGTCCAGCACTTTGTTCTCTAAGCTTTTAAGTACGATCCGTACCAAAGAACTCTCACCGGGGATAAGCGATACAGCGCGGTCACTTCTATCTGTCTTTATTTACGCTTTATCTTTGCTAATTCCTGTTTATATCTCGTTCCCGTATTATTTATGAATCTATCGCTGCTTTAGTTCGTCATTTAAACTCTTAATCTAAACTATTGATCGTGACTCCGCAAATATAAATTTAATTATTAATTGGCCTAAATCGGATCTAGGTTGAACAGCTGCTGTTGCAGAAACTAATTGGCTCACAAACCTTCTCCGTGAACTTCACTTTTCACTTGCAGGTGTTCCACAGGTACTATGAGACAATGTAAGCACTACCTACATTTGTGCCAATCCGGTTTTCCACAGCAGGATGAAACATGTAGCAATTGATTTTCACTTTGTCTGTGAACAAGTTCAAAACAAAGATATTGAAGTTATACATTTTCACTCTGCTGATCAAGTGGCAGACATACTCACAAAGTCACTTCCAAAACTTTCTTTTGTCAAGCAATTTTCCAAGTTGGGTGTAGTTGACACCACCAACCACCCAACTTGCGTGGGCGTAACAATGCATGATTATCCAGTCCTATTTTTTTATTACAGATTTTGTAATTCCTTATATTTAAGAGTATGTTGTAACTTGTTCCACCTCTTTAGCTTCTATTAGGATAGTCCTTATCATTTTTAATTTTAGACTCCTGATTAAGTTGTATTAGTTGTACAAACTCTATATATATACTCTGAATATAAGAAAATTATTGCATTTATTCTGAGTCATTTACTTTATAGGCAGAACCTACTTTAAGAGTATCTTTGGATGATAATGATGGTATGGTAGAAAAGGGTAGCAATCTCGTTCCATTGATCTACTTTCCGTGTAACAAATTTTGGGGTAGTTAATGACTAGAATGACAATTATTTCGAAGAACCAACTGATAAGGTTGATGATACAGAGTTTGGAGTTGATACATATTTTAAGGACAATTTGGAAGTTGCATATGTTGGTGAAAAAGATGGAGATGAGGAACACGTTGAAGGTGAGAAAACTACCGAAGTTGGTGTTTTTGAATTGGATAAACTTCACTCGCAACTATTAGCATTGGATAAATTAGATGATGGGGTGACAAATGAGGGTGATAATAAAGCCGATGATGATGAAATGCTTAAGTTTACTGATGGTTCAGATCTGCATGTAGGAAAATTAGGTGATTGCAAGGAAGAAGTGCTGACAAACTTACAATTAATTGTGATGAAGGGTAAATTCCAATACAAGATAAAGAAGTCTAATTCGTCGTTGGTAGTACGAGCAAGTGTGGTCAAGGGATGCACTTGGCGGGTTTGATTTAAGAAAATGGAAACTTTCAAACATTTTGAAGTAAGAACTTATGTCGGTTGGCATACTTGTGAACTTAAAAGTGCATCAAAAGGACAGAGATTATGCATGTCAAGATTCGATTATCGCAAAGGCCCTTCACCAAATGAGATCCAATCATTCGAGAGCATAGAACATTACAAGCAGCAATGGCAAAGGTGAGAGGTAGTCTTGAACTTGGGTACTCCATCTTACCAAGATATTTTGAAGCACTTAAACAAAGTAATTCGGGAACCATGACAGCTTATAAACTTGAAAAAAGATTGATTCAATTGTTGTGTTATTGCTTATGGAGCAGCTCTGCATGGATTCTAATTCTTAAGAAAAGTGATTTGTGTTGATGGGACTTTCTTGAGCTGAAAATTTGGAGGTGTATTGTTTTGCGCAAGCGTGTAGGATGGTAACAGACATATTTATCCCCGTGCAGGTCGAAAATGATAAGTCTTGGAAATGGTTTGTGGAGAAATTAAAATAGTGCATCCCTGATGATGAGGAGCTTTGTTTTATGTTATATTATAATCGTAGCATAATAAAAGCTATTGCTCAACTGCATACTTCAGAAATTCATGTAGGTTGTAACGTTCACTAAGGAAAAATCCGACTTTTAATTTCAAATGCTTTTAGCTTTAGAAAACCTTTGAACGAGCATCAAGGGCTTGTACAGTTAAGGAGTTCAACACATCTTTGATATAATTAAAAATGCAAATAATAATGTTTGGGAGTACCTAAAAGATGGTGTCGGTGTGGAGAGGTGGTCAAGAGCATACTTTCTTTGAAATAGGTACAATTTAATGACAAGTAATATTGTTGAGTCTTTGAACAGTGAGTTCACAGTTGAAAGACAATAACCCATATTTGCTTTACTGAAAGCTATCCAGGTCAAGTTGTCAAAATGGTACTGTACTCGTCGTAAGAGATCTGCAAAAAAAAAAAAAAAAAAAATACTAAACATGTGATATCCCCATGTGGAAAAAAAAAGGTTTGGAAATGCTATAAAAATTCTACATATATGGTTGTTGATCATTTGAATGACTTTGATTTTAAATGTTCGTGGAATCAAATTGGAACATGTTGTTAACTTGGAGCATGCTCACATAAGGTATTTGACATAGATCGAATTCCTTGTGAGCATGCTATAACAACATTGCATAAGGTTCCTGGTGCTAATATGACAGCGCAAATCCATGAATTATGCCATCATCACTATTCTAATTAAAATTGACGGAATGCCTAAGAGAAGACTATTTACCCGTACACCAATCACCGAATGGATGAGGACAGAAGAAATTGTTGCAATTAAAGTCTTGCCACCTAATATTAAAGTTTCCAAAAATAGGAAGAAAGTTAATCGAATTCCATCAAAAGACGAATGCTTCATGCAAGCCAAAAAAAAAAAAAAAAATGCTCGATCGCCAAATATGTCAAAATGTTGTCCAAAGAGAGTTCCGGATGAATTCGATCCAACTATTTAACCTTGGATTTTCATATTCATTTTCTATTAATTGATGAAAAAAATTTGGCGGTCGTCAAAATATAACACATGCGATCATCAATTATATTTAGGCGATTCCGGATATATAATAAGCGACCTCAAAAATAAAGTTGTCAATGAACATTATATCGCGTGAAGATATGATACAATATAAAGTGGATGAACGTTACATACTATAGTGTTAGAGATATTATAAACTAAAAAATAACCTTCTTGTTTCTATGCCGGAAATCGAAATTCTTGAGTGATTTTGTAAAATACAACTTAAGCGATTCAACTTTGTAGTATCGGAATCAAACTCAATTATTTGTAATCCTAATATTAGCAACCGAATAGGTTATTAGCATATATATATATATATATATATATATATATATGCATGTATAAGTGATTTATCAATTCTTAAAGGTGGCTCTTAAAATTTATCTATATTAGTCATTTTGAAATATGTACTCATTTTCCCGTACATAATATTGTTAAAATCTTGTATTTCAACAACAAATTATTATTCATGAAGATCATATTACACCAAAAAGGTTATATTACATGAAGTGGATGAATATTATATATAGCATTAAAGACATTCCAAATTAAATGGGTAACACTATTGTTGATACTTCAACACTTCCAAATTGTTTGATAAACTTATTTATTAAGTATGCTGAGATCATAATCTTAAATATTATCAAAAATATTTCTCTATTTTGAGATTGCTCATCGTATAAAATAACTTAGGTGATTTCATATACATAATAGGCGATTAGAAATATTACATAGGCGACTATATCAATTCTTAAGGGCGAGCCTTAAAATTTATCTATTCTACTTATTCGAAATACTTACTCATTCTCGTATATAATTTTATTTAAAACAAGCATTGTAACAATAAAAAAAATACTCATGAACTTTATAATATTGGTCAAGCGATCCTCAGATATTACTCAAGGAATCGTCAAAGTATATCATAGGAGATCGTCAAATTTTAGCATAAGCGATCACTAAAATAGTTAATTAGAAGTTTTCATAATAAGAAGCTAATTGTCTCCACCGAATAAAAACTTCATTCTAATACGAAATAGTTAAGTACAGAAAAAGTGATCCTTGGCAACCTTTAAAATACAACATAGGCAACCTCTAAAATAAAATATAGGTGATCACTCAAAATATGACATCGGTCACGCGATCCTCAAATATAACCCAAGAGATAGTCAAAGTATAAGATAGGAGATCTTCAAAAATTTAGCATAGGAGAACATAAAAATAATTAGGCGTTTTCATATTAAAAAGCTAATTATATCCACTGAATAACAACAACAACATGCCCAGTATAATCCCATAAGTGGGGTCTGAGGAGGTGATATGCACGCAGACCTTACCCCCACCAAAGTAGAGAGGCTGTTTTCGAAAGATCCTCGACTAGTAAAAATATTTAGAATACAAGTTTGAAAACAAGGGGAATATCATCATGCTAACGAGAGAAATAAAAAGAAAGCATAGCCAAAATAAATAGATACAAAAGTAGAGATAAATAAAAGACTAATCTATACTGCATATAATCTAATAATGTCTAATAAGAGACAAAACACTCGACTACTGCCTAGCCTGCTCTCCTATCTAGGGTCATGTCCTCGGTGATTTGGATCTGGGCCATGTCCTGTCTAATCACCTCGGCCCAATTCTTCTTCGGTCTACCTCTAACTCTCCGTAGACCCAATACTGCCAAGTCACACCTCCTCACCGGGGCATCTCCAGTTCTCCTCTTGACATGACCGAACCATCGCAACCTTGCTTCTCGCATCTTCTCAGTCACTGGAGCCACGCCACCTTGTCACGAATGACTTCATTCTTAATCATATCCATCTAGGTGCCCACACATCCATCTAAGATATAGTTAATAAGAGATAGTTAAGTATAGAAAAGACGATCCTTAAAATATAACATAGGCGACCTTTAAAATACAATATAGGGTAAAATTGATAACTAGCCAGTTTTGGACGCCCTAAATGAGTTTTACCGACTGTTTCAGAATTAATTGAGAAATAACCAAATTACCCCGTGCACCCTTACAGCCTCTTGGTGCTATAAAACATTCAGACTAGCATAGTACAAACATATGATAATTTGAACTGAACTCCAGTAAACAAATCTGGAGTTTTGTTCAAAGTTTCAGAAAAATCTCAGAGTTTCATATTTTAAGTCCCAGTATTTTATACTGGGACTTTTGAACTAACACGTTTAAAATCCCAGTATTTTTACTGGGATTCATATTTAAGTGATCTCAGTATATAATACTGGAATTTTAAAATATTGTTCAAAAATTCCATTATAAAATACTAGGATTTTTTCAGATCTAGCTAGTCTTCAAAAAGTTTTGCACCGTTGGCTAATTTTAATTTAATGCGGTGCAAACGGGCTACAGGACTAAATTTTTACATACAACATAGGCGACCTCTAAAATACAACATATACGATCACTCAAAATATAACATTGGCCAGGCGATCCTCAAATATAACTTAAGAGATAGTAGATCGTCAAAAATTTAGCATAGGCGATCATCAATCAATTTACATAAATAAGTTTAAAATACCAACAAGTTTAATTCTAAACAAAAATTGAAAATTTTTATCCTTTCTAACAAATAGATTAGCAACTCAATAGCTTTTTTGCAATATCACGGGTTGAGCGTTTGGTACTTTTCTCTTCTTTATCCCATATAGACTTCATAATGAGTTATTCCCTAATTCGAGGTTGTTTTAAGTTTTGCTTCTTAGCTAAGCAGTCCATGTTTTCACTTTTACCAATATGTCTTATATCTCTACTACTTGTCGCTCCAACTTATTAAATTGTTCTGACGAATCAAAATTGACATTATCCTGTTCTTCATTGATTAATTCATCTTGTTCATTGCTCGGTTATTGCTCCTCACTATTCTATCCATGCTCGTCATATCCACATGGGCAATAATGCCATCGCAAGGACATAGAAGCTCTACATTCTCCAACTCATTCTTGAGTTGATCAATGGCTGTGTCATGTTCATCATTTAACTCTTCGAACATTTCTATCCATTTGCTATTTTTTCTTCGTATGAAGGCCTCAACATTGGAAGAAATGCATTAGAAAAAGCATATAGTCACTACTACAAATCAAACATTAAAAAAAAAGACGATCGAAAGACTAATTTTAAAGATTGTAGTTGTATAGTTAGGTGGTATATTTGAACTCTAGTAGAAACCTTGCTAACAACAGAATCAAATAAGCAATATTTGGCATTCACAATCTGTTAGTTCGGTGGCATATTTGGCATGTTATTGATTTTCTTTTGACTATTTATTTACATTTTTATAGAAAAATGTTAATTTAACTCAAAAAGTAATAAACAACTACCACGCCGGTCTTCCGCAAAATAAAGCAGAGCAGTATACCAGTTATTAAGCTTCTAGATCACTTCTCATATCACGAATATTTAGTCAAAGTCAATACAAAAAATTATTACCTCATTTAATAAAATACAATTGTTGTACCAATCTTGCGCCTTCACCTTAACCAATACATCTCGATGTCATCTCAAAATTCCTGGACTGACATTTGGACGCTCAGCTGATCTTGCACCAGGCTTCTTGCCATATATATCAATCACCTCGTATTGCCATACCTTCATCAAAAAATACCACAAGTAATAACCAAAATTATTAGTAGTAAAATTAAAAGAGTGAAAAGAACAATCTACTCCGCACAAATGCAGCAGATAAGCCAACTATTGTATATTTTACTGGCGTTTTCTCTGGTTTGTCTCTCTTGGAAATCTTTGCTGCTCTCTCAATTACTTTGCCCCATAAATCCCTTTTCAATTTTTAAAGTGTCCACTTGTAAACCTCTCGATCCCAAGGATATGAATAAAAGAAATCAAGAGATGCAGTGATAGTGAGGAAAATCCTCTCGCACATGCTTCTTTTCTTGGTCTGGTGCTAATATAATGGAGTGAAGAAGATATATAGTAGCATATCGACTCCTTTCCTCCATAGTAAAAGGTTTTTTTCCCTCAATTTTATAATGTTTATAAGCTCCTGGGCATACAAGCTCGATTTGTATAAAAAAATTAATATTCTATTAAAAAATTCTTTCTCGTCCTCAACTGTCTTTTTTATAAACTCCTCACTTGGGTATGGGCGACAGTTTAATACCGTAATTAAAGAAAATTCATTCAATTCCAGAATCGACTTACTCTAGTCCAAAAGCCAGAGCTCATTCTTCTTTTTTTTTTTTTCGATTTGTCAAAGTAGCAGGCAATGACATAAACCCCATGAAAGCAGCCAGAACTCCAAATTTTGTCCTCTAACTCTAGGAAGTGTCGAAAATTTGTCCTCTAACTCTAGGAAGTGTCGAAAACCAGCTTTCTTAATCATGTCAACTAGAATCCCATTTTTATTTGAAACTTCCTTTTAACTCTTCCAATAAATTTTCCATCTGACATCTAATTTTCACCCTACCGGGCATATTACCGGTATCACTAATCACAGTACGAAAGTTATAGTTCAACAAAATAGGAGGCTTTCCATTGTCTGAAGTAAATCCTGTCGATAAAAACATTGACTCGCTTAAGGAAAGCCAACAGATCGGTTATATAATTAAAGATTGCCCATACTAAATCGATATCGCTCAAACTAAACACAATCACTTACCTCTTCTTCGACCCTTCCAGCCTCGTATCCCTCAGCATCTTGTACTCCTTGGTGCTCAAAGCTAGATGGCTCCATTGGACTTCTTGGATTGAACTATATTCAAAATTTATAAATATTAAGGATGAAAAAGGATTAAAAACTCAATCTCAAAATCTCATATACCTTTATATTATTGTCATCATTGTTGTTGTTCATAGATGAGATCTCCAGTTCTTTGGTTTCACCGTGGCCGGCAGCTTCATAACCAATTTTAGCTATTTCATCGAATCTCGTCGATGCTTGGCTGCCTACGTCCGTTTTTGTCATTTCAACTTCCTATCAACAGCAAAAATCGATAGGAAAATACTCAGAGTCCCAATTTGTTTATCATAGTTTGGCTTGATACAAAGTTTAATCAAGAAAGTAAGACTTTTGAAACTTGTGGTCTAAAAAAAGCCATAGATATTTGTATGACTATAAATGAGTGAAAAAGTAAGTTTTAACTTAAATTGTTGCCAAATTTAGAAATATGACAATCTTTTTAGGACGTACTAATAAGGAAAGTATGACATATAAAATGGGATGGAGGGAATAATATGTAATAAAAAGGGTCTGCACTTGTTTGTACAAAATCTGGACAAACAGGATGATGAATAGTTTTTTTTTTAAAAAAAAAAAAAAAGAACAGTAAGAGATAAAAAATTTTAATGTATATGTCCAGCAGCGAACATGAATGAAGCTGACACTATGACTAAAGGACAAGCTCTTTGACCATCCCTGATGGCATGTTACTCCCTCCATTCCACTTTATGTGTCATAGTTTGACTTGACATAAAGTTTAAGAAATAAAGAAAGACTTTTGAAACTTGTGGTGTAAAATAAGTCAAAGATGTTTGTGTCGTTATAAATCATTTCAGTAATGACAAAACTGTAATATTAGAATTAAATTATTACCAAATTTAGAATACTGTCATTCTTTTTAGTGCCGACCAATAAGGAGATATTGCTACATAAATTGGAACGGATGGAGTAAAAAATTAAGTAATCATGTTCACACACATAAACCCTCAATCAAGTAGTCGAGCTATCCTGCAAAC
Source organism: Petunia x hybrida (assembly GCA_037355625.1). Taxonomy (NCBI): domain Eukaryota; kingdom Viridiplantae; phylum Streptophyta; class Magnoliopsida; order Solanales; family Solanaceae; genus Petunia; species Petunia x hybrida. Next base: position 1,873,419 of record JBBBVM010000027.1, on the reverse strand, counting down.
TTTGCACCATTTCCAAACTTACTACCTGTTTGATATTTAATATAGTCATAATTAGCTGATTCCAGCACCAAACTAGTCGAGTTCTGACCATTGCTATGTGAACCTTTTTTTCCTAATATATCCGAACCCATCACATTATATTTAACTTTAAACTCTAATTATATGTTGTTTACACAAGATTGAATTTTTCCGTTGTGAAACATAATTGTCATGTAAAGGACAGATAAAGAATTGAAAATGAAATTAGGTGGAGACGGAAACATCGTAGGTGAATACAAATATATATATATATATATATATATATATATTATATTGTGCACAACTGCTTCCTTCAACAAAAAAATCAAGTCAAAATCATAATTTCTGGATAAAACTCTAACCAAAAAGTTGTAAAAATTAAAAAAAAAAATATCCAAAAAGAGTTGAATACAAAGAATCACATATAAGTGAACTAATCAAAAAAAGTTTCTTGAGCAAAGGAAACACGAGAGTTGTTTGTTGAAAGTCCAATAAGTTAAGGGAGGTTACAAAAATATCCATCAAAATTAAAATATTTACTCATCTCTACCCATAAGTTTCATATTTATAAGTCCTATCAATAAACTATTTACATGTCCTACCCATCTAGACTTGTATACTATTATTTATGCAGTATACTTTAAAGGTATACACTCATATCTATACTTGTATACTACTATTATTTATGCAGTATACCTTAAATGTATACATCCATAAGGTATAACAAAGATATACAGTAATAAATAGGTAGGTTGGGTAAATACTTTTAATTTTATGGATAGTGTAACTTTTAATGGATAGAACTTATAAATACTTTAAATTTCATGGACATATAGTGTAAAAACCTATAAGTTAATCGGTCTTTCTTATTCTCCAAGAAGAACAAGTAATGAAGGGTTAAGGCTTTAATATAAATAAGTGTTTTTATTTTTGTTATTTACAGTTTAGTCTTTCAATAGACACATCAATCTGCCAACTAAGCAAATAAAGAATAAAATAATTAAAAAAGAAATTAGAGGGTCATAGACCTATATTGGATTTGTAGAGAGCCTTTTTAACCAATTTTCTCTATTATTATTTGTTAAAGGATGTTGTCTAATGAATCTCTTCTAACAGGAATTAAATAGTACGGGCAATTCACAAAACTATACAAACTAACACTCTTTGCAATTCACAAAACTATACAAACTAACACTCTTTCTTACACTAAAATGTCAACATTTTTCCATTTTCCAAACATAGCAATACTTTTTTTCAAAACATAGCAAACACATAAAAGAGTAGACAAAACCCTAAAATTCACTCCCTACACTCACTTGCCAATAGTCCAGCCGCCGCCCCCCCCCCCCACCCTCCCCCGTCTGCCCTTCCGGCGCCGGCAACCACTGCTGGTTGCTGGAATTTTTTTTTTCCATTTTTTTTGTATAGTTTTGTATGTTCTTTGTATATAATGTGTATACTTGATGTATTTCCATTGTATATACATGACATACAACAAACATACAAAGTCTATACGCTTGCCATATAAAATCTACACAACAAATAACCACCAAAATCCTAGCCGCCGCAGATCCGCCACACTGGAAATAAGTGTATATACTTTGTATGTATGTTGTATATCCACTGTATATACATAACATACAACACACATACAAAGCCTATACACTTGTCATACAACCCGCAAACACCAAACACACACACCATACACCACCGTGGTTCCGCCTTATCCCACCGGAAAATTCAAAAACGAAAAAAAGCTGAACAAATCAGTTGCTCCACCGGATCTCCACCAGAACAGCCACCAAATCCACAAACACCAAACATACTCCAGCACCACCGCAATGTACCACCGGAAAAATAAAAAGAAAAGAAAAACAGAAGAATAACAACCAGATCTGTTTAGCATCGGGGTGGGGAAGGGAGGAGGACGTCGGGATCGTGGTGGGGAAGAGAGAAAGACGATGGGGATGGGGGTAGGGGCCTCGCCGGCGACAGGGAGGCCTGGGCGGCGGCAGGGAAGGGGATAGAAGAGAGAGAGGAGTGAGGGAAATGTTAGGGTTAGGGTTTTGTTTGATATGCTATGTTTGGTAGCATTTGAAAAAGTATTGCTATGTTTGGTAAATGTGTAAAATGTTGCTATGTTTTTTAAAAAAAGTCCCTAAATTGACATAGAGGGTAATTTGTCCAAATAGTACTGTCTTTAAAGATCATGAATCTAATACCAAAGTAGAAGGGGAAAATATTTTTAAAAAAAATACGGACAAGAGATACGAAGATATGAATAATGGATATAATCTACTAGTATGTATAGGATTTAAAGGAAATGTGCAGCTAATATTCTCTCCATTTTATTTTATGTGTCATAGTATGACAACGGAGTTTAAAAAATAAAATAAGACTTTTAGAATTTGTTGTCTAAAGTAAGTTATAAATATTTGTATGATTGTGAATTAATTCATTAATGATAAAGTAGTAATTTTAATTTTTTTTATATATATTTACAAAGTTACCATTCTATGTTAAACAAATTAATAAGGAAATGAAATTTAAACTTGAAATAGATGATGTAGCAGAATTAATAGGAAATAAATGCATTATATCGCTAAAATCTAATACGATAGATCCAGAAGAATATGCTAAATTATCAGAGAAGTTTATCAACAAAGAAATATTCTAGCCTAACACATATTTAATGTATATGACTATGTATACAAATATAAAAGGACAAACTTCAGTAAGATTCATAGTATACCCTAATAACAGAATTGATCAGCCCAAATCTCCTTAGTAATTTTTACATAAAAGTACAAGTTTTAGAGCTTAATTACCAAACATAGCAACATTTTAGAAAAATAATCCTATATAGAGAAAAACACAAGTTAATTACAAATATAGCAAAAACATAGCAATATTTTCCCTTAACATACCAAACCCTTACATTCTTCCTCCCATTTCCCGCACTATTACTTTTGCTCCCCCTATTTCTCCCTATTTCACTTTTTCTCCCACTATTTCCCCCAATTTCATTTTTATTCCTATTATTTCCCCCAATTTTACTTTTCCTTATCCCATCCTCGATGTATCTCGTTGTATCTCACCGTATCTCAACCGTTTCTGCACCGTTTCAACTGTTTCTACAGCACCGTATCTCAACCGTTTCTGCACCGTTTCAACTGTTTCTGCAGCACCGTATCTCAACCGTTTCTGCACCGTTTCAACTGTTTCTACAGCATCGTATCTCAACCGTTTCTGCACCGTTTCAACTGTTTCTGCAGCACCGTATCTAACTGTTTCTGCACCGTTTCAACTGTTTCTGCAGCACCGTATCTAACTGTTTCAGCAACGTGTCTGACTGTTTCTGCACCGTTTCAACTGTTTCTGCATCACCGTATCTGACTGTTTCTGCACCGTTTCAACTATTTCTAATTGTTTCTATACCGTTTCAGGTTGTTTTAGCACTGTATCTAATTATTTTTGCACCATTTCAGCGCCGTGACAGCGTTGTTTCAGCACTATTTTAGACTGTTTCAACACCGTTTCAAGTTGTTTTAGCACTGTATCAAAATATTCCTGCACCGTTTCAGGTTGTTTCAGCACTATATCTAAATATTTTCTGCACTGTTTCAGGTTGTTTCATCGCTGTTTCAGACCGTTTCTGACTGTTTCAGCGTTGTATCTCACTGTATCTGCTCTATTTTTGTTCAGTATCTAATCGTATCTCGCTGTATTTGCGTTGTATCTAGCTATTTCTAAACTATTTCAGCATTGTTTCAGCACTGTTTCAGCATTGTTTCAGCACCGTTTCAGACAAATTCAACACCGTTTCAGACTGTTTCAATGCCGTTTCAAACTGTTTCAATAGCCGTTTCAAACTGTTTTAGCACTTTTCAAGTTGTTTCAGCAGTGTTCATACCATACATATCGAAAACAAACAGAAACAGAGACACACACAAACTACTGTAATAATTTTTGAAATAGATCGGTACACATACATACACAAAAAACAGATCCGTCATTTTGTCTGATGCTCCTAACAAAGAACAGATCAAAAATACAAAGAACAGAGGCGGTGGTGAAACACCAACTCCACCACCGCGTGAATAAACAAACAGAGAAAACATAGCAGCAACAGTAGATATCCAAACCAGACCAAAAATAATATTTCAAAATAGACAGAAAATAAAATGAAAATTGAGTTAATTCCGTTTCTAAGAGGACTAATGGCAGTTTCTTGGCATGGTTGACTTTTCTTCTCTTTTCATCTAACTAGTATTTGTCCTTTGTGTAATCACTTTACGTATACTTTACACATTTGACACTTCTATTCATCTAGTCCTTTGTGTAATCACTTTACATGTACTCTTGTCTCCACTGTGTAATCACTGCCTCATCTTCATTGATTTTCCACCAATGCTTGTTGCACTCACATTGAAATCGATATTTAGTTGTGTAAATCACTTAGAAATTATTTGACGGCACACCAGTTCTTCCAGTAGCAACAAGGCGTTGGACTTGGCAACCAGATCCTAATGCTTGTTTGCTGTTATTCTAGCCGTTTTCCACTTCCAATGAACCCGCAACATCAGATATTAACGGACCGGCGAGCGGCCGGAGAGAATCGGCGTCGGATGAGGCAGAAAAGAGTTTAGTGTTGTGGTGTAGGGATTTGATACCACTGTTTTGGCCAGATCTAAGCCAAAAGAAGCATTTTCAAGGGTAATGGATTTCGGATCTGGGAAGTATGGGTCAAGATGAGTTCGGGAAGGTATGCTTTGGTATTTACGGTGGACCGCTGGCGGAGCTGCGGTGGCGACTGGTGGATCTCTTTTCCGATGAGCCATGGGAATTATACAAAGATTTGACCAGCTTTGAGGAGCTAATAGGGGTGGAGTGAACAAATGAGAAAATAAACTTTATATAGTTAGGGTTTTGAAAAATGTTCTAGAAAAAATATTGATATGTGTTGTAATTTATAAAATATTGCTATTTTTATGTAATATAGAAGGTAAATTTGTATATATGTGTAAAAAACCCATCTCCTTATTATATTGGTTTTTTATACTATATACCCATAAAATTCAAAGTATTTACAAGTCCTACCCATTAAAATTTAACTACCCATAAAATTAAAAGTATTTACCTAACCTACCCCTTTACTATTGTATATCTTTATTATACCTTATGGGTATATACCTTTAAGGTATACTGCATAAATAATAATATACAAGTCTAGATATGAGTGTATACTTTTAAGGTATACTGCATAATTAATAGTATATAATTAAGTCTAGATGGGTAGGACATGTAAATAGCTTATGGGTAGGGCTTGTAAATATGAAACTTATGGATAGAGGTGGATAAATATTTTAGTTTTGATGGATATTTTCGTAAACCTCTAATATTATATCTCGTTGGCCCATATTATTATTCCTAAAGCTTGAGGGGTGAGTTTGGTATGAAGCAAAATATTTTTTTTCGAAAAAATAGTTTTCAATTTATTATGTATGTTGTTGACTTAAAATTTTTGGAAAATAATTTTCATAGCATTTTCCACCCACCCAATCCCCACCTCATACCTCCAACCTACCTTACACCCGGCCAACCCCTCGCCACCCACCCACCCCGCCCAAGGGTGGATATATATGGGAGGGTAGGGGAGCCACGGCATCCAGTAGCTTCGGTCGAAACTTTGTATAATTGAGAAATCTGATTATATACATAATAAAAGTTAGTGTATACGTTAGGTATAAATGATGAGAAAAATTGTATATATTAATACATCGTTTTTACATACTGTATATTAGTTTCTTCTATACTGGTTACAAAAAGTAAGAGCTATTAAAAAACTAGGAGAGGGAGTTGACTGGCTATTTTAAGAATTATCTCTTAAATAACTTAAGTGTGCTCTCTCTAATAAGTAGAACTTTTTTATGAGACACAAATTCAACATGGTATCATAGCTTCCACGGCCCTAGCAGCATCTTCTGCATTCTCAAAGTTTACAAATGCAATCACTTGGACTTTCCATCTTCATCCGTCCTAACGGAAACACTAATAAGGGTACAAATTTTGCTGAAGATTTTCTTCACATCTTCGTCTAAGGTTGACTCAAACAAATTTTTCACAAAGACATTGGTATTGTTTCATCCACATCCATTTCTCTTTTTTTTCTTACGAACAAACAGTCCTACATATATTTGCTTATCATTCAGCAGCTTACCATCTAGTTTGTCAAGAGCTTTTTGAGCAGCTTCTTCACTGTCATACTGCACAAGCCATATCCCTTGGATTGGCCGATGAATCCACAGCTACCTTACAAGAGAGAATGTTTTCAAATGCAGAAAATGTATCAGGTAGAGCTTTATGGTCAGACCATCATCCAGTGACAATGAAGCCAACTGACCAACAAGATTACTAAACTACTAAGAAACATTCCTCAAAACATTCATAGCCTCAGCAATCTTGGTTTTAGCGTTTCACGCGACACAAGTCTCACTGCCTATATTAAAAATGACTTTCACGTGTTTGGCCCTTGAAAAAAGAATGACGCCCACACATAAGGGGCATATTGAAGAGACAATTAAATAAATTTAACGTGTTCTCTCTAATAGTTTAAGTTTTTAGTTGAGATGGTCACACAACTTCAATACCTTCACTCAAATCCAAGCAACTTAGTTTAAACTGCAGCTTTACTATCATTTGTAGACTATATTATTTTTCTAATTTTTTTTTCTCTCTTCTTTTTTTCTTATTTGATTTTTCTAAAATCCGCATAAGTTAATTAACAATAAACTCCAAGTTAAGATTAAAGGATACCCAAAAAAAGCTTCTAATTTTTCCTCCTCCGTCCTCTCCAGCAAAGATTTACCCTCCAAACACCCAATTATATATCTATGAATTAGAATTGCGCTTGCACAGCTTCATTATATCCAAACTAATTTTTTTTTTCTTTTTTAAAAAAGGGTAAGCTAGAAAATCGAGAAGGAACTGCTCTAAAAAATAATTAATCGTGATTAAGAGATAAGAGTGTATATTTATTGATTGGTTATAAACATCTAGTGATATACTTCTTACCCTAATAAACTAGTTGATCAAACTAGTGACCCAAGAACAGATAATGACCAAGTCCACCAGTTTTCAGTGATGAATCCGGCATGGCCCATGGAATTCCTACTTAGAGTTAAAAATCTCAAAAAACACTCAAGTAGGCGTTTATAGACATAACGTCAACAAAATATCATTTAATTGCATCTACTGAAAATAAATTTGTAAATCAATCTTTTTGGTTTCCAGTTTTGTATGTTATTCCAACTTCAATGTTAATAGAGAATCTGAAATTGAAGAACTTGCTCGAGGAGTACTTTAAGTGAAATATTGGTTCTCACACAAAGATTTTTAACTTTTTCTCCAAGTGCATCTTATATCAGCAACCAAATACTCGTTTTTTCAACTTCAACTTCAATACTTTGTTTCAAATTTCAACCAAATATTGACCAAACGGGTGAGCATTTTGGAATAAGCAGAAAAAAGTACAAGAAGTTGAAAATTAGATGTCAAAAACAAATCGTTCTTCAGGAAACTTATTTGCATTTCATTGAACATGAGTGGAAAACATAATGCTTGTTTTAAACATCAATGCCCCTGTAATTTTCTACCAGTCAACAAGGATTCTTTTCATTTCACCAATGAGCTCCTGCATTTGTTCCCTACTATGCAAGGGAAAGGGATAAACACATGCACAATCCAACTGTCCATCCGTAATCATGTCGAATATGGCAATAGAAGGGCCTATCCCATGCACGGAAGCACAGCCAATAAAGTCTTCTAATCCTATTTCCTGATGCATTGAGCTGTAAGTATTGATCACGGGGTCTTCAAACACAGAGATCAGAGCAGTTCTCAGTGAAGAGGCGGGCGTTAAGCCAGGATTATCAATGGCCCTGCACATAAGGAAATTGAGGTCTCCCAAGTCTGAAAAATGCTTGTTGTTGTTCTTGGCATTTATAAAGGACGTGTAACTTCTCTTAGCCAACCTCCATAAATCTTCTCCTCCCTTAATTTCATGTGTGTTCAAGATAGCAGAATGATAAAAGCCTGCATGATTAGGTCATCATAGTAACATACTCTGTGCAGTAAACATCTTTTTGATACAACAATAGGAATTTAAACAAGAGAATTTCAGGAGTGGTGAGTTCAATGAAATGTAAGAGTAACCACATGGTATGCTGCCCAAGTACTAAAGTAAAAGGTTAGTGAGATGTTTACAACAGAATAGGGGTAATTTTGAGCTTTTCTCAAGTACATGGATGAAGTGCAATAACTTGCAAGTCACATAGAGCAACTTTGTTATTTACTTGAAGAAATTTGTAGTGAACCGACTAATTCATGCATTAATTGCGAAGAATGTTGTTAATGAGTTTATAGATTGAAGGGGCTCTTTTATCTAATGGACTAGTCTTTTGGTTGCCCTCTCCAGTCCATTCCATAACAACGTGTTGACCATTACGTTGAGGCTGCAAATCAAAGTGGTGTTCCGGGAGAGTACTAGGAGTGATGGCCTAAGTCCTGGAAGTGTGCTAGCCATGACGAGCAGGACGACATAAGAGCTGACCTTGACTCAGGAGGGATGCTGGGCATGCCGATTGGTAGGCACTGAGAGTGAGACGAATTGTAGCCATTGGGGCGGAAAAGAAAAGAAAAAATAAGAAGTGATGCTAGGCATGACCAACTGAGCCAGATACCTGCCAAGAGTAGTGACTAGGCCTGGGCATCGAGCGAGCGAGCCGAGCCCGAGCCGAGCCCAACCGAGCTTACTATGTTACCGAGTCGAGCCGAGCCTGAGCCGAGCCGAACCGAGCTTTAAACTATACCGAGCCGAGCCGAGCTCGAGCCGAGCTCAACCGAGCTTTGCTAGAGTTTGACCGAGCCCGAGCCGAGCCCGAGCTGACTCTTTTTCTTTTGTGTCCTCATACTTAATAATATAAAAAATAATATTTATTTTTTTTTCATCATAATCATTAAAAAAAACAGTTTTAGAGATGATGTTAAAAATATGATAAGTAGTTAAAAACAGTTTTATTCTAAAGTCTTTGCTTAAAACTTTGATACATCATAAGAAATAAAATAATAACAATTTTATACTCTAAGCTTCTAAGCTAGACAAAGATTCTTCATCACTGGAAACAAAATCAACATCGAACACCAGGTTTTGACTTCTTGTTTCAGCATCTAGCCAATCTTTTAAAACTACACACATTTCTATTGAAGTTGCTGTCATTGAGTGTCTTGTGTCTCCTAATACTCTTCGACCTGCAGAAAAAAGCAGATTCCGATGCTACAGTAGACACCGGAGGAGTTAACAAATCTCGGGCCATGGTAGAGAAAATTGGATATGATTTTTGCCAATTTTTCCACCAGTCCAAAATATCAAAATTGTCTGCATCATGCACTTGTTCACTGTTTAAAAATAAATTTAATTCTGTATTTATAGCCATATCACTTGAAGCAGCAGCTCTCTTTTTATTACTAATAATTTGTGCTAGAGGATCATTATTTGCACTGGAAACAATAGAAGATACACTTGAAGTAGATGATCTTTCTAATTTATTATTTATTGTACTATTATAATTGGAGATTTTCTTTCACCAACAATATTGCGTTAGTAAATATTTTCATGACTTTTTTAAGCTTGTGTGATTAATTTAATACACATTTTTTTCTATGATTATTTTAGATCCTATTAATATATATTTTATTTTTGGTGAGAAATTCAATATTATGGTTATAATTTTACCATGTTAATAATTAAATGGTTAAATTAAAAATATGAATTGCATTTGATTTTTAGTATCAGCTATTTAGTAGGCTTAACCTTTACATTATGAGAAAATAAATTTGCTTATGTCAAATAAATAAGGATAAGAGTACAAGTTTATCAATTGTTAATTATATTAATATTAAGTAGACTTCAAATTAGTAATTGAGACTAATGAATGAAAGTTATATTTTAAAGAGAAAATTACATAATAAATCAAGTTAACCGAGCCGAGCCGAGCCAGCTCTGTCGAGCCGAGCTTTGACCGAGCCGAGCTTGACCGAGCTTTGACCGAGCCGAGCCGAACCGAGCCAAACTTTGAATAAAACCGAGCCGAGCCCGAGCCGAGCCTCTTTTCAAAATGAGCCGAGCCGAGCCGAGCTAAAGGCAATCGAGCCGAGCCGAGTTCCGAGCTGGCTCAGCTCTATGCCCAGGCCTAGTAGTGACCTAGATCCAAGAAGTGGTACAAATATGACCAATAAGATTGTTGGTCCTCGAGTTGGGGCGGATGTTGTGAAACCAATCGAGTCCATCATTGACTGCAAAACTGCATAGGCTCTAGCTTTTAAGGTTAAATTCTCCTACTGAGTCTACTACTTCCTCTATTCCCTAGTATTGGTTCAAGTTGACTTTTAAAGTTATACTAGCATTTTGGATAATTTTCTGTTTATGTAGTATTTCTAGAATGTCCAATCCACTATATAGCAATATTTATATCAATTTCATTAATTTATTTGTTTTATGATGAAATCTCACATAATTTAGCCCTAAAAGTGGCTTTGTCCAGAGTTCAACTTGACCTTTAAAAGTTAAACTAGGCAAAAATCATGGGGCAGAGAGAGTAACTAAACACTTGCAATAATAATCTTTCTACAGTTGAAATCCATGGACAAGAAAAGTGGCAAAAACAATGAAAAATAAACAGTGAATAACTTATGGAAGTTGAATGAACCTGGAAAATCAGGGTTAAGCACTGGATCAAGAATTGAGCGGCAGTCAATAAGGGTTGTGACTGCATACTTTTCGCATTGATAATCAGGTAGACGTTTTGAGGAATGAGCTGCAATTAATCCAGCGGCAGCCAACACACCACACAGTTTTATACCTCTTGTTTTGCACTCCTGCCAAAAATCATACTTAAGTTATCTCCTAGTATTCCTTTTTAGACCAAAAGTTAGCAAAACTAAATGTCTCCAATTCAAACTTTCGGAATTATCACCTTTTGTAGAGAGTATTTTATTATACCAGATGGTTAAAAAAAAAAAAAAAGTTACTAATGACCAAGCATATATTTAGTCGGTAAGTCGTAATAATCAACCTATTTTCAGGTTACCAATTCACACTTAGAAATCTACTTTAAGATAAATTGATTGTTATCATCATCTTACATTATCAGTTTATAAAAATTAAACCATTATAAAAACTCACTAGTGATTTAGAGCCTAATGTGCCTAATTGAATCACTTGAAGAAACGGCCAACGCCAAAATCCAAGGCCTTGTCCAACTAAAGCTTACATTTCAACAATTGTTTTATTGACATACTCTCTATTTCACATGTGACATGTATAACTATTTTTTGATAACTAGTACATGCAGATTTATGCGTATACTCGATTAGGCACATAGGCTCTAAATCACGTGAAGAGTACAGTACTTTGCATTCATCGATTCATCGATGGCCACAAACTTTTAACCTATATGCAAAATTGGGACCAAAGAAGTTTTTACTGAATTGAATACCTTTGCAAAACTTTTCAAAAATGAAACCAAGACTTCGTTTAACTTAGCAATTTAACTGTGACGCTAGAATATCTTTTTTCATATATTTTTAAAACTATAAAACAAAATTAATAAATGTGTAGATAAAAATACACCACCTGTAATTCTCTTATAATTACAGGGATACGAGTCCAGCTAGAAGTGATTAGACTTACCCTACAAGTCACCAGGCAATGAGGATATACGCTTGCCCCATAGCCACAGCCGTTCATCAGGCATAGGCCCAGGGACATAAAGCATATATCCTGCCGCCTTAGATTTACAGTCTCCTAGTTAGGGTTAATTAGTATCACCGCCTTGAACAAACAGGCACATGGCCTATAGACATTGTATTTTACCATAATTAAGACATGAGTAAACCTATAACTATAAATACCTTATTGTATTAATCATCAAGCGATTCTCCAAGAATCCACTCATTCAAAGAACAAAATTTTTATTTTCTATGTTTTAATCATCTTTCCATTGTATTTACTTTATTGCTTGTGCCCTTTATGATTTATCTGTTTAACATATTGGAAAATATTTTAGGCATAAACAGTTTGGCGTCCACCATGGAGCCCAGACAATAGTCAGTGTTTACGAAGGAATAGTTCGATCATGTCAAACGGTGACGGCGACCTTCCACACAACACGGCTCATACAGCCGACGATGCCTTTAAGGATTCCAGTGAACCCGATAGGCAACCGAAGGACGCGCCCGAGGGACCAATTCCCGTTGAAATCGATGATGATGATGCACCATATGGAAGCCCCGCTAAGGCCAGCAACAAGCTTGAAGATGTCCACGCTAATTTCCTCAAAGCGCAGGAGGAGCAGACTAATTAGAACTCGGCTATCATGGCCGAAACTTTGGCCAAACATCTGGAAGCTCTCTTTGTCGGTTCATTCGCGAGGCCAGGATCCCCACGAGGATCGGAGCCCGTAGGTAACTCTCCCACTAAGGCTGTCTAATAGCCCGGTTTGGGCCGGGCCGAACCGGACCGGACCGGAAACCGGTCCGGACCGGACCGGACCGGCTCAAACCGGGCCAAATATAAAAAAAAAAAAAACGACCCGGTTTCGGTCCGGCACGTCCAAAATGGACCGGACGAACCGGACCAAAATGGACCGGAAACCGACCGGACCGGACCGGAACCGGACCGGACCGGACACTGATGGGCTTAGCCAAAACTAGCCGTTGGGCAACGGCTATTTCACTTTTGGCCGTTGCCCCAACGGCCAAAAACGGCTATTTTGGCCCCCCCACCCCCCTAGGGCGCCCCCATACCCCCCCTATCTATTTTTTCTATAAATACCATCATTTTTCATCAATTTATTCACAATTTCTCTAATATTCTCTCTAAATTTCTATCAATCTCTCTTATTTCTACAAAAGGCTATTTGCTAAATTGCATACTAAAAAATATTTGGAGTAAAGTGGAAATATTGTTCGGTGCGGTTCCGGTCAAGTTTCAATTTTCACTTCCTAAGTTCTACATTCTAAGTTCACGATATCAAGTAAACTCGTTCTTACTTTTTATTATCTATTTTATTTTTGTGCAATATTATTGTTTGTAGCATATTTTAGTAATTTGTTTGAAGCATATTTTAGTAATTATAAAAAATGTCTGGAATTTTGAGATCAATTACTAGGCGTACGGGTAGCGGTCGTAGATCAAGTGCTTCTAACCGGGGGGGGATGATGATAGACGTAGTCGTGCTTTAGGTAAAAGACCAGTTGGTACTTCTAGCGCTCCTTCTCTTCTAGATGATTTTACTCAGGAAGAGGACTCGCAATTTTTGCATGATATAAATGTTGGTGCACCACTAGATAATGATATGTTAGAGACACAATATGAAGAGTTTACCGAAGGGGCTAATTTAGATGAAACACCCACTAGTCAATTTCACGGCGAACAACATGAAGAAACTGAATTACCACCTATGCCTCCTAGTAGAGAACGATATGCACGACCCGAAAGATCGGATGTGTGGCTATTTATGACTAAAGATATTCCGGCTCAGAAAGCTAAATGTAATCTTTGTAAAAAAGTTTGGGAATTTAAAACCGGCAGCCATAATAGTGGGACGGGAAAGTTGAGAACACACTTAGAAAACCATCATAAGGAAAAATGGGAAGCAAGGGCGGGTGGCCCTCGTTCAGGGAATAGAATGGCTCCATCGCAAGGTAGTGGAATCCAACAGGAAATTAACCCAGTGACGGGGGGGCTTTTGCATTATGATAAAAAGAAAGATAGGGAACAAATGGCAAAAATGATTGCGGTAGAGTGCTTACCTTTTACATTTGCTTCTTGTCAAGGTTTTATTCGTTATATTCAAACCGTATATAATCCATCTTTTCAAGGTTTTCCAAAAACTACGGTTAGAACTGATATTATAAAATTTAAAAATGAATATAGACAATATTTACGATATATATTTTATCACTTTGATTGTAGAGTTTGTCTTACTTCTGATTTGGGTCGTGGTGTAAATGGGTATGAGTATTTAACAGTTACTTGTCATTGGATAGATCTTAATTGGGTAATGCAAAAAAGAATTTTAGCATATTCTGCTGTCGATGAACCACACACGGGAAATTTTATTAAGGGAGAAGTTTCGGATATTTGTAAGGCGTATTATCTTAGTGATAAAGTTTTAAGTATAACTCTTGATAATGCAGCAAACAATGATTATGCTATTACTAAGTTAATACCCGCATTGCATCCCCCTTTTGAAGAATTGTTTCATGTTAGATGTGCATGTCATATATATAATTTAGTTGTAAAAGATGGACTTAAGTTATTTGATCCTACTATTATGAAGGTTAGACTCGCAATTAGTTATATTTTTAAATCTAAAAAACCGGATAGATGGAGGGTTCAACGAGCTTGATGTTTATTTACTTCATGCTTGCAAGGATGTTGATTATTTTAGAAGCGATGAACTACTGCCATTTTGGAGGGATCAACAAGCACAGTTTCCAATTTTAGCAAAAATGGCGCGGGATATTCTAACTATTCAAGCATCATCTGTTGCTTCAGAAAGCGCGTTTAGCCAAGGAAGATTACAAATTGGAGATCATAGACATTCATTGAAGGAAGAAGCAATGGAGACGGCCGTATTATTCAGAGATTGGATTAGATCGGAGCGAAGAAATTTTGGATTTGCAGAAGATAAAGTAGCCGATTCAGAAGCATCATCAGAAATTTTATCAGGCGATGGAAGTTTGGACAATGAAACTGAATATGAACAAGATGACTCTTTGCCACCGGTTCCTCCAGAGGTGCCAGACGAAATTATTCAGAAAATGAGAAGTTTTTTTATTAATATGTAGTTTTTGCAATTTAATATCTATGTACTTTGCAAAAAATCAACCATTATCCATTATTCAATAAAATGCGTTACGCCTTGCTATTAAGTAAATCCTTTGTTATATTCTCAAGTGTCCTTTGCTATTAAGTTTCCTCTTTGCAATTCAATACTAAAATACTAAATACTAAAATACTAAATACTAAAATACTAAAAACTAAATACTAAATACTAAATACTAAAAACTAAAATACTAAAATACTAAATACTAAAAACTAAAATACTAAAATATTAAATACTATTATACTACTAACTTAGTATTAAGTTTGAAAAATAACAAGTTATTAAGTTATACTAGATTACTAAGTTTTATAAAAAAACTACTCAATTATACTTTTATAATACTAAAATACTACATTACATAAATATTTTAATACTAGATTACTAGTATTATATAAAAGTTATTACATAAAACTAAAATTTAAACAAAACAAATAACCAAAAAACAAAAAACAAAAAAAAAAAAATAAAGAAAACGACAAAACCGGGCCGGACCGGACCGGACCGGAACCGGACCGGACCGGAACCGGACCGGACCGGAACCGGACCGGACCGGCCCACTTCAAATTTATGTCCAAATCCGCTCCATTTTGAAAAATAGCCGTTGGCAACGGCCATAAACGGCTATTTTTCCCACCCCCACACCCATAAACGCCCCTACAACCCTCCCCTACCTATTTTGCCTATAAATACTCCCATATTTCATCAAATTAATAACAATTCAATATTTTCTATTCATTTCTCTTAAAAAAAAAGCTATTTTATTAAATTTTCTATCAACATGGCTGCAAATGCAAATCAAGTTCAAGGTGCTACTAACGTAGGTCCGTCTGCTGCTCCAAAAAGAACTAAACGATCCGAAGTTTGGGAATTTATCACAAAAAATAATGATACCGGCAAAGCTCAATGTACTCTTTGTCAGAAAGTTTGGAATTGGGAAGATGGAACAAATACTGGAGGGACAATGAGGTTTAAGACCCACTTGGAAAACCAACATGACCCCGAATGGGCAGCTCGTGCTGGTGGCAAATATCTGCAACCACGTGATGACTGATGATTGAGTTGAGTCAGTGTTGAGTCGATGAACTTGAAAATTTATGTATTTTTCTAATTTCTAGTCTATTTTCATGTTTTTATTTTTCTAATTATGCATTTTCATTTTCCAACGTAATGTAATGTGTGTATTGTTGAATAATATATGTGTTTTGTGTTTTTTATTTAGATTTTAGTATTTTAAAAAATAAAAAATTTAATTTAAAACAAAAAAAAAAAATAATTAACGAACCGAACCGAACCGGATCAAACCGGACCGGGACCGGTACAATATCCGGCTGCCGGTTCCGGTTCCGATCCGGCATTGGTGCAATTGCACCGGTGCACCGGACCGGAACCGGGCCGGTGTCGGATTTTTTTTGCCTACACAACACCGGACCGGACCGGACCGGACGAGCCGAACCGGAACCGGACCGGACCGGGTCAATAGACAGCCTTATCTCCCACTTCTGTACGCAGATGAAGGATCAACATAGAGACCGCCCCAAGGAGTTCAACAATGGCCAACAATCTAGGGCTCAAGAGAACACCTATTATCCAAGATATACTCAAGGAATTGAAGGTGATCCACGACCGGATTCGTACTCCATCCCAGGTCACCGCCATCGACAAGCAGAGGTTCTTCAAGCATACATACAAGGCGAGCGCTGCACCAGTGCGCATACCCAAGCACTTCTGCATGCCGGATAACCTTAAGTACGATGGGACCATCGACCCAAACGAGCACACAGCCGCATACTATATGGCAGTCAAGAATAATGAGATCACGGAGGAAGAAACCCAGTCTGCCTGATAAAGAGGTTCGGTTCAACCCTAACAAAAGTGGCCCTCACTTGGTACACCCAGCTGCGTGTGGGCTCGATTGAGTCATTCACCCAGATGCAGGATCTCTTCAAGAAGGCACACTCTGGTGCCCGTAGATGAGAGAAACGAATAGAAGACATCTTTGAGATCCGCCAACGTGAAGGAGAATTGGTAAAGGACTACTTAGAGAGGTTTCAGGGGGAACATATGGAACTCCCTCCAATGCCCGACAGTATTGCACGATAGCCTTTGGCAAGAGCTTGAATCCTTGAGGTTCATTAGCCAGCTGCATGCTGCAATGGAGTCTCCAAGAACACCCGGTGATAAACTTGAATGCATTGTACCAGCGGTATAACGACAAGCTCTGCATCGAGCTCGAAATACCCTAGGTGCCTATGACAATACTCAAAAAATCCGAGCCCGCAGTCCCACTCTGGGGTGGATGATGGTTGTAGAAGGACAAAGGGCATAATGAATTATCAGGTGGATCCCACGATAACCTCTGATAAGCAAAGTGACACTTGAGGATCGAATTCCTATGAGAAAAGCTCTCTATGACAGAACTTCAAAGACTTTGTGTTGCAGGTAAGCGCAGTAGAGCTGATCACAAATCATTCTGGGAAAGATTTGTCAGCCTATTGCGAATTTCACCGAAGCAACGGCCACGATACTATTAACTGCAAGGCACTCATGCTCGAGATAGACCACCTGTTGAGAGAGAGAAACCGCAAATACTTACTTAAAAAATAAAGAAGACGATCTATTCCTTTAGATTAGAAGAACATGAAGAGTGTCAGCACGATCTTCGGAGGACCAGGGGTCGAGATAGAGAAGGTCAAAGCGGGTAATGGTTTGCGAAGCACGTAAGGAAGATAAGAAAAGAATTCGCACCAATGCGGTCAAATTTAGTGGGAACGACGAAAGATAACTCCACTGCCCGCATCACGTCACTCTGATCATCACTCTTAGGGTACTCGACACTTAAATTAAGCGATCATTAGTGGACCCAGGGAGCGTTATGAACATCATACAATGGGAAGTTATTTGTAATATGGAGCTGCTGTGGAAGATAGTCCTAAGCCCATACATAATAACTAATTTTAACAGCTCAAGCGAAAGGTCAGTTAGAGAAATTGTCCTCCCAATTCTCATCGCATGAGTCTCGAAGCTAACATATTTCTAGGTGATTGATGTTTGACATTTTATGCCTATATTTCCTTAATATTTCCTCATGTTTGGATACGTTATTCGCACGTTTTCTAGTTGATGAATGTGATTTTGCACTGATTTTATGTCGTATGATTGTAGGTTGTTATGAAGTGCAATTGGAGCTTTGAAGAGCATAATCGAGCAAGAAAAGATTGAATTTGGATTGAGGATTGAATCGAGCACGCGAAGGCACGGAACGAAGCAAGTTGCGAACGACGAAAGCAGGAAATTGGCCTGGCGCGGCGCGCCCCCTATAGCGCCCACTTTCTGGCGCGTTTTGTGGCGCGAGGCATGGCCGTTGCATGTGAGATTCGACGAACTTTGCTTGGTTGCACGCGGTTTGAGGCGCGGGGCGCCAGCTATAGCGTCCCTGGAGCGGTTTTGGAAGTCCTATTTCGTCTAGGTTTAGGCGTAACTAATTGCTAGGCTTTTATAAACATTATAAATACCCTTCTACTTAGTTTTTGAGAAAACAGTTCAGACTTTGGAGCAAGTTTTGGAGGAGAGGGGAGGAGCCTTAGATGTCTTCTAAACAAGTTCTTTCTCTCTTTCTCTTATTCTTCTCCTTAATTCTATAGTTTATTTGTTCTAGGGTTAGAGCAATACATGAAGGTTGATGTTTGAAAGTTGAATTCTTCCTATTGATTTACCATTACAGATTGTTTATTCTTTCTTGAGCCTAATTATTTGGTTATTGAGGCCTGATAATTGAACACTATCTACGGTTTACAAGTTGAACTCGACAGAGGGAACTTGTAAACGCAAATAATAAAGAATAGGGCTAGATTGTGAACGTGGGCATTAGGGAATCGATTTGTGGGTAGGATAGACATATACCTATTTGCCTAGCTTAACTAATTATAGAATTCGTTAATGCGTGCACGTGATTCAACCCATAGACATATAGGGATTGGAGTAGCCTGCATCGACCGTGAAGAATCGAAAGGTTTTCACGGGTACATTTAACCTGTTAGTTAGCAATCTAGGAAATCAAGAGGTCAAATGGAAAACTCAACTAGATCGTTCGTAACTCTGACCCTGGACCGTTTCTCTTTGATTGATAACAACTTAGAATTTGCTTTGTTACTTGATCTCAATTATTTGTTTTAATTATTGCATTTAGTTAGTAAAAATCTCAACCATTGGAAAAGATCCCTGAATAGTTGTTAAGAAATTGTTTGTTAGGAGTCCAGTCTAAATAGTCCTCGTAGGAACGATACTCTACTTATCACTTTATTACTTGTCGACCACGTATACTTGCGTGTGCGTTGGGAGCAACAGTGATGACATGCGATCTCTCATATAACATTATTCTAGGGAGGCCTTGGATAAATAAATAAGGGTAGTGCCCTCAAAACTTCATCAAGTCCTCAAATACCCGACTTCATGTGGGGTGAAAGAAACCTGGGGTGAGCAGGGGCCATGCGAAATCTACAGTGTAGTTTCCATCATACGTGCAGCGAAGAATGAAGCAAGGAATCAGCGTGTTCACAAGAAGCAGCAAGCCAACCAAGATGAAATGGAAGGGCTATTATGCAATGGACCCATTCGGAAGTCCACCACCTAGATTGTTTTTCCAGCATAATGATCGTCTCATGCCGGAGAACATAAGTTAATAATATCAAGTTCGAAGCCATGGAGAACGTACCAGAGGTGCGCAAGATCGAGACAGAGGTGAGGGGGCTCAGTAACCATATTGCTAAGATAGGGTATTTCATCCCACGATCTGCGGAGCGATATTACCAGCTGACGGATGTGTTGAAGAAATGCAATGATTCTGAATGGCCAAATCACTACTGTCGGACATTGGAGGACCTGAAGAAATATTTTTCAAGACCCCTATCATTGATGGAACTTAGTAAAGGGGAACAACTTTTGATGTATCTTGCAGTCTCGAAAATGGTTGTGGACGCTATTTTTGTGCGAGAGGATGAACGAATGCAGTTTCCTATGAGATGCGCTAGTAAATCTCTCTCAGATATGGTGACGTAGTACCAACACTTGGAAAAGCTCGTATTAGCAGTAGTCATTACCGCCCAAAAAATGCAACCAAATTTCCATAGTCATACTCACATTGCCGCATCCTCTTTCCCATTAAGAACCATTTTTCACAGGCTCGAACTCTCGAAAAGGCTAGCAAAAATGGGTCGTGGAACTAGGGGAATACGACATCATCTGCCAGCCAAGAATGACCATTATATCACAAGTCCTCACAAAATTCGTTGCCAATTTCAGTATCGACATGATGCCAAAGGCCGAATATGAATTAAAGACAATGGGAGAAATTAGCCCCGGGGAATGGATAATTTACATGGATGGGGTATCGAACGTCAAGGGAGCTGGGCTTGGCTTGGTGACTAAGACTCCATCTGGAAAGATATTCCGCAAGACCGTCAGCTGTCCGTTGATCACGAATAATTAAGCAAAATATGAAGATGTAGTTCAACCCCTTGAATTAGCTTACATATTGGGGACCAAGAAGGTTACTCTTCACAGTGATTCACAACTGGTGGTTAATCAAGTAAATGGAGTATTTGCGGCTAAAGATGCTCGCATGCAGGAATACCTAGCTAAAGTGGAGGCCCTTCTGACAAATTTCGACAAGTGGAAGTTTGCTCAAGTACCGAGGGAGAAGAACACGGAAGCTAATACATTAGCCCACTTGGTAGTAGCCGTAGACATGAATGCAGACAACCCAGAGGTGGTGATTGAACTAACTCACTATGACTTGAAGCGTCTCGAAGTAAACACTACCGGACTTGTCTAGGACTGGCGCCATGCATTTATCAAATACTTGGATAAAGGAACACTTCCCGATGATAAGAAGAAGAGCAAATGGCTAAGGATGCAAGCGGCCCGCTATTGCTTGATCTGAGGAGAGTTGTATTATTGGATATTTAGCAGCCCACAGGCCAATTCCCTAGGCCCGAAACAAGCCGATTACGTACTGATAGAGATCCACGAGGGAGACTGTGGATACCATTCTGGAGGAAGGGCCTTAGCTCGGAAGGTGATTAGAGCAGGCTACTACTAGCCCTGGATGGAGGTCGACGCAAACAAACTCGTCAGAGCATGTGACAGCTATTAGCGATTCTCCCAAACACTTCATCAGCCAGCAGATCAAATACACTATGTAGTTGCACCATGGCCTTTCATAAAATGGAGGATGAAATTGTAGGGCCAATGTCAAAAGCACTCGGAGGCGTCAAATTCTTGCTCATGATGACTTATTACTCCACTAAGTGGGTTGAAACAACACCCTACGTTAGATTCGAGAGCAGCAGGTGATACAATTCATCTGAAAGAACATTATGTACCATTTTGGAGTCCCTTTCGAGATTACCTGTGGCTACGGACCTCATTTTATAGGAGCCAAAGTCACAAGATACTTGAAGGAATGAAAAAAAAGGATAATATCAACGCTCTACCACCGGTCAGCGAACGACCAAGCTGAATCTTCAAATAAAACCATAATGGAAAGTCTGCAGAAACGACTAGGGGAAGCTAAAATAAAGTGGTTGGAGGAGTTACGAGGAGTTGTGTGGGCCTATCGCACAACGGCAAAAGCAAGCACATGAGAAACCCATTTCTCATTGACATATGGGGCAGATTCCATGATCCCTGTTGAGAGAGAAGAGTCTAGCATGTGCCAGTCATTTTCTAAAGAAGGACTGATGTCGTCCAGACTAATCAAGACTTGTTCGTACCATCAAGACCTTTCATTAGAACCCAAGATAAGGACTTGCATGATATTCACGTTTACCTAGTTTAGAAGGGAGGAGAATTGGAGGCATTGGAGGCTGTTTGAGTGTGCTTTGGAATGCGGGGAAACAAGTAGGGGAGCTTAATAAGCACTTGGAAAGCGAGCTAGCTGCCTATGGGATTTGGGGCAGAAAGTTGAGAGACTCACATGCTCTCAACAAGCACCTTGCTTGTCCGAGCTATTCTTTAGTTTGTTACACTTATAGCCCTGCGTGGCCTTGCTTACGAGCCAACTTGTGGATAATTTTAAACACTATAAGACGTGTGGTGTAACTTATATAAGCCACACTTAGTTCTATTTTTCATTCACCTAGTTTTACACATCAGAACATACGTGTTTTTCTTGCTTCCAACAAAACCCTGTGGAACTTGTTCTTTTGGTGGAATTTAATTGAACACCTTTCTTTTGATCAATCAATTTTCAAGAAACATTGTTTTTTGAGGATTCTTGCATAGTCTAGGTGGCCATTGAATTCATTAAGGAGGTAATATAGATTCATGCATATGTTATTGTTGTAGTTAACTTGAATCCGTGTCTAACTTCTATCATTCATGTTCATGTGTGCGTAAAAATATGTTTAATATGATTACGAGGATACGAGTCTAGCTGGAGAAGACTAGACTGAGCTTACAAGTCATCGAACGTAGAGGAAAAACCCTAACTTCACAAGCCACGACCGCTCAGCAGGCACAAGCCAGGGGAAGCAAGGTAACATCCCGCCGCCTTAGGGTTTACAGTGTTCTAGTTAAGGTTAATCAGTATCACCGCCTTGAGTACACAGGCCCACGACCTATAGTCTTTGTATTTATCATAATTAGGACTGGGTAAACCTATAACTATAAATACACCTCTTTCTTATTGTATTATTCATTAAGCAATTCTCCAAGAATCCGACTTTACTCAAGGAATACAATCTCTTATTTTTCTGCTTTATTTACTCTTCATTAGTATTTATTGTATTACTTGTGACATTTTATAAATTCTATCTGTTTAACCTATTAAGAAATTTTTAGGTATAAATATTTCGTATCACATCAGTTGGTATCAGCAAGGCAAATGATTGTTTCTGTATTCCTAGTCCTGTTCATCGTGCCTTAGATTTAGGGTTCTATAGTTAGGGTTCTTGAATTTTTTTTACAAAAAAATAAAGGACGATTTGGTTTAGTTTTCAGCCGTGTGATTGTTGTGTTGCATTCTTGGCCTTGAATATCTAGGGTTTTTGAAGTTCTTAACTGTTCCTGAACATTTCTTAAAACCCTTGATTGAATTCTTGGAAATCTTGAGTGTTTGAAGTAGTACGATTTAGACAACCTCACTTGAACATGTTCTTTAACAAATTCAAGTGAGTTCTTAAACAACATCTTGTTATGTTCTTGAATAGATATAACTGTAGGCTGACTTGATCCCTAAAATCTATTGAATCCTGCACGTTTTTTGAGAGAAAAATGCTTAATTCAAGAGGAAAAAGGAAAAGGAAAATTGGTTGTAAAGAGGAAAAATAAGGAAACAAGAAAAACTTAATTCTACTTAAGGTTCTCCTATACAAAAAGGGAGAGGCTTGACTAATTTTCCTAAAAGTGAGGGATTAGTTTCTTTTCTAGAAATTTCCTGTTTTTCTTTGTGACATTAATTCTAGTTAGTATTCGTTGGGTATTCTCCTACTCAATTTTATACTAACTCTTGAGCTAATTAGGTACTCGTGCTAAATATATATTTTTTTCAAACTTTCATAGTAAATTCTTGGTTCCAAGTGCTACACTTAAAAGAATTGTCCGCCTATAGAGTCACACCAACTCATTCTTATCCCAAATAGAGTTAGTATTTCTTGCCCTACCTTACATATTGAGTGAACCTCAGTGTCGCTAAATAAAGTAAGGGAGTGTATGAGGTGATTTCTAACTTAACCATCTTTCTAAGTTTTCGTTGTGCATGTACATGGCTGGCGATGGTAAGGAGGTTACAGTACAAGCCCAAATGACTTTGGCCAACCTCATGGTTGAGATAAGGGGCTTTGGGCAGATATAAGAGGAATGGGAGCTTGTATCACCAATCTTGAGTAAAAAAAGGTTCCAATGATTCAAAGGGAGCCCGGGGAGGGAACTAGCAATTCTACTACCATACCCCCGGCGTAGTTCAATGAATTTGCTCGTCAACTAAGGTTGAAAGAAGGGGCTGCTCGTAGTGAGCAAGTCTTGGGCGATCCCCAAGCTAATATAAAACCACTCATGAGGGCCCGAAGGAACTCGATTCCTGTTGATAAAGAAGTTGATACTCGTGATGATGAACACCCCGAGGCTGAAGAAGAGTTTGAGTCATCATATGCTCGAAGAGGGCAAGTGTTAAAGAAGTCGTAGGTTTCATAGAGGTCGTGGAGCTTATGAGCGAAGGAACCTTGAGCATGAATTTGATGACCACTATGAGGATTACTCAAACATGCCCGTGGTGGTAAAGAAACCAACTTGAACAACGTCAAGATCACTGTTCCACCATTCAAAGGGACTAGTGATCCAGACAAGTATCTTAAATGGAAGGATCATTTGGAGCGGATTTTTAAAACTAATGAGATGACTGATGAGAAGAAGGCAGCTATGTCATTGCTTCATTTGAGGGCTATACATCAACTATGTGGGAGTCAGAGGATAGGGTGAGAAGAAGACACAGTGTATAACACCATCTTACTTGGGGTCAACTAAAACGTGTTATGGATGCTAAGTATGTCACAGCCAAGCATCGTCAAGAATAAATCTGGAAGCTATATTAGTTGAAGCAAGGTCCTAAAGCTGTGGAGGAATACTTTCATGACTTTGAGAAGATCCGAATGGCTCTTGATATAGAAGAAGATGATGAGCAAGCTATCATCTGATTCAAGAATGGGGTAAACCGAGATATCTACACACTTGATGAGGCTTTCCATACATTTGTTGAGGATGAGAAATAGGCTAAAAAAAATAAATTAAGCTGGTTCAGAGGAAGTGCACTTCAACTCCTTCAAACCGAATCAATGAGTGGAAGAGCCCGAGTGCAAGTGATAGCCGGGATGTCAAAAAATTCCTTGAGAAGGGCATGAATTGAAATGACTCCAAGGAGTCAAGAGGTAAAACTCATCTTATTACTCCTAGCACTTTATCTATTTAATGCTCACTCAATGCACTTGAAGTGTCATGAGTAGTTCCTACAACTTGAAGCTCACATTCTAGATCTTCTTCACCTTGCCCTTCCACATTGGAACATGATTGAGGCTCTATTGGTTTGCCTCCAAGAGTACCTACACAAGAACTCAAACAAGTAGAAGAAAAAGATAAAGGGCTAAGGTTAGAATAAGGATTGTCCTCACTCTCAACGATTTGTTTTCCCTCTTTCTTTTCCCTCATTTTATTTTCAAGGTTGGGTGTAGATTCGGTTGGTGATAACTCACTCACATCACTCAACACAACCTCTCCTTTTTCCACTGGAGAGTTGTCACCAGTCACTCCCTTACTCCTCTCAATCTTTTGTCTTTCAAATTCGGGCAAATTGGGACGAGGCCCAAGAATACCCATAGCTGGAGTAGGTGGACTTTTAACATCAACCGGGAATCTAGGACTTAGAGACTCATCACTTGAAGTCTCCTTCTTCTTTGTTGGTGAACCACTTGACTTTGAAGCTTGTGGTTTCGGGTTCACCTTTTTGACACTTGTCAACTCCTTTCTAGCACTTGTCCCTCCACTTCTTGTGCTTGTAGGACTTCTTGATTGCATTCTTTCAATCATGGAATGAAGTTATCGCTCTTTGCTCCTTTGCATAGCCCAAGAATGTACACTAGTAAACAACTTGCCCCTTGTTCGGTAAGGTACAATCTCATAAACTTTTGGTTCATGCCCACAAGATATACATCCCTCTTAGCACTATATTGAAACTCTTTGTTGTGACACCATGGCTCACCTAGCCAAACATCAAAATGTGTCATGCGATACACATCGAACAAAACATAACACTTGTAACTCCTATGAGATATGAGCACCCGAGCCACCTTTGAAACCCGCACTCTATTATAATTATAAGGATGTTTCAATCTATATCATGGTATACCTAGGGTCTCAACCAAAGAAGTGCTAATGTAATTGCCATCGGTATCTCCAATCTTGAGCAAGTATCCTCCATTACCATTCACCTCAACAACGAACCTACTTCTACCCAAGTCTCGTATAGGTGCATCCAAGAAAGAACTTGAATGCCCAAGAGTATCAACACTAATAACTTGGGTCTCCCTTATGCCTCCTCTACTAGCAATATTGCTAGTGTAACTTCCACTTCCCGTCACACTTCCAACATTAAAAGTGTTGTTGAAAGTCGAGGAAGGAGTCTTACCATAGAACCCATAAGAACTCCTCCTAGGGGTAGAAGTGTAGTAGGAACTCTCTTCCCTAGTCTTGGTCCCATAGTCAATGGCACCACTCCTACTATTTCTATGTCTCACGACATTGAACAATACAAGCCTTTGGTAGCAAGAGCAACACCACTTCTCAATCCACCATTCACATGGGAGTTAGGAGCATTAACCCCTTTAGCACAAGTAGGATAGGCAAGCCTCCCTTTTCCCATAGAACAACCACCTCCTCCTCTTATACTAATGGAAGGACTTCTACTACTCCCTTGTACTCCATAAGAAACACCAAGAGAAGATGCAAATGAATAATTCATATATACAACTTCATCATCAATTCCCTCAATGCCACTTTCATCATGTTCAAGTTCATCACAAGAAGAGTAAGTAGGAACATCATACCTCGAAACGTCATCATCTTCGAATTCTTGACTAGAAGCATAAGGATCAACACATTCATCATCATAAGCTTCATAGTCTTCATCAACCTCATGATCATCATAGTGACCCGCTTCATCCTCATATGAACCATAGTTCCCGGAATCATCATAGCAATACCCATAATCACCATCAAAGGAACCATAGTCTCCATCATCTCCACACGAACCATACCCTCCACAATCATCATCCAAAGCCATAGTTGTAACAACAAAAGGTAAAAAACCTCACAATTTCACTCCCTCGCATGTATCACTCAAAAGATGACTCTCAATTTTATTTTCACTCGTGTATACACTCTTGTCAATGACTTTTATGACCACACTCTATTGTTCTCACCACTCTTAGCCTTTTTCCGCTCAAAGATGGCCTTATCCCCTTTATAGGAACCAAAGTGATAAGATCAACAACTAGCACGTCCAAGTATAGGTTCGGAATGGAGTTTATAAGACACCAAAGAAATGAATAAGCACACACAAACGAACTATGCACAAAGAAAGACCAGCCATGAAACTAAAAGAGACAAGTTACAAGACTAATAAGAAGTGACAAAAGAAAGACTCGAATCGAATTGGCACGAAACGGATTCGGATTTGGATGAAATTTTGTTTATGATCTAGAAACTCACCATATTTGATGAAATAATTGGAGTTTTGATAATTGGAAACTGTCCGGAAGTTGTTGCGAACAATCTGCCAAGAAACTATTTTTCTAGAAAAATGTTGCTCTTCGCTATCACGTGAGAAAGGTCGCGTTCGCATAGAACAAAGAAATCCAAAATTATTTATTTCTCTTCTCTATCGCGCTAGAGGTCGCGCGTTCGCGATGAATAAGTGAAATTCCCAGAAATGAAAATCTCAGCGCGATCGTGCAGCTCTGCTGCAACTGAACCAGAATCTGATTTTTAATTTCAACTTTCCACTTGAATCACCTCGATTCAGCTTATTTTTCAATTCCAAAGATACCCAAAGTTGTATAATATGTTTCCCAACAAACCCTGATGAATTTCACGTCCAAACAAACAATCAAACTCAAGAATCAATGTCTTCAAGCTCAAGAGCAATAGTTTCAAAAAATGGGAACTTTGATTGTCATATTTTCAATTCATAACACCAAAACGTGATATGAGGGTACCAAATCAATAGGAAAACAATATAGACCAATCCCCATTACTTTACATTGATAGGAAAATCAAATCCAATCAACAATTTGATTTTTCTTGTATTTTTCAACTTTTTCAATTTTTTTTTTCTTTTCAAGAACAATAACAACAAGATACTAGATACATGAACAAGGATCGAGGGTTTGTAGGAACAAATCCCGAGTCTTGCTCTGATACCAAATGATGCAATCAAAACTAGCAGAAGCAAAGTAAATGATACGCGGAAGCAAGATAAGCAACAGAAGCGATAAAGTAAACACAACAATGAAAAAATAGGGACGGGGAAGAATAGAAATAGAAGAAAGAAAGGATATTCGATTCAAACATGATTGAATATCCGGTAGAGAGACAGAAACTTGAACCTATCGAGGATCCATACTAGGATGATATCCACTCGGTTCCAAGCTAAAATGGATTCACGAAGCCTCGAGCTTCAACGAGAAGCGCTCGGCCTCTTCTAAGTTATTCTACTCTCAATTAAACATCAACTAACTAAAGACTAAGCTTCAAATTAGACTATTTATAGTAGCTATGTATTTACAATGATAAATGGACTAAAATGCCCCTAAAGCTAATTCTGGAACGCTGCCTGACTATCCTTCAGTGCCGTCGCGCAGCTCTTCACGCGAACGTGCAGAGTAAGCTGATTCTACATTGTGATCGCGCAGAGTAATTTTTTCCAGAATTCCAGCAAGCTTGCATTTTGGTCTTTTGGACTTCTCTGACTTGAATCTTAGTTTCCAAGCTCTCTTTTAAATATTTCAAGTTCCGCATGTTGAGCGTAAACTCTCCACGGCTTTGGATACCAATCCAGATTGCATCACGTACGGTGCATAGAATGATAGGGATAACTCTTTTTGAATATGTATATGGTTTTAATCATTTGATTCCACTTGATTTAACCCTTTTGCCTCGAATTCTATTGTGAATGTTGAAGGTACAAGCCGGGCAGCCACACTGCTTGAACTCATGCCAAATTAAGGAAGAGTCTTGAGGAAGCTTATACCAAGGTGGCGTCTAATAAAAATAAAAAGCAGAAGAAGTTGGAGTTAAAGAAGGGTGATTAGGTTCGGGTGCACTTCCCGAAGGAAAGGTTCCCTAAAAAAAAGCTCTCCCTAGAGGGGGGGGGGGTGGTCCATTCCAAGTATTTCACAAGATCAACAACAATATTTATGTGATTGACCTGCTAGGTGAGTATAATGTGTCCAATACTTTCAATGTTTCTAACTTGACTCCTTCTATTTCAGGTAGTGCAGCCGTGGTTGATGATGGTGTGATTTCGAGGACAAAGTCTTCTCAAGAAAGGGAGGATGATGCAGTCCAGACTGATCAAGACTTGTTTTTGCCATTAAGACCTTTCACTAGAAGCCAAGCTAAGGACTTGCATGATGTTCACGTTCGCCTAGTTTGGAAGGGAGGAGCATTGGAGGCGTTGGAGGCTTTTTGAGCATGCAATTGAATGCGGGGCAGCAAGTTGGAGAGCTTAACAAGCACTTGGCATGCAAGCTAGCTGCCAATGGGATTTTGTGCAGTAAGTTGAGAAACTTAACTTGCTCTCAACGAGCGCCTTGCATGTCCGAGCTATTCTTTACTTTGCTTACACTTATGGCCTTGCTTAGAAGCTAACTTGTGGCTACTTTTAAACACTCTAGGATGTGTGGTTTAACCTATATAAGCCACACTTAGTTCTATTTTTCATTCATCTAGTTTTACTCATCAGAACATACATGTGTTTCTTACTTCTCAGCAAAACTCTGTGGAACTTGTTCTTTTGCTTGAATTCAATTGAACACCCTTTTGATCAATTAATTTGCAAGAAATATTATTTTTTTGAGGATTGTTGCCTAGTCTAGGTGGCCATTTAATTCATTAAAGAGGTAATATAAATTCATCCATATGTTATTGTTGTAGTTAACTTCAATTCGTGTCTAACTTCTATCATTCTTGTTCGTATTACAACAGGGACCCAACAACGAGGCCTTGGCAGTTTCGCTCGACCTACTGGATGAACACCGGGATCTAGCGGCAATTCGCCTAGCACCCGAAAAGCAATTGGAGCTGTACTGTAACACGAGGACTAATTTACACTCTTTCAATATTGGAGCTATACTGTAACACGAGGATTAATTTACAGTCTTTCAACAGAAGGACCATACAAGATCAGGGGCATCGTTGGAAAATGAGCATACACCCTTGAGGACATAAAAGAGACAACCATCCTAAATAACTGGAACATCACTTGGCTTAAGAAGTATTAATCTTGAAAGGCCAGTAGGCCTCTATACTCAAGACATTTACTCTCTTGTTCTTCTTATTTTTCAAAGGGTATCTAGCCCGAAGCGATGTTATTCAAGCTTACTAAACTTTTATTCGGCCCTTGCACCCATTTATTTATTAAAACTACTATTTTATTTTAGTCAGTTTTATCTTAAATCATCTGGATCCATTCATTTCTCAACCCTCAACCATACTTTGAGTTAAAGTAAAACACTAACACCTCACTACGAGTTAGAGTCAAACACTCGCTCAGGCTATATCAATTCTTGTTAAGCCACCAGTCATTTTCGTATGTTGAAATCGTCAATTCAACACATGCACTTACGTGAGCTGGGTACGCACGCCTACACAATCCCATAAAGACTTAAGCACATGAGTGGACAAGCACAACCGTTCTCTATGAACGCAAAAATGATCCTTAAAAACAATGGACTAAAGACATCCCCCTGTGGGCGCGGGCTATGCCCTACTCAAATATATCCATCACAAGCGCATTTAAGTCATCATCTGCTGATGCATAATAAAATCCGCATTCTACAAGCGCACAAACGTCTTCAATACATGCACGCCTGAATAGGCGTATAATGTTTCTTGACTACATTCAAGTATAAATACAAGCACACATCAAAAATAAATATTAATGAACGACAGTTTCATTGATATCAAAGGCCCGTAGGCTACAATAGACAATTGAATCTTTGTATACAATGTTGTTTACGATATTTCTCTCTAGCTACTACAAGGTCCCGGGGAACTCTACTTGAAAAATCTTCTGATCTTCACATGGCCTAAAAAAGCAACCCCTACCTAGATGGAAAGCCGGTTTGAGCACTCTCTTGGCATAGAGTTTTCATCACTTCCAGTGCCGGTACCACAAACATGAGCGGATTACAGCATTATGCCCTGCGGAAAGGACTTCGGAAGTGCCTGAATTTAGATGAGCCCTCACCGTGATGAAGGAACTCAAAGAAAACCCAAAGCACGAATGCCCGCCAACCAGTAGAGGTTATAGATAATCCTCAACCACAATTTTCAGCTTATCGAAGAGGAGAGGGTTGAGGCTAGGAATCTGCACAAAAGGGGAGTTTTCTCTCGAGGCAGCCCACAACCAGCAACTGAAAAGACATCGCAAAGGTAACTCATCCGAACAGATCGAAAAAGAGCATGACCTCGAACCACAAAAAAATATGGAGCATAAAGCCTCCATAACTTACTGATTGTGTAAGGCTGAATCCCCTTATGGGCCAAGGAATGGAGCCAAGCAGTGGATTATGGCCCATTCACCATCTAAGAGGCCCCCAACATGTTGGAAGCGTCCTAACAGAGAAGCCTCATGACTAACATAAAGGCTAGGCGAGAGAAATACCATAGCAACTGGTGTGTTAGAAAATGAGCACACCGTAATCAGTGCAGGTACCATGAAGAAGACATTTTGAAGAATGCCATTAGGATCCCGCTTAAGTTCCATAACTCGGGGGAATTCATCCTTCTCAATATGAACAAAAGGACAAAGAAAGAAGAAAGTTAACGTCTTCTTGGTTTTAGTTTTTTCACACCTACCCATTTGGGATGACGAGATATTTAGAAGGTAGAGAGTCGGGATCAAAGATGAACATTTTTTAAGAAGTTTGGTTTTTTTATCGCAAAAGACAGAAGTTTTTTAAAAGGAAATAATGTATTTTGGAAGATAGAAATTTGTGGAGATGATCTGTAAGGAAAGGCTCTTTATATAGGAAAAAAAGGAGAAAATGAATGAGTACAAAACGGTCAAATGAAATTATGACAAAGGATATGAAATAATTCAGCGCAGTAAATGTCAGTCATGAGAAAGGTACAAAGAATCAATGAAGAGAGAGGACGCGTGGAACTCTAGAATGCACCAAGCGTGTACCTCGGTCAAAATGTCTACGAATTTTGGGGAGCCAGTGAGATATCTTTTCACACGTCTTTCTCCCCTGCCTCTTTCACTTCCTAAGCACTTACATCAATATCCAACAAGTGGGGGGACTAACAATATGGGTAAAAATACGTCACTTATAATTACGGGGATACGAGTCCAGCAAAAGATTAGACTTACTCTACAAGCCACCAAGCGCTAAGGATATATGCCTGCCCCATAGACACTGTCGCTCATCAGGCATAAGCCCAGGGTCTTTAGGCATACATCCCGCTGTCATAAGTTTACAGTCTCCTTGTTAGGGTTAATTATAGTATCACCATCTGAGCAAATAGATCCATGGCCTATAGTACCTCCTCTATCCTAATTTATGTGTCATTATTTTCTTTTTAGTCCATTAAAAAAAATGTCACATTTCTTTATTTGACAACTATATAATGCATTATCTCTATTTTACTTTTATTGGGCCTACTTACTTTTAATACTATCAACAGTTTTTTAATTACTCTAATCTTCTCTTTCTTAATTACATTTTCAAGGGTAAATTTGAAACTTCAAAAGGTCAACCTCTATTTCTTAAACTTCGTGCAAAGTCAAACACCGCCACATAAATTAACACTGATGGAGTATTCTATTTGCTCCATTTTACGTGACACATTCTTTTTCTATTTGTCCCAAAAAAATATCAACTTTTTATAAGTAGGAACAATTTAACATTAACAAATAATTTATCGCCATGCAAACTTTAATAATTGATTTTAGACTAAAAATTTTAAGAGTCATTCTTTTTTCTTAAATTCTGTATCAAGTCAAACTAGGCCACACAAATTAAATTAAACGAAAATAATACTTACATTAACAATGCGATCAGTATCTTCTTTATTTAATTGCAATTTCACAACTCGTGAACCTCTCGGTGATTTCGTATCCATAAACTTCAAATTAGAAAATCTCAACGATTTCAAACCATACCCAACCATATCTATCCCACGTGCCCAAAATGGCTTATTAGCTTTGCCAGCAGGAATATATTCCTCAATTCCTAAACCAACCTCCATCGTTTCTATCCCTTCTTTTCTATTTTCTTGTTTCTCACTAATCAGCTCCAACAACTTCCTTACGAACGCCAGAGCTGCTGGCCGATCACATGCAGACGTATGAAGTCTTAACGTAACGACCCAGTTGTTGATGTTAATTTCAAAAATGCTTGCGAAAAGAACATCATTTTCCAAATCTTTCCACGAGTTTCGATTGATTTCGTGCTCGAGGATGAGGTGGAAGTCGGAGCATGAGTTGTCATTATGATCTTTGAGGGATAGGAGAATCTCAGCCGTTGATGCATGATCAAACGGTTGGATTTGAAGTTGAGAAATGGAGGGAATGATGTAAGAGTAAGAGTTGGAAGTTGGTTCAAAATGAAGTTTTGATTTAAGTATAGCATTGGTATTTTGAAGTTTGTGAAGGGCATTTTGGAGAAGTGAAATATTTGGTTTTCTTGCTAAAAGTAGAGCTAACACTGTTATTCCTGTGCCACCAGGAACTGCCTTGCACCAGCCGTGCTCGGTGGGACCAACTGGCCGGGTTTTGCACTCTGATGGTGGAGCTATGGTTGTGATATTTTCTTGGTCAGCCATGAAAAGAGAGAATGTGTTGTGTTTTGATTTTTGAGTGAAAGATAAAAAATGTACTTGGAATAATGGACAAATGGAGTACAAGTACTTGTGAGATGGACAAAGTAATGCTTAACCACTCATATTATCTTAAATCATTTTTGTTGATAAAACCAAATCTTTGTATTGTATCTAATCAAGAATAAGAGAAAAGAAAGCTGTCAATGAACGGAAAGAGTTCATGTGGGTTGCTTAAAATATTGGTATTCGAGTCATTTTATGTACTTTTTTTAATCGATTCAAAAATAATATTTTCTTCGTTTTAGAAAGATGTCGTAGTTTGACTCAATCTCTCTCTAAAATGCAGTTTTGGGACTCGTTCAGGACTCGCTCCGAGGCGGGCACTAGTAAAACGTCCTGAGACTCTCGGGCGGGGCTTAGATCAGTGGGGCTTACGCTTCAAGCACCCGACGATACGCTGAGAGCACGCCCAACGCTCGGAACTCGCCTTATAGAACCTATGCAAATAATCTGTCCAATTCCCTAATTTATATTGTTCATCCACAATTTTCTTTAAAAATGAAGTTAAATTCATCTATAGAAATTCAAAAATTGAGTATAACTCAATTAACGAGACATATATTACATGTATTATACTTGAGAATATTATAAGGGTGAATATCATCTGTATACTTAATCTAAAAAAATATAGCCGATGTTTATAACATCATCACTTGTTATTGGTCTTCATGTTTTATTTCTGCCACACAAAATTGTTAGACTTCAATTATTTTGAAATTTAGAAGCAATTTTATATTTATCAATGAAGAATTAATATTTTAAATTATAATTGCAATAAATATTTATTGTTTATTCACTTTTTATAATAACAAATTTTTATTTTAATTATTGATAGTTAAGGCCTTATGGTTTATTTATATCTCATAAAAACAGTAACATTATTCAATTTCCTACCATTATTAAAAATGTTAGATCTTTTGTTTCTATAATGTTTTTACTTTTTTTTTGGTACTTTTGATATTTTTTTGGCTCATTATGCTATTTTACTAATTTAAAATTAATTAAAAAATAAGATCCATGAGACTTACGCCCCACATCTCGGGGCTTACGCCTCGCCTCATTGTAAGTAAAACGACTCACCTTGCGCCCCCGCCTTTTAAAACATTGGACTTAATTGGAGTTTAAAAATTAAAAAATAATTTGTAAATATTATCTAAAATAAGTTATAAATCATTCCACTAAGAGTAAAGTAAAAAATTTTATCGTTAAATTATTCTAAAATTTAAAATTCTGTTATTCTTTTTTAAACAGACTAATAATGAAATTGTGTCAATCTTTTAGAACAAATGAAGTGATCAATTTTTAAATAAAAATAATTTTGACTTGGACAAGCTTTTATGGTCACATAAATACTAGGAATTTTTACATAGAGAGATACACAACCCATGAAAATTACCAAAAATGGACCCTTAATTCCGCTTCTTATCCGACCTGTCACCCCCTCCCTTTTTTTTCTCTTTCACTCATAGCACCCTCCTTTTTAAAGAAGCAAAAAAATATAGCCCCCATATTTTCTCTTCTGCTTCCCTCCTACCACCACTGTTGCCGCCTCCGCACCCCTCCACCACAGACTCACCTTCATCCCTCTCCTCCAAGCTACCACCACCCGCCACCGCCACTGTTAACGGTCACCGCCCGTGTTACTGCCGAATCTGTTTTTTCTTCTTCTTCTCTTTTTTTTAAAAGAAATTTTTTGAAGAGTAATGTCGATTTTTCGATGTAAATTCTGGTCAAAGGTCCGTGAGGGTTTGTTTATCATATTTCTTCTTCTTTTTTCACTTTTTTCATAAAAATCCGGTGAGATCTACTAGTTTTTTAGTAAAATATTTTTGTAATGTTTAGATTAGGTATAAATTTGGATAAATCTGGTCTTGTTGTTAAGCTTTTGTGTAGAAGTTGTCCAAAATACTGTATAATTTTTTTATGAGCTTATACAATTTTATACATATAATCAAAAGAAGAAGTTGATGAAAGATGCCCAACAATACTTTTGGGATACGCCCTTTCTTTTTAAAGTATGTGTCGATGGAATGATAAGAAGATGTGTTGCCGAAGCCGAACAAGGGCTATTCCTGAAGGATCCTTTCCGCTCCTTATGGAAAGCATCATGGTGGTGTGAGAACGGCGGCTAAGGTGCTTGAATACAGTTTCTTTTGGCCTACTTTGTATAAAGATGCTCATTACTACACAAAGAGTTGTGATCAATGTCAAAGAACGGGGGTATCTCAAGAAGGCATGAAATGCCTCAAAGCCCCATTGTAGAAGTGGAACTCTTTAACGTATGGGGGATTGATTCATGGGCCCCTTCCCAAGTTCCTATAGTATGAAGTACATTCTTTTGGCAGTGGACTATGTATCTAAATGGGTCGAGGCAATTGCCTTGCCTAATAAGGAAGCTCGGAACATCACCGCCTTCCTCAAGAAAAGTATTTTCACAAGATTTGGCACCCCTCGCACAATCATAAGTGATGGGGGAAAACTCACTTTTGCAAAAGGGCCTTTGGTTCTTTGTTGGAGAAATATAGGGTGAGACACAAGGTTGCTACACCTTATCATCCCCAAACGAGTGGTCAAGTGAAAGTGTCAAATCGTGAGATCAAGCAAATCTTAGCCAAATCGGTGAATGTGAATTGGAAGGATTGGGCTAAAAAGTTGGATGATGCCTTATGGGCATACCGCACGGCATATAAGACTCCAATTGGAATATCGCCCTTCCAGTTAGTATTTGGCAAAGCTTGTCGCCTCCCCATTGAGTTGGAACACAAAGCCTTGTAGGCGTTGAAGAAGTGTAACATGAATTGAGAAGAAGCTTCCAAGTCGTGGGTGGAGAAGATGCATGAACTTGATGAAATGAGATTTCATGCATATAAAAATGCCAAGATCTACCATAAAAGGATGAAGATGATTCATGACAAGAACATGTGGAACCGAACATTCAAAATGTGAGATTTGGTGCTATTGTTCAATTCAAAATTGCACTTATTTCTCGAAAAGCTGAAATCTAAATGGAGTAGCCGCTACAAAATGGTGGACTCATCTCCGTATGGTTGGGTCGAGTTGCAAGAGAAGGGAATTTCCAAAACCTTTCAGGTGAATGGTCAAAGGGTGAAACACTACTTGAGACGTTAAGCTTAGCCTAGAGAGGTCGCTTGCATCTATCTCATGGACCCTTGATGAATTTAGGTAACACCGTCGTACCGCGATATTAAATCAACCGCTTCTTGGGAGGCAACCCAAGTTTTACTTTTATCATTTTTAGTTTTAGCATTTTAGAAAGTGTAAAAATCTCACATGAAGTTCTTTGATGGTTGCATTTGATCTTGGTTGAATGGTGTTAGTGCAGGAACAATACATGAGAGTATGAAAGAAATGGGGGACTTAGCCCAAGAAAAAATGGAAAGGCAGCTGAAGGAGGAGATGGAAACCTCCGAACAAAAGGAGAAATGCCTTCGGCGGACTGCTGAAACATAGGCGGGACCGTCGGTGTTCACAGTGAAGAAAATTTTTTGGCAGAAGATAGAAGGTGTTCAGCCGGTCAATTAGCGAAATGCCAATCCATCTCGGCGGTCCCCCTATTTAATTCGGCGGAACACCGAATATTTTACGGTCCATCCACTCGCTCACTTGAAAATGGGACTCATGTCCAAACAGCCGAAATATCGGCGCCCACCAAGTCCTAAAAGAGGTTTAAACTTTTCAATTAGGCGGGGTGCCAAATGAGTGGCGAGCCGCTGATCCACAAGGTCAAAATCTGGTCAACAAACTATAAAAGGCCCCATGTAAGTTTTATTTTTCTTTTACCACTCCACACCGAGAAAAATCACAACCCACTGACCGATGACACTATTCTGGTCATTCCTAACCACAAGCAACTCTCAAAAATCACTCACACACATCA
The DNA here is from genome assembly GCA_037355625.1 of Petunia x hybrida. NCBI lineage: Eukaryota > Viridiplantae > Streptophyta > Magnoliopsida > Solanales > Solanaceae > Petunia > Petunia x hybrida. The sequence goes on along the minus strand of JBBBVM010000027.1, from coordinate 1,835,898 downwards.
GATTTCATCGATCCGCCACCAACCCGTCAACCCATTTTTGTTTTTCAATATATTTGGTAAGAATCCGACCCAATTTTTTTCATTTTAATTATGTGAAGTAAGGGTTAGGTTACATATCATGTTGGGGGTAGGGATTGGTTTATTACCTGCTTTTTCACTTGTGCACTTAGAGAAATTTGAGTTCACTATTTATAGGGTTTGTTCTTGGAGAGATTTTCATGCTTTATGCCTTATGGTGTGTTACCCTTGATTGAAATTGTTGTTGAGTGAAAGGGGTAGAAGAAGAGAAAACTCAAAAGAGTGAAAAATTGAAATCAAAAGGAAAGCCTAGAACATACCTTGTTGTGCTTGAAAATCTTTAAAAGTTTTGAACTTGGTATGATTCTTGGTTGAATTTTCATTGAAAATGGTTGAAAATGTGGTCTCGTTCTTGAGAGAAGACTTGAACATTGTGATAAATTGAAAAGACCACTTAGGAGTGTGTTTGGGAATAAGTATGTTGCCCATCTGATACTTTTTGTGATTTTCTTCAATACTTAGCTTCTTTCTTAGACTTCATGTTTAGTAGCATTAATATAGTTTAGGCGTAGTTTAATGTAAGTAATTCCTTTGATAATCCATGGTTGAGAATTAATCTTACCCAGGTGCTAAAATAGTGAAACATCAAGCCACCAAGGGGAAAAAGCAAGCACCACCCTCAACTGCCAAAAAGAAGAAAGAGTAAGCCCAGAAGCAACTAAAGGAAACCTTGGCCTAAGTGCGTGAAGAAGAAGAAACACATAGGAAGGGTAAGGCCAAGGTGATTCCTAAAGCATTAAAGAAGAAGCCAATCTCTGAACAAGGGCCTTCCAGCCCTATATACTCAAGTGATGATGAGTCTGGGTTTGATGTTGGAACTGGGCTGAAGAAGGAGTGCAGATTGTTCTAGATCCTTTGAAGGATCCTAAGAGAACAAAGCGAATCATGAAAAACAGGTTCAACACCCCAAGTTCATAAGCCATGTTCAAGAAGAAATCTCAAAGAGCTGTAAACCCTAAGAACATGGTGCAAGTGGAATGGGCTAAACTGTATGGCGAGGAGTTCTATGGTAAGATAGTGAGAAGAAAATGAGAATTCTTGCTAGAACCTCCAGGCCAATACAATAAGATGATGGTAAGGAAATTTTATGCCAACATTTTCTAAGAAAAGAAAGATTCCTACAGTGGGAAGGTGAGAAAAATGGATGTCTTCTTCAGTAATGAAGAAATAAATGAAGCATTGGGTTGGCACCTCCAAGAAGCACTCGGGAATTTGACAGAAAGGCAAAGATGAAGAAGAGTAAGGAAGCTAGCTTGAGGGTATGGTTAGTAGCTATAATATCTGCAGGAGGAACTACTCCAAGATGGTTGAACCCAGGGGTTGAAATCAAGAAGAGGGATTTGAGCCTTATTTCAAAAGGATGGAATGTTGTGATAAGCAGCAGGTTCTATCCTTCTCTGAATGACACAAGAATCACCATGGACGAGGCCATTCTCATAGCATCAATCATGAACTACTATGACATTGATGTAGGCAAAGTCATTTACAAGCACATCAATAACAAGTCTCATCAAGACTCATATGGTTATGGTTTCCATGCTTCCTCACCAAGTTGATGAAAAAGAGGGTGCCCATCTTGTTAGAGCTTGATCATATGGCAAAGACTACATGTACAGTTGATCTAAAAAGAATACAAGATGGATAGAACTCAGGGCATTGACAATAGAAGTGAAGAGAATAAAAAATGGTGAGGTTAGTGGCACTTTCACGACAAGCCAAGAAAGTCAGTCGAGTGAAGAAGAAGAAGAAGATAAGAGAGATGATGAATTTGAACATGAAAGTGACACTACAAAAAACTACAAAAGACATTAGAGCAAGCAATAGCTGAGATTCAAGCACATAAGAGAGAGAAAGATTAGAAAGAGACAAGAGCTCCAAAAGCAAGAAGACGGGAAAAGTGAAAAAGATGAAGACAAGGAGAACCAAAATCAAGAAGTAGAGGTAGATGAAAAAGAAGTGAAGGAGACAAGCAACATAAAAGAGAAAATGTGTGACAAAAAGAAAGAGGGTGAGAAAAAAGGTGAAACTAAGAGAGAAGAAGAAAAGAAAGCATATGTGAGGAAAAGAAAATGTGAGGATAGTAGAAAGAAAAATGAGAGAGCAACATCAGAGAAAGTAGGAGAGAGAGAGAAGATTGAAAAAGGAAAGCATGAAGAGGAAGAGAAAAGAAGAAGAGCGAATGAAAAGAAAAAGAAAGAAGAGGAGAAAAAGAGAAAAGAAGGTTAGAAGAATGCATGGGAGAAAGAAGAAGAGAGAGCAAGCAGGGGAGAAATGGAAAGAAAACAAAGGGAGAATGACAAAAGAAAGATGGAAGAAGAACAGAAAAAGGTGGAAGCACATGCCCTTGAGGCAGAAAAAATAAGGCAGTCACAACTTGCAAAGCTAGAGGAAGCAAATCTGAAGGCTGTCACTTTTAAACCAGTTGCACCACCATCCTTGGCTCCCATTGAAACGGTCCAAAGTCCAACAAGTGAGAAAGTATCATCAACTACTCCATTTGAGAAGGATAATGCTCCCACACCATCATTATGATCATCTTTTCAAGGAGCACTCTCACCCATTTATCTATTTATATTTGTACTTTGTTCTTTGATTAGTTGCTTGGGGACATAATAACTTCGCATGTTGGGGGTGGGATTATAACTTGCTTAATTTTCCCATTATCTTGTATATATTTTTACTTAATTAGTTAGTTGTTTTTAAATTCTTGTCTTTTAAATTCTCGTTTAGATTGCATTTTCAATTCTTAGCGTAGTTGTCTTTTGTTTATCATAAATGAAAAATCCAAAAAAAAAAAAAAACAAAAAGTTGAAAAAAATCCAAAAAAAAAAATTGAAAATTTTGAAAAACAATTCCAAAAAGATTTAATGGGTACTCCTATGAACTACGCTCGGAATGTTGTCTCTGATTCACACTTCTTGCGATATGTAGGCAATCCTTGTGAACCTCACTTGGGCCCGAAACAACAACCTTCCATTATAAATACCACTCTCGTAAATAACTTTTAGGATAGTAAATAATCTTCTTGATTTTTCTTTGACTCGGTTCTTTTCCAAGAATGCAGTTTTTTTGCATCGGGCACTTTTTAGGAGTTAATCATAGGAGTGTCATTCCGTTCTTGTTTTGTGACTTGTTTGATACCAACATGTTAGGGGCGCACATGAGAAATTTAAGTGGATTGTTTGGTGAGAGTTGTACCTATAACCTTTAGGTTCTTTTGGTAACTTCATGCATATGTAGTATAGGTTAACTCCTTGCTCGAGTGCAAGTGAAAAGTTGATGTTCATGTCTCTTGTCCCTTCTGTTATGTGTGCTAAGTTTTTGCTTGAGCTCGTAATTGCATATACATGTTACAACTTGGATTGTGCGTCCTTGTAAATGAATGGAATGTCACTTTGGTGTTGGATAGGACAATAGGAATTTCTTTGACCCGTTTGAGCCTTTTCAAACCTACCAAATGAAGTAATCCCTAGTTAGCCAACTTTGAGCCTATTTCCTTTCTTTTGTTAACCACATTACTAGCCCGGACCATTTCTAAGTACTTCAAAGCACTAACCCTCTTTGGCCCTATCTCTTTAAGGCACTGAAAGACGTACTAAAGTCTAAGTTTTGGGGATGGGAGTAAGGGAGTGAATGCTAGGTGGCTCTTCAAAAGAAAACATTTATAGAAAAAGTTGCAAAAGAAAAGAAGAAAATCAAAGAAAAAGAACAAATATAACAAAAGAAAAGAAGAACAAAGAAAAGCAAAAGAAGAATAAGAGCCACAAATCAACATTGTGAGTGAAAATTGGGAAATAAGAACTAACATGAAAAGAAAAGCTCAAAATAAAATTAAAATTTTATTGTAGTGCCCAAGGAGGGAGATTAATCACTTTATACCCAAATTATATCCTACCTAAAACCAATAGCCTACATTACAACCTTAAAAGTTCTATTTGATCACTTGCCAAATTATGTGAAAGAAACAACAACTAACACTATAGCCAAGCCTGTGACATTGCATGTGCATTACTTGTATTCCTTTGCGAGAGTGAGAGGTTAGACTAAAGGGTCCCTTTTGTTTGAATATTATTGAGAGATAGGGACTCATTCTTTATGGTGAGAGCATTGTGAGACTTGAGACTTAAGGGTGCAACACTACGAGGCTCGAGTGAGTTAAGAGAGTATATTATACAATGCATGTTCTAGTTACCAATAGAAGCTCTAGTTGATATAGTTGTAACTTTGGCGCTTGTGGAAGTTTGGTTGGATTCTCATGTGTGAAAATAAATGTTGGTACCAGCTGAAGTCATGGACTCCATCTTGTCTAAACCCATCAGTTAAACTCAAATCTGGTTTTGAAAAATGAACATAAGATAGATCTTCAATGTTTCTTGAGCACAAGCAAAAGCTTAAGTTTGGGGGAGTTGATATGTTGGTATTTTGCGCTTAATTGCAACTCTTCTAGGCTAGTTTTTATATCCTTTCGCTCTATTATTTGTACAAATCTTATGTTAATCTCCATATTTCAGGAATTTGTTGATATTCATGTTACAAAGCCAAAAGGAAAGAAGAAAGAGCAAAAACAAAGGAAATTTGGCTTCAAGTTAAAGATCATAGAAACAAGACAGTTGCAAAAGTGGATCGGCGTCTCGCCGAATAATCGGCTGGTGATGAGGCCGCCTGCCTGAGAAGAGTAGAGTTCAAGAGTTCAAGATCATCCACCGAAATGAATGGCGGACCTTCGAACCAAAGGCTGAAAGCAGTTGGCGGCTTTGTAAAAGCATCGGTGACCCCACCGGTACTCACAGTCAGCTCAAAAAATTGGTGAAGGAAAAGATCAATTCGGATCAATTCGGCCACTTGAAATGCAACTCGCCAAACCTAAAAAGGGAAATAGACAAGAGAAGTCAGAAGTCTGTCTTCAGTGGTAAGCCAATGCAATGGGCGGGCCGCCAACTCACTGGCGGAATGAAGAAAAATATACCGAAATGACAATTTTGTAAATATAGTTTTAGCTTTCAAACTCATGCCTATAAGGGCATCTCCAACCCTCAACCCCATTTTCTCCTCCAAAATGGAGAAATCCTCAAAATGGGGTAAACTTACTCCAACCATTCCTCCTTCCCCCCCCCCCCCCCAAAAAAAAGAATATTCCTTTTTATATTCTTCTCTCTCTTCTATATTATATTATTATCTTTTATCTTAATTTTATTTTCTTATTTTCATTAAACAAATTCTATCTTTTATTTTCTTTTTTACATATTCATCACATATAATTTATATTCAATATAAAATTATTTTCTACCATAAAATTTTAAATAATATAATTTGTAAGCAAATATTATACATTATATATATTAATGGATAATTCAAATAAAAGTGAAATCATTGCAATACAAGTGTCGCACCCCTTTTTTTCGAAACTCGGAACGAGTTCAAAGGTCGGGTTTGACTGGGTGACTCGGTTGAGTCAAAATTGGAGTCGCCACCTAATAAATTTGTATAACAGGCATATCAGGTCACCTAAATTTTCTAAGTGTCTAAAGTTAACTCCGGGTAGGTCGTACTAACAGAGATTCTAAGGTAAGAAGCCTTTATGACTCGGGGAGAAGGTGTTAGGCATTTCCCAAGTCCCACTAAAAGTGGTTCCCAACCGAGTTTTTAAGATTTGGGATATAAATTAAATATATTGGGAAGACTTACTAAAAGAGATTTTAAATATACCTAATGCAAACACAAATTATAATAAGGCTAGTAATATAAACCAATTTTAAAATGTTTTAGAATAACAAAGTAGGGCCGCAAAATAAATTCAGGCACGGAAAAGACTATCTGCGCAAATTCAGAGAAAAGCAGCGAGCTATTGTGAGCGTCACTCAATTTCTCTCTTGGGCCTTCATACATACATGCCACTTAGGCGACTCTCTTGCAGAAAACAGCCTCACACGATTGTCTCCTTAAGAAATGGGCTAAAATTTTTAGCCATGCCATGAATAAAAATAGTTCTGCAAAAACATATGACTAGGCCAAAGAAAAAGGGTACAAAAATATATATACTTTTTTGAAAAAAAATTTCCTAAATTGCACGAAATTCCTTAAGTAAAAAAAACAAAAGGAATTATAATGCCTAAAGGGGTGTTAGCCATTTTGAATGATGTTTTGACATTAGTTGTCAAAATACCCATATCAATTGGCTCTTAATGTGAAGTCATTTTCATTTTTTAAAAATATGAGCATAAATATAATAAATTTGTTGATAACTCCATAAAATGCATATATAGTATAAGTATAACTAATAACTTTACGAAAAAAATGCATACCTAATATTTATATGACTTTCGCGAATAGATAAAAGCGCATATATAATATTCACACCAATATAGCTTTATAAATAGAGAATTCAAAAATGCACACGTAATATTTGTACTTTTATATATACTTCCATAAAAAATGCACACACACATATATATACACGTCAAGATTTATGTTAAAAAATATGAATAATACCGTGGTGACAACTAAATTATAAATACACACTTATAGTAATACATATTTAATATCAATTATACTTTGATCATCTTGATCGAATGTGGACTTCTTCATTTTATAAAAAATATGTATATAGATTTGTTTTGTTTGACTTGACCTCAAAAGTCCACACTCTCCTCCAAACTATCAGTTAACTTGGAGAAGAAATAAAAATTATCTTTTGTGCCCTTTTGAAAAGATAAACCTGTAGCCAAAACATAATAAACTTGTAAAACAGGCTCATGCTTTAAAGAAAAATTGGCTACAACAATTTTGCAGAATATGCCTCCATGTAGGACAGTTTTATTTAAAATAGCCTTGTATAATCAAAAGGACGCAGTCACCATTTTAAACATGCATAAACCTTTCTCAGTTTGAAAAGCCACCATGACAGAATGTTTTACTCATGTACGTCACTTCTAAATTTGCACAAACAAACCAGTTTTCAGTTACGATTTACAATCTATCCACGAAAATAGAAAGAGAGCAAAATGGGGTCCCTGAATAAACCCAAACATGACAGCTTACTGCTGTGCTTTCCCTGCGCATTCACAACCAGTCTGAACAAACAAGTTCGATTAATTCAACTATTTTACCTTAAAAATCCCCCTTGCTTGTCAATATTACACTCACTCATAAAGTTGTTATTTTGTACAGGCAATAACAAGCTAACAAACACACAAATGATCTAAAAAATAGAAGGAAGAAGTGCCCTGAATACACTTGTACAGATTTCATGAATATAAAGAAAAACCTCCTTTTGCCATAAATCAATTAACTAAGAGACAAGCTTTTGTCCCTCTAATGATTGGATTTGTATACCTGCAAAATATAAACTATGGTATAGCCCTGGGGGCTATCCTACTAATAGAGAACATCCTACAAAAAGAGTTAGAAGAAAACCAATCCTGGCCAAATAAATAATAATCACAACAAGTTTTTATATGGTAGACATGTTTAAAGTAGCATGTAGACAATATTACTACGAGCAGTCAAGGATTCTGACTCAATCCCAAGTTTTTACCTGGACAACAGATAAGCGATGAGAAGGCAAGCAGATTTCAATGCAGGAAGCAAGAGAGGAAACTTAGAGCCTCGTGAGCATGAAGAAACAGGGACTCAGGCAGAGATCTTTTTATGCTTTTTTAAGTGAAGGATTTCTGATTTCTTTTCTTTCAAAGCGTGTCTGTAATAGGGGAGAGGCTGCCCTTTTTATAGTGTCTGAATTCCAATTTTAGGTGTAAAAAGTAGTAAAAAAATAAATAAAAATTAATATTTTAAAAAGGAAAGGAATAATGGATTATAATTCAAGAAATCAGCCCCTAATCAACTTCTACCATAAATAATACAACCAAATTGATTTTCCATGTATATTTTCCTTCTAATTGTAAAGCCTAGAATTTTCAAAATACCATATAGTATACTGATTTTCTTTTCCATCATTTAATATCTCTAACAATTAAAAATTCAAAATTTGAGAGTATATCTACCTTTTACAGAATCAGGATGCAAGCAAAATTAACTAATGACCATTATTTGTAAAGCTAATAGGCAATCAACCATAATAAGAGATTTCGGACTTCACAAGGAGGTGAATATTATCTATAATCAGGCAACCAGACAGCTTGATTCAAACATCTACGCGGACCGATTATTAGCTAGGTTTTAAGCATCTTTCCTCCAAAGGATTTTAGCCAGGTTGTGCCAATTTTTATGCTGAAACAGAATGGTGTAAACTAGGACTACACAAAGAAAGCATCGAGCATATGACTTCCAACAGTTGCATTCTTATTAGGGCAAAAAGATGGTTTTCTTAATAGTAAATTTGTTAAGTCGTTCAATGCCTCGAAGACTCGAATTAAACTAGTGTGATGTGATTTTAGCAAATCATATACATTAGTTACTTAAATGAGCGTTCATAGTCAAGTACCACATTCGAATTAAAAGAAAACATTCCGCACGGCTTGAAAATCCTTCCATTTACGTTTTGGGTATGAAATTTAGTCTAAATGAATTTAAAATTAGTCATAATTTGGCTAGGCTAATTACACAAATTTCAGCATAGATGGCATGAAAGAAGAAAATAATAAAAATAGAAAAGGGAGGGAAGATGTAACTTCACAGAAATGCAAATAAAAATAAGAAAAAGAGTAATAGTACCCGATTTCATAGGGTCGGGTTAGGGCAGAAACGGGTCAGGTTCATGCTTGATCCGCAAATCTCGAGTTCGAATCACTTATTTCTTGTCTTGTACGTGTGTATAAATTGATAATCTTCATGATTCTTGCCTTGATTAGTCCGGATTTGCATGATATGCTCGATTTCCTCTTGTTCTTCTTCGTCAAAATGGGACAGCGGAGAGAGAGAGAGAGAAGACGCCATGATTGACGACATGATCAGCGGAGAAATAGGGGTGCCGCCGTGGGGTTGTGGGTGGTGAACGTATTTGGACGTTTTTTGGGCGAAGGGGGAGAAGGGGAGGGGATGGCGGCTGGTAGGGAGAGAGGGGAAGGGGGAAATGAATCTAGGGTTTATTTGGTAAAAGGGGGGTGTTTGGTTAAAGGGGAGAAAAATCAGAAAATAAGTGAGGTGGAGCCTATGTGGACGCGTGATTGGCCAGGAACATGCCACGTAGGCGCCTGTGGGCTGATGTGTGTGCGCGTGGGTCCCAAAGAGAGTGATGTGTATATGTCTTAAATATATATATAAGTGTATATACGCTGTATATTTCGGGTATATGGGAGTATATTTGGTCAATAATTAGCTTAAAAATGCTAATAAAATAATTAAAAAAACTAATAAAACATGAGAAATAATATTATAGACTTACAAAAATAATAATTGACTCAAAATAATTATAAATAAATTTATGTAATATTAATTGAATGTAAATAGTTGTAAAATGTATATTCGGGTGTATAAATTGTACAAATAGTTATAAAAATCGTACAAGTGCTTTGAAAACGACTTAAATGACGTATTTATGTAATATAATCGCATTGAAATACGTGTGATAGATAGGACGTTGGTGATACGGATAAGTGTATGATAATTGACGCAATTTTGTCTAGAATATTAAAATTGCATTTTCAAAGTTTTGTATGATAAAATTGTAAAATAGGAGGGACAAAATTGGGTGTCAACAACAAGATAATTAAATACATACTACAATACGATAAAATCCATTCAAAATACTACATAAATATTCAACTTCCACCTCTAGTATGCTCCCATAAATGATCTATTAATGCATTACGAAGTGCAAAATGAGTATCTTTATTCGTGATTATGTTGTGTCGAGCTAAAAATTGTTCAAATCGGTGATCTTCATCTACTGCCATTTCAACATCTGGAGGTGGACCTTCCCAATCATTTTGAATAGGTGCATTAAGATCTCGCTCATCCTCAATTATCGTATTGTGCAGTATGATACATGTAGTCATTATATCATGTAGTACTTCTTTTCTCCAAAAACGTGATGGTCCTGCAACAATTGCAAAACAAGCTTGCAAAACTCCGAATGCACGTTCAACATTTTTCGACATGATTCTTGTTTCATGGCGAAATATTCTTCTTTGGATCACGAATAGTTTGCACAAGAGTTGACCATTTAGGATATATACCATCAGCTAAATAATAACCCATATCATATTCTTTTCCTTGAATATATAATGGGTGGGAGGAGCAATACCTGTAGCAAGATCGAAAAACAAATGTGATGACTCTAAAACATTAATGTCATTATTATTGTCGGGCATACCAAAATATGCATGCCATATCCAAAGGCTATAATCAGCTACAGCTTCAAGAATAATCATTGGGGATCTACTACGACCTGCATATTGTCCAGCACATGCAATTGGACAATTTTTCTATCTCCAAGGCATGCAGTCTAGATTGCCTAACATTCCTGGAAAACCACGCTGTTCACCGATGTGCAGAAGCCTTGCAACATCGTTAGCTATTGGTGATCTCAAATACTGCTCGCCAAAAAGCTCTACAATCCCTAGAGGATCCGTATGAGGCAGAAGCTCCACGTATGGTTTTGAAGCCGAGCCTTTCCAGCAATGGGGCCTAGGGACCGACGATAGCTCGGAAAAATCTCTTCATGCTTTCAATTGCAGTTGACTCTCCAATTTTCACATATTCATCAGTGACATCCGGTGGCACACCGTATGCCAACATTCTAAACACGGCTGTGATTTATTGTAGAGTAGATAATCTGAATCTACCCACTGCATCAATGTATTGTTCAGAGTACAAATCATGACCTTTAACTGCATCAACAATTCGAAGGAACAAATTCCGAAACATCTGATATCTACGGCAAAATTGTCCCTCATTAAAGCAGGGATTATCTGAAAAGTAATCCAGAAATAAATTATTATCATCTCCTTCACGATCTCAATTGATTACCAAATGACCTGGAACGGAGTCAACTCTGATAGGATCATTATTTTGATTTTCTTGCAAACACTGCAACATATAGTTGTTCATCTGAATTGCTTGCATGCATAATTGCATCTCAGCTTTATAATCGGAAATTAAAGATGATGATGAGGATGATGATGAGGAGGAGTAATTTGAATCATCATTACTATTAGATGAATCTCCCATACAGAAATTCATTTTTAGAATACGGAAACAATAATATTTAATTTATTTAGAAATGAATTGGATGGAAGAATATGATTTTCCTAAATGGCCTTCCTTTTATAGAGTGATTTTTTTTTTCTAAAGATAAAATAGAAATAAGGATGAAATCCATTAGACAATTGAGATTAAGACAAAATCCACTCGACAACTGAGATCAAGATAAAATCTATTCTATTCTCATCTGCTAAATATTGTGTCTGCTGAGTTGTTTACACATTAAGTAATGTGTAGAGATTTTTTTACTAAAGATAAAATAGGAGTAAGGATGAAATCCATCGGACGGTTGAGATTAGGACGAAATCCACTTGACGGTTGAGATCAATATAAAATCTATCCTATTTTCATCTGCTAAATTATTGTGTCTGCTGAGTTGTCTACACATTGAATAATGTGTAGAGATATTTTTTTAAAGATAAAATAGGAATAAGGATGAAATCCATCATTCGATTGAGATTAGGATAAAATCCACTCGACTGCTGAGATCAAGATAAAATCTATCATATTCTCATACACTAAATTATTGTGTTTGCTGAGTTGTCTACACATTGAATAATGTGTAGAGATTTTTTTTTCTAAAGATAAAATATGAATAAGGATGAAATCCATCGGACGGTTGAGATTAGGACGAAATCCACTCGACAGCTGAGATCAAGATAAAATCTATCATATTCTCATCTGCTAAATTATTGTGTCTGCTGAGCTATCTACACATTAAATAATGTGTAGAGATTTTTTTACTAAAGATAAAATAGGAATAAGGATAAAATCTATTGAACGATTGAGATTAGGACGGAATCTACTCGACGGTTGAGATCAAGATAAAATCTATCATATTTTCATATGCAAAATTTTTATGTCTGCTGAGTTGTCTACACATTAAATAATATGTAGAGAATTTTTTACTAAAGATAAAATAGGAATAAAGATGAGATCCATCGGACGGTTGAGATTAGGACGAAATTCACTCAATGGCTGAGATCAAGATAAGATCTAACCTATTCTCATCTACTAAATTGTTGTGTCTACTTTTTTCTCTATATATTGAGGTGTCAACATAACCTTCTATAACCACAATTTGCTTTAATTTTTCTTTGAAATATGTAATATGTTTTTCCTTTAATCACTTGAAAAAAATGTCTATTCGATATGCAGGATACTTTGTAAATGAAGATATTCTATTATACCGAATACATTTAGATGTTTCTGAAGATCCAATAACGGGCATCAATCAATCCAGAGATCAATTTTTGGGTTGAATCGAAGTTGCATAAAATGATGCAAAGGAAGTTTTTTGGGAGAGTCGCACCAAAAAATTGTTGTAAAGCCGAATGCAAACTATTGAGAAGGCAGTAAGAAAATTAAATGGATGTGTACGTCAAGTAGAAAATTTGCGTCCTAGTGGTGCTTCTGATCATGATATTGTGAGTATTTATTTTATAGTTACTTATACTTTATTTATATATATTTACTTATTGTTTTCCTTATTTTTTCTTTTTGCAGCTCACACAAGAAAAAACTTTACTAATGCAAGATCCGAACTTCAAAAAAAGTTTTAAATTTGATCATGTATGGCTTATAATGAAGGATTTTGAGAAGTTTAACGATGGCGATCTTGGAAGAAAAAAAAACAAGAAAGCAAGGCTATGCTACTATATCATCGGAGTCTGATATTCCTACCCCTGATTCACCCTATCTATCATCTCCTAACTTATCATTGTTGTCACTCAATTTTGTCCCTCCTTTTTCTAAAATTGGCTATAATTCAACTTAAGGGTGCAATGTGACTATTTGTGCAAAATGCGCATTAGAAATCATGCATTTACGTGTGTTATCCTCTATTTATATATCATATACTTAAGTATGGATATACTACGTAAATTTGCATCATTTAGGCTATTTATTAAATGTAACTATTTGTACAAATTAGTACATTTATAATATTCGTTGCTATATTATACAATTGCATCACTTAGGCTGCATGGCAAGTTTGTTTCAATTTGTGATTATTTGTGCAAATTAATAATTATCTGTGATTACCTATATTTAAATAATTTTATTTGAGTTTATTTAATAATTATTTGTGTATATATATATATATATATATATATATATATATATATTATTTTACACCTTTAAGTTTAGTTAATTAAAAAGAAAATGTCCAAATTTCTTTTTTATTAATTTTTTCATATCTCAAAATCCCTACCAAAATACTTTACTCATTTAGATTCATCTTTATTCCCTTTTTCTATTTAATTATATTTTTATTTTGAACCTAGCCAAGTTTTTTAACCAAGTACATTTTTCATTTGAATTTCAAATTATTTCCCTAATTACTATCTAAATTCCTCCCCAAATCAATCCTAATCCCCTCAATCTCTCAATCCCTTAATCATCTCCCTAATCATCCCTTTTTCTTGCACAAGAGGTCCAACAGCTATTTTTTTTTTAAAAAAGTCATATATACACACTCCTCACAGATCTTTAAGACAATACATACGACCCCACACCCATCTACTCGTCTTCTCCATCACAACATCTCCTCCATATCCACTCCCCTCTTCCTCTCCTTCGTAGACACTATCACAGACACACAAGATACAAATAACACCAGCAGACCACCCCCCACACCATCGTCTTTCCCCTTGATCTTCCCCAAAACACGCACTGATACAGACCGCACACGCCACCACATCACCATCTTTTCCGACCTTCCGTCTAAACACAACCTCACACCCAAAATCACACATTACAAAACCAGTATACACATACCCACAAATCAAAAATCTAAAAGGAAAATCGGGAGATAGGGTACACTAGTATATACACATCCACGAATAGAAATAGGGGGATCGGGGTTGGAGAGTTTGAATCAAAATAGTGACGCAGCCGCCACCATCGCTGGGGTCGTTGTTCTTAGATCTTGGATCTTGTAAGCCATTAATGGAATTGAAAAGGAGGTCAGAGTAGCAGCGGCGCCGCCTAAACAGACTGGTGCTGCTCCTCCTTTTCCGTTTGGGGTACTGCTCTGATTCGCTTGACGCTGCTAAGGAACTGCTGGAAACAGGGAGTACTCGCCTCCCATTTTCTTAATTCTGTACTCGTTTCCTTTTGTATCGCATTTGAATTGGTTTTTGTCGACTCGATTGCTACTGGTTTCGTTTACCAGAAATCTGTTTGGCGATGACCCGTTGTTGGTGGCTAAGTCTCATGTTTGTTTATTGTCTCCACCGTTCCCAGCCTATCTGTTTCTCTATTCTTGTCTCATTTACCTGAGATAAATATTTTGCTGTGTTTGTGAGTTCTTGCAGTGACTGGGTTGTTGACTGGTCTCAAAAATTATTGTTATAGTCGGCCTTTGCTAGTACTGATCTGATAATACTCACTATTGCTGGACTTATTTTTACATTAAGTTTGTTAATGATCTATGCGCTACTAATTTAAATTGAGTTTTGCAGATGTGCTCGTTTCCCTTTTAAGAGACTACAACTTTGCTTGGCATTTTTTGGTATCTGATTCGAGCAAGCTATTACAATAGCTGACATAGGCCAATGAAAAAAATTCATAATTAATTTGAATTTGAGGCCTAAGACTGAATTGAACACGATACTACGAGGCCAATGACACTTGGAGGCTTAAAATCAGTCCCGTTACACTCCCCACGTCCCTAAAATAAAAAAGGCTATGATGACGTGTGTGAGCCGTTATGGAGTGGTGGGACCGGCAATTAGCATGGCAACACGATCGGTCGGTGTGTTCGCAGCCGTACCGATGTCCCTAATCTCTTAGTCGATTCACACAAACCTGAGCCGAAACTTTTAAAAATCCCCTTCCCCTTTATTTTAAAACTATTATTGTTGTTATTATTATTATTATTATCATTATTATTATTTTAAATTATTACTATTATTATTATTATCATTGTCACTATTTTCACTAACTTATTTCCTTTATATTTTACGAGGAAAAATCGGACAAGAGACGACGTCCTGTTTTTTAAAGAGGACAACGAGAGAAGAGAAATCCTTTTATTATTATTATTATCATTATTTTCATTATTATTATTATATTATCATTGCATTTTTATTACTTTCATTAATATTATTATTCACTAATTTATTTTCTTTATACTTTGCGAGGTTCATCGCGGTAAAATTACTAAAGACAACCCTTTTTTTCGAAAAGGGATAAAAATATCCACACTCATTTACTTTATTTAATTTTATTTTATTAAATTTTTCTAACAATTTTTACTAACTTATTTATTTGTTTTGCAAGGCACGAGACGAATATTTATTTACTTATCTTTAAATCTGTTTATCATGGCTTCAATATTTTATTGCTTAGTTTAGTTTAATTAATTAATTACTTAGAATCCCAATTATAAAGTCCGGTCGGTAACCACATTTGGTGGAGCTCGAGAGGTGCCTAACCCCTTCCTCTCGAGTTAACATGAATCTCTTACCTGGAATATCTGGTTCGTAGACTAAGTTTCGGAGTTAATTATAAAATTAGCTAGAAACAAAATAGCTGCCCTAATACGCCTAAGAAACTATATTAGGTGGCGAGTCCAACATTTAAACTCAAATGAGTTCACCCAGTCAAATTCGAAACCCGACTCGCCTCGAGTTAAGTCCAAAATCGGGTATGACAGAATGGCGACTCCGCTGGGGATGTCAAGGTTCAAACCATAACGGACTTTAAATTGGGATTCTTATTTGCTTTATTTTCTTGCCATTTTTTTCGATACTAACTTTTCTTCTTTTCCTTTTTTACAGGACTAAGGTATATTTTTGAATTTTGACGCTCAATTATTTAATTGCTTAATTGTATTTTCTTTGTTATTTTCCATTGTCACTTCCTCCACTCATGGAAAGTTTTTATATTTGCACACACCATAAACGGTTACGTAGATCTCACGGCCGTGTCACTCTCAAAAAATCCTTTAGGAAGAACGGTTAGAATCTAGTTGGTCCATGGTACAACCAATAATTCTAAACGTTCCCACCCCTTGGTTGTCCACTTGGGGGAACAATATCTTTGTCTAGATTACCCCTCTCTTGTCTAGAAATCATGCATCATGTCATATTTAGGACCATTTTGACTTCGGCTCAGGTCTAAGTCTGTTAGTTCACCATATTTGAATGATGTGCATTTATTTAAGGTTGAACGTGTCTAATGTAGACCACTTGTTCACATAAAAGCGGGTTCTCATAATAAAATCAATTATTTATTTCTACATTTATACAAACAAGACCAATTATTTTATAAAATTATTTTTTCAGTTATGAACGAAATTAATTTTTCTACTTTTATGAAAACAAAATCATAGATTTTAAATTAATTTTTTCTACTTTTTATGTAGCAAGATCAATTATTATTCCTATTTACCTAAAGCAAAAATATTATTTCTACATTTATACAATAAAATTAATTATTTTAGAAAATTATTTTCTATTAATTTTGGGTTATGAGAACAATTGGGATGATTCAAAATACACGTTCAATTTTAAATACCATGATCAAATTAGGAAGGCTTAACATCCTTGGTATGTTAAAGTCCATTAGCCAACCTCATCCAAAAGCGTCATCATATGACGCATATCATGCATATTATGTGTATTGATCTGCTTTGTATATGAAATTATTATTTTTAACTTGTTGTTTTATGTGTTAGTTTTACTCCCACTCCCGAGGTTGACTTGTGCATTTGTTTCAAGACTTGTGCATTTGTTTCAAGACCTCCTGGCAACTTTCTAAAATCGTGTGTTGAAAACATGGTAGTTACAACCACACCTCCCCTCACATAAAAATTCTTTTAGGGGGAACGATTTGGAATCTATTTGGTCCGAGACGTTCCCGCTCCCGAGCCGTTCGCCTGGGAGGATAATAACACCCGTTCTAGCTAACTCCATTCCTTAGTACCGGTGCAAGGAATCATGAATCATGGCATATCATTAATCGACTTGTTCTCAAGTCCGATAGGCCAACTTGTTCTAACAATCCGAACGGGTTTTTAACCCCAAAGATCGTTGAGCATGATTTATTTGCATTTACTTAAAAGATTGAACGTGCAAAATGTGGACCGTTTATTGGCATTGTTTTGCATTCAGTGCTATTCAAAAGGCACAAAGGTTACTCAATGGGCGTTAAAATCCCAAATTGAATCAGAGATGATTCTTTATCCGTAAACAGTTGGTGTTATTCTGTATTCAATGTCATTCAAAGGCACAAAGGTTACTTAAGAGGCGTCAAAAGCCCGAAATCAGATATGATTGCTTAAACAATCAGAGGTTCTCTATATTCAATTCTATTCAAAGGTACAAAGGTTACCCAAGAGGCGTCAAAAGCCCGAATTGAATCAGAAATGATTGCTTAAACAATCAGAGTTATTCTGTATTCAATGCCATTCAAAGGCACGAAGGTAAACTAAGAGGCGTTAAAAGTCTAAATTGAATCGGAAACGACTGGTTAAAAGATTGGAATCATTCTGTATTCAATGCTATTCAAAGGCTTAAAAGGTAATTGAAAAGGCATTAAAAGCCCATTTTGAAGCAGAAATTACTGTTCGATAGATGGGATGACAGATAACACACGTTTATCCTTTAAGCATTATATAAAGACTCGATGTCCTTGGCATGTCACAAGTCCATTAGCGATTTCCTTCTAAGGTGTTTGGAGGGTTCTCAACTCAAACGACACATCTCCTCATATCCTCCGTCGCATTATTTTCGAAACTTGTGCCATACGTTGATCATTTTGCTCACAGGCGAATCTTAGTCATTTTTCTTCTCTCTTTTCCTATCATCCTTCACCTTTTCCAAAAGATCATGGCCACTAGAACATTTGACATGGTTGTTAAAACCCCTCAGTTGCTAAGAGATTGGTGGGTAAACCTAAGCATAGATCAACAAGACCGAGTCAAAATGGTGATGGGTAACCTGATCTCATTAATAGAGCACATTGCAGTGGAAGGGATGATAGAAGCAGTGGTACATTATTGGGATGCAGACCGAGTAGTTTTCCACTTTGGGAATGTAGAGTTGACACTTTTACTGGATGAAATAGGTGGGTTAACTCAATTACCATTTGAAAGTGAAGATGTCTTGATGCCAAAAAACATTACACCGGAGGAGTTCTTCGAGATGGTAGGGTTTAAGCCTGAGTTGTGCACAGACAGCATACGCCAATCGAGAATTTCTCTAACTTCCCTCTACATCAAATTTGGGTATTGAAAGGCATTTCAAGAATCCGAAGACTATTTCAGCATTAACCAGGCAGATTGGCAAGAGCGGAGGGTACTTGCTTTTGTCACCAGCTTTCTAGGGATTGTCGTCTTTCCACATCACAAATGATGAGTTGATGTTTGCATGGTCTCAATTGCTGATGCCTTACTCAAAGACATTAACAAGACATTCACTTTGGAACCGATGATTGGTGCAGAGATGTACCGAGCTTTAGAAGGATGCAAGAAGGGCGCTGGTTTCTTTGAAGGTTGCAATCTGCTTTTACAAATCTGGCTGATGGAGCATTTGCAAAAGATGGATAACAAAGACCAAGCTTTCCATTCCATACCGAAGGAAAACTATATCTTGACTCATACCGCCGGCATGGACAATGGATTTGGGAAATGGGACCAACGAACAACTACTGATGGTTGGCACCACATGTTCTATCAACTGACACCTTAAACCATTCAATGGATGTTTGATTACTTTCCCAGCACAAAAGTAATCGCACGGTCCGAAAAAGACTCATTTCTCATCTTAGTGGGCTTTAGAGGAGTTTATTCATACACTCTTTTAAGGACAGTTAGACAAGCAGGGAGAAAACACACAATACCCCAAATTGTAGACATCAGAAGTTTTAAAGCGAATATTTTCGGAGGAGTGATCCCGTTTAAAGACAAGATAATGGAACTTTGGAGAGAAAAACAACGAATGGGAATCGAGACTATTGGATGAGACAGGTTCGACGCTGGCTATGATGATGATTACCCAGACTGGCTTAGGAAAGACATAGAAAGGGCAATTCAATCGAGTGCAACAGCAAAAAGGAAAAGAAATGCTGATGAGTCGAAATCTGAGTACAAAAGGTTACGCAAACAACGGGCAAAGGCACAAGGAAAAATAGCAAAGAAGCAAAGTTTGGTCGACGAAAAAGGCAAATGGCGCAGTAAGGCAGAACTCCTGACAAAACGCATAGAGTCTATCGGCGTATGGGCTAGCGAGGGGATGAACTCTGTGGCAAACAAAGGAATAGAGGAGAAAGGAAGAAAGTCTTGGGAAATGTTGAAAAACTTCACATTTGACATATCCCGGCTCTTGACTGATGCAGACAATATCATCTTCCAAGGATACTCATCAGAGGCAAGCTTGTCCGAGGAAGACTCGACCAAGGAAGAAGAAGAAGAATTTTCTGGGGAACGATCAGCATAAAGATGTTCACCTGGCCATGATCTAACCCTCTAGCAATGTTTTCTTTCTCTTACACTGTTTTAATATCCGCCAATGTAACAAAAGTCCAATAAATGCAATATTATCTTTAAACTTTGCATTTTGTTAGCAAGTGAAATGATACGTGTGGCACAAAGCGCTTTTCAAACCATCGTGCGTAAAACGGTCCTTAGCATTATAGGATGCATTTCTTATTTGATATATGTGCATTACATGAATTTGTCTGTTGCTCTAGGTCTCTAAAGGAATCCTTTCCCCTAACTCAAATCGCCTATCGAGGCGCCTCCTCTCCCTACTCCATGGTCAAATCCTGGTATCTAAAATCTTTCTCTTGTCCAACCTGTCTTTAATTCATTCAAAATCTATTACCCAAAAGGTTGGCTCGAGTTGAATACCAAGGCAAAGGACATGGTTAAGCAAGTGCACTTGTCAGGGATTCTCCGGACTAAGGAGTTCTTCACAGCAATTCCCACTAGCCCTCTCCTATCTCTACATTACCTCCGCTGCACTACAAACTACCAATAAGGCTAGCTAGTCTGAAAATACGAGTCATTTCAAAAGAAGAAAGATGAAGTCTCTTTCGTCGCAACCATTCAAGACTCTATCTTCAACCACTATCATCAAACAGCGCCACTGTTTTATCCCTACCCTCATATACCACCTAAATATCCTATTTACAACACTCAGCTCACTTGACCTATTCCACATCCCAACACCAAATCATCTACCATACCAGCAAAGTACCCAATCCAACTACCAAAAATACACAACCATATCCTCCTAAGGCCTCGCCCTGATGCAAACCAAAGACCGAAAAGAAACTACACTTCACTAGCCAAATCCCACACTCAATTGTTCGAGAAATGAGAAACTGTCGGGCTTCTTGCCCCAAGCACCTCAATTGTTCCATCGAGCAATATGAAAATTGATAAGGCAAGGAAAACTCAAAGGAACCTTAAGACCTTTTGACACCAACATCCAAAGATCATTTTGTTGCACCTGTCCACACAGTCACACCACCTACAATACATGACTGTGACCCAAAGCACTTCCAGCCTATTCCCATCATGATCGAAATAGCAGTCAAAGGGCCAGTGAAATACAATATTGAAAATCAGAGGTGTAGCAAATACTTGTGCACAACAACCAAAACAAGCAAGTCGATTCAACTTGCAAAAGGGAGACAAAACACAATGGCAAAGCTATCATTATATGAAAAACTTGAAGACTTCCTGGAGCAATTTTTGGTCGAAGGCTTTATTGGGGTGATATGATTTCTCAAGACGCCAACTACAAAAGGACGCAACAATCTAAGAATATACATGATATAGGCAACCTACATCGAGTTCAACGGCTCGGCAATAAGACATTATCTAACAAGGAAAGTTGGCGCAAGGATCGACGAGTATGAAAGACGTTGAGAACCTCTTTGAAAACAACTGACATAGGCCGATGACTACAAGGCCAATGACGCTTGGAGGCTTAAAATCAGTCCCGTTACACTCCCCACGTCCCTAAAAATAAAAAGGCTATGATGACGTGTGTGAATCGTTATGGAGTGGTGGGACCGGCAATTGGCATGGCAATACGACCGGTCGGCGTGTTCGCAGCCGTACCGATGTCCCTAATTTCTTAGTCGATTCACACAAACCTGAGCCGACACTTTTAAAAATCCCCTTCCCCTTTATTTTAAAACTATTATTGTTATTATTATTATCATCATTATTATTTTAAATTATTATTATTATTATCATTGTTACTATTTTCACTAACTTATTTCCTTTATATTTTACGGGAGAAAATCGGACAAGAGACGACGTCCTGTTTTTGAAAGAGGACAACGAGAGAAGAGAAATCTTTTTATTATTATTATCATTATTTTCATTATTATTATTATATTATCATTGTATTTTTATTACTTTCATTAATATTATTACTTACAAATTTATTTTCTTTATACTTACCTTTTTTTTTTCGAAAAGAGATAAAACTATCCAAACTCATTTACTTTATTTTATTTTATTTTATTAATTTTGTCTAACAATTTTTACTAACTTATTTATTTATTTTGCAAGGCACGAGACGAATACTTATTTACTTGTCCTTAAATCTGTATATCATGGCTTAAATGCTTTATTGCTTAGTTTAGTTTAATTAATTAATTACTTAGAATCCCAATTATAAAGTCTGGTCGGTAACCATATTTGGTGGAGCTCGAGAGGTGCCTAATTCCTTCCTCTCGAGTTAACTTGAACCTCTTACCTAGAATATCTGGTTCGTAGACTAAGTTTCGGAGTTAATTATAAAATTATCTAGAAACAAAATAGGTATCCTAATACGCCTTAGAAACTATATTAGGTGGCGACTCCAATATTTAAACTCAAACGAGTTCACCCAGTCAAATCTAAAACCCGACTCGCATCGAGCTGAGTCCAAAATCGGGTATGACAATCATTATTTTCACTAAATTTAAATAAGGATAATGCAGGTGATTCCACATCATCACAACGGCCTAGTGGGGTGAAGAAAGCAAAAATATAGAGAAAAATCGACGAAGGTTATATGAAGATAGTCCAATTAGAAAATAATCGAATTGTTGAGGCGATGAATAATGCAACTGAGACAAAAAAAAAGACGTTTTGAATGATCAAAAAGAAAAACTAAGACTAAAAGAATTGAAAGAGGACAATAAAATTTTAGTCATCGATATGGATTCTATTGTCGATCCGACTCATCGTGAATTTTTGCGACAAGAACAGCAGCGAATAATGTATAAAAGAAGTCAATAATTTCTACAGTCACAACCACAACAATCCTCAGACCTATTCACTCAATACCATAATGATTTTGGTGTATCTGAAAACGACATACCTCCCTACTAAGTGATTTATCTGCCATAGTTTTAATTTTTATGTATTTTAATTTAATATATTTTCAATTTTAATGTATTTTCAATTTTTACTTTTCAATTTTAGCAACATCTAATATTTTATATTGCACCTTTCAATTTTAGTAACATCTAATATTTTATATTTGCACCATTCATTTTTTGATATGATTATATATTTATCGTACAATTATAACTTATACTTAAAATTTACATAAAAATAACAAATGCACGAAAATTAATTTATAAAAATTATACGCCTAAGTTAAGATATAATATTAATATTATAAAAATATTTCATAAGCATAATTAGGTATATATAAAGAGATAAACTAAAAGAACTAAATAGTAAAAATAATAGAGAACAGTAATGGAAGAGATGAATAGTGTCACTCCAAATTTGAGGTGAGACTATTCATCCCCCATTTTGGGGGCAAAAATGCAGCAGCCTTGGAGACATTTTACTCCAATTTCACCTCCAAAATAGCATATGGAGTTGGCGTTGGAGTTGCTCTAAATAGGCCCTAATGCCTCCAACGCAAATATGTGATGTTTTAGCTAGATTATCACTTTTTTACACTTTTGAATATTCTTGGGAGGCAAGCAAGGGTTTTAAACATCAACTTTTATAAGGATTTCCATCTTTAATCTATTCCATTACATAATTCTTGCTATCTCTTTTCTTACTATAATTGTGTTGAACCTTAGTATGAGTAGCTAAACTCATACTAGGGGTTTATCCATGATGACTTGATGATTTTAGCTTAATACTTATTTTTAATCGTATAAAATTTATGGGTTAATGTTGATCTAGTTTCTATCGTACTTTTCATGACTATGGTTTAAGGGACAACTATACTTGAACCAAACCCCACTTGCTTTCAGCACCCTAACGGGTTGAAGGTGTAGGTTTATAATAACTAGCGAGCATTTGGGTTATATTGGCTCACGAGCCTACCACATCTAAAGGGAAAGACCTAAAAAGGTCATTCCCGCTTAGGTCTTTGGACTAGGATTTCATGTGCCTTGTTATTGACCCCAACGGGCTTAACAAGGTAGATCCTCTCTATACGTAAACAGTTTTTTAAGGTTAAATATGTGGTTCGACCATTAAACGTTACCCATATGATTTGTGAGGTTAAAGGAAGTGTTAGCTTAATGAAATCTTGTTTGATTGGGTAAACCCCCTAGCTTTCTTTTCATATTTTACAAGTTTTTAAAGTGCGAAGTTGTTGTATGTTACTATTGCGTAGTTGTTAGTGTTAGTGTAGTTTTAATCAATTCAATTCTATACTTAGAAATTCACAAACAACTGGTAGAACTCGACATCATTCAATGCAAGACTAATAGAATACGAGCTAGCTCCCTGGGGAAATTGACCCTGACTCCTATTCAGGTACTATCTTTGACGATCGCCCCTCACCTTTATAGATGTAGGATTCAGCGTGGATCAATTGTGTATATAAAATTATCGAAAAAAATAATTTAAACAAAACTAGCAAAATAAAGCTCCGATGATATAAAACAATCAACCCGACGAGAATGCGGCGATTTTCAGTTTTCTAGCCACTGCTGGCAGGTCCGTGGTGGTGGAGGGGCGGAGTGACACCTAGAATTTTTTATTTTGAGGGAGAGTTTAAAGGGGGAGGGGGGTGCTATGCCATGTAAGTTTTAAAATAAAGGGGTACTTTGCCATATAAGAAAAAAAATATGACTCTTTATATATAAATTCTTTGCTATGAGGTGTTATTTCTTAAAGGGAAATCCTAAATACTAAACCATGTTTAATACCATATGTTTCAAAAGTCATATAGAAAAACAAATATTACAATATATTTAAACCGAAAAGTTTTGAAAATTTTTGTTCTGTCTTAAACCTTTTCGCTCAAATTTTATCATGTAAATCGAAACGTACTCCTTCATTATAAATGTTGAATTTCACATTTTAGCGCACTTTAAAGAAAAACATTAACTTCTATATACATTTTACCTCATTACACTTATTTATTTCATCATCAAGTGACAAGACTTATAGCATGTTTGACCAAGTTTATGGGGAGCCAGAAGTACTTATTTTTCTCAAAAAGTGCTTATTTTAAAATTTTGGATGTTTGGCCAAGCTTCTAGGAAAAATAAGTGTTTTTGAGTGCCAGCAGAAGCTATTTTTCTCCGCAGGGAAAAAGCTGAAAAAAATAGCTTCTTGAAAAAATAAGTGTTTTTTATTATTTGAGGCAAGAATACCCATTTCAAACTTTCATATTTAATCAAATTAATATTATTTATATCCATTTTCGTCATTTGATAATTTTTTTAAATATTGGTCAAACACAAATTAATAACAAAAGCACTTCTGTAAAATTTGGTCAAACATAAACTGCTTATCTCATAAAGCACTTATTTGAAAACCACTTTTGATAAAAAGCACTTCTCAAAATAAGCTGATTTTGGCAGCTTGGCTATACAGGCTCTTAATTCCTCTTTAATAAAAAGGACAATATTGACAAAACAAAGTCAATTTGTAATGGTACTCTAAATAAACACTTATTTTGAAACAATCAAAAAGTAAAAAATAACTCTTATTGTGGACGGAGGGAGTATGAAATAGGATCCATTAATTGGTGAAACCCTTTTCTTTTCATTACCACAGTCTTCTAGATTTTTCTTTTCCTTTCGTTTTTTTTTTTTTTTGATTGGATTCCTTTCCAAATAAATACATCATTTGTTTCAATTCAATAATTATTTGTTTTAATTGACACAAAACTTAATGAAGAAATGAAATTTTTTGAAATATGTGGACTAAATTAAGTCATTGGTATTTGAATGACTATAAATTATTTCATTAAAGATACATTCGTTAATTTAGTGTTAAATTATTTCCCAACTTAGATCACGGTCATTTTTTTAAAACAAATTAAAAATGAAATAGGTTACATAAATTAAAATGGATGGAGTACTAAATAACACAATCCCATTATCGTTAGATACAAAACTATAACATCAGCTTACTATTGTCAAAACTTCGATCAAATCTTTCTAGGAGTAGTATCTTTCTGTATAAAGGATCTTTGTAAAGCTAGAGACCCGTGTTCTTTTTTCTTTTTCTTTTTTCAGTTTTTTCGCTGCAAGAAAAAGTTTGAAACAAATACCATTTGTTGGTTTCCAACGTTAATGAATCTAACATCTTTGTTTTTGACATTTCCTGTCCCCCCCCCCCCCCCCCCACAACTCACACCACTGTCATTTCTTCAGTTAAATTTCTTCTCTTTTTTTTTTTTTTTTTTTTTATTTCAAGCTATTTTTCAAAATCAATGTAGTTATGGCAAGTTAAGATGTTTATACGTTTTAAACTGTAGAGTGTATCCAAATTTTAAAATATTTAAGACTTTTATTTCTTTATTGAATTATTTTTTAAAATCTAAAGCTAAAGACTCTCGAAAAGTTGAAACTTTTTTTATCAATTTGTTTAATCATGTGGTATCTGATACTCACTAGCATAATTAATTCAAATATGTGTCACGTAGAGTCTCATGTACATGTTAAAATTGAATTTACATAATTACAATCGATTTTATATTTAAGTGTGTCAAAAGCAATAACTTATATCATGTTAACTTACGTCACAAATTGTTCAATCTAGAGATTTAAGCTAAGGTCGTGTTGATTAACAATAATTGTAACGTGAACAAAATAACATACATAAATAGTTAATGAGATGAGCAAGAAGTAAAGGAACTTATTGCAGATTCAAAGAGCAAAAGTAATCCTTGATATTCTTTCAATAAGCTTTCATTTACAGTAAAGAGAATATTCAGTAAAGAATGTAATATATTACAAGTGTTGATATAAAAGATATTTATATATACTACTTCCTAACCCTAGAGATTCCAGAAACACATTCGACCATGTACCCTATCTTTTTAGGAATCATGGACATTGGTGTTAGTCACTACTAGAAAAACCGGCTTTTCCGACCGCCAAATCGGTCGGAAAACGGTCGACATTTCGACCGATCTTCGACCGATTGCGGTGGTCGAATAAATTTGGTCGAAAAAGGCCTTCGACCGAAAGTCGGTCGAAAGGTCGACCGGCTTTCGACCAACAGTCGGTCGAAGAACCTGGAAAATTTTTCTTGAGTGACGAGTTCTTCGACCGACTTTCGGTCGAAAGGTTGGTAAAATGTTTTGACCAACTTTTCGACCGAAAATCGGTCGAAAATCTGTAAAAACCTGCAATATAAAATCTGCACATAGCCCGACACCACTTATAAATTCAGCAACACGCAGCAAAACCAGCCAAAACAGATTCATAAACGATATTCAACAAGGCTAACAAGCCAAACAATAGAAACAAGTATTTCAACATCAGTAATAATGTTACAATTATCAAATAAACTTAACACACAGTTTATGGTTCAACTATCACTACTGGCTAGAACCCGAACTAGACTCGGCATCAGATTCAGACGACGAACTGTGTCGACGTCTGCTCTTTCGCTTTCCTTTGGATTTTTTTCTGTGCTTAAGGAGCTTTTGCATCATTTCATGCATTTCTCTTTGATGAGCCTCATTTGCTATGCCCATAGCTTCATTTTGTCTCTTCAGCTCTGCGATCTCCTCTTTCACCCGAGCCATTTCCCCAGATCAGCAGAGCTTGAAGCAGCAGTAGCACACAAGCCCAAATAGTTTGACTTATGCTTGCCAGATGAATAGAGTGTTGCAAGGCCATATGCGGAGCCCTTCTTCACCCCTCCATTAACCTCCAACCATAAATTGGTTTCTTGCTCGAGCGTTAGGGGAGCTGGGGTACTGCTTCCGCATTCAGATTGTTGAGTCGAGATCCACTCTTCAACGGCCTTTGTAGCTCTTTCCTGAAAAACAGAAATATATCAACGGTACAAATATGAAGTATAAACGTTGAAGGATTGGCGCGAAAAAATTTTGAATTTAATAACTTAGGCCTCTTTTGCGCGGGGCTCGACCCAGACTTCTCCGCCCTTTTTATCACTCTTGATATGTCGGATCTTGTGCATTTCAGGGATTGGAATTGTCCGATTTTCTTTCTTTTCATACAAATTAAAGAAGAAAACAAGTTAGATAAAAAAATAAACGATTATAGTAATTCATATAAATTAAATTACTTTACCAATCGCATCTTCTGCGTCGCGGCGCTAACTGAGCCACCGGTATGGAGCGATCCACCCTTACTTGATGCTCGCGCTTTCTTCCCTTGTTCACTCTTCTTCAAGAATTCGGGAGTCTCCCAATATTACTGCAGCTCTCTCCATTGATGATCATAGAGGAAGCCGGGCATTTTTTCTTTTTTACGCGCAACATACATTGTGTTCTTGAATAACTCAGCGCATTTCTTTGGGAAGTTGGAACGGACTTTATAGTCCAGAGCCGGATGCCACTTACACTCAGTCTGGAATATTCATCAAAATATTTTATTTAAACATAATCATTAGAAAAACCGCAATTAGTAATAAACCTGATGCATATTTATCACCTCAAAAGCCTGCATTATCCGCTGCTTTACATGAGGGGGCACCGCGCCCCAGGATGGCCACGATTCTTTCCATTGAGATCCCATGCATCTCGTCAATATCGGAGTAGCATCAGTGTTGGGGAAAAAGCTACATAAAAATCAGAAGCGTCAATAGAAATGCTAAAAATTAAACGTTAACTAATTACTAAATAGATAAGAACTTCAAAAATAAGATACTTACCTGTTATCCCCCTCGGGATAAATAATCAACCGCCCTCCTTCCCATGTGCCAGGCTCACCGATGTAATAGGGCGATCTCGGATCATAGTACATGATCTCCTGCTGGACCGATGGGCCGGTAGAGCTAGATAGATCTGAAGGCGGCTGAGTAGACCCAGACGGAGTAGTTCTAGCAGGGGACTGTATGGGATCGCCCTGTGTGGGAACGGCCTGGGTCTCAGTCATGTCATAACTACTGAAGTCATGCCGCCAACCAGGATGCGGCCTAAAAAAATCCGGATCATATCCTGCAGGGGCTCCTATAGGAAGCGAATGCGGCACCTGAGAAGTAGGAGTGTCATCGGACGGATCAGCTGATGTCTCGCCTACTTTTTTATTTCCCTTCTTTCTTCTAAAAAAATGCTTCATACATATTGAAATTCACATTACTTTAGGAAAGAAAATTAAATATGTAACATACTAGCTTGTCGTTGTCATTTGGAGTAATTAATTATTTAGTGTTTTTGTATTTTAATGATAGTAATGTTATATAATTTGAGCAATTTTACCACGATGAGGCATCAATTAAATAAACACATTCCTTGAACAAAATAAGAATACATATATCTTCTTATGTTGATACGTACATTAAACTAGCAAATAAAAAAAACTAAACATCAAAGTACAAATAAGGTCAATCATCATTATCAGTCAATTCTTCTTCCTCATCCTCATCGTTAAATTCTTCCTCGGCTGGCTCGTCACCATCTGTATATTCATCATCCTCATTTGCCCTTGAAGTTCCTACTCCAAAATTAGCCGGGTTTTTTCCTCGACTACCTACATATGCATCTAACTGCTTATATATGCCATCAATATGTTGCAACTGATCGGCTAGTTCATTGTCCGCTATCAATGGAATGGTTGAGACCTCGTTCTGGTATGCAACATCTAATAGATCGGGTACTTCAACTAATCTCACCGGTTTTCCTTTTAGAACTGCCCACCAATGGGCTTTGGCCTTTGATTTTGCTGTGTTCTTTGTCCGAGGGTAAGGAACAAACCACACTTGCTTTACTTTCTGTGCAATGATGAAAGGATCATAGTGTCCATATGACTTTCTGTGATTAACCTCAACTAACTTAGAAGACGGATCTACCCTCCGACCGCTGCTTTGTATGAAACTTGTACCCATTTACGAAGTACGTATTCATCCTTTTGTATTTATAATATGGGCCATGGCATATATGTTGCAAAAAATCAAAGTTGATGCCATTCACCGGATTGTTCACCTATATAAAAATTCAACGGAGTTGTGTAAATTAATATTTTTATCTAAATATAAGGAAAATTTAAGAGTTTGTGAAACACTTACAAATTCTGTAAACCAATTTGTAAAATTTTCGTAAACTGCCGCATCACCAAATTCAGCAACAAAGTGACTGCATTATGAGCCGAAGAAATTTCACATTAGATAGAATACTTATGAAAGGCGAATGTTAGGCGGTACCATTAAAATAAAACATACTTGTAATAAGGCGTGACCTCGGGACAATTCAACAGCACATGTGTTGTAGCTACCTTCCTGTCCCGTTCATTGAACTGGTATACTTCGGATGTTGTATTTCCCCTGCCTGATTGATTGAATACAGAGAATGCTGGGTAATTGGGATCACTATTATCTCCCACATCATGCCGATCTGGCCTAGTGCACAAACATGGATCATTCTTGTCGAAGTAGTATGAGCAAAAATGAGAAGTTTCTCTAGCCAGATATGCCTCACATATTGACCCCTCGATTTGGTTCCTGTTTTTCACGTCCCGCTTACACTTACCAATAATTCTGCAATAATTATTGCGTTAGTGGAATTACGTTGGCTTTATTAAAAAAATAAAAGTTATTGACAAAGATATGGAAGCTTACCTCTCGAAAGGGTACATCCATCTGCAGTGCACCGGGCCTCCTAGCCGACGTTAATCGGAAGATACTCCATCACATTAAAGAACCTGGGGGGAAAGATCTTTGTCAGCTTAGTGGAGACTACAGGAAAATTCTGTTCCAACAAGTTAAGATTCTCTTCCTTCAATGTCTTACTGCAAAGCTCTTTAAAAAATAGGCTCGTCTCTGTTAGTGGTTTCAAAACTTTATCAGGCAAGCCATTGAATGCAATTGGGAGCAAGTTTTCCATGAATATGTGACAGTCGTGGCTTTCCATGTGATGCAGCTTTCCGCCAGTCATATCAACACACCTTTCTAGGTTTGACGCATATCCATCAGGCATCCTCAAATTACTCACCCACTCACAAATCATTCTTCTCTCATCCTCATCGAATGTATAACAAGCCTTTGGCAGGTAAATGTTGTTGCCTTCGTGGATTACCTGTAACTCAGGTCGCCTACATAATAGCTGTAGGTCCAACCGTGCCTTCAAGTTGTCATTTGTCTTGTTCCGGACATCCATCACAGTATTAAGGATAGCCTCGAAAAAATTCTTCTCAATATGCATTGGATCCAGATTATGGCGAAGAAGATTATCCTTCCAGTAAGGCAACTCCCAGAAAATGCTCTGTTTAGTCTAATTATGTTCAACCCCATAACCAGGTGTTTAGATTGCAGTTCTTTAGTTACCTTAGGAAGCTCCTTAACCCTATTCCGTATCTCTATGCCTGATAACCTTCGAGGAGGCTCCTCAAAATCAACCTGATTCTTCATAAATGCACTAGTGTTATTCCTAAAAAGATGTTCCATTGGCAAGAATCGACGGCAACAGTCGAACCATGTGCATTTACCTCCATATTTCAAAGTGAAGGACATTGTATATTCCATACAGTAAGGGCAAGAGAGCTTACCTGCAGTGGACCACCCAGAAAACATCCCATAAGCTGGAAAGTCATTTATAGTCCACATCAAAGAAGCACGCATTTGGAAGTTCTATTTCATTGATATATCATAGGTTTCAACTCCTTCATGCCAAAGTATCTGCAACTCATCAAGCAAAGGCTGCAAATATACATCAATAGAGGCTTTCGGGTTATGTGGCCCCGGTATTATACAATTCAAAAACAGATAAGGACTGGTCATGCACATTTCGGGAGGCAGGTTGTAAGGAGTGACAACTACGGGCCAACAAGAATAGGGCGTAGAGGAGACATCAAAAGGGGTGAACCCATCAGAACATAGACCAAACCTTACATTCCTTAGCTCACTAGAAAATGCCGGATACACTTGATCAAAGTGTTTCCATGCCTCACCATCAGATGGATGGGATAGAATACCCGGCTGCTTGGTATGATCATGATGCCATCTCATGTGAGGAGCAGAACTCATCGAAGCATACAACCTCTTTAACCTGGGTATAAGGGGCAAGTGATGCATCGAATTAACACGCTTCGGCTTCTTTTTAGGATTTTTCTCAGGCTTGTATCGAGGCTCCTCACAAAATCTACATGTCACGAGGTCTACATCATCCTTATAATACAACATGCAACCATTAACACAACAATGAATCTTCTCGGCAGAAAGGCCTAACGAGGAAACCAACTTCTTAGTGTAGTAATAATTAGTTGGTAAGGCCATCTTGGTCGGATTGAGTTCATTCATAAGGCCAATGATGGAATCCATGGCAGCTTGAGAAATACTAAAATCTGATTTGATACTTAGCAATCTAACAGCAACCGACAACTAGGAATGCACCGAGCCCTCATACAATGGACGACTTGCTTCCTCCAACCGTTTATAGAATTGATTTGCCTTAGCATTGGGAATGTGCTCAATGTTTGGCTGTGATGTATCCGGCTGCAGGGGATCATTATCCGGGTACATCCCAAAAGCATCATGTACTATATCCTCTATTCTATAATTATTAAGGTCTGGTTCTACAATCGGAGAACTCCTACCGCCATGAATATTTTCTAGATTCTGAAGGTGCTCCTGCAAATCCCACGGCTCTCCATGATTGTACCAAACATAGTAATTTGGCATAAACCCCTTCTTATAAAGATGTATCTCTACATTCGTCAAATCTTGTGTCTTTACGCATTTGCATTTTTCACATGGACACTTAATTTTGCCATGCCTTAAATAATCGTCTGTTGTGCCGACATTACCAAGAAATTCCATAACACCCGCTACAAACGAAGGCCTCAACCCCCGCCGCTCGAGAAAATTTCTATTAACCATCCACAAACGACGTCGATCAATGTCCATATCTACACAAGTATTGCAAGATTGAGAAACAATATGTATGATTTTTTTAAATATAAGATTATCAATTTTTAATTACTAAATTATAAAGTTTTATGTCATGCTTTTCCTAACGCAATAATTTTTTATCTTAGCTTGCCAGTTTTTTGTAATCACTATAGTAATAAATTTTTTATCTTAGCTCGCAACTTGTTTGATGAAATGCCTCAAACAAACAATTTTCCTTCTAACACCCTATTAATTACCATTATCAAAGCAATTCAAACCAACAAAAACTTATTCGTTTTAGGCATAACATGTTCATCTTTTCAACAATACCAAAGCAACAACACATTCCAAACACCACTACCAAACAATTCGAACAATCCCCAACAACTACAACAATCCCAAACAACACAAACCTAACTTTATAAGAGCTAACAACACCAAACAAGTTCTTCGACATCAACAAT
Organism: Petunia x hybrida; assembly: GCA_037355625.1. NCBI lineage: Eukaryota > Viridiplantae > Streptophyta > Magnoliopsida > Solanales > Solanaceae > Petunia > Petunia x hybrida. The sequence continues at coordinate 1,802,952 of JBBBVM010000027.1, read as the reverse complement.
AACTACAATAAACAAATTTACTAATAATTAACTACCTATGCAACATTGTAGGCCGAAATTAAAAAAGAATTAAAAAAATTAAATTCGGATTATATAAAAAAAATAAAAAACTTACCTCAAGATTGATTTGTACTCCAATAGCACTTAATTATGATTCCCCACTAGTTATATGCTTAATAACTACAAAAAAAATTAGTTAAAAAGTTAGGGTTTAAGTTTTAGAAAATAATTAAAATAACACTAAAACTAAGAATTTACCTTGAATTAGTTGTTATATGTAGTGTTTAGGAGGGTAGAATGTGATTTTTTTGAATTTGGGGGTGGGTTATGGTGGTTTTCGGGTGTAAAGGTTGGGGGGGGGGGGGGGGTAGAGAGAGATGAGGAAAGTGTTTGGGGAAAAAGATGAAATGGGGAAAGGGGGTTTCTGCCGTGTAATATTTCAGGTGTTCCGACCGCAGTTTCGACCGATTTTCGGTCGAAACCTTTTTTTAAAAAAAAAAAAATTCGACCAAATATCGGTCGAAATAGTGGTTCAACCGACTTTCAGTCGAAATCCGGCGGTCGAAAATGCCGGCTTTTTTAGTAGTGAGTGTACGACTATATAATATTCCTCGTACTGGTATATTAGCACAACTTTCTTTTACAATCTCCAGGCTGGGAATCCAATGTTAACTTGAGCATGTATCCGGTGACTGCTTTATCATAAGTTGATTGTGTCTGGGACTATTTTGAGCTTTTGTTGCCTTAGTTGTTTTTTTTTGTCTGCAGTGATGTCCTTGATTTTATGGCACGTCATCTTCGAGTTACCCTACTCATATTCTTACCTAATGCATAAAGTCCCCCTATTCTCTGAGTAATACCAGTTATGTCGGGGAGTGGAAATGCTTTTAGGCAGAAAAAGAACGTGGCTTTTTCATGTTCATGGATATTGAAATGGTGGTTGTCACTTTGACTTCCCATCAATATCATATATTCACCTTTAATAGATATATATGGTACTTCCAATTACCAAGGTAATGATTTCCTGACGCTTTTTATGGGTGTCAAATTGTTTGTGCTACTTCCTACACTCCTAAGCAAGACCTTTTGATCTTACAAGCCTTTTTAAATAGGCCCTCTTTTTCTTATTTTTCCAGTTCGTCCTGATCTTTTTAACTCCTCATCTTCCTTTGTACATAAGAATACCTCCTTTCTTCCTCATATCTTCCGACATGGCTTCTTCTTTTTTAGACTCGCACTACTAGAAAAAAAATAAAAAGCTACAAAATGGTTGGCGAGAGAACTCACTCACCAACAACTTAGCGAGTGACTTCCCTCTCCAATTAGTGTTTTGCGATTAAAATAAATTAAATTGAAATAGTTGGCGACGGAATTCTTTCTCCAGTTAAAAAGTAAAATAGGTGTCAGCTGATGGAAAAGGAATTATGTCGTCAATCACCTGACTATGTTTTTAACTTTTTGATTGGAGATGGAATTCCCTCTCCAACCCTAACAAGTGTATTACAATTACATTTTACTTCACCGGACTGCACATTTTTATAACTCTAAAAAATTTCTCTCCCTCCCTCTCTCTGCCCTACTGCAGTGGCAACACCCCTTCCCCACACTGGCAACACCATTGTTTCTTATCAGGTAAGTATTTCCGTCTTCCCCCTCCCTATTTTCCCCACCCCCAATCCCGTATCCCCTTTCCCCCACCCCCAATCCTGTATCTCTTCTCCCCACACCCAATTCCGTATCTCCTCTTAGAATACTTGTAAATATACTCTTTTGAGTATGTTGTGAATAAACATCCCGTCCCCAATTTCCCCATATACCTTAAAATTGACCTAATTTTTTAATCAAATTTAATAAATTTTAATTTTTAAATTTTTACAGGTTTTTCGGTCACCGGCAACTAATTCTTGAAGGTAAATTTTAGTTTCAGTTTATTAAATTAAATTATTTATTTATTTTTATTCTTTGAAATTTAATTTAAATTGCATATATTTAATTGCTAAGTATTTTTTGTAGTAAATTAGTTAAATACCTATTTGGTTTGAATGCCTATTTGGTAACTATTTTTGTAGTAATATAGTTAAATGTCTATTTTAGTTTATTAACTATTTTTTATGTTAGCATCCTAAAAAAATTAAATGTCTCTATCCATAAAATATTTAGGGAGTTTGATTTAGTTAGTTAATTAAAAAGTTAATATGCAAAATAATTTAACAAAAAGGCTATACACTTATAGTTTGCTTAAAAAATTGCTATATTCTATTGAATTGATTTACATTTATTTATTTGTAACTTTTGTGTAGATGGAACATGATGAAAATCGTAGTTGGATGTACAATATGTTTTATGAAAATATGGATTTGAGGACGGAGTAGTATCATGGTTTGTTAGAGGAAATTGTGGCAAAGATTTGGAGGGATAAGGAGCAAGGCAGTGACTCCTCCTAGAGGGTGGAGTAGTGTCATAGTTTGTTAAGTTTGTCGAACATGTTGCAAATTAAACACTTTAGTTTTTATTTTTGTTGAATGCTTAATGATGAAATATGTATGTAGAATTGTTTAATTGCCCGTAGTGGCTTTGTTTTTATATTAAATAGGTTGTATAACTGTTTTAATGGTGTATTCTAGTTTTTGGCTGCTTTGTATCGAGTTTCTAATGTTTTTATTTAGCAGGGTTGATATAGTTAGAGAGTGAATTTCGTCTCTAAAGCAAAAAATAAAAATAAAAAAATTAATTTACGCGTTTTTGAGATGGACTACTGTCTCAAATGAAAAAATTATGTATGAAATTATTTTCTGGAGAGGGAATTCCGTCTCTAAACACTAAAAATAATTTCTACAAATAATGCTGGAGAGGAAATTTCGTCTCCAATCAGTAAATTAATTATTTTGCTAGAGAGGGAATTCCGTCTCTAAACACAATCTGACACAACGCCAAATAGCGAAGGTCGCGTAGAGATGGAATTCTTTCTCTAAACTCCGTTTAGAGAGGGAATTCCGTCTCCAAACTGAGACGCAAAACACTTTTTTCTAGTAGTATCGGAGAATATAGTTAGGCTCGATACTCTGGCTGCAATTCTTTCCTTAGAGGAAAAGATTGAGGAGGTGCCAAAGGTGGCGCTAAGGAGAAGAGGCAAGTCCATGAGTGGCACTTCACCATCTTCTCCTTTACCAAAGCTAATTGCATCACCGTTCTTTCATGAAAGTCTAGGACTTCTTGTTGAGTACGTTCTTCCAAATCTGCCTTTTTAGAGGACTGAGTTGCTCGAAATCCAGATAGCCAAAATACTTTGATGGAAACTCATGTTTTATAAAAGAAAATAGATTAAGGAACATTACTTAGGTGTTTAAGTTGTGTTTCTCTTCACAGATTATGTTGTTATTCCATGAAGTGGACTACAATTACGCACTTTGTTGTGGTTGTTGTTGGTCTTTATAAGGTTACTGGAAATTCTCTCTTATTGTCATGCTTTGTCTGAAAATAACAAATATGTATTAGATGGCATTCATGTGCAATACACCTATCGTGGAACTAGTCTACTAATAAATGTAGGATTTTTTTTAAAAGTTAGCAGCTAATAGTAAATTACACCACATATAATTTTATGAAACTTATTTACCAATACAGAGATATTTTGATTACTTTAAAAAAACTAGTGATATTTTAAATATTTATTACAAAATATAGCAAAAAATTAAAAAATGTGGGTAAAATAAAATCTGTAATCCTAAAGGATTGGAAACCAACGCATGCATATGCTTATTACTCAACAAAAAGGGAAAATGACTATGACGATTATGTTCCTCCAATGGTAGAAAACATCTCTTTTAGAAATTTCACCGGCAAGAGAGAGACAACAAAATTCTATTCCATTCATCTAGCTTCTATCATGTTTAATTGGGAAGAAAAGTCAAGAACCTCGCTTCCTTCTTCTCCCAAACATCTCCGCATCAAAAATACAATTGGCTTACCTTCAATTGTTATAGATGTGCAAGAGATTAGGGACGACTTCTTCGGCTGCTGCTACTACTTTATGTCTTCGTTTTTCTTCAGTGTGTTGTGTTGTCGGTGCCGGTTGTATATGATATTCTTCTTCGACATTGTGTATGATTTGTATGTCAAATCTGAAATTTTTTACACTGTGTATGGCAATTGTATCGAAGTTGTATAGCAATTGTACGGGAGTTGTATGGTAATTATATATGAATTGTACAGTAATAGCATAAGAGTTTTATGGCAATTTTATCTGAGTTGTACGACAATTTTTAAACTTCTGTTTTAAAAATAGATTTGATTGTATCCTCTGTTTTAGAAGGCAGTTTTAGGACTCGCCCAGGACTCGCCTCGGGACGAAGCACTAGCAAAACGCCCTGAGACTCTCTGGCAGGGCTTAGATCCGTGAAGCTTACGCCTCAAGCGCCCGACGATGCGCCCAGAGCACGCCCAACGCCTAACGCTCGGAACTCGCCTTATAGAACCTATGCAAATGATATGTCCAATTCCCTAATTAAGATTGTTCATTCACAATTTCTTTAGAAATGAAGTTATATTCATCTATAAAAATTCAAAATTTGAGTATAACTCAATTAACGAGACATAATATTACATGTATTATAATTGAGAATATCTTAAGAGTGAATATCATCTGTATACTTAATCTAAAAAAGTATAGCCGATGTTTATAACATCATCACTTGTTATTGGTCTTCATGTTTTATTTCTGTCACTCAAAATTGTTAGACTTCAATTATTTTACAATTTAGAAACTATTTTATATTTATTAATGAAGAATAATATTTTAAATTATAATAGTAATAAATATTTATTGTTTATTCACTTTTTACAATAACAATGTTTATTTTTAATTGTTTGAAAGTTAAGGCTACATTATTCAATTCTTACAATTGTTAAAAATGTTAGATCTTTTGTTTCTATAATGTTTTTACTTATTTTTAATTTTTTTTTGTACTTTGATTTTATTGTTAAAAAGTTAAGGCTACATTATTCAACTTACTTCAGCTTATGACTTTTTGTTGTAAATCCATGTATTTGTGTTAATGTGGATGACCACTACTCACCACTACCCCACTTTCTCCTACATAATTCATCCCCACTATGTCCTACTTAATTCTTGTAACCTTTGGGTTGATTTGTAACCTATGTATTTGTATCCTATAAATAGAGCACATTTGGCTCTATGTAAGAGACACTTGAAACACTTTGAGAATAATACAAGTTCTTCCTTCTCCTCTCATATATTTTGTCTTGTTCTTGCACTACTTTACTATTAGTTTTACAACACGTTATCAGCACGAGTCTCTATCTTATTACATGATTTAGAAGAAATGAAAAGCAAATTATGATGCAATTTATAGAAACCAACGTTCTGGTTCCTAACACAAGATAAGTTTTTTATTGTTTCTAAATTCATTCATATTATGGCTTTTGTTAATCTCAAAATTAATAGTACCGTATTTTCATTTTATTTTATACCACTTTAAATTGTGGAAACTCTTCACTGACTACAACTTTTGTCTATTCTTCCTTCCATTGTTTGGTTGATTTTGTAGCTATTCTTTGACAATAATTTAAGGGTGCATGGTCTAGCAACATGATATTGTAGATCAATTCTACTTATGTTTCAATGTACACAAATCTCTTTATGACTCTATCTTTCACAATTTATTATCTTAAAAGGAATGAGAACTATTTTATTAAACATTGTTCGAAAATAAAGATATATTGGAATACATGCATGTAACATTAATACACATCTCATACTTAAAAAGGTTTTATAAGATTATGGTGTTAATAATTGTGGTCTAATTATTACGAAAAGTTTTACAGCACGTAAAAGTGTAAGCAATTATTTTTTCGTGTAAAAGTATAGAAGGGCCTCTTTATCTTCATCTTAAGTAATTGATACGATCCTTTGATAAGCATTTGTGTCCTATTTATCTAGCAATTAGATTTATTCAGAATGACTGAGATCAAGGACTCAACATATTCAGCAACAATGTGGTATTTCTTTGAAGACGAAGATTCAGCAATATTATATGAAATATTGCATGGATAATTCAGCTAAAATGAAGATACAACTAAAGGAAATGGTTATCCAGCAAAATTACTTTGCAATGGTGATCTTCAAAAAGAATGATGAAGTTAATGCTGAAGAATTCACTCCAGTGATAGCTTGGCGGATCTGTCCACTAAGTCATTGCCAATCTCAACATTTGAGAAGCTGATTTACAAGATTGGGATGTGTCGTCTTCAAGATATTGAATGATGTTTTCATCAGGGGGAGTAAAATACGCGCTGCACTCTTTTTTCCTTAACAAGGTTTTATCCCACTTGAGTTTTACTTGTAAGGTTTTTAATGAGGCAGCTCTAAAGGCGTATTATAGGAAGTGTGTACTCTTTTTCCTTCACTGGGCTTTTTCCCACCGAGTTTTTCCTAGTAAGGTTTTAACGAGGCACATTACCTTCAAAATGGTCATCCAAGGGGGAGTGTTGTAAATCCATGTATTTATGTTAATGTGGATGACCACTACTCACCACTAACTTATGATTTACTACCCCACTTTCTCCTACATAATTCCTCCCCACTATGTCCTACTTAATTCTTGTAACCTTTGGGTTGATTTGTAACCTATGTATTTGTATATAGAGCACATTTGGCTCTATGTGATGTTTGGCATTTTATGCCTATATTTCCTTAATATTTCCTTACGTTTGGATACTTTATTCGCTCGTTTTATGGTTTATGAATGTGATTTTGCACTGATTTGATGTCGTGTGTATGTAGGTTGTTGTGCAGTGCAATTGGAGCTTTTAAGAGCATGATTGAGCGAGAAAAGATTGGATTTTGATTGAGAATTGGATCGAGCACACGAAGGCACAACACGAAACGAGAAAAGGAGAAACGAAACAGAAAAATAGCCTGGCGCTACAGGAGGCGCGCCGCGCCGCCCAGAGCGCCCAGCTTCTGGCGCGGTTTCCCACGCGGTGCGGCCCAAAAGTGTGCCAAGTTCGACGGGTTCTGATTGTTGTAGCGCGTTACGAAGTGGAGTTGTGGTTGAATATTGGGAGGTTTTTGAGTGGAACTAATGAAGATGAATACTTGTGAAAAATTGTGAAGTAGTTGTTTATGAGCATTGGCAAGGTTGGATGAAATTGAAAAGTGAAAAAAAAAATAGCAAAGTTGAAAAGAAAAGAATTAAATTGTGGAAAAAGAAATAAAAAGAGAAAAAGAATATCCATTCCTTGCTAGTGTGTGCTTAAAAGGAAAATGCTACTTGTTGAGAAGGTGTATGTGCAGAAGTTGTTGATATGGGTGGCTTGATGAGATTTGTGCTTAATTAATTGTGATGTATTAAAGTGCTTAGGGAGGTAGTCACTATTACCATATGTATCCTACCCGCCCCTTAGCCTACATTACGACCTTTCTAAAGTCCTAGTTAATCCCGATTGGAGTGAGCTTACATTAGTGGAGTCCGACACTACGGGCAAGCTTATGGTACATTGTGTGTGACATGTGAGCTTTTCATGAGAGTGAGTGAATTCTTTCTATGATATTGTCCCCGTTCTATTCTTGATATTCATTGTTGTGTGTGATATTTGGGGGACACTCTTTTGCTTCATATTGGTGAGGGCACATGGTTTGCATGAAATAGGTGAAGTTGGTGGCTTCTTGGTTAAGTAGATAGGTGTGATTTTGTGGGAGCATGGTTGCATTAAGTTGAGTTTGTGCATTTGAGCTATTTTGTGGTGGTTGTTCTCATATTTTTGGTTTTGGTAAATTGTTGGCATGTTTGTGGATCCATAGTAGTCATGTGTGCATTGGTTCAATGGTCGGTATCAACCATAGTCATAAGCAGACCTGTTCTACCTAGGTTGGAAGTTATTTGTGATTGCTCGAGGACGAGCAAAGGTTCAAGTGTGGGGTGGTGATGTTTGGCATTTTATGCCTATATTTCCTTAATATTTCCTTACGTTTGGATACTTTATTCGCTCGTTTTATGGTTTATGAATGTGATTTTGCACTGATTTGATGTCGTGTGTATGTAGGTTGTTGTGCAGTGCAATTGGAGCTTTTAAGAGCATGATTGAGCGAGAAAAGATTGGATTTTGATTGAGGATTGGATCGAGCACACGAAGGCACAACACGAAACGAGAAAAGGAGAAACGAAACAGAAAAATAGCCTGGCGCTACAGGAGGAGCACCGCGCCGCCCAGAGCGCCCAGCTTCTGGCGCGGTTTCCCACGCGGTGCGGCCCAAAAGTGTGCCAAGTTCGACGGGTTCTGATTGTTGTAGCGCGTTACGAGGCGCGGCGCCCGTTATAGCGCCCTTTGTGCGCGTTTTTACATCCTATTTCATCTAGGATTGGGTCTAACTTATTACTAGGTGTTTGCAAACTCTATAAATAGTCTTTTACTTAGTTTTTGATAGGGAGTTCAGACTTTGGAGCAAGTTTGGAGGAGAGGGGAGGAGCCCTAGATGTCTTCTACACAAGTTCTTTCTCTCTTTCTCTTATTCTTCTCTTTAATTCTATAGTTTGTTTGTTCTAGGGTTAGAGTAAATACATGAAGGTTGATGTTTGAAAGTTGATTTCTATATATTGATTTACCATTATGGATTGTTTATTCTTTCTTGATCATAATTGTTTGATTATTGAGGCCTGATAATTGAACACTATCTATGGTTTTTAGATTGAACTCGAAAGAGGGAATCTAATTACGCAATAAGAAAGAATAGGACTAGTTTGTGAACCCGGGCATCGGGGAACCAATTTGTGAGTAGGATAGACATATACTTGCTCGCCTAGTTTAACTCATTACAGAATTCGTTAATGCGTGCACGTGATTCAACCCATAGACATATAGGGATTGGAGTAGCCTGCATAGACCGTGAAGAATCGAAAGGTTTTCATGGGTACATTTAACCTGTAGTTAGCAATCTAGGAAATCAAGAAGTAGAATCAACTGGAAAACTCAACTGGATTGTTCGTAACTCTGACCCGGGACCGTCATCTTTTATTGATAACAACTTAGAATTTGCTCTGTTACTTGATTTCAATTACTTGTTTTAATTACTGCATTTAGTTAGTAAAATCTAAACCATTGGAAAAAGATCCCTGAATAGTTTAAATAAATTGTTTGCTAGAACTCAGTCTGCATAGTCCTCGTGGGAACGATACTCATCTTATCACTTTATTACTTGTCGACCACGTATACTTGCGTGTGCGTTTGGGAGCAACAAGTTTTTGGCGCCGTTGCCGGGGACTAATTATTGACTTATTTCTTTTTGAACAGTTTATTACTTACTATTCAGGTTTAATTTTTGTTTTGAGTTTTGTGCTGTTTCAGGTATTAGGTCCTGCTTGATCTTTACCTACAGGAATGGCAGAAGAACAAGCTTTAGCTGTGCGAGATGTTGCTCTCCCCAGCCTGGAGGGAGTAGCATCGAGCATAGTTAAGCCCGCTATCACCGGGGGCTTTGAGATTAAGTCCGGCATGATTCAGTTGCTGCATGTGACTGGACAATATGGTGGATTACTTCAGGAGGATCCGCAGCAACACATTCAGAACTTTCTGGAGATCAGTGATACTTATACACCAGCGGGTGTTCCTACTGATTATGTTCGCTTGACGTTGTTCCTGTTTTCACTGATTGGGGCAGCAAGGAAGTGGTTAAAGGCTGAAAAGTCTGGGTCTATCACTACTTGGGAGGATTTGGCTAAGAAGTTCTTGGCTAAATTTTATCCGTCTGCCAAGACAGCCCGGCTGAGGAGCGAAATTATGTCCTTCAGACAGTTAGAAGGAGAATCCTTGTATTCAGCCTGGGAGCGATTCAAAGCTCTATTGAGAGATTGTCCACACCACAACCAATCCAATGAGGTTGTTGCACACACTTTTGTTGAGGGGCTGAACCAACACACTAAGATCGTGGTTGATGCTGCTGCTGGAGGCCAAGTACTGGCCTTAAATTTTGATCAGATTTATGATTTACTTGACAAGTTTTCGCAGAGCAGTCCTGATTGGCAGGGAGATGGTAGAGCTATTACGCAGAAACCTGCAGGGGTACTTCAGTTAGATGCGGTTTCAGAGCTAAGGGCGAGGATGGATGCTATTTCCAATCAAATTAGCAAGTTAGCGCTGCCAAAGGCTCAGCAACCAGTGGCTCCAGTGCAACAACTTCGAGCTTTTGTGAGGTTTGTGGTCAAGACCATGCTACAGAGGTTTGCTCCTCTAATCCAGAGTCAGTTTATTACGTGGGTAATCAAAACAGGTTGCAGGGTCAAAATCAGTTTGGTAATGGTTATTATCAAGGTAATACGAGAGCCCCGAATAATTACCACCCACTTCCACCTCCACCACAGCAGGTTAGCTATTCAGTTGAAGAGATGTTAAAGCAGTTGATGGCGGGCCAGCAGAGAATAATAGCTGATACTGCAGCCCATGCAGTGGCCATACAAGATATTGCCAATGCTCACAAGAACCTAGAGCACCAGTTGGGGCAGTTGGTGGGAGAGATAAGCACTGTTAAAAAAGAGCCTGAACAATGTCTTGCAGTGACTTTAATTGAAGGTGGAGAGCTGCTGGCCAAGTCCGAGGAGAGAGCTGAAATAGAAAAAGTTGAAAAAGTGGAGAAGGTGAAGAAGAAAGAAGAGAGAAAGGAGGCACCTCTGCCGCCTCCACCATTCCCACAGAGACTTATACCATCGAAGGATCTGGCCCAGTATCAAAAATTTGTGAGTATGTTGAAAGAACTTCAAGTTAATATTCCTTTGACTGATGTGTTTGAATTGATGCCATCCTTTGTGAAGTTCTTAAAATAAATTTTAGTCAAGAAGAAAAAGACTCAAGAGATAGATACAGTTGAGTTAGTTGAGGAGTGTAGCACAATCTTGAGCAAGCTACCTCCAAAACTTCAAGATCCTGGGAGGTTTACTATTCCTTGTACCATTGGAGGGCATAATATCACTGGTGCCTTGTGTGATTTGGGGGCGAGCATAAATCTCATGCCTTTGTCTGTTTGCAAAAGGTTAGGGCTAGGAGCAATCAAGCCCTCTTCAGTTACTCTTAAGATGGCGGATGGATCACTCACTCACCCTGATGGTAAGTTGGAGGATGTGTTGCTAAAAGTTGGTAAGTTTACATTCTCTGCTGATTTTGTAGTCCTAGATTATGAAGAGGACCGAGAAGCTCCAATCATTTTGGGGAGACCATTTTTAGTCACCTCGAAGGCAATTATTGACATGGAGCTGGGTGAGATGACTGTTAGAGCGCATGGAGAAAAGGTTACTTTCAAGGTTTATAATGAGAAGGAGCACATAGCTAAGGTGGAAGAGTGCTCTATGATTGAATGTGTCAAACAAGAAGATGGAAGTAAACCACATGTGAAGTTGAAGATGGGTTCTCTAAAAGAAGGGAAGAAAGCAAAAGTTCGGCGTAAGAAGAGAAGACATAAAGGCTGGAAGTGAGCTAGAAGTGTCGTCGTGCCGCGACGTTAACTAAGGCGCTTCTCGGGAGGCAACCCGAGTTTGTACTTGTATTATTTTATTTATAGTGTCACGTAGTTGTTGTTTTTCCTTGGATTGCAGGTTCATGTAATGTCGAGGCCAAGTGTGGGGTGTCCTCACCCTTGCCTAATGTTGATGATCTGTTGGGGGAAGTCTGAGTACCTCATACTATATGGAAGCTTGGAGGATGCTAGCACCAAGGACTAGAATCTTCAGGGAAGTTTTCTTTACCTTGCACTTTCTTATTTTTAGCACTGAGGACAGTGCTTAGTTTAAGTGTGGGGTGGGAAACTACCCTTTATTTAGTTTTGAGGTTAGGGATGCATGTACCGTAGGATTTTTCTTTTGTCACTTGACTTTATTTTGATTTATTTCTTGCTTTAATATATGAAGGAAAAAAAAAATTAGAAAACCAATGAAAAATTCCAAAAAGATTTTCCTTTTTAGTTTTATCAGTGGTACATGTCATCCACCCCGTGGTTTTTCTTATGGCCTCGGTTCTTTTCCACGGGGGGGCCTTTGAACCGGGTAGTTTTTTATTTTTAGGATTAGAATAGTTAGTTATAGGTGGCCCTAGACGAAAGGAAGGTAGAATGCTAGGTGCCTTTGATTTGTTTGATACCGGTGGACTTGAATTTATTGCATGTGCTATTTGTGGCGTCCTCGGGTTTTAATTGTGATGCATGCCTAAAAAAATTTTTAGAGCGACCCCCTTGAGATGCTTGAGTCCACTCACTTGACTTGATTGTGAACCTTTGTGCATGAGTGCTTAATTTTCCACAAGTTGCATTCTAGATGCTTGATTGAGAGTTGTTGATGGAACCTTTTTGTGTGGATCGTGTGCAATGTGTGTTGTGAGGCATGTTCTTGTTTACTCCATGTTGCATATTAATGTCTAGAACTTGCCCCGTGTGTGTGCAAAGCGAAATCCTAGGTTCGCTCTAGTCGGGAAATGATACAAGGCCTTCTTTTGATTTGCCTACCCTTACATATACACCTTGAAAAGAAAAAAAGTTGTTGTTGTGATTTCTTTGACCCTTTTTGTTGGCACCCACACCCCGAGCCTATCCATTTGTTCTAAATTGACTCTTTTGGCCCTTTACTCCTTAAGCACTTTAATTGATATTGTGATATTATTTTGGAGTTGTGGTTGAATATTGGGAGGTTTTTGAGTGGAACTAATGAAGATGAATACTTGTGAAAAATTGTGAAGTAGTTGTTTATGAGCATTGGCAAGGTTGGATGAAATTGAAAAGTGAAAAAAAAAATAGCAAAGTTGAAAAGAAAAGAATTAAATTGTGGAAAAAGAAATAAAAAGAGAAAAAGAATATCCATTCCTTGCTAGTGTGTGCTTAAAAGGAAAATGCTACTTGTTGAGAAGGTGTATGTGCAGAAGTTGTTGATATGGGTGGCTTGATGAGATTTGTGCTTAATTAATTGTGATGTATTAAAGTGCTTAGGGAGGTAGTCACTATTACCATATGTATCCTACCCGCCCCTTAGCCTACATTACGACCTTTCTAAAGTCCTAGTTAATCCCGATTGGAGTGAGCTTACATTAGTGGAGTCCGACACTACGGGCAAGCTTATGGTACATTGTGTGTGACATGTGAGCTTTTCATGAGAGTGAGTGAATTCTTTCTATGATATTGTCCCCGTTCTATTCTTGATATTCATTGTTGTGTGTGATATTTGGGGGACACTCTTTTGCTTCATATTGGTGAGGGCACATGGTTTGCATGAAATAGGTGAAGTTGGTGGCTTCTTGGTTAAGTAGATAGGTGTGATTTTGTGGGAGCATGGTTGCATTAAGTTGAGTTTGTGCATTTGAGCTATTTTGTGGTGGTTGTTCTCATATTTTTGGTTTTGGTAAATTGTTGGCATGTTTGTGGATCCATAGTAGTCATGTGTGCATTGGTTCAATGGTCGGTATCAACCATAGTCATAAGCAGACCTGTTCTACCTAGGTTGGAAGTTATTTGTGATTGCTCGAGGACGAGCAAAGGTTCAAGTGTGGGGTGGTGATGTTTGGCATTTTATGCCTATATTTCCTTAATATTTCCTTACGTTTGGATACTTTATTCGCTCGTTTTATGGTTTATGAATGTGATTTTGCACTGATTTGATGTCGTGTGTATGTAGGTTGTTGTGCAGTGCAATTGGAGCTTTTAAGAGCATGATTGAGCGAGAAAAGATTGGATTTTGATTGAGGATTGGATCGAGCACACGAAGGCACAACACGAAACGAGAAAAGGAGAAACGAAACAGAAAAATAGCCTGGCGCTACAGGAGGAGCACCACGCCGCCCAGAGCGCCCAGCTTCTGGCGCGGTTTCCCACGCGGTGCGGCCCAAAAGTGTGCCAAGTTCGACGGGTTCTGATTGTTGTAGCGCGTTACGAGGCGCGGCGCCCGTTATAGCGCCCTTTGTGCGCGTTTTTACATCCTATTTCATCTAGGATTGGGTCTAACTTATTACTAGGTGTTTGCAAACTCTATAAATAGTCTTTTACTTAGTTTTTGATAGGGAGTTCAGACTTTGGAGCAAGTTTGGAGGAGAGGGGAGGAGCCCTAGATGTCTTCTACACAAGTTCTTTCTCTCTTTCTCTTATTCTTCTCTTTAATTCTATAGTTTGTTTGTTCTAGGGTTAGAGTAAATACATGAAGGTTGATGTTTGAAAGTTGATTTCTATATATTGATTTACCATTATGGATTGTTTATTCTTTCTTGATCATAATTGTTTGATTATTGAGGCCTGATAATTGAACACTATCTATGGTTTTTAGATTGAACTCGAAAGAGGGAATCTAATTACGCAATAAGAAAGAATAGGACTAGTTTGTGAACCCGGGCATCGGGGAACCAATTTGTGAGTAGGATAGACATATACTTGCTCGCCTAGTTTAACTCATTACAGAATTCGTTAATGCGTGCACGTGATTCAACCCATAGACATATAGGGATTGGAGTAGCCTGCATAGACCGTGAAGAATCGAAAGGTTTTCATGGGTACATTTAACCTGTAGTTAGCAATCTAGGAAATCAAGAAGTAGAATCAACTGGAAAACTCAACTGGATTGTTCGTAACTCTGACCCGGGACCGTCATCTTTTATTGATAACAACTTAGAATTTGCTCTGTTACTTGATTTCAATTACTTGTTTTAATTACTGCATTTAGTTAGTAAAATCTCAACCATTGGAAAAAGATCCCTGAATAGTTTAAATAAATTGTTTGCTAGAACTCAGTCTGCATAGTCCTCGTGGGAACGATACTCATCTTATCACTTTATTACTTGTCGACCACGTATACTTGCGTGTGCGTTTGGGAGCAACACTATGTAAGAGACTTGAAACACTTTGAGAATAATACAAGTTCTTCCTTCTCCTCTCATATATTTTGTCTTGTTCTTGCACTACTTTACTATTAGTTTTACAACACTTTTAACTTTTTTTTAGCTGAGCTTAAAAGCCAAGTACTTTTAAGCAATTTTATAGTAATCAAAACACTCCTGTAAGCCAAACAGGCTCCTAATACAATAAGATAAGCCATATGCAATTACCAAGTTTATATAATAACATAAAGAATCAAGGGTATCATAAAATAATGAATCAAATAGGATATGTTACCGATGAAAAATCCACGGCAATCAAGTTGGAGTTCATCTGTAAAGTTTTTCCGTTTTCATTGTTGATAAGATAAGCTATCAGTTGTGATTAGCTTATATAGTGAAAAAACATGTCACTAACACCCTCGAACCTACAACATTTGCCATAACTTTTCTTCTCTTGTACTTCATGGTCTAATCTCCATTAAACGGATCATCATATGACTCTCCTATAAAGAATTTTGGCCATTTTGCCGATTTGTAAACAAGAGCAGGGGCGATAAATCCGTTACACTTTATGGTGTTTCAGTTGATTATGTTCTTCCGGTCATACTATTGATATCTTCCATGACTAGTGAATCATATTACTTCTCTCTAATTCACTCAAATAATTCAGGAAATGCTCCTAACCATAACCACGAAAATTACATGATGAGCATACTTTGAGATAACACAGTTTCACATACGTAGCTACAGAAATACTTATTTGCCACAATATCACTTCCAGGACTACTCCAACATACTGCTTAGCTGTCATATTTCTGCACTAACTGCGGAACTATTTTGTCTAAAGTCTAAAATGCAACAGCGCACAAGTACCATCCAGCCCTTTGTTATTGTAATATGTTGCAAACTCCTTAACTGTGGTTTCCTTGTACTTTGGAGGATTTTGTTCTGATATCAACTCCTTGATCGGTCCATACAACCTTTCTGATGGAAAAACACTTGTCGTGAAGAAGCACGCCACTGATACCCTTGGACCAACCTTATTTGCAAGTACTCTATGCTCAACACTTTTGAACTTGTCATTTGATATAAGCTGAAAATGATAGAGCCAAAACTCAAGCATCAACCATTCATTTCTACTACATGGTGATGATACAAGTACAGCTCTGTCAAAGTTATAGTTATAGCAAGATCTTAGTGTATTTAGACTTTTTAAGTACTCATATGGTGTCATACCAATCTGTCAGGTACATCAAGGAAAACGAACAATTATGTAATGAAGCTACTAAACTAAAGGGATTGAAGAAATGTAACACTTGCCTGCAGAAGATCTCCTATATTGACCACGAGAGCTCCTGGAGTAGGGGGAACATTTACCCACTGGTCCTGATGTAAAACCTGGAGGCCACCCATATTATCTTGGAGAAGTACGGTGAGGAAGTCACTGTCAGCGTGCTTCCCAGTGCCTAGAGTTAGTTCTGGTTGTGGACATGCTGGATAATAATGGCCTAACGCCAAAAGCCCCTCGGTGCATCCTATATCCTTGAGGTGGTTTGGTTTGAGGCCAAGAGCCTCAGACAGTAGTTCAAATAGAGTGTCACTTAGTTTAATCACTTGATTTGTGTACTCATAGAGAATATCCCTATCACAGATGCAAATAATGACACGATATGTATAAGTTTGAGAAATGTCTAATATTGATCAAATTAATTACAGGTAGGCCCATAAGCAAATCGTGGCAACATTGATCTTTGTGAATATCTTGTTATATTGATCAAATATATAGCAGCTGCACAACAAGCAATTAATGATACAACACTTGTGGCATAACACATTAAAATTTGAGAATATGCTGTCTATATTGATCAAATATGTCATAGATATAATCTAAGAAAATAATACGACATAAAATTTGCGGATATCATATCTATATTGATCAGATAATACCTGCAGACAGAGGGAATGTCTTCAGGATTGGGAGGTATAGGAGCCATGGTGGCATTAAAAGTATCCCTCCAGTTGGCTGCTGGTGCGCTAAACAGATCAAAGTTGGTATGAAATATAAAGCCTTTCATGAAATCTCGTGAATGCCATTGCTTCTTCACCTCAGTATCTTGCTCAAAGAACCTGATAACTCCATCTTTCATTTCCTCCAGAACATGACTAGGAATGCCATGATTGATCACTTGAAAAAAACCCCAAGTCTCAGATGCATGCTCAACTTGCTGAACTATGATCTTTCGCTTGATTGGATCTTCCTTTATGCCATCAAGATCAATCATTGGAAAAATAAATTCCTTGTTGCTGGGAATTCCTGACTCTTCACTTTGTGGTGGTTGAACAAAAATTCTTGGTACTTTGGTAATACCTGCATCCACTAGTCCTTTAACACCGGCTTTTGTTTCATCAAAGGCTTGTAATTCAGCATTTCTATCATACTTCAGTTCACTGGCAAGCTGAACTTCATTTGTACTGTTGATCGCCTCCATATTTCTTGTTCCTTTGGAACAGTCAGTACTTGTTATTAGACTCTAGCTTTTTTCTGAAAGTGAGATCAAAGTTAAATCTGTCTCAAAGGTATAGAATAACTTGTAAATCTTAACAAATGTAATAAAAGTCAAAAGCAAAGAAAGAGATTAAGTGATGTACAGTTGGCTCAGAGTTACTGTTTACAGGGTCAATATTCCAGCTTCAAGACAAATCCGTCATCTTCAGCAGCAATAGGTGACAAATATGACTATTTCAAACTTCTTGGTCCAAAAACAAACAAGAAAGAAAGAAAAACAGAATCAGTTTTAGTGGTACACCAGTCTACTTTATCAACCATGAATATTTTTGGAATCTAGAAATAATCCATAGTTTGTTTTTTTCTCACTAAACACATAGTTCATATGTTTGATTTTTATGTATATCGCTTTGTTATCTGCTTAAGCTACACTATATTTTTCCTCCTGTTACCTCCTGCAAGTATTCGTGACGTTTAATTCGTTTTATGTTCCATGTTGCCCACATTAATGCTTATATATGATAGGAAGTCAGAAATACTTAGTGTTTGAGGAAGTTAGATGAAATGAATGTGTTCGGAAGTCAACAAGAACTATTGGAACAAGAAGAGTTGTAGCAGGTGCCCGAAGCCCTTCCACCGCAAGTGATTACATAATTTGACAGTTGTAGACTCACAGTATTTAAATCAGATTGTCTAAATAAGCCAATCCAGAAAGGGAGGGCATGATAGGAGAAAGAGAAAAATAGGATAGGAACTTCAAAGTAACTAGGAAAAGTATTTATACGAATCTTTAATTACAATGCATAAACGGTGATTATCTATTTCTGTTACAATAGAATAGCTATTCAATCTGATTAAACAGCGTCAAAGACAATGTTCAAAAGATAGTTTGTTCAGCCATTTGTACCATTTTCGTTACAACAGATCAAAGTCTAAAATGACTTAGTGCAGGAGTGCCAACGAGCCCCTTTGCAGTAAAATAGGCAGCTTATTCTTGCACTGTTGTTTCCCTAAATTTTGGAGGGTTGTCTTCCGACATTAACTCCTTTATAGGCCCATAAAGTCTTGAGGACGCTGGGAAAAATGTGGATAAGAAGCATGTAATCGATATCCTTGGACCAACATGATTTGCCAGAGCCCTGTGTTCGACGCTTTTAAACTTGTCGTTTGATATTAGCTGAACATTTAGATGATAACAGCGTCAGTACAAATCTCTCCAATCAAAATGTTGCAAAATGAACCAGCTTGAAGACTTGGGCTAATACTTATAATTCTCAGGAGCAGGATAACTTCATACAGTAGCTTGTAAATTTGTTTTCCAAGTTGTTCAACCTCTGACACGTTCATAATTCACAAAACACCATTCTAACAAATCCCTCTGAGCTTGTTATCTCTAAATGAACAACCTTTAAGTGTCGATTATATCATTCTAATTAATCGTTGCACTGTTTTTATCTCGCTAGACAAGCTCTCCTGAGTTTAGTCATAGAGCTTCTCACATTCATCACGAGACCATCTTACCAACTGCAGAGACACCCTTTAGATAAGCTATCAGTTGTGAATGCTTACATAGTGAAAAAAAAAACATTAGTAATACCCTTGAATCAACATTTGCCTAGAACCAACAACATTTTCCAGAAATCTATACTCTGTTTGGTAACATGGAAAATCCAGAGAAGCTGGAAATAGTCAACAACAAAAAATTTTAACCTGTGACATATGGCTCAAGTTTTAGACTATACAACTCTAGTTCTAAAAGCTTTTGACCAAAGTCACTTGTACTTTGTGGTCTAGTTTCCATGCTTCAAATGGATCATCATATGGACTCTACTACACAAAATTAGTCTATTTTTACTGATGTATAAGCGAGTGTGTGCCTCAAAGAGTCCAGTTTGCTTGCTGGTGCACCATATCGTTACCAGTGCACCATATCGTTACAGTCAGAGAATCACAAGAATACCACTGTTTTAGCCTTATCTTGCTTGAATGGATTAATTACGTTATCCAAGATCTCTTCAAGACCATGACGTTTGAATCTCTCTGGTTGATCACCTGAAACACCCTAAGTCTCAGATGCAGGACTGATTTTCTAAAACTATATCCTTCATTGAATTTTCATTGATACACAAGGTCAGATGAAGCAAAATGAAATTTTTTCACTTTTTCTGAAGTACCTCCTGCATCAACTAGTCCCTTTACACCAGCTAATTTGGTCTTATCAAAGGCTTGTAGTTCAGTGTTTTTGTCAAAGCTTGCTTCAGTTACAAGCTGACATTCATTTGTTTTATCATCTCCTTTTCTTGTCACCACAAGTATTAGCAATTCCTGAGAATTCTAGTTGTTATAAACTTCAAGAATGATGAGCTTAACAGTTGGAGTTTTGAGTTGTAATTGCAATCTTATTCTTTTTCATGTGGAATCCTAAATAGCTAAAGATCTGGGCAGTCATCTCTGCCATATTGAATGAACTGATAAAGGTTTACAGGAATTCAACTTCAGAATGCTTCCTAACTGCCAATCACTGGAGAACAAGTAGAAAATCAACAAATACTTTGGTGTGTTCATATTCAATGATTCCAAAAATAAATAAATATGAAGATGTATAAGCTTCATTGACAACCAAAAAAAGAAAAAAAAATCTTTCTTAAGGCCTAGGATTTGTCTTTGTTTTCTTTTATGGCGTTTCAATTGTTTCTGTTCCTCTGTTCATTCTATGAATAACTTCCTTGACTAGTGAATCATATTACTTCTTTCTAATTCTGTCAAACAACTCGAGAAATGCTTCTAACCATAACCATGAAAAATATTACAGGTTGAGCATACTATTGAAATTACACATATATAGCTACACAAATCCGTATTTTCCACAATATCTATCACTTCCAGGACTACTCCAACATACCGCTTACCTTTTATATTTGTTCCACTAATTGCTGAACTATTTAATCTAAAGTCTAAAATTCAACAGAGCAGAAGTTCCATCCAGCCCTTTCTTAGTGTAAAATGCCGCATACTCCTTAATTGTGGTTTCCTTGTACTTTGGAGGATTTTGTTCTGATATTATATTCCTGATCGGTCCATACAACCTTTCTGATGGAAAAAAACTTGTCGTAAAGAAGCACGCCACTGATACCCTTGGACCAACCTTATTTGCAAGTACTCTATGCTCAACACTTTTGAACTTGTCATTTGATATAAGCTGAAAATGATAGAGCCAAAACCCAAGCATCAACCACTCATTTCTATTACATGGTGATGATACAAGTACGTATCTAGTACAGCTATGTCATAGTTATAGCAAGATCATAGCATATTTAGACTTTTTAAGTACTTTTCCAGGTACATCAAGGAAAACGAAGAATTATGTAATGAAGCTAGAAAACTTAAGGGATTAAAGAAATGTAACACTTGCCTGCAGAAGATCTCCTATATTGACCACGAGAGCTCCTGGAGTAGGGGGAACATTTACCCACTGGTCCTGATGTAAAACCTGGAGGCCACCCATATTATCTTGGAGAAGTACGGTGAGGAAGTCACTGTCAGCGTGCTTCCCAGTGCCTAGAGTTAGTTCTGGTTGTGGACATGCTGGATAATAATGGCCTAACGCCAAAAGCCCCTCGGTGCATCCTATATCCTTGAGGTGGTTTGGTTTGAGGCCAAGAGCCTCAGACAGTAGTTCAAATAGAGTGTCACTTAGTTTAATCACTTGATTTGTGTACTCATAGAGAATATCCCTATCACAGATGCAAATAATGACACGATATGTATAAGTTTGAGAAATGTCTAATATTGATCAAATTAATTACAGGTAGGCCCATAAGCAAATCGTGGCAACATTGATCTTTGTGAATATCTTGTTATATTGATCAAATATATAGCAGCTGCACAACAAGCAATTAATGATACAACACTTGTGGCATAACACATTAAAATTTAAGAATATGCTGTCTATATTGATCAAATATATCATAGATATAATCTAAGAAAATAATGCGACATAAAATTTGCGGATATCGTGTCTATATTGATCAAATAATACCTGCAGACAGAGGGAAACTCTTCAGGATTGGGAGGTATAGGAGCTATGGTGGCATTAAAAGTATCCCTCCAGTTGGTTACTGGTGCGCTAAACAGATCAAAGTTGCTGTGAAATATAAATTCTTTTGTGAATTCTCGTGAATACCATTGCTTCTTCACCTCAGCATCTTGCTCAAAGAACCTGATTACTCCATCTTTCATTTCTTCCAGAACATAACTAGGAATTCCATGATTGATCACTTGAAAGAAACCCCAAGTCTCAGATGCATGCTCAACTTGCTGAACTATGATCTTTCGCTTGATTGAATCTTCCTTTAAGCCATCAAGATCAATTATTGGAAAAAAAAATTCCTTGTTTTTGGGAATTCCTGCCTCTTCACTTTGTGGTGGTTGAACAAAAATTCTTGGTACTTTGGTAATACCTGCATCCACCAGTCCTTTAACACCGGCTTTTGTTTCATCAAAGGCTTGAAGTTCGGCATTTCTGTCATACTTCAGTTCACTGGCAAGCTGAACTTCATTAGTACTGTTGATTGCCTCCATTTTTCTTGTTCCTTTGGAACAGTCAGTACTTGTTATTAGACTCTAGCTTTTTTCTGAAAGTGAGATCAAAGTTAAATCAGTATAGTATAACTTGTAAGTCTTAACAAATGTATGGATGAACTTGCACATTACCTAAACAGAAAGAGATTAAGTGATATACATTTGGCTGAGAGTTAATGTTTACAGGGTCAAGATATTTCAGCATCAAGACAAATTCGTTATAGTCACAATTTCTTTCTCATTTTCAGTATCAATAGATGACAAATAGGACCACTTCAAAGTTCTTGTCCAAAGCAAAGAAGAAAGAAAAAAAAACAGAATTAGTTTTATTGATACACCTGTCTAATTATTTATCAACCATGTATATTTTCGGAATCTTGAAATAATCCGTAATGTGATTTTTTCTCATTAAACACATACCTATCTTTGATTTTTATGTACCACACTTTGTTTGCTGCTTAAGCTACATTATCTTTTTCCTCCTGTTACGTCCTGCAAGTATTCGTGAAGTTTATTTTGTTAACGCTTATATATGATAGGAAGTAAGAAAGACTTAGTCTGATGAGTTGGAGTGTTGAAATATGTTTGAGGAGGTTTGAATTGAAAACAAAGTGTTCGGGACTAGAGATTCTAACAAGTGAAATGAGGCCTAATTTCAAAAAGATATAACTCTTGATGTATAGAACTTCTATATGTTTTCTAAAGGGAAATGGTAGCTCTTGAAGTCTATTTTTCAGCTGTTCAAATGATTTGTTATTCGGACTCCCTACGAAAAGTTATCTTAATTATAGCGAAGAGCTTGGAGGTGCGGGTGCCTGAAGCCCTACTCCACCGCAAGTAATCACATGTTCCAGAAGGGAGGACATGAAAAACAAAAAAGAGAAAAAACAGGATAGAATAGCTAGGAAAAGTTTTTAACTAATCTTTAAAACTTGAAGATTACAATGCATAAACAGTGATTAACTATTTGTGTTACAATAGAATAGCTATTCAATTTGAATAAACAGCGTCAAATTCAAAAGATAGTTGGTTCAGCCATCTGTACAATCTTCGTTACTACAGATCAAAGTCTGAAATGACATAATGCAGAAGCCCCATCGAGCCCCTTTGCAGTATAATAGGCAGCATATTCTTGCACTGTTGTTTCCCTATATTTTGGAGGGTTGTCTTCCGACAATAACTCCTTAATAGGCCCATATGGTCTTGAGGAAGCTAGGAAAAATGTGGACAAGAAGCATGCAATCGATATCCTTGGACCAACATGATTTGCCAGAACCCTGTGTTCAACGCTTTTAAACTTGTCGTTTGATATTAGCTGAACATTTAGATGATAAACAGCATCAAACCATCAGTATTTATATTTCCAATCAAAGTATAGCAACTGTAGAAAATGAACCAACGAGAAAACTTTGGCTAATACTGAAAATGCTCAGAAGCAGTATGATTAGCTTGTATTGTTTTCCAAGTTGTTCAACCTCTTACATGTTCATAGTTCACAAACACCATACCAACAAACCCCTCTGAACTTGTTTTCTCTAAATGAAAAACCTTTAAGTGTGGATTATATCATGTTGCACTGTTGTTATGTCGCTGGACAAGCTGTCATGATTTTAGCCACAGAGCTACTCACATTCAATACAAGATCATCTTACCTGCTGCAGACACACCCTTCACTAAGGGGTATCATCCAACCGACACATCTTCGCTAAAGTTTCTGTATATGTATATGTACAATAGGATAACATGACTTGAAAACATACGAACCATGTACATATTATATTGGGGCAGAAATGTAAAGCCTTAAAACCACCACAAGCCCAGGTCCTAAATCCTAATACGCTTACAAAACAGATTGTGACTATAGACTGACACCACGCAAATTTGCATCAAGTTTACTGATTACTAATTTTTTAAAATTCGATTATTTCGACAATGCCAAAGAATCGCAGACAAGAAATTACCCATAGATTGGAGAAAAGGCTTACCTGTAGAAGATCTCCAATATTTACCACCAGAGCACCAGGGGTAGGGGGGACATCAACCCAATGGTTTTGATGAAGAACTTGCAGTCCCCCTATATGGTCTTGGAGAAGCAAAGTCAAAAATCCATCATCAGCATGTTTACTAGCACCTAAAGTCAGTTGTGGTTCTGGGCAAGCAGGATAGTAGTGACATACAACTGAAAGTCCCTTGTCGCAATCCATGTCATTGAGATGGTTAGGATTGAGCCCAAGAGCTTCTGCCAATAGTTCAAGCAGAGAGCTCCCCAGTTTCTTCACTTCCTCAGAGTATTTAATAATGATATCCCTGAATTGCATCAAAAAGAAAAAAATGAAACAGTATACTTAATCATTTTGAGCTTGGTTTTCCTAGTATCAGCAGAGGTAAAAATGTAGGATCTAGAGTCAATGAGTTCAGAATGAATATGATCATATTGTATATTTATACATCTGAAATCTCTTTTGCATATATATATATATGCATTGTTTGAATGGAAGTAGTGGGTTCAGTTGAACTCAGAGATTCAGTCCTAGATCCGCGCTGAGCATCAGTGTTATCATTGAAATGGCATACCACATACCTACATATTGGGGGCAGTTCTTTGGGGCTAGGAGTTTTAGGAGCCATAATGCAGAAAAAGGTATCCCTCCAGTTAGTTGCAGGTGCACTATACAAATCAAAATTGCTGTTATAGACAACTTTTTTAGTGAACTCTCGGGTATACCATTGTTTCTTAATCTCAGTCTCTTGCTCATGGAAGCTACAAACTCCTTTTATCATTTCTTCCAAGATATCACATGGAATGCCATGATTGACTACTTGGAAGAAACCCCATGTCTCAGATGCATCCCGGACCTTTTCAATGACATCATTTCTCTTGATTTGATCACCTTCAATGCCTTGGAGGTCTATGATTGGAAATTTGAACTGTTCTGTGCTGGAATTTGAGCTCTTTGTTGTATCTGGTGGTGAAATGAAAATCCTAGGGACTTTACTGACTCCTGCATCAACAAGCCCTTTAACACCAGCTTTGGTGTCATCAAAGGCTTTTAGCTCACTCTTTCTATCATATTTTGATTCATTTGCTGGACAAACATCATTCATGTAACTAGCATCCATTTTCTAGATTTTCTAGTACTTCTATTTAGCAAATGATAGTGTAAACTGGCAATAAGATGTACTAGTTGTTTATTTATGACTCACTACCATGACCAAAGCAAGTGAGGTATTTCCTATCAAAAGTGCTTTCTTTGATAATGACAAAGATAATTTAATATTCCAAGTTTGCTGCCATAACCATATGAGCCATCCTTCGTTGACTTTGCAATAGACAATAAGAAAAAACAGATAAACAAAATTAGATGCAAGTTGTGACTTGTGGTTGTGGACCATCCATTCAGGATTTTATGTCAATTGCCATGAAATTAAAATGATATGTCATCATCAGACTATCATTTAAAATATATGGTCATTCTTCATATTTTTAAGTGTCATAAACATTAGATAAATAAACCTAAAATTAGATGGATCAAATAGGAGTAATTTTTACTTGCATAGTAACTAGTAAGTACTAGTTCCTCTCCCGTTCTTGATTGCATAAACCAGAGTTAACCAAGGACATATATACTGCACTAACTACACAGATTAATAAAAAGTAGCAGTGGAAAGTACTGGAGCCTCTTCTATCTCCTTTTTTTTTTTGGCTTTCTACCCGCTGTGGGATCCAACTAATCCGGATAAGCGCCAAGAGGTCCCACATTGGGGTGAAACTATATTCCCAGTACTCAAACCCCATTCAATTCGAACAGCAGCCGTATGTACAATAGCTATTTCTGATTGTTTTGCAGCACTTGTAACCCAATTGATGATTCTTCCACCACAAACCCCAAACTGTGGCGTGGTTGTTGATGCAAACATCCTTTGCATACTTGCTTCTAGGAAGTAATGTCGTGATAATCCTACCAGCACCATCATATTCAACCTCTTCCTCACTCTGAGCCATTAGGAGTTCTCTTGGAGGAGTGTCCTCACTAGCAGCATTGCCATACTTGTCTAAGATATCCTTCTTTGTTCATGCCTTCATCTTCTCCATGTTATTCTTGTAATTCTTGAAGAGCGATTCCGCCTGTGATGGAGCTGCTTGCATATGAACATTGTGACCTTTCTCAAAAGCCTTCCAAGCATGAACATTAAGCTGTTTAAACTCCAATGCTTGACCACTTATTCTGTTACTGAAATTTCAATTGGATCTATATCAGGAAGAGGATCTTCACTCATAGACCGCGATTTAGGATCATAGTATGCAGAATTCACATCAAGATTCAGAAGATATTTTGTTGAACACAAATGGTTGCTAACAACTTGAATTTATTGTAAACTAAGAAGCAACTTTGATCTTACAAACATTTTACACTGTTTCACTCACACTCTAGCACCCCTCTCTATTTTCTCTCTTGAACTCTCACTTTTGCTCACTCTTTCTCTCTTGTTTTGTTTTTCTTGCTTGCTTGGTTACAACTCAAATGATCCACCTCTATTTATAGGTGGTGATGGAAGGATCTAGTTAAGGACATTCTACTACCCTTCTCTAGAATACTCTCCTATTACATAATTCTAGAACTACACATTCTAGAACTATTCTAGAATTCTCATTCTAGAGTTGTTCCTTTTACTTCTCTAGAATTGTTCTAGATTTATTCATCCCCTATATTATCTTGGCTACTCTAGAACCTTCCAAAAAATCCACAAAAAAATTGGTTATGAATTATAATATTTAACACTCCCCCTCAGCACCAACTTTATTTGGTCTTGCAATCATCCCAAGTGCTTCCTGGAATCTTGTAAACCTCATATTATCCAAGCTCTTTGTGAATATGTCGGCTACTTGTTCGTCCGTCCGGATTGGTTCCATTTCAATTTCACCCTGAAGTACTTTTTCCCGAAGAAAGTGGTAGTGTACTTCCACATGCTTTGTCCTAGCATGAAATACTGGATTTTCAGCCAATCGTATGGCTGACAAGTTGTTACAATATAGTGCCACATTATCTTCTGATGGTTGATGCAAATCTCTCATGAGTTGCAGTAGCCATGTGCTCTCTTGTGCTGCCATTGCTCCTGCTCGATATTCTGCTTCTGTCGTTGAAAGTGAAACAGTTGGTTGTCTTTTACTACACCATAATACTGCAGCTGACCCAAGACTGAATTTGTATCCTGTAGTTGATCTTCGAATATCATAGCAACCGGCATAATCCGCATCATAGTATCCAATTATTTGGTATGGAACACCTTTCTTGTAGAGAAGTCCATAATCAATAGTTACTTTCAGGTACCTCAATATTCTTTTGATTGCTTCCAAGTGAGGCTTCTTTGGCTTCTGCATAAATCTGCTGACTACTCTAACTGCGAAGGTAATATCCGGTCTGGTTAGCGTTAGGTAGATGAGGCTACCAACTAGTTGACGGTACATTGTCCCATCCTCCAAGTTTTTGCCTTCATAAGAGCATAACTCTAAGTTAGGCTCCATTGGTGTAGAAGACGGATTGCAACTTGACATCCCATATTTCTGGAGTAGATCTCTCGCATATTTTTGTTGCCCAAGGAATAGTCCATCCTTTGTCTTCTCGACCTCAAGACCAAGGAAGTACTTTAGTTCACCCAGCTCTTTCAATTGAAATCGTACCTTCAGATTTTCTTTACTTCGATGAATCTCATCAATGTCATCCCCGGTGATGATTAAATCATCCGCATAGACTAGTATGATAGCTAGTCTTGCTCCTCAGGCCTTTACAAATAAGCTCGAATCTGCATGAACCACTTGATAGCCACTTTGAATTAGGAACTCGACAATTTTTCCATACCATGCTCGAGGGGCTTGTTCAAGCCGTATAAAGCCTTTTTCAACTTGCACACATAATCAGGGTTGTCTTTATTCACATACCCTTGTGGTTGATCCATGTATATCTCCCGGTCCAACTCTCCATGAAGGAAGGCATTCTTCACATCCATCTGCCATAGTGTCCAGGACTTACTAGCTGCCAAAGCTAGTAAAACACGAACTGTAGTAATTTTTGCCACAGGGCTGAATGTCTCGTCGTAATCTAGCCCATACTCCTGAGAGAATCCTCGAGCTACCAGTCGGGCCTTGTATCGATCGATGGATCCGTCATGGCGTGTTTTTAATTTATAAACCTATTTGCAGGATATGGGTTTACTATCCCTAGGTTTGGCCACTAAATCCCAAGTCTGATTTTGCTTCAAGGCTAGAATCTCCTCCTCTATTGCCTTTCTCCATTCACTGCTCTTTGAAGCTTCTTCAAAGGTAGTGGGCTCCTTGATCTTGTCAACCTCGACTAGTGCTGCATTTGCATACTTAGGATTTGAGAATTTCTTTCGGGTAGACCTTCTTAGTTGAGGTTGATGTACTTCTCCAGCTTCTTCTTGAAACTCCTCAGGGGTTTCATAGACTTCAGTTTGCCATGGACTCCTGTGTTCTCCTCTTGGGGATATCTCTTCTATTATTGGCTCATGTTCTTCATGCTCCTCTTGTTTGGATTCTTCCTTGCTTCCTTGTCCGTCCTCTTCGAGCTTGTGTTGTAGCTTTTGTTCCAATTCTCTTGAATCTGGTAGCGTGGCTTCTTGGGACCACCACGATGATGCCTCGTCAAACACCACATTTCTTGAAACATATGTCCGACTAGTGGTTGGGTCACAACATCTCCATCCTTTTCTTTGCCTGTCGTAGCCGACAAAAATACATCGAACTGCTTTCTTGTCAAACTTGCTACGAAGATGATCTGGCACGAACACATAGCACACACATCCGAATACTCGAAAGTGACTTACAGTGGGTATCATCTTCCGGAGCT
The DNA here is from genome assembly GCA_037355625.1 of Petunia x hybrida. Taxonomy (NCBI): domain Eukaryota; kingdom Viridiplantae; phylum Streptophyta; class Magnoliopsida; order Solanales; family Solanaceae; genus Petunia; species Petunia x hybrida. The sequence continues at coordinate 1,774,149 of JBBBVM010000027.1, read as the reverse complement.
TCTCGAACGGTGAGGTAAATCCAAGTCGCGCCTGTGGTAGCCTGTTAGTGATGTGAGTAACAGTCTTCATACATTCCGCCCAGAACCTTGATGGTACATTCATGTTGTGCAGCATACTCCTACATATCTCTGTGAGATGTCTGTTTTTCCTCTCTACTACTCCATTTTGTTGTGGGGTGTTTGGACATGTCAATTGTCGCCTTATCATCTGCTCTCTGAGGTAGCCATTGAAATCTCGTGATGTGTATTCTCCCCCATTATCGGTGCGGAGACACTTGATTTTCCTTCCCATATCATTCTCGACCATGTGTTGGAACTCTTTAAACTTCTCAAATACTTCAGACTTCTCCTTTAAGAAGTAAATCCACGCATACCTTGAGAAGTCGTCGATGAATGTCACCATGTATCGATAACCACTTATGGAAGGTTGTTTGACTGGTCCAAACACGTCTGAGTGCACTAGCTCCAGTGGCTCTTTAGCTTGATACTTCAATTCTTGATAGGGAAGTTGATGTGCTTTCCCATACTGACATCCGGCACAAATAGTGTCTCCTCTAATTTCAAGTTGGGGGAGCCCTTTCAACTTTGACTGTTGCATCATGACTTTCAACTTGTTGTAACTCACGTGCCCAAGGCGTGCATGCCATAGGTCAGCTGTCTCATTACTCCGAGTCTTCTCTACATAAGCTGTCTTTGCTGACATGACATAGATTGGTTCTAATCTTCTTCCCTCCATGATTGGCGAGCCTGTAACTTTCAAGTCTCGATACACTTTTACGTCATTCGGTCCAAACACAACATAGTTGCTTGAAGCTGTTAGTTGCAATACAGACAACAAGTTCTTCTTCATACCTGGCACGTGGTAGACATTCTGAAGCTACACTTGTCTCGAGCTGTGACGAGGCACGAACACTGTCTTGTCAATGTGAGATATTGGCATTCTTGAGTTATTTGCAGTCACCACTACTCGACCACCCTTGTATTTACTCATGTTGATTAGCTTCTTTTCATCACCAGTCATATGATTGGAGCATCCCGAATCAACGATCCAATCATGGTCATAATCTACTAATTTTTCACTTACTGTTGCAAGCGCGAGTTCTTGTTCCAACTCAACACGGTGCGAGGTGATGGGCTCTTCCTCATTGTTACTTTCATCAACTGCATAGAAAGTTTCAAAATCCCAATCTTTTTCCTCGTCTATCTTATTCTGAGTAGAAGTGGCTATGTTACCTTCAGCTTTCTTGTACCAGCAGTCTCTGGCGTAGTGTCCCTTCTTCCCGCAATTGTAGCACTTGTCTCGTTGCCGATTGTTGGCTCCTTGGTCCGCCTTCTTGTTGGGTCGATGGCTTCCTTGACACCGATCATGTTGATCTCCCCCTGGTTGCGAGCTTCTCGCTTCACCTCTTCTTTGGTAGCCTTGATTTTTGCTTGATCCATCATTTCTTCTTCCTTGAGCATTGTAGCTTTGCCCTTTATTAAAGAGCGCATTTTCTTCATCTTTTGTAGAAAGACCTGAAAGTTGTTTCTCCAAGTCTTCTTCATTAGCCAACAAATTCTCCAACTCTGATAAAGTTGGTTCTGTGGCCTACCCGCGTGTCGCAGTAACTATGCCTTTATACTTAGGCCTCAAACCATGAATGATAATTCTCTTTATCCTTGTCTCTGTGATAGCATTCTCTGGATCCAATTTTGATATTTCATCACACAGAGACTTAACCTTTGAGAAATACTGCCTGATTGTCATATTCCGTTGCGAGATTGACAAAAGCTCGTTTTCTAGCCTTTGTAATCTCGCATCATTTTTCTTGGTAAAGATTGTTGCCAACGTGTCTCAAGCTTCTTTGGGCGTCTTGGAATTCTTGATCCTCTGCAAGAACTCGTCCTCAACTGTTACTGTGAGAACATACATGGCCTTTCCTGCTTTGACCTTCCACTTTTTTGCTTCTTCAGCATTTTTTGGTGATGTTGTTTCAGAGCCACCAACAATGTCCCATAGATCTTGGCCGAGAAAATAGTATTGCATCCTTGTGCTCCACGGTCCATAATTTTTTGCGTTGAGCTTATCCACGCTACTGAGGGTGCTTGCAAAATTCGTCATGAATTGGTGCCTCTTGACTTGTAGCCTCGAGTAGTAGCTTGTTGAACCCCTCTTGGATGGCTACCGCTCTTGATCCACCAGGCTCTGATACCAATTGTTGAATACAAATGGTTGCTAACAACTTTAATTTATTATTGTAAACTAAGAAGCAACTTTGATCTTACAAATATTTTACACTGCTTTACTCACACTCTAGCATATCTCTCTATTTTCTCTCTTGAACTTTCACTTTTGCTCACTCTTTCTCTCTTGTTTTGCTTTTCTTGCTTGCTTGGTTACAACTCAAATGATCCACCTCTATTTATAGATGGTTATGGAATGATCTAGTTAAGGGCATTATACTACCCTTCTCTAGAATACTGCCCTATTACATAATTCTAGAATTACACATTCTAGAACTATTCTAGAGTTGTTCCTTTTACTTCTCTAGAATTGTTCTAGATTTATTCCTCCCCTATATTATCTTGGCTACTCTAGAACCTTCCAAAAAAATCCACAAATAAAGTTGGTGATGAATTATAATATTTAACATATTTAGCTGTATCCTCTCGAATCCGTAGGTTCCTGACACTCCGTGCGCTACCACCACCAGTACTAGTTCTCACACGCTTCTCAAATCTTGCATAATCCTTCTTGCTTTCATCTATTTTATATTCACAAACATCACTTGATTCATATCGTTCAAGACATGGGCAGCAAAACCATATCCATTCCAACGATCTCCTTTACCATCATAATCAAGTTCAAATTGCTCTATCTTTTCATCAGGAGCAGTATATTTTCCAGTCAGTTAGCACCCAATTTACGTGGCCTTTCAGCGCATTACTTGGAATCATGGTTAATTGCTCCATAGTTGTCACAAGCACCTTTTATGTACTTGTCAGCTTGATATATTGTTGCACGTCTCTCATACCATGAGTTGATATTGTACTTTGGATTCGTGTAAATACTCAAGGTATTCGTGGAAAACTCAATTATATATTTCTAATTATATAACTAGTAATATATACATCAATATTAGGTTCTAATTAATGAAAGAATTAAAAGGAAATCTCCTAAGAATCCCCACATACTGGCTACTTATATTACACCAAATAATAACTACATTCATTCTCTAATACTCCTCCTCAAGTTGGAGCATAGATATTAATCATGCCCAACTTGTTACAAAGATAATAGACCCTTGACCCATTCAACCTTTGTAAACAAATCACTCAGTTGCTCTCCCGTCTTCACATAGCCAGTGGAGATTAAATTTTCCTCAATCATCTCGCGAATAAAATGACAATCGACCTTAATATGTTTGGTTTTTTCATGATACACCGGATTTGAGGCGATATGGAGGGCGGCTTGATTATCACACCAAAATTTAGCGGGAATTTGATGTTTCAACCCAATTTCAATTAAAAGATGATCTATCCACATAATCTCAAATGCAGACTGCGCCATAATTCTGTACTCGGATTCTGCACTAGAACGAGATACAACATTTTGTTTCTTACTTCTCCATAATACCAAGTCTCCAACAAAGAAGACACAGTATCCTGTAACGGACCTTCTATCAATCTTGGATCCAGCCCAATCTGCATCAGTAAAACACTCAATGCGAGAGTATCCCTTATTACTATATAATATACCAAGTCCAGGTGCTCCTCCCAAATAACATAAGATCTGCTCTAGAGTTGACCGATGCTTGATTGTAGGTGCGGACGTGAACTGACTAACTATGCTCACTGCAAATGCAATGTCTGGACGAGTCCCAGTGATATAATTTAACTTTTCAACTAATCTCATGTATCTCTCTGGATCATGGAAAGGATCACCATCATCTTTCATAAGCTGCTCATTGGGAACCATTGGAGTACTGCATGGTTTCGCTGCCAACTTTCCAGTTTCCGCAAGTAGATCAGGAATATATGTTCTCTGAGTCAGAAAAATTCTCTTCTTACTCGTAAAGAATAGTGCTTGAGTTTTAAACTAGGAGCATACAACTTTTCATCTTTTTTATAAGGCATAGCAATGTTTTAAAAAACATAAAAACTCACCTCGATATAAAAATTACAATATCTGAGCTTGAAGACCATATCTAACTTATCTTATGTGGATAGCCAAAGTACTTTGATGGGAACACATGCTTTATAAAGAAAATCATATTAAGGAACATTACTTAGGTATTTAAGTTGTGTTTATCTTCATAGATTATGTTCTTATTACATGAAGTGGACCTACAATTACACATTTTGTTGTAGTTGTTGGCAGTCTTTATATGGTAATGCAAATTCTCTCTTATTGTCTTGCTTTGTTTGATAACAAAACGGATATTATATGTCTCGACATGTACATGCAATGCACGTGCCGTGAAACTAGTTTATTAACAAGTACAGGATTTATGGGGAAAAAACAACTAATACTAGTAAAAAAAATACATTTAGTCTATATAAAAAAATTAATAGGAAATAAATGCATTAGATTGCTAAAACCTATTAACATATATCCCAATATTTTAAAAGGCGAGGTATTTACCTACAACGGAGCGAGGCGTAAGCCCCGTGACATGGGGCATAAGCCCATGAATCTTATTTTTAAATTAATAAAATAGCATAATGACCCCAAAAATATCAAAAATACATTAAAAAAAATTAAGAAACATAAAAAATGAAAAAGCTATAGAAACAAAAGATCTAACATTTTTTACAAGTATAAGAAATTAAATAATATTATAGTCTTGTCTGTATGAGATACAAATAAACTATAAGGCCTTAACTTTCGAACAAATAAAAAATAAAAATTTATTAAAATTAAAAGTGAATAAACAATAAATTTAGAATAATAATAATAAACAATATATTGTATTACTATTATATTTAAAATATTAATTCTTCATTAATAAATATAAATCTGCATCTAAATTGTAAAATAATTGAAGTCTTACAATTTTAAGTGATAGAAATAAGACATGAAGACAAATAACAAGTGATGATATAAATCTCGGCTACGCATTTTTAGATTAAGTATACATATGATATTCACCCTCATGATATTCTTACTTATAATACATGCAATATTATGTCTTGTTAATTGAGCTACACTCAATTTCTCAATTTACATATGCATATAACTTGTATCATTCATTCTTAAGGAATATTGTGGGTGAACAATCTTAATTAAGGAATTGAAAAGATCATTTGCATAGGTTCTATTGGCCGAGCCCCGAGCGTTGAGCGTTGAGCGTTGGACGCGTTCTAGGCACACCGTCGGGGGCTTGAGGCGTAAGCCTCACGGATCTAAGCCCCAATTGAGAGCCCCAGGGCGTTGTGTCCCAACCCGAAGCGAGTCCCAAAAATGTCTTTTAAAACAGAGATATATCTATAAGAAAATGTTGGATTAAAATAGAATTTAGTTCAGTTTAGCAACAAAGAACTATTCCAGCCTAACAAATCTTTAATCTATATATATATATATATATATATATATATAAATAACGCTTAGGAGAAAATGTAGAATAGTCCATTGGACAACAATTGTAATGATATTTGATTTAAATTCAAATTGAAAGATGTGTTTATTTTTTAAAATATGTATATAAGATAAATATTTTTTTTCTCTGTCAAAGGATAAGGAATATCTTTTTTAAAGTATATTCCCCATCACAAAGGATTATCACCTTAATGTGCAAAAAGGATCAGATTAATATTAGATAAGGGTATAGTCGCGGATAAATTCCTATTGGGTTTATTTAAATTTAAATTAGCAATGTTGGGCAACATCTATGTTTAACCAGAAAAGATTAGGATAAGGATCACCATTTAAAAGAAAATGAAACTTCTTCTACAGTCCTAAGGCATATAAATTTTAAATTAAAAGATAAAATTTTTGAATTTGAAATTAAAGATAATAATATTTCTTTTAAATTTAAATGTAAAGTTATCGTTTTCGTCCTCTCTTTTCCTATTTAATTCCCTTAAACACAATGTGGGAGTCATACATTCTCAAAGCTCAATTGTTTCTTAATTGTTTTCATTGATCCTCATACTATATTCATATATTTGTAAACTTTGGATTAATATTTATTACATTATTTTTTACGTGTGTGCAGATATACTGACGCTTCAAAATCTATCATTTCTATCAAAATCATGTAGTTGGATGCCAATCAATTTTGTCACGACATGAACGAATATGACGAAATTGTAAGGAGAAGAACCATTAGTAATGTAAAAAAATAATATTTTTGCTAATAACATAACTCAAGATTAACAACATTAGAGATATCTTCACTTTCTTTGGTATTCATTCGATGGCTGATAGATTATGCCTATAACATTTTAAATGTATTAAGGCTTATTTTCATCTTTCTTATATGACGAGATCTGTTTCTAAGGATGAGATCAATCATATAGACAGATCCATGATGTAAGAGGTTCGACCAAATTTGTATTATTTGGCCACATCCATAAGTCGAGCATCCTATTTATCTATTATAGCTATAGGTTTCTCTTATTTAGTTGAAAATGTATACATAGTACTTATACTGATAGTTTCATGTGTAGTTATTTTGAATCTTTATTTTTTCTTTTCATTTGAATAGATTGTGAACCGTTTTTTCTTTTTTATTTTTATTTTTTGTGTTATTGTGTAAGTAATAGATCAATAATAACCAACCCCTTATATGCAAAATGTCAAGGTTAATTTGATAATTACTTTTTTGATTTGATAATGCATTTTCTTATATCAAAATATCACTATTTAAAGTGTTTGGACATGATTTCAAGTTTGAAAAGGAGTATGAAGTTGAAGTCGCAAAAATTTTGTTCAATCTATCTATATTAATGTATTCTTATAATTAGGAAATGTGAGTGTAAATAAATTTTGAGGTTTTTGAACAACTGCAGGATTGCAAGAAAGATCTATTACTTCCAAAAGATCTTCAAAATATGGCTCCCACGAAAAAATAAAAAAATAAAAAATTGATGAATGAAATGATAAAGTAGTTTGAATTTGAATTGATCCACACTAGATATCCTAACTAATATGCACAAACTTTTTAAGTGGCAATATCTTTCTACAACAATCTATATCTAAAATCCAATTTTTTAAATATGCATTATTTCTTTAAGAAAAAACTAATTACTAATAATTGGTATGATTTTTAAACTTAAATTAATAATTAAGTTTGTCTACTTGCTTTTCGATTGTGAGATTTTGTTGTAAATTACAACAAATGTTTAGAAATAAAACAGGATAAGATTGAAAGAGAAACCTATAAACACGATATCAAATTCTAGCTTCCAAGGGTGTGTTAACTTGAGAATATAAATGATATAAAATGACCTATTAGACTCCATTGTCTCACAACACATACGAAAGAGAGAAGCAGTAAGTATTGTCAAAGCATGGAATTATTATAGGACACTAATAGGGAATAGTGACAAATGAATTCATGCATGGATGGAACATTGCATATTCTGAAATATTATAGTAGCATAGTATCCAGAGAATACTATAGAGGGGTTGTTCACTAATATCATATATCATGCTTTCTATTAGAAAAACATAGAATAAACTGAAATATTTTAATGACACTAAATTTAAATTCAAATGGCAAGATAAGTATTTTGTTAATTAGATAAAGAGATAGTAATATTTTAGAAAGATAAACCTCCTACTTTATCTTAACTAATATTTTGAAAATTTGAAAGCAAGGGATCTTAAATAATTTTTAGATAGATTTTATCAATATTTGGTTATTTAATCAAAGAAAATGGAAGCATATGTGCACAGTTGTTATCTCTCACATGTAAATATAATCCCTATTTTACTTATTTTGTGAATTAATTAACCTAAATATTGTTGTTGTTGTTGTTGTTGTTGTTGTTGTTGTTGTTGTTGTTGTTGTTGTTGTTGTTGTTGTTGTTGTTATTGTGGTTACTTCAATTTAATGCATACCTAAGTATGATTTTTTTATTTTTTTTTTGAATTTAAACTGAAAGATAGGTATAAACAGTAAGATAAAACCTAATTCTTTGTCTTAACTAACATGATTATTTTTATTTCTTAATACTTCAATTAAATGCATACCTAAGTATGATTTTTTTTTTTTAATTTAAACTGAAAGATAGGCATAAACAGTAAGATAAAACCTAATGATTTATTTTAACTAACATGATTGTTTTTATTTCTTAATTTGAATGACAAATAGCAAACATTTATCCACAGTCTATATTCTTTTTAAAAAATAAGATATTGGCCTAGCTTTTGGAGATAAGCATGTTGTTGGAATCTTATCTTTCGAAATATACATTTGAATTGAAAAGTAAACATTTTTTGAAAAGTAACCCGTGACCCTATTTTAACTAATATGCGTGTAGTTAAATTTGATAAATCTTATCACTAAAATTTAGCTATTGAGTGAGCGGTTTAGTGGTTTTGGGGAGTATGGTAAACAGAAGATAAACTATGCCATTATATATTTAAAATTGAATTTGAATTGTTTAAATATATATGATGTGCCGTAAATTGATGAATGGTAAATCATGTGCCGTAAAAGGATTCCTATTTTGAATTTGAGTTAATCCAAATAATTTTGGAGGAGTTTTTGATACATGATGGACTCATCCTAAATAAAAGAGATCTAAAAATGAAATATCTCACATTTGAATTTAAACCAAATCAACTTAATACTTATCTAATAGAGTATTTGAATTTGAAATAATAATATAAGATAGTTTTGAGAGTATTCATCAATATCTAACGAGTTTGTATCATTATGGAGTCTTCTTAATCATTATTATAAAAGCTCCATTTTTTCATTTATATTGTATATATAAATTTTGGGTTAACTCCTGTATACCTTATATCAATGAGAAAAAGAATTGTATTGTTATGCACATTTTATTACCCATACAGCCACACCTACAAGAAAATTGAGGTGTATGTAAACTGACTTAAATTTCACAATTATCAAGCAAGAAACAACAAAACTTGGATATCATAGTGGTATATAAAGTTGAATAAGTATCTACTTTGTGAAATATTGTCACTACTATCACTAAGTATAAGACCATTGGTGTCGAAGATGAGATTACACAAGTAGATGCTTACACAAAATAAAGCAATAAATTATAAACTAAGTTGAAGGATTCAGTCAGTCGCTTCATTTAGGACACTATATTTCCTAAAAATATATTCTAGGTTTTACAATTAAATTTATATTTAGTTGAGTCTTAGGCAATCGTTTTATATCTCAATTTGATCGATTAATGAGCAATTTACGTTGTTAAGTGATCGATTTACTAAAGATTGCTTCAAAAATAATATAAGCAGCTAATTCGATGGAACGGATAGTAGTAAACTCGATGACACAATATGGCAAACTCAATTTGAAGGCAAGTGTTACCAAATAAGCATTAAACCCGCAGGTTATGATGACACGATCACAGGAAATCGATTCTAGATGATTTCGAATAAGCAAGTTATGAACGAAGCAAATAACTGTAATTCTAACAAACACGATATAAATATTAGACTTGTTCAATATCAGTTGAACGATTAAACAAAATTCGACGGAGAATGGAATAGCAAGATTACGATGACAATGCTACATATGAAAGATTGCGCGAGTTAGACGATGACGGATTTGATGAAAATGGCAAAGATTGCAATTAACGAAATAAAGATAATTCTATTGGAGCAATGCTACGATCAAAATAATGATGCTTGATTAACGTGATCGACAACAGTAAACAGATATGCCAAATAATGGATCAATAATATGATCAAGATAATGATAATCAGTTAATGCGATCGATGATGGTAAACAGATATGTCAAACAATGGAAAATAGTCAGGCAAACAACAAGATAAATAGTAATTGATAAACAAAAACAATAAATCTTATTGGATTGATCGGCTGAAGTCTGATGCTTTGATGAAAAGGATGAATCCTCCTCCAAGTTTGAACCAAGCCGCAATTGATATTTGATACAATGATAACAATAACAGTAGGTAATTAGCTAATAATAGTGTATTTCAATAATGACATCGTAGTTGATGAATAAAATGGAGTATTTTTCCTCTGATGAACGTAAGTCACAAATGGGGTAAATGGGGGCCTATTTATAGATTAGCAAAAGTGTGGAGTTCCCAACCCTAGAAGAACTCCACTTCCCCACATCTCTTCAGCAGTTGTCCACATTCCACAAATTGCGCTGGATTTGTTCCGATAAAAGTGGGATAAGATCAACCAAAGTTATTTGCTCAAACAATCGTCTTCGAAATATTCCGATCTCAATACGACATAATCGACCGCACCAGCGGCCAAGGCTGTTTCCCCTTCAATCTCGCCTCGTAATGTCTTCGGAATTTGTTATAACCTTGCCGCGTAGTCAACCACGTGTCCTTTGCATGATTGAAATTGACCAATACAGATAGTCCCCCCACTTGCCGAGCATGTGTTCGAAAACTTGGCAAGTGGCTTGAAACTTTAGGCGGGAGAAACACGTGGAGCATTCGTGGCCCTTCAATTCGAAACGTCAAACCGTCACTTCAACTTTCCATAGTCGCACGTGTCAGTCATAGTGCGGATGATAGTTTTCATCGGTTCCCGAGGCAATGATGACTTTTGCCTTATAAATATCAATTTCAACTCATTTTTACAAACTTTACAACTTCAAAATTTCTCAAAACTCTCCAATTTCTTCAAGCAAATTTCAGAATTTCTCGTTTGTGTTCATCAATTTCTTCTTATGATTTCCAGGTTTAACTTGTTCAAATCATCAGGTTTACTAAAAAAATGTCTTCATCTTCTCAAAATGTCATTGATACTAAAGCTACGGCCTCCACCGCTACTGCCACCACAGCACTGCCGCAATCCATCGTGGTGGCGAAGCAAATCTCCACCGCCACCAGCCCTTCAGGAGATAAGAAGGGCAAAAAGCGAAAAGAGAGAAAAATAAAGGACTTTGGTCCTAAGAAGTCATATTCAGAAATTCTTCCGAGGAGGTTCACTTATGAAAATGACTGCAAGGTTAGTGTTCAAAGTGAAACAGAGAAGAATAAGAAAAAAAATATTCCAATCAACCTTGTATACTGCGCGATCACTCCTGAGTCGATACCACGAGTTCGGGAAGACCCTGGTTGGAAGACTAGCATAGTCGACGTGATGTGTCCTCCGAGGAAGTCGACTCTAGCTACCCACATTGAAGATCATTCAGTGGTGCTGACCTATCCTTTTACCATCAGCTTCGCTTTTATAGTCGACAACGTCATCGAGGAATTTTGTAAGATGTACAATGTCTGTCTTGGACAGCTTTCTCCGGCTATATGGAGAACGGTGGTAATCATGCGGTGGATCGCAGAGAAGGTGGAAGTGGAGTTGACACTTCGCCACATTCTCAATATCTACTCCCCCCGAGTTTATAAAGGAGAGGTGATTAACTTAGCGAAACGAGGCCACCGGGGCTTGATCTCCGACAATGATGATGACCTTCGGGGGTGGGATCAACGTTTCATTTTCATCCCAACGGAGCAATTGACCACGCCCGGAAGGGAACCGCTTCCAAGCGTGTGGAACCGAACTCGTAAGTGTTCTATCCGTTTCTTATTCTTTGAAGAAATTTGCAACTTATCTGAAAATTCTTCCTATTTTTAGCCGACAAGGTCCTGTTCGAACAAGTTTCTGACATCGTGCCATGGTTGATCAGAGTTCTAGACAAGACAAGCAACGATGAGAGGGCTTGGAAATCGGTCGCGGCTTTGAAGACTCTGAAAGCCAAGAACCATGGTAAGATTCTTCCCTTTGAGTTTGTATTGAATTTGTACTCCGATTTGCTTTTTCCACTAACTTCCGAATCCCCATAGGTATTACTGGCACCGGAGGCGAGCCCAGCGACGAAGAAGTTGAAGTCGAGGGCGAGGAGAAAATCGATGACGCTCCTCCTCTGAAGAAAAAGAAGAAATCCTTTCAAGATTTGAGAAATAAGTATTTGCCCAAGGTTGTGGTAAAAGGGCAAGGGGTTAGCTCATCGACTGCGCCCCAAACCGTTGAATAGGTGATTGCTGGGACAAGCTCAGCTATTGCAGTGGCGAAGGCTGCCGAAGAAGTGACTTCGATTATTGACGTCGAGGAAGAAGAGGATGGAGATGAATCGGGATCTGACCGATTGGTGAGGCATCCCAAAAATCCTGTGAAGAAAAGACTCCAAGAAACAGCTATTCAACTTAAGGCGGCTGAACAACATGGAGATCTTTCAGTTGACGATTTCCACCTATCTACTATAGCCGAAGAGGTCACTTCAGGCTCAGGAGGTTTACCCAGCAGAGAAGGTGCCATCGTTTCCTTGGGCATTGTGCCTGAGGTTCAAGAGGAGATGATCGACGTCTTTGATCGGGACTTCGAGGAAAGGGATCCGGCAAAAGGAAAGATGCAAGCTTTAGATCGGCCAATAGCGACGGCGAAATCTAAATACGATGAAGAGACGGGTTCGTCGTTCTTTGGTGTGGATCACGCTGATCCGATCGTACCTCTTCCTCAAGGTGAAGAGGCTGCTGCCTTCGCTGCTCTGGGCGAGTCTGAAGCATTGGGCAACAGATCACTTACAATAATAGTGATGCCTAATGTTGACTTGCTCAGGTGCCCAAAGCGTCTTGCCGATTATCTATTCGATGTCATAGGCCCGATGGAGCAGGCATGTTTGAACACGCATGAAGATCTGAGCTTGCCTTCGCAGATTGATTTTGGTGCCTTCAGGGTAAACTTCTATTTTCTTCCTTCCCATTGTATAAATTTGCATCACTTACTTTCCTCCTCCCCTTTGAATATTACTTATGACTTGTTTTCTGAATTCCATAATGGTGATCGAAACAGCTGATCGGATTCACCAACTTCAAGACGTGGCCAAGGAGATAAATGAACAAATCATTCATCTGACCTTGGCGGGGAAAGAACTACATCGAAAATTGAAAGCTCTGGAGGCTAAACACGCTGAACTTTTGGCCAACTTCGACAAAAGCGCAAACGAACATGCCCTTCGTCAATCTGAGTTGGAATCTCAAATTCGAGTTTTGAACGAGCAGCTTAGCGAGCACGAAGCCAACTCGGAACTGAAGCGTGTCGAACTCGGCTCTGCTTTGGAGAGCAAGAATCGGGATTTGGCTGAAATGTCCGAGGAGATCCAAACTCTTCGTAAGGGCAACGAAGATTTAAATGTTCAAGCCAACAGCCTGTCAGAGAGGAACCGATTGCTTCAAAGGGAATTGACCAACTTAAGGCGCGACCTCGAATAGGAGTTTGAAAAGAAGAAGGACTTGATCCTTGCCGAGTTGAGGCGCGATGTGCTTAGAGAGATGTTGGATCAAAATGTTGATATTCCCACCGAGCTGAATGATGTCGTTTCCATTGTGAGGTTGGCCCGTGAAGATCTTGGTCTCCCTGCAAGTTCTTCCGGTGAAAGCTCCGACGGAGATGATAAATGAGTTGTAATTTGACCTTGTTTTTTATCTAGTTGTTTTTTACCAGTAGCTTGGTCTTTTTTGTTTTTGATATGATGAGGTCTTTTGACCGATGTAAATATTTTTGAATGAATGAATGATGTTTTTTAGAGATTTCCTCTTATCACTTTGTATGTTGTTTTCCAAAGATAAATTAATTTGATCATTCAAAATGTTAACGTTTTAGCGATAGTCATTGGAAGAATATAATGTGATTGGGGCCCAATGTACTTGGTGCATAGTAAAGAATGACGTCTCACTTTCACGCAATGCACTCTTCGAACAATTTTTTGTTCGGAAATTTAGATTCAAACGCTTGTCAAAATTTTGAATTGTTAAATTCAGTAATGCAAAGATCGATAACACAAAACGACCAGTGTTGTGGAGATCTTAAAAAATGACAGTGCTAATTATTATTGAAGTATTGGCCGCTATCGGGCGCCTGATACATTTTAGGATTGGTTAATTCGATCAGTTACATAATGTGGCCGTTTTAAAGGCGTTGATAATAAAGAAATCTCTTGATCGCTAATTGATCATTTACATATGGCATGTCTCATCCAAACGGAGTAAAAAAAAATTTGATCGCTAATGGATCGTTTACATATTGCATGGAGTCCCCAATTTGAGTGAAAATGTTGGGGCTTGAGGCCTTCATCGAATTTTTCGATGAGTCCCCGATTCGAATTTGAACGAGTCCCCAGTTCGAGTGAAAACGTTGGGGCTTGAGGCCTTCATCGAATTCTTGGACAAGTCCCTGGTTTTGTCTTCCATCGACTGCGTCTTCGTCTTCGAATAAAGTCCCCGACTTCTGGGCAGTCCCCAATCTCCGAATGTGCGATTATTCTACTAACTCTATCCCCTCCAGTGTTTGGGTGCGAAGTTTGAGTAGTCGAACACTGGACTTCGATCTTTGACATCTGAAATGATATCAGCGAAGGAAAAAACAATCGAGAGAAAATGTTAAAAATGAAGACCACGTTAGAGTATTCGTCAAACTTATCGGCCCCGATTGGAGCGTTTTGAGCTCAAGTATTCGTGGGTGATGCTTGTCATCATTCGACTCCAACTATGCCTATCATCTAAAAGTGTTAGCACTAGATAATCAATAATCAAATGTGCCCGATGGAGGGGTAATGAAGATTATGTAAAGAAAAAATGGAGTTCGATTATACGATACCGTAACATTTTCAGAAATAATATCTCTTCAATTGTGTGATGTTCCAATTGAAGTCGAATGGCTTGGAGTCCATTGTTTCGAGCTGGTATGAGCCTTTCCGATCACTGCTTTGACCCGATAAGGTCCCTCCCAATTTTCTCCCAATTTGCCTTCGTTTGGTTCATCCTTCTTTGGTCTTTTGACCCTTAACATGTAATCACCTGCATTAAAAGCTCGATACCTGATTTTTTTGTTGAGGTAGTTTTCTGCCCTTTGTTTTTGTGCTTGTATCCGAACTAGTGCCATATCCCTTTTTGCCTCGATCAGATCCAACTCTATCAGCATGGCTTATCTGTTTGATTCGTCGGTGGAGTGAGCGAACCGAAGGCTAGGTTCACCTACTTCCACCGGAATCAATGCTTCCGCTCCATAGACAAGTGAGAACGGAGTTTCCCTAGTGCTGTGTTTCACCATTGTTCGTTGAGCCCACAGCGCTCCGAGGAGCTCGTTCGGCCAATTGCCCTTTGACTCATCCATCCTTTTCTTCAAATAGTCAATTATTGTCTTTTTGGAAGACTCAGCTTGTCTGTTTGCACTGGGGTGATAGGGTGTTGATGCAATCCGTTTGATCCCCCACTTCTCGAAAAAAGCTGTGATTCGTCTCCCCACGAACTGTTTGCCGTTGTCGCATGTGATCCCTTTTGGGATCCCAAAACGACAAATGATGTTCTGGTGAATGAACTTGATAACTTTCTGTTCACGAATTTTAGCCAAAGCAATTGCTTCTACCCACTTAGAAAAATAATCTGTTAAAATTAAAATAAACTTTACCCCACCGAGCGCTGTTGGAAGTGGCCGGACCAGATCCATTCCCCACTTTATGAATGGCCATGGTGATGTGACCGAATGAAGGGGATCTACTTGTTGATGAATGAGGTTGCCCAATCGTTGACATTTGTCACACTTACGAACGAAGTCCTTGGCATCATCTGCGATCGTTGGCCAATAGTATCCAGCTCTGACTACCTTTCGAACCAACGATTTGCTGCCGAAATGATTGCCGCATTCGCCTTCATGAACCTCTCTCAACACATAGCTCGTTCCATTTGGCCCAACGCACTTTGCTAAAGGGCCACCGAACACTCGCCTATAAAGTTGGTTGTCTACAAGGCAATATCTGGCCGCTTTAGCTTTGAGCGATCGGACAGATTTTTTGTCATCAGGTATAGTGCCTGCCTGCAAGTAGGACAAATATTTGTCTCTCCAGTCCCAAGTACGATTAACATTGTTTACCTCTTTGATGCTCCGACAAAGTGGGGATTCAAATAAATGAACCACTGTTTTATTAAGTTCTCCATCGATGGCAACTGCGGAACCGAGGTTGGCTAAAGCATCTGCCTCGATGTTGTCCTCCCTCGGGATCTGGCTATCTTCCATTCCTGAAATGAAGATAGAACATTTCGTACCTTGTCGAGCAATAGCTGCATCCTCGAATCTCGAACACAGAAATCCCCTTGGATTTGGTTTACCACTAACTGAGAATCGCTTTTGATGTCTAGCCGTTCAATTTTCAAGTCTTTTGCGATCTTAAACCTGCAGCGAGGGCCTCATATTCGGCCTCGTTATTAGTCTTTACACGTAATTTGATCGCATACATGACTTTTTCACTAGTAGGCGCTATCAATAAAATACTGAGGCCAGTTCCTTTACCGTTTGATGCTCCATCGATATACATCATCCAGACTCCGGGATCTGGATCTCTCATCATTAGCTCCTCTTTCTTTGCCTCCGGAAGGATGTTAGCGCTAAAGTCTGCTACAAAATCAGCTAAAACTTGAGATTTGATAGCGGTGCGAGACTGGTAAGTGATATCTTACTCACTCAGCTCGACCGCCCATTTCATTAACCGACCAGAGAGACCTGGCCGATGTAAAATATTTCGTAATGGAAAGGTGTTTATAACAGATATTGAATGACATTGGAAATACAGTCTTAGCTTTCGTGCGGCAGTGACTAGTGCTAGTGCTAGCTTTTCTAGATGTGGATATCGTGTTTCTGCATCTAATAATTTTTTACTAACATAACAGATAGGAAATTGGTTGCCTCCGTCCTCGCGAACGAGGACAGTGCTCACTGCCACTTCGGAAACAGCTAAGTAGATCAGCAACATTTCTCCTTCGACTGGTTTTGAGAGTAATGGAGGATTGGCTAAGTATTGCTTCAATTCTTTGAGGGCTTTTTTGCATTCTGGTGTCCAATCAAAGCTTTTGTTTTTTCTCAGCACCGTAAAGAACTTGTGACATCGTTTAGATGACCTCGAGATAAACCTGCTGAGATAGGCTACACGACCGGTCAGCTGCTGAACTTCTTTCACCGTTGTCAGATCTTTGGATATGCTTGATTTTGTCTGGGTTGGCCTCGATTCCTCTTTGCGATACGATGACTCCCAAGAACTTGCCGGATCCGACCCCGAACGCACATTTCTCCGGATTCAGTCTCATGTTGAAGCGCCTTAGTATCGTGAAAGTTTCTTCTAAATGACTCAGATGATCTTTCCTTTCTAACGACTTAACCAATATATCATCAATATACACCTCCATTATTTTTCCGATCAGTTCTTAAAACATGGTGGTAGCAAAACATTGATAAGTAGCCCCAGCATTTTTGAGGCCGAAGGGCATAACTGTGTAACAATAAGTCCCCGCGTCTGTGATAAATGAAATTTTTACCCGATCTTCTGGATCCATCGAAATTTGATTATAGCCTGAATAAGTGTCCAAAAAACTCAACATTTTGTGCCCTGCCGTCGAATCAATCAATCTATCGATGTGAGGCAGTAGTAATGAATCTTTTGGGCAAGCTTTGTTGAGGTCGGTGTAATCGACGCATACTCTCCCCTTCCCATTTTTCTTCGGTACTACAACAGTGTTTGCTAGCCATTCTGGGTACTTAACCTCCTTAATGAACCCATTCGCCAAAAACTTGTCTACTTCATCGTTGATAACTTTCCTTCGGAATCCTCCGTTCGGCCGTTTCTTTTGCTTTATCGGCCGTTGTCTTGGATCGACATTCAACTTGTGTGTGGCAACCTTTGGGTCGATCCTATCATTTCTGCGTGGGACCAAGCAAAGCAATCAGAATTATCCTTGAGAAAAGATATGATTTTCGCTCTTACTTCGGTGTCCAACTCTGAACCAACGTATACTTTCAGATCCATTTTATCATCGAATAGCTTCACTTCCTCTAATTCTTCTATCGTAGAATCTTCAGCCTTTTGTTTTTGTGGTTCTCTAACAAATGACGGAATCAGTGCGAATTCGTCTTCGACTACGGGCTCCGCTAACTGTACTCGTTGAGCACATGATGGAGTCACAGTGAAGTCTTCGGCCACAGATTCCGCTAACTGTGATTGCTATTTTCGAACGCCATCCTTAACGGCCACTGAGTAGAATTCTCGAGAAGCCTGCTACTCACCTCTCATTTCGCGCACTCCCCATGGAGTGGGAAATTTTACAACATGATGTAGAGTCGATGGAACCGCTCCTATAGCGTGGATCCATGGCCGACCCAGTATCACGTTGTATGCCATGTCACCTTTCATTACTTGAAACAATGTATCATTTTCAATGCCTTCCACGTATGTCTTAATTGTAATTTCTTCAATGGTCACTTTGCTTGAATTGTTGAAACCCGATAACACCGTTGAACTGCAACTGTTCCACTACCCTAGAATGTATTATGTTAACCGAGCTGCCGGAATCAATTAACACCCTCTTTACATCGGCATCGTCAACCCTCATCATTACCACCAATGCATCATGATGAGGATGAATCCTTTCATCGAAGTCGAAATCCCCAAATAAAATCTCATCGTTCATGTCGTCTCATGTCCTTTTGTCTCGTGTAAACGAAACCTTTGCGTACTTCTTTGTAGTGTATGTTACCCCACAAACGTCATCTCCTCCAGTTATAACGTTCACCATTTTCCTAGGAGCAGGGGGTTTTGGTGGTTCATCATCTTTATTCTTATTAAAATTGTTGTGCCCCCTTTCAGTCAAGAATTCCACCAAGTGTCTGTCACACCCCTTTTTTCCGCGCTCCCGCTTTTGGGAGGGCGTTTCGGGTTTAGGAAAGCGCTTATGGGATTTTTATGATTATTTGGCGCCATCCCGAGTTAGGGTTTCCATTTAAGGAAGTGACGGTGTTCAAAGGTACACGAATTATTAGAGATTTTCGGAGTCGCCACTTGACAAGTTTAAGGTGTGCCAAGTCACCTAAAAGGTACCTTGGAACACCTATGACTCGT
The DNA here is from genome assembly GCA_037355625.1 of Petunia x hybrida. Taxonomy (NCBI): domain Eukaryota; kingdom Viridiplantae; phylum Streptophyta; class Magnoliopsida; order Solanales; family Solanaceae; genus Petunia; species Petunia x hybrida. The sequence continues at coordinate 1,755,096 of JBBBVM010000027.1, read as the reverse complement.
TAGTGGTCTGCATCAGAGTTCCGGATAAGGATCTCGGTTGACTCTCGGGAAGGGATTAGGCACCCTTGAGTCCTGTGCCAAGCACAGTTGCTTTTATTGACGCATTCCGGCTATATGGAATATTTCGTACCTGCCTTTATTTGTTTTCCTTTGCTACGCCTTGATTTATTTTTATTTTTTGTATTTATTTATTTTTTTTTTTTTTCGTGACTCGGCCGAATATTTCGCGCAGGCACTTCACCCGTTCGAAACCCTATCAACCTTGGTTTGAGTCTCAATTTTGTATTTTTATTTATTTTGGTCAAAACTCGAATTTATAATTCGGCTTGATTTTTGATTATATGGGTCGCATTTACTTTCGACGCACATTTTTTTTATTTACGTACGGCTTGGTTCAATATTTACAAATGTAATTTATTTAAAACCGGATATGGTCGCGCAGGCACTTCACCCGTTCGAGATCTTCCGATTTAAATAAACTACACTTGAATCAATTTTATTTGGTGAGATACTAATGTCCTATAGCTTATTCATTTATCCTTCACCTAGTTTTGATTTTTCGTTCATTATAACTAGCGAAATTACTAAATTTACATTTTTTGAACACTATTGGGACCTTAAAGTTAAAGCTCTAAATATAATGACCTAGTTTTGCAAAATGTCAAAGCCCATTTACACAAAGGAAAAACTTGAGCGTAGTTCATTTAACAAAGGGGATTATGCCATATGTCCTATTTTCTATTTGTTTCAATGTTTAGCCATATTAGAAATCCTTGGTTATTTCTTAGCCTATAAACTTATAAAAAAGGTTACCGTATATTTATTATGGTTTGATATACAACTCTTTATCCTTCAATTCTAAAGATTTAAAAGTTTTGCTAAACGAATGCGGATTTGGGTTAAAAGATCAATTCGCAGCTGGGCTGGATTACTTCCGCAAATAAGGTTTTCCCTACAGATTGCATAAGCAGCCCCTTTTTATTGTTGAGTTCAGATCTGGCCATCTTGTCAATATTTTTGTAAATCCGATTTTGTCTAATTTTAACCTTCTACATTTCATAAAAGGACCCACTCATACAGTTTATTGAGCATACTTTACAAAAGGGAATTACAACCAACGTTGTTCTAGTTTATTTTAAACAAACAAACAAAACAAACATTTGCATAAACAGTCACAATTCGCTCAAATTTCAGATCTGTCCTAAATGTTATGATGGTGATGTTTTGGCAAATTTCAATTTTTTAAACAATGGTGTAAACAACATATTCATTATAAGGACATTTAGCAAGCACACACAGATGTTAAAACATGAAAACAACTAAAAGATAATATAAGCCCTTTGTGAGCCCTAAACAAATGTTTCCATACATTCATCCATGGTATAAAAAGGGCTAAGATATGTTATATCATGATACATAAAAATGGGAAGATTTACCTGATGAGTAAAATCCTTAACAAGGCAGTAATATGACCACCAGAGTTGAACCAAGACCAGCACAAACGAGCAACCGCAGACGCACAAACAACAGCTAAAGCTCTCTTTGAATTCTGCTTTTAACCCTTGAATTTGAAGATTAAAAACTCCAAAAGACTCATTCTTTACATTCAGACTCCCTCTCTTCTCTGCCTCACTCTTCTTTGTTTTAGTTCTCTTTTTATCTCACTGTTGTTCCTTTGTTTCAGCTCTTTAAGTGTTCTCTTGTTGCTCTTTTGTTTCAGCTTTTTTATATCTTCTCTGTTTCCAGCTTTTGATCTCACTCTCTGTTTTCAGCTTTTTCTCACTCTCTGTTTTTCTTTGTTTTTCTCTCTGTTGCTCACCCTCTTCTGTTTAGCTTTTCTTTTTCTGTTACTGTTGTTCCTCTTCTTTGTTTTAGTTCTTATATATGTTCTGTATCCCCTCCTTTTCAGTTCCCTTTTTCTCCCTTTTTAAAGAGAGTCAAAGGCTAAAAATAGATAAGAGAGAGGGGGTGTGTACCAGTAGAAGTACACAGACCATGTGCCCTCCTCACTTATCATATTTTCAGCCCATAATTGCCTTGCATGCAAGGCTGTACCAGGACCCAAAAAGGGCAGCACTCTGCTGCCACCTTGTACCTCCCTTGACTCAATTTTTGACATCCCATTTGACATCATCAAGCCCATGTCATCCTAGCTATCTAAGCAAATCAAACAACTAAACTGAATGGACTAAGTCCACCTAAACACAAATTAACCAAACCTGAAACAAAGTCCCAAAAACAGACCATGTCCTTGACTCCCTACTTTCTAACTAGGCAAATCCCAGGTTAATGTAAATAAGATATGCATCTTACACATACAAAGACTGATTAAAGCTGAGCTTACTCATGAACTAAAGAAGCTCCAGGTTACCTCTTAATTATTACCAGACAAAACAGGTTATACTACAACTAAGACTCGACTTTTTCAAGCAATTTTAAATTACAAACTAAGACAATAAACTGTGTATTCGTCAACACCTTCATATTCACATAATTAACAAGAAGACCAAACACACAATTCACGCTTCAATACAGCGTAATCCAGACAACAAACAACGACACGAATAAGCTTCATGCATAAACACGCGCGATAGCATTTACAGACAGACATTAGAACAAAGGATATATGAATTCTACTATACTCGAACTGCATACCAACTGAAAAGAGAAACTAAACAGGAGAGACAATAGAAATTTTTAAGCAACACAGATACATACCTGAACACATTCAAACATTCATACACTTTTTTGTTTTTTTCTTTTGTTTTCATGCTTTCAAGCTTAACAGGCAGCAAAGTACGACTAATAAGAATAGGTATTTTCTAAAAAAAAAAAAAAAAAACAAGTGAACAACAAGCACTACCATTACGTTTTAATCTGTGAACAAGAACGTGCTCTCAAACTACATAATTTCTATCATTAATCACTCCCAAACTTATGCCAAACTACTACTAACAATATACATCATCAGGAACAAAGAATATGGAGTAAGGAACTAGCTAAACTGTTAGACAATTGAATTACCATCAACGCCGCTGGTGCCTTTGCTTCGATCACCACTGTAGGACACAATTAACATAGCTGCTGCTTTCCCGTGTCGTCAGAGCTGCTGCCTCACCATGACAGAACCACCATTGGTCGCCTAAGCTTTCAGCACCCGTTACTATTCGGATCAGCTCCAACCAACAGCACCAAATACCATTGAAACCCCCCCCCCCCCCCCGGATCAGCTACACTATTACACTATCACTGCCTCGCTCACGTTGCTTCAAACTCAGGTCCAAAGCCGTAGCAGCCCCTGCTTTCAACAATATCAGCATTACCCCCCATCATTCCAGTGAATCAAAACATAGCAGCCTCATCACAGCCTCATCACGGCCTCCACGTTACAGCTTCAACACAAACTATCCAGTCCCCGTAACCCAAACAACCCCGACGCACCATAGCATTTCCAAGCAAAACCTCAAACGATATTATCATCGTTGCCCTCGGATCAGCTCTAATACCACCATCGACTCGGCTTCAATACCACACAGCAGCCGCACATACACCAAAACAATGCAGTTTTTAACAAACAAACATCATCAGCTAAACCTCAGCGAATCAAAACAAAACAGCCATAATACACACAATATCACCCTCTCCGCTGCCTCGACACACTCGCCTTAGCCTCCCCCTTCGTCTAAAACCTAATCGACACAAACCCGACCCTCTCGTCAGCCATTCAGACCCGTCCCTTTTTTTCTTCTAACGGAAACGATCCCATTTGGGGTCGTTTCAGTTAGAAGAAATAAAGAACGGAAAGAGAAGAGAGGGAGAGGTGGACACACGCGAAAATCAGTAGAGAAATGGAGAGACTCACCGGAAAAGCTTTGCCCGTGATTCGAACTCCGATCTATGTTAAAATCGACGTGTTTTTTTTTTTGGGAAAACCATGGTTGGATCGGGGTAGAGGAGATCACGACGAGTTTAATGGTGTAATTGTTTTGCCGGTTGGTGATGGACGGTGGCGGAGGAGGCGGAGGGACGATGGTAGTGCAAAACGGGCAAGGGTTCGTTTGATTTTGAAGGATTGGGGAAAAGTCACTGAAATGGGAACTTTTAGTTTTTATATCATAGTTATGGGCCGGGTTAAAGGGAGATGGACTGGGCTAACCTTTTGGGCTGATTTCTTTTATAAATAGCCATTAACTCATATTGTCAATTACACAAAATCAACATAAAATAATAATCAATTACTAAATTAAAGTATGCTAACACATAAAATGTCACATTGACACTAACCACACATGACTCTATTTTTTTTTAAAGTAATTTTCTAATATTTTTATCTAACAAATTAAATTAACACGGCTAAATAAAGGATGGAATCTAGCAAAAAATCACATAATAATTAAAACAACTTTTTATGTAATTTTATATTTTTTTGGTGCCAAAATTAGGTGATTACAGCTGCCCCTCTTTGTTCGGGAACACGAAGAGTTTTCGGACAAAGAAGTAATCGACAACTAATTTTGGCTTTTCGGTTCTAGCCGAGAATATGCAAAAGGGTGACCGTACCTTGAATTTCGGTTCTAACCGAGAACAAAGTTACCTACATATCCTCGGACTAAGGAATCAGGTCAGTGTAGTTCCTCACGTGCGGTAGCTGGGACTACCGCATTTAGACAAACACTGGACTCTTCTAGACTAACACTAAGCACTTTCTAGACATACACAGACTAACTCTAGACACTTTCAGAACTAACTGGGACTGACCCGACGCTCCTAAACTTACCCGGACTGACACAAGACACTTTTGACACACTAGAGTTGTCGCTGCTTGTCACTGTCGCTGGTTGCTGGCTAGCTGGCTGGTGGTCACTGCTTTACAAAGGAAAAATGAAAATACAACATTTGAAAAATGTAAAATTACAATTCTTAAGCTAACTTCTTCGCTTCACGAGATGGGCTTCTTGGTTCTTGCTCCCCTCATTTGTTGAAAATAAAGCCACCACTCTTGGTTCAGGTGGGTCTTGCTCTTGCAGGAATAGATTCCCTCGTTCTTTAGGTGGGCGCTTAGACTTCTTCAAATGTACTCCCTCATTCTCCAGGTGGGTGCCTCGACTTTCTGAAAACGAACCCTCATTCTCCAGGTGAGCGCCTAGAGTTTCTCAATACTACTCCCTCATTCTCCAGGTGGGTGCCTCGACATTTTTCAATACTACTCCCTCATTCTCCAGGTGGGTGCCTTGACTTCTTGAAATAAGTTCCCTCATTCTCCAGGTGGGTGCCTCGAGTTCTTGAAATATATTCCCTCATTCTTCAGGTGGGTGCCTCGACTTTCTCTACACTACTCCCTCATTCTCCAGGTGGGTGCCTCGACTTCTAAAAATACTCCCTCATTCTCCAGGTGGGTGCCTCGACTTTCTCAATACTACTCCCTCATTCTCCAGGTGGGTGCCTCGACTTTCTCAATACTACTCCCTCATTCTCCAGGTGGGTGCCTCGACATTTCTCAATACTACTCCCTCATTCTCCAGGTGGGTGCCTCGACATTTATCAATACTACTCCCTCATTCTCCAGGTGGGTGCCTTGACATTTCTCAATACTACTCCCTCATTCGCCAGGTGGGTGCCTTGACTTCTTGAAATAAGTTCCCTCATTCTCCAGGTGGGTGCCTCGACTTTCTCTAATTGCTCCCTCATTCTTCAGGTGGGTGCCTCGACATTTCTCAATACTACTCCAAATTCTGCTTTCCTTATTTCCTTTCTTTTCCTATTTTCTTTCCATTTCTCTGTATTTCTTTTGGCTCTCTTGTTGATCTTTTAATGGTGCAAATTCTCGATGTGTCATTCTTGCTATCGAGATGTGATGTTGGCTTCCATTATCCAGGCGGGTCCTGATTGTGCTCTGCTACAACTCCAAAACAGGTAAACAATTTTTGCAAAACTTTCTTTTGCTCGTTTTGATGTTATTTGACTGAGAGTCGAAAATGGAAGATTCTGGACAAAGGACTCTGGACAAGAGATGTCCTTTAAAAGATGAAAATGAACTTATCTGGAGGCAAAAATGATGATGACCCCAATAGACATGACATGCATCTTGGCCTCGAACCTCGATCCATTCACGACAGCTCTTCCTCGACCTCTCCCTCAATTCAAACATTCAGCAATGACTGCTTGCCAAGCCCAGCTTGATGACAAATATAACATCTCTCATTCGGCTAATGGTGCCCCATTTGGGGTTTTCACCAACTAACCTCTCTCATTGTTCTTTTATCTCACTGTTTGTCATGCGGCGCCCTTTCAGGTTTTCACCGGCAAGACTTCATTTTCTTTCTTTCTCTTTTCTTCTTTTTTTTTTTTCTCTTTTTTTTTCACTCTTTTGATGATAATGTCTTGGGTGTTTTGAGCCTCTCCTGACTTCGAGACCAGAATTCCAAACGTCCCATGAAGTTTGTTTTTATTTTATTGACAAATAAAATAAAAACAAACTTCTGCCCCAGTTTAGCAGAAACTGCGGATTTGGATTTTCTTTGAATTTGGCCGCAAACTTGAAGGCGAGTTTTGCGTCAATGTGAGATAGGGAAAATGGAAGCTTTCCCCTAATATGAAACTAGGGAACCTTTAGAACTTTCACTGATATGACCGCACCTGAATGGTTGCCTACGTATCCTTTTGAGAGGAATCAGGTCAGACGTAGCTCTAGCAATTTAATGCCAAATTTGGAATTTTTTCTCTTTTCATTTCATTTCAAATCGATCACAGGATTCCCAATAAGGGTTCACAAAAGCAATACAAAGCCAAAGGCTAACAAAAGGGATACATTATCTGGATAAGGAAAACAAAGACTTTCGGTATCCCAATCCAAGAACATCAAATGTAGTACCTCTTCACTGCATCAGCATTAACAATCATTTCAGCCATCGTGCCTTCGATGTCTGTCAAGAATAGGGCACCATTGGGCAACACCTTCTTCACCACATACGGTCCTTGCCAATTTGGAGCAAACTTGCCCTTTGCTTCTTCCTGATGTGGAAAGATGCGCTTTAAGACTAACTGGCCTTCATTGAACTTGCGTTGGCGCACTTTCTTGTTGTATGCTTTAGCCATTCTCTTCTGATATAGTTGACCGTAACATACTGCATTTAGCCTTTTCTCGTCAATCAAAGCCAATTGTTCCAAGCGGGATTTGACCCATTCAGTGTCCTCGATCTCAGCTTCAACAATGATTCTCAAGAATGGTATTTCGACTTCTGCCGGAATGACCGCTTCAGTCCCATACACCAGTTCATATGGAGTCGTGCCTATTGAGGTGCGCACAGTTGTGCGATAACCCAGAAGAGCAAATGGCAACTTCTCATGCCAATCTCGAGATCCTTCCACCATTTTTCGAAGGATCTTCTTGATGTTTTTGTTTGCAGCTTCGACCGCGCCATTTGCTTTTGGCCGGTATGGTGTGGAATTTCTATGCACAATTTTGAACCTTTCGCATACCTCTCTCATCAAATGACTGTTCAGATTAGCCCCATTGTCGGTGATAATGGTATTGGGAATACCGAATCGACAAATGATGTTTGAGTGAACAAAGTCGACCACAGCTTTCTTGGTAACTGACTTGAATGTCGCTGCTTCCACCCACTTGGTAAAATAATCAATGGCGACCAAGATAAATCTATGCCCATTCGATGCCTTTGGTTCTATCGGGCCAATGACATCCATTCCCCATGCAGCGAAAGGCCAAGGAGCGGACATTGTGTGGAGCTCTAAGGGAGGCGAATGTATCAAATCACCGTGCACTTGACATTGGTGGCATTTTCGCACAAACCCTATGCAATCTCTCTCCATAGTGAGCCAGAAATAACCTGCTCTTAAAATCTTCTTGGCTAGCACATAGCCATTCATGTGTGGCCCACAAATTCCTGAATGTACCTCATTAAGAATTCTCGAGGCTTCTTGTGCGTCTACACATCTCAATAGTCCCAGATCTGGGGTTCTCTTGTACAGTATCCCTCCGCTCAGAAAGAAACCATTGGCAAGACGGCGGAGGGTTCTTTTCTGATTACTCTCTGCTAGCGCTGGATACTCTCCATTCTTGATGTAGTTTTTGATGTCCAGGTACCATGGCTCGCCATCAAGTTCTTCTTCAACCATGTTGCAATAAGCATGTTGATCCCTAACTTGAATCTCGAGAGGATCAATGTGAGTTTGGTCAGGATGACTAAGCATGGATGCTAATGTAGCCAAAGCGTCTGCCAACTCATTGTGCACTCTTGGGATATGCCTGAATTCAATAGAATCAAACCTTCGGCAAAGATCTTCCAGATACTGCTTATACATGATGAGTTTCACGTCTCGAGTTTCCCATTCACCCTTGATTTGATGTACTAGTAGGTCGGAATCTCCAAGCACTAGGAGTTCTTTGATGTCCATGTCTATCGCCATGCGTAGACCCATGATGCAAGCTTCGTATTCTGCTGTGTTATTAGTACACCAGAAACGAAGTTGCGCAGCCGCTGGATAGTAATGACCTGTTGGAGATATGAGAACAGCCCCGATACCGTCACCTTTGGAGTTAGAGGCCCCATCAAAATAAAGCTTCCAATAATGATCATCTTCAGAGGACAACTCTTCAATTGTGCCAACCTCTTCATCAGGAAAGTACGTCTTGAGAGGTTCATACTCATCATCCACTGGGTTCTCGGCCAAATGATCGGCCAAAGCCTGGGCTTTCATTGCAGTCCGGGTGACATAGACTATGTCAAACTCTGTGAGTAACATTTGCCACTTGGCGAGTCTTCCCGTCGGCATTGGCTTCTGGAAGATATACTTCAGTGGGTCCATCCGGGATATGAGGTAAGTAGTGTATGACAACAAATAATGCCTCAGCTTTTGTGCTACCCAAGTGAGGGCACAACACGTTCTTTCTAACAAAGTGTACTTGACCTCATAATCCGTGAACTTCTTGCTCATGTAGTAGATGGCTTGCTCTTTCTTGCCTGTGGAATCGTGTTGTCCCAGTACACTACCAAATGAATTATCCATCACCGACAAATAGAGGAACAAAGGTCGGCCTGGCTCCGGTGGGACCAACACAGGTGGATTTGACAAGTATTGCTTGATCTGGTCAAAAGCCGCTTGGCATTCCTCGGTCCACTTGACTGCAGCATCTTTCTTTAGCAGCTTGAAGATTGGCTCACAAGTTGTAGTGAGTTGAGCGATGAACCTGCTGATGTAATTCAATCTTCCGAGGAAGCTCATGACTTCTTTCTTGTTCTTTGGCGGAGGCAACTCTTGTATAGCTTTGATCTTTGAAGGATCCAATTCAATGCCTCGCCTGCTGACAATAAAACCCAACAACTTTCCAGCTGGAACACCGAATGCACATTTAGCCGGGTTCAACTTCAAATTGTACCTTCTGAGTCTTTCAAAGAATTTCCTGAGGTCTTTAACATGATCCTCTGCTGTTCTTGATTTGATTATCACATCATCCACATACACCTCAATTTCTTTGTGTATCATATCGTGAAAGACGGTTGTCATGGCTCTCATGTACGTTGCCCCGGCGTTCTTCAAGCCGAACGGCATGACCCTGTAACAAAAGGTTCCCCAAGGTGTGGTGAACGCCGTCTTTTCTGCATCGTCTTCATCCATCAGGATCTGGTGATATCCGGCATAGCAATCCACAAAAGATTGGATCTCGTGTCTGGTACAATTGTCTATGAGAATGTGAATATTAGGCAAAGGAAAATTATCCTTGGGACTGGCTTTGTTCAAATCTCGATAGTCAACACAAATTCTTGTCTTCCCATCTTTCTTCGGCACCGGCACAACATTGGCCAACCAAGTGGAATACTGAAGAGATTGTATCACCTTCGCAGATAGCTGCTTCATAATTTCCTCATGGATCTTCTCACTCACATCTGTCTTGAATTTCCTCCGAAGCTGCTTGACTGGAGGGAAACCAGGATTGATCGGCAACTTGTGAACCACTAAATCTGTGCTCAAACCGGGCATGTCATCATATGACCAAGCAAACACGTCTCTATAGTCAAACAAAACCTGGACTATGTCATTTTTCACTTTCGGTAGAGCGTGCATGCTTATCTTGGTTTCCCTGACATCATCGGGACTTCCCAAATTTATATTTTCTGTGTCATCTAGATTGGGCTTGGGCTTATTTTCAAATTGTTCTAACTCTCCATTTATTTCACTCTCGGCATCCTCTTCATCATATCCTTCCTCAATACTTCCTTCATTATCACTCCTTTCCATGTCATTTACCTCCTCAATTGCCACTTCAAAATCATCCCACCCCCCATCATGCACTTCCTCAATTTTTGGTTGATTCAATGAGACCAAGTTAAACTGTGTGTTTAGATCAGGGCGTGATTTCAGCATGCATGTCATGTTATTAAGGCCATCAGAAACATAGCTACAGAAAGAAATAAGAAGTAAAAATTAGGAAAATAAAGAGACAGGATATAGAGACAAGAAGCATGGTCTTGCTTTTCATTGAATTTGAAAGACAAAAGGGTTTGACATCATAACGAGCAAAATAAATACACTTGGATTACAACCCTTAGAATAACCAAGTATACAGAAAGGATAACAAAACTTGCTACCAATAGCCCCTCCTAGTGGGGAGAGGCATGGATTCCCAGTTGTTCAGCTTCACATCAGGGCCAATGTCCTGGATTTCTGCATTGCTAGGTCCTTTGCCAGTTTGCACCATGTTGATGCCAAAGACGTGCCTCAGGTCTGACAGTAACTTCTTCTGTTCTTCAGTCTCCTCAGCATTTTTTGAAATAGACTTGCCCCCGTTGGACCTCGTGAAAGATTGAGCGAGGCAAGGGACAGGCTTCTCTAGAGACCATTCTTGTTTCTTCATCTTCCTAGCTCTTGCTCTGTCTGCAGCTGTGGGCTTGTATCCCAGACCCCAGGTACCTCGAATGCCAAGTGGACTAATTGGATGTGACATTCCTTGTAGTGATGCTCCGAGACCTTTCCCGGGTTTGAAACCATGCTTCAACATTTCCGTAGCCATCATGACTGCTGCTTCTGACAATCTTGCTTGGGGCAAAGGCTTGCCTTCAGGGACCTCATCTACATTGACTGCTTCAAAGGCTTGGTACATCAGTGTTGGGCTATCATTGGTGACCTCAATGACTGGAATGGACGGATCCTTGTAGATTGACAAATCTCCCTCTCTGTGTACCATGATCATCTCACGATCCCATTCAAACTTGACAGTCTGGTGTAAAGTCGACGGTACTGCGCCCGCCATATGAATCCAGGGCCTTCCCAACAGTAGATTATAAGACGAATCCATATCGAGGACTTGGAAGTTAATAGCAAAGTCCACAGGCCCAATTGTCAATGTCAGCTCGATCTCACCAATTGACTGTCTTTTTTCTCCATCGAAAGCTCGGATACTCATAGTGTTGGTTCGAATTCTGTCCACGTTGATTTTCAATCTTTTCAAAGTAGACAATGGACAGATGTTCAGACCGGACCCACCGTCAACCAGCACCCTAGTGACATAAGAATTGTCGACCTTGACAGTCAGATGTAGTGCTTTGTTGTGGCCTGTGCCTTCCATAGGCAATTCTTCATCAGTGAAAGTGATCCTGTTTACTTCAAAGATACGACTAGCAATTGCCTCCAAATTTCCAACAGTCATTTTTTCAGATACATGAGCTTCATTCAGGATTTTCAATAGAGCATGACGGTGCGCCTCAGAATGCATCAGCAGGGACAACAGAGAAATTTGAGCAGGGGTCTTCCTCAGCTGCTCCACAATAGAATAATCTTGCACTTTCATCTTCTTTAGAAACTCTTCTGCCTCTTTCTCAGTGACAGGTTCCTTGATGGGACCCTGATTTTCCATGGCTTGCTTTGCTTTTCTTAACTCTTCCGGGGTAAAGCACCGCCCAGAACGAGTTAGACCGCCCACTTGTGTCGTTTCTGCTACAACCTTCTTTCCCATGTACGTTACCACTGCCTGGGCATAGTTCCACGGGACAGCCTTGCTATCTGTCACATGGAACTGGGACGCCCTCTTTATGACAATGGGCTCGCGCATTTTGTTCAACTCATCTTCCCGAGGTGCATTTTTTATAACCAACTTCGGTTTGGTAGCAAAATCCGCTTCCCCTTCCTTTCTGATGGACCTTGAGATCACCAACTTTGGTTTCTCCGTCATCTCTTCCCTTTCCTCAACAGCTCGTTTCAATGTTAACACGGGCTTATCCAACTGGACAGATGGCTTTGTTCCTCCGGACACCACAGCAGGACTTGTCTTTGAAGTGATACGTATCTTTTCCACCTCAACTATTATTGCATCAACTGACACTATTGGCCTTGCAGATTCGCTTTCAAATCCCCCTGTGCATGCATATACCATGTGTACATCATGGACTGGCAGAGGATTGCGATTAATGTTTGGCGTTTCTGCATCTTCAATCACGATTTGGTTGTTGTCAATCAAATCCTGCACCACTCTCTTGAGATAGTACCAATCTTCTGTATCATGCCCTGGTGCGCCCGAGTGGTAATCACAATGCCGAGAATGATCCACTTTGCCAGTAGGATTCATGTTTCCTTGAATTGGCTTTATCATGTTCAAAGCCCGCAGTTTCTCAAAGATACTGGTGTAGGATTCTCCAATTGGCGTGAATTCTCTCTTCTTCTCTTCTCGAGCCTTCTTGAATTCAGCTCTCGGACGGAAGCCTGCCGGACCTCTTGGTCGGTAAGTAGGGTTAGGTGGAGCCTGATAGTGATTATGTGGAGCTTGGTGAATGGGATATGTAGGCTGTGGGGCTGGTGCGCGCCATTGCGGATAAGACGTTGGGGCATATGGCTGCGCGGCATGTACGGAGTATTGGGGTGGAGGTATGGAGTATTGTGCATTTTGTGGTGGGTAATAGTGTTGTAAATAGGGTGTTTGTGGAGCTTGGTATGAATTAGCTTGACTGTATCGCTCATCATTCCACCTTCGTGGACCCGACCCTACCATGGCCACATCTTCTTTCTTCTTCTTACCGAACCCTGCTGCCCCGGTCTGCACAGCCTGTGTGGTCGCCTTTAGTGCAGTCTGGCTCACAATCTTGCCAGCTTTGACTCCTCTCTCAATCATTTCTCCCATCTTGACGACTTCACTAAACGGTTTCCCAAAGGCGGCGATCAATGAACCATAGAACGCCTCATCCTGCGCCTCAATGAACAAACGGACCATGTCATCGTCCGGGATTGCGGGGCTCACTCGAGCGGCCTGCTCGCGCCATCTGAGGGCGTACTCCCTAAAGCTTTCGCTTGGCTTCTTTTTTATCGCATCCAAAGAGGATCGATCTGGCAAAACTTCAATGTGGTACTTGTACTGGTCGTAGAATGCCTGTGCCATATCCTCAAATGACAACCACTTAGTTAAGTCCTGCCTCATGAACCATTCGGCAGCCGCGCCCCCCAAGCTTTCAGAAAAGTAGGCTATCAACAGTTTGTCTTTCTTGACCCCTCTCATTTTGTTGCAGTAAGTTTTCATATGAACCCTTGGATCTCCTTGCCCGGTGTATAGATCAAACTTTGGCACTATGAACCCATCTGGCAATTGCAATTCAGGGTAGGGGCAAAGATCCTTGAAAGAGATGTCAGTATGATCTCCATATCCTTGAATGGTCCTTACTGCTTGTTCTAGGCCCTTCATCTTTCTTAAAACCTCACTCTCATCCAGCTTTCCTGATCGATCAACCTCAACTTGAGACCCGCGATGGAACCCTTGATCATACGAGTCACTGTGTCGGAAATTGGGTTCATGGTGCTGATCATAATGATGATCCCCAGCCTGGAGATGTGGTTCGCTGTTGGACCTAGCCATAGCAGGCCTGGCTGGGCCCCGAAAAATTGGAACCTGTGGGAGAGGTGGGCCATACTGCCCCTGTAGCAGAGGTGGACCATACTGTCCCTGTGGTGGGGGTGGACCATACTGCCCCTGTGGTAGATGTTGTCCATATTGCCCTTGAGGTGGATGTGGTGGGGGCGGTGCATGAGGGCGCACTTCAACTTCTTTTGTTGGACCCTGACTAGTGCCAAAACCAGGGGGATAGGTCGGATCCTCAACCGCCGTAGATGTGCCTGGTGCTCGCTGGCTAACCGTTGGCATAAGCCCATCTAGGAGGTTTGGCATGGGAGGAGATACCCGTCCCGTGGTTATCGCATGATGCATGTCCACCAGAAATTGCTTCAGAATCAGGGCCTCTTCTGTCGTCCTATCATTTTCTTCGGAACCGGCATCGGATTTGTCTCCTTTAGTGGCCATGTTACCAAATGGAATTTCAAGTCCCCTTGAGTTAGTTGTGTGAGAGTGGGGTAATGCTAGAGCGCTGCACCAAGTCACTGGTAATCTAGTCTTGTCTGCAAACAAAACAGGTTAGGAAACATGATATTTACGAGCCGAGCGCGCCTACAAGCCTAAAGTCGTCATGCATCATCCCGAATCAAGACAAAGCGGGTCCTCTCTTTCTTTTCTTCTTTTCTTTTCTCTTTTTTTTTTTCCTTTCATTTTCCTCTCTTTCTTTCGCTCTTTTTTTTTCATTTTTTTTTTTCATATCATATATCTTTCAAATGCAAGAAGGGTCCAAAATCAGATTGAAAAAGGAAGAAAAAATGCATTTAAGATAATAAAAGACACAATTTTGGATTTTCTGATTTCCTTTTCATAAATGCCGAAACAGTACAATATAAAAAGCCCGCTGACAACATGGGGCAATAGTAGTACTCCCAAAAATTAAAACAGACAAACTAGACCGACTGTTCGAAATAGAAATGACAATACATAATAAAAGCTACAATCTGTCCAAGATGCTAAATGAATGACAAAAGGCAATGAGCTGCATCATCTCGGACTGACATATATCTGCTAAGGTGATCCGGGCCCTGCCTCATCTGGCTCCTCTGGATCTGACTCAAATGGCTCGTCGAGATCTTCCTCTGGTGGCTCCTCGGGATCTGCTGGTGGGCCTTCTACCAAAGTGCGGCGCATTCCAGCCAAATTTTCTGCAACTCTGGTGACGAAGGGAAGCACATGGGGAAGTAGGTCCTCCGCGGGCAGCCTCCTATAGTCACTGATAGCCTGTGCAACATATACAGCAGAGTCATAAACCTGCCGATAAACTATACTGATAGTCTGTCCAGCAGCCTGTATATCCTGAAGTCGGCTCTGTGCTAGCTTCCTGAGCTGCTCTTCTTGCTCCAGTGCCCTGTCGAGTCGAGCTCGAGCATCCATGGCGTCCCGACGATGATAATCCTCCCTTCTCCTGCTCTCCACCAAAGCTGCCCTGTCGGCATCCCGCTCTGTCAATGCCTCAGAGTGCATAACACGGAGTCGTCTAACTGTGTCTAGGTGCTGATGCGCGAGGCCCTCATTCTCAACCAAAGCAGCTCGAGCGGCATCCCTCTCAGAACGAAGACGGTAGACCAAACCCGCATATCTCTCCTCAGTCTCTACCCTATGCATCTCTATCTTCATGTCAATCCTGAGTGCCTCATCATACGGTCCCTTAACCGTTTTTGCTGGCATAGCTACCAAAGCAGGCTGTCGGCCGAACCAGAAAACATACTCGGGAGTGACCTCGCCTCTGAATCGGTCTATAACCTGTGTGCTGGAGGTCAAATGTCTCATATTATCCCAAATGGAGAACCACTGAGTGTGCCTGGGAAACTCACCGCTAATATGCTCAAGGCGATACTCTTCCACGGCCTCTACCCTAGGTACACCCTGAACGCGCCCAAGCTGTCGGAGCACCCGCGTAGGGCAATAAGGCTCAGCTCCCTTATGACCCATCAATACTAGAAAAGGACGGTCCATACTACTATATATTCCCTCTTTCGAGGGGTACCAACTAACCTGCCACCGGATATTCTCCAGAGTGAGCTCGCTCAAATACTTTGCCCACCCATCGAAGCTCTCGGGTAGATCAAGATGTCGAGCACGGTAATAATGGGTGTTCAAATGGCATTTAGGCGCATCGGGTAGTGGAGTAGGGTCAGAACGGCCGAACAAGTGCTCAACGAACCATACTTGCAACAACAAGTTGCAACCCTCGAAAAATCGGGCCCCTTTCTCTTTGCATCGAGTCAGAGCACGATAAATACTGCCCAAGATCATCGGCACAACAGTAGAATCTCGAACTCCCCCAAATAAAGCTCTTACGATCCAAGAGGTATGGATAGAGATTTGTCCATTCTCCATCGGAAAGACCATGAGGCCAAGGAAAGCGAAAATGAAAGCTCTTTCCCTAAGGTTATCCCATTGGTCGTGGCTCAACATAGTGATGAATTTCGGCCGATGCTCTGTGTAACCATCTCCCCGCCCATAAAGAGCATAAAGATACTCCAGACTGACCCAACCCGAGGCCAAACTCACTAACTGGGTATCAGAACGCAGACTCATGTCCCGTAGGAACTCCTCGACTCTCACAAACCGAGGTGCTATGCACTTCTTTGTCCTAAACACTCCATTAGTCAAACCCGAGATCTCTTCTAAAGTAGGAGTCATCTCAATATCACCAAACACAAAGGTATTTTGACTCGGTTCCCAATACCGAATCAAAGCATTTACTAGTTCCCGACGTGGGGCAAACTTAGGGTTAAGAAAATGTGTCATTTCCCCAATTCTCGCATGCACCACCCCTTTCTGCTTTTCGTTCAAATGGTACCACCAATTTCTCAACAATGGAGGACATTTATCGACCATCTTAATAGGCGGTGGAGTAGATCCCTCAGGAAACTTCCTTTTCCCTACTCTAGATGATGATGCAGCCATGATACCTATTTTATTAAAAATGAAGTATTAGGACCGAGAAAACTTTGGACAAAATTTGTAAAACAACATTAAAACGGGCAAGCCGACTCAAACGAAATTTTGACAGGATTGACTAGGCTAGACAAATAGAAACAAAACTTGTCAATGTTTTACAAAACAAGACGACTCTACTTTGATTTTTTGATTTTCTAATTATTGAACAAAATTCAACATGACAACGACACTAAAATTTGACTATTGACATTAAAACGGACAAGCCGGCTCAAATAAAATATTTACATGATCCGACTAGCCTAGACGAAACTTGTCAATGTTTTACAAACAAGACGACTCTATTTTGATTTTTGATTTTCTAATTTTGAACAAAATTTGACATGACAACGCCACCAAAAATTTGACTATTGACATTTTTTTTCTCTTTTATTTTTTTCACAAAATTGACCATTATAACGGCGTGAAATTGGCTTTAAAATCTTTGCCGACAACGGGAAAAGGACAATTGACACGCTAATATTTTTTTTTTTTTGAAAAAATCTGAAATTGCCCCTCTTAACAAAGTGTTTCTTCTCTCTTTTTTTTTTTTTTTTTTCTCGTTTTTTCAGACTAACCCGCTTTCTCTCGATAAACGGTCAGCATAACGGCCTCTCTAGATGCAACACAAAAGATGTCACTATTGTCTTTCTGGGGTGTGGGCCCCATCTGGACTCTAAAGGGTCAGCCTAGACAAGTGCGGTACCGGTGTACCACACCTCGCTAAGTCCAATGACATGCAAATAAATCGGCCTAGATAAAAGCACAGGTTCAACTCTAGGTGACTCAATGGGTTCATGTTCTACAGTTTCTGGCAATTTGGAAGTGCCTCGGGGGTACCGGTCGACAACGTCTAACGGCCTAACCCAACGCACCTCCTCCTAAAAAGGGTTAACTTTTTGTGTCCTGAGACACGACAGAAATTCCAGACGCCGAAGCGAGACTGGCGTGCATGTGTGCAGTGTTCCAGAAGACTCAGAGGTGTACGAGAGAAGACAGTTGTGTATATACAGTTCAAACAATATCAAAGCAGTAACATTCAAGGCAGCATGTACAAACAATATTTAAAAGCCGAAAACGACAAAGTATAAAGCCTGAGATTCTCAGTTTTCACTTTTTTCCCCAGCGGAGTCGCCAAGGCTGTCACACCCCTTTTTTCCGCGCTCCCGCTTTTGGGAGGGCGTTTCGGGTTTAGGAAAGCGCTTATGGGATTTTTATGATTATTTGGCGCCATCCCGAGTTAGGGTTTCCATTTAAGGAAGTGACGGTGTTCAAAGGTACACGAATTATTAGAGATTTTCGGAGTCGCCACTTGACAAGTTTAAGGTGTGCCAAGTCACCTAAAAGGTACCTTGGAACACCTATGACTCGTTAGTGGTCTGCATCAGAGTTCCGGATAAGGATCTCGGTTGACTCTCGGGAAGGGATTAGGCACCCTTGAGTCCTGTGCCAAGCACAGTTGCTTTTATTGACGCATTCCGGCTATATGGAATATTTCGTACCTGCCTTTATTTGTTTTCCTTTGCTACGCCTTGATTTATTTTTATTTTTTGTATTTATTTATTTTTTTTTTTTTTCGTGACTCGGCCGAATATTTCGCGCAGGCACTTCACCCGTTCGAAACCGTATCAACCTTGGTTTGAGTCTCAATTTTGTATTTTTATTTATTTTGGTCAAAACTCGAATTTATAATTCGGCTTGATTTTTGATTATATGGGTCGCATTTACTTTCGACGCACATTTTTTTTATTTACGTACGGCTTGGTTCAATATTTACAAATGTAATTTATTTAAAACCGGATATGGTCGCGCAGGCACTTCACCCGTTCGAGATCTTCCGATTTAAATAAACTACACTTGAATCAATTTTATTTGGTGAGATACTAATGTCCTATAGCTTATTCATTTATCCTTCACCTAGTTTTGATTTTTCGTTCATTATAACTAGCGAAATTACTAAATTTACATTTTTTGAACACTATTGGGACCTTAAAGTTAAAGCTCTAAATATAATGACCTAGTTTTGCAAAATGTCCAAGCCCATTTACACAAAGGAAAAACTTGAGCGTAGTTCATTTAACAAAGGGGATTATGCCATATGTCCTATTTTCTATTTGTTTCAATGTTTAGCCATATTAGAAATCCTTGGTTATTTCTTAGCCTATAAACTTATAAAAAAGGTTACCGTATATTTATTATGGTTTGATATACAACTCTTTATCCTTCAATTCTAAAGATTTAAAAGTTTTGCTAAACGAATGCGGATTTGGGTTAAAAGATCAATTCGCAGCTGGGCTGGATTACTTCCGCAAATAAGGTTTTCCCTACAGATTGCATAAGCAGCCCCTTTTTATTGTTGAGTTCAGATCTGGCCATCTTGTCAATATTTTTGTAAATCCGATTTTGTCTAATTTTAACCTTCTACATTTCATAAAAGGACTCACTCATACAGTTTATTGAGCATACTTTACAAAAGGGAATTACAACCAACGTTGTTCTAGTTTATTTTAAACAAACAAACAAAACAAACATTTGCATAAACAGTCACAATTCGCTCAAATTTCAGATCTGTCCTAAATGTTATGATGGTGCTGTTTTGGCAAATTTCAATTTTTTAAACAATGGTGTAAACAACATATTCATTATAAGGACATTTAGCAAGCACACACAGATGTTAAAACATGAAAACAACTAAAAGATAATATAAGCCCTTTGTGAGCCCTAAACAAATGTTTCCATACATTCATCCATGGTATAAAAAGGGCTAAGATATGTTATATCATGATACATAAAAATGGGAAGATTTACCTGATGAGTAAAATCCTTAACAAGGCAGTAATATGACCACCAGAGTTGAACCAAGACCAGCACAAACGAGCAACCGCAGACGCACAAACAACAGCTAAAGCTCTCTTTGAATTCTGCTTTTAACCCTTGAATTTGAAGATTAAAAACTCCAAAAGACTCATTCTTTACATTCAGACTCCCTCTCTTCTCTGCCTCACTCTTCTTTGTTTTAGTTCTCTTTTTATCTCACTGTTGTTCCTTTGTTTCAGCTCTTTAAGTGTTCTCTTGTTGCTCTTTTGTTTCAGCTTTTTTATATCTTCTCTGTTTCCAGCTTTTGATCTCACTCTCTGTTTTCAGCTTTTTCTCACTCTCTGTTTTTCTTTGTTTTTCTCTCTGTTGCTCACCCTCTTCTGTTTAGCTTTTCTTTTTCTGTTACTGTTGTTCCTCTTCTTTGTTTTAGTTCTTATATATGTTCTGTATCCCCTCCTTTTCAGTTCCCTTTTTCTCCCTTTTTAAAGAGAGTCAAAGGCTAAAAATAGACAAGAGAGAGGGGGTGTGTACCAGTAGAAGTACACAGACCATGTGCCCTCCTCACTTATCATATTTTCAGCCCATAATTGCCTTGCATGCAAGGCTGTACCAGGACCCAAAAAGGGCAGCACTCTGCTGCCACCTTGTACCTCCCTTGACTCAATTTTTGACATCCCATTTGACATCATCAAGCCCATGTCATCCTAGCTATCTAAGCAAATCAAACAACTAAACTGAATGGACTAAGTCCACCTAAACACAAATTAACCAAACCTGAAACAAAGTCCCAAAAACAGACCATGTCCTTGACTCCCTACTTTCTAACTAGGCAAATCCCAGGTTAATGTAAATAAGATATGCATCTTACACATACAAAGACTGATTAAAGCTGAGCTTACTCATGAACTAAAGAAGCTCCAGGTTACCTCTTAATTATTACCAGACAAAACAGGTTATACTACAACTAAGACTCGACTTTTTCAAGCAATTTTAAATTACAAACTAAGACAATAAACTGTGTATTCGTCAACACCTTCATATTCACATAATTAACAAGAAGACCAAACACACAATTCACGCTTCAATACAGCGTAATCCAGACAACAAACAACGACACGAATAAGCTTCATGCATAAACACGCGCGATAGCATTTACAGACAGACATTAGAACAAAGGATATATGAATTCTACTATACTCGAACTGCATACCAACTGAAAAGAGAAACTAAACAGGAGAGACAATAGAAATTTTTAAGCAACACAGATACATACCTGAACACATTCAAACATTCATACACTTTTTTGTTTTTTTCTTTTGTTTTCATGCTTTCAAGCTTAACAGGCAGCAAAGTACGACTAATAAGAATAGGTATTTTCTAAAAAAAAAAAAAAAAAACAAGTGAACAACAAGCACTACCATTACGTTTTAATCTGTGAACAAGAACGTGCTCTCAAACTACATAATTTCTATCATTAATCACTCCCAAACTTATGCCAAACTACTACTAACAATATACATCATCATGAACAAAGAATATGGAGTAAGGAACTAGCTAAACTGTTAGACAATTGAATTACCATCAACGCCGCTGGTGCCTTTGCTTCGATCACCACTGTAGGACACAATTAACATAGCTGCTGCTTTCCCGTGTCGTCAGAGCTGCTGCCTCACCATGACAGAACCACCATTGGTCGCCTAAGCTTTCAGCACCCGTTACTATTCGGATCAGCTCCAACCAACAGCACCAAATACCATTGAAACCCCCCCTCCCCCCCGGATCAGCTACACTATTACACTATCACTGCCTCGCTCACGTTGCTTCAAACTCAGGTCCAAAGCCGTAGCAGCCCCTGCTTTCAACAATATCAGCATTACCCCCCATCATTCCAGTGAATCAAAACATAGCAGCCTCATCACAGCCTCATCACAGCCTCCACGTTACAGCTTCAACACAAACTATCCAGTCCCCGTAACCCAAACAACCCCGACGCACCATAGCATTTCCAAGCAAAACCTCAAACGATATTATCATCGTTGCCCTCGGATCAGCTCTAATACCACCATCGACTCGGCTTCAATACCACACAGCAGCCGCACATACACCAAAACAATGCAGTTTTTAACAAACAAACATCATCAGCTAAACCTCAGCGAATCAAAACAAAACAGCCATAATACACACAATATCACCCTCTCCGCTGCCTCGACACACTCGCCTTAGCCTCCCTCTTCGTCTAAAACCTAATCGACACAAACCCGACCCTCTCGTCAGCCATTCAGACCCGTCCCTTTTTTTCTTCTAACGGAAACGATCCCATTTGGGGTCGTTTCAGTTAGAAGAAATAAAGAACGGAAAGAGAAGAGAGGGAGAGGTGGACACACGCGAAAATCAGTAGAGAAATGGAGAGACTCACCGGAAAAGCTTTGCCCGTGATTCGAACTCCGATCTATGTTAAAATCGACGTGTTTTTTTTTTTTGGGAAAACCATGGTTGGATCGGGGTAGAGGAGATCACGACGAGTTTAATGGTGTAATTGTTTTGCCGGTTGGTGATGGACGGTGGCGGAGGAGGCGGAGGGACGATGGTAGTGCAAAACGGGCAAGGGTTCGTTTGATTTTGAAGGATTGGGGAAAAGTCACTGAAATGGGAACTTTTAGTTTTTATATCATAGTGATGGGCCGAGTTAAAGGGAGATGGACTGGGCTAACCTTTTGGGCTGATTTCTTTTATAAATAGCCATTAACTCATATTGTCAATTACACAAAATCAACATAAAATAATAATCAATTACTAAATTAAAGTATGCTAACACATAAAATGTCACATTGACACTAACCACACATGACTCTATTTTTTTTTAAAGTAATTTTCTAATATTTTTATCTAACAAATTAAATTAACACGGCTAAATAAAGGATGGAATCTAGCAAAAAATCACATAATAATTAAAACAACTTTTTATGTAATTTTATATTTTTTTGGTGCCAAAATTAGGTGATTACAGTGTCCTTTTTGCAATAAGCTGGCTACCTCATATCGCAGTGCCTTACATTCTTCCGTCGTGTGGACAAAATCATGATGAAATGCACACCATAAGTTTTTGTCCCTCGTGTTTGGATTCGTTTTCATGCGACCGGGAAATTTCACGACCTTGTCACCCATTCCCTTTAAGTGATTCACCAGATTCGATGTTGACACACAAAAATTATATTCTGCCACTTTAGGAGGCAGTGTTCGATCTTTTGGAGCCGAAGATGAATTCGACTGCCCCTTCTTCGTTTAATTCGTGGAGCTACCAGCTTCGTAGTTGTTGCTCCCCATTCGAGGGAAGCTGTAGAGCTCCTATCGTTGGTCCCTGTAGTTTCGCCTGTCATTCTCAATTCTCCGTGGTGGTGGTCGATCATATAGATGATTATATCGGGCTAGCTGCAACTCCTCTTCCTCAGCCCTAATCTTTGGTTCACACTCACGATGTAAATCATCAAAAGTCCATGCATTGATCTCCCTCAGACGATCTTTCAACTTCGCACATGCTTCCGCCGAATCGGTGCGCAATTTATTAGCAAAAGACAAACAAGACCATCTCTCTTCGAGGTTTGGGATGTTAATCTTTTCATCATTGAACCGTTTTACAAATTGGTTGATAGTTTCACTGGGTCGCTGCTTAATATTCAAGATATCCTCTACTCTAGGGTCTATTTTTTTAGCTCCAGTGTGTACTCAAATGAATTTAGCTGACATGTCATCGAAGTCAGATATCTCATTTTCGGGTAGCTGCAAATACGATTTCAATGCTGCCCCTTTCAGCATTTCACAGAATTTCTTCCGACTAACTGAATTGATCTCATCCGAAGTAAGGTCATTTGACTGAACCGCAATCGAAAATATATCGATGTGATCCCTTGGATCTGTAGTTGCATCGTATCTCAAGTTTTCTGGCAATTTGAAAGCTTTGGGAATAGGTAGTGGTGTTGTACTTGGCGGAAACAGACACTTTGAGATCGATTTCTTAGAGACGTCGTCTGTTAAATTCGGAAAACCTGGCAATTTCTCCATAAATGACTTTATCTCACTAAATTTCTTATCTAATGTATCATTCAACAACGTTTGCATCGTAGCCAACATCCTACTTCTGTCGTAACGGAGGTCGAAGCTCCCGTAGCCACGGCGGCCGTACCCGATCCTCCAGATCCTACCCCCGCTGCAAGTCCCCTTATTACGGCGCCCTGAGGAATCGACGTCGGAATGCTTGCGGGGGGTGTGATCGGGGATGTGGGCGCTCTATTTCCAATAGAGCTAGACAGGATTTTCAACTGCTCTTGTATCATCTCAAACTGTGCATCATGTCTTTTCAAATACGCCATCAACTCCATATTCGTATCTATTGACTCGGTTTCGACCGCGGGTTCCTTACCGGGTCGCTGTCCTCAGGGGCAGATCTACTTATAAGGTAGGGGGTACCACGGCACCCGCTACCTTAGGTTGCGCCAGTGTATGTATAGGTATATATATGTATATATACTGAAGAAAAATATAAAAAAATTGAAGTGGCACCCACTACAGCTAAATGCTTTATGGTGCCACTGGTTTTGGATTAAAGGTTTTTATGCTATTGTCTAAGGTTCGAATATTCCCAAGAGCGGGAATCAGGGATTCCTTTCTTTAATTTTTAATTAGTTGCCTTGTTGTTGTACTTTTTATTATTTATTCTTTTATCTGTAATTAGTAAAATATAAATACATAGTGTGTTCATAGATATTATTTTAAATATTTGAATTTTTTATAACCACAATTATATATTTCAACTGCCCTTTTTAGTTCTCTTTTTTTTTTTCAAATTTCAACAAAACTCTCATGCTTCCGACCACCTATCTACCTTCTAGTCTGCCAAGGCTCAGCAGGTTCAAGAATTAGACTATGTATCTTGAGTAACAAAGTAAATATTTGTGGTATAGTTACAAATTTTAACCACTTAACGTAACACAAAATTCTATTAAAGTGATAAAGATATTCCAAGAATTGCTTTAGAGTATTAGTTTAAATCCTATATATGACATTCTTAGTACTTCTTTGAGTCCCCTTGTATAATTTTTGGGCTCCGCTTCTAACACCCAGGCCACCATACGTTTTTATTAATTTTGGCACCCGATACTCCTAAATCCTGAATCCGCCCCTGGCTGTCCTTGAGGCGCTTTCAATCGTGAACCAGCAGGAACGTCGTCGCGAATCGGATCCTGCTCGTGATTGGTTGATTCATCGACCGCCTCATCAATTGCCGGAACATGAAACCCGTCATTGGGATTGAGTTGCTGTTGGCCGTTCAAACCGGTGGTAGCACCAATGTTACGTTCATCTGCCATCGTAAGACAAAAAGGCAAACATAAGTAGTATCAAACGATTCAAATTTCGGAACAAATCGATTGGCTAGACCCCACGGTGGGCGCCAAATTGTATTTCCTAAAAATATTTTCTAGGTTTTACAATTAAATTTGTTTAGTTGAGTCTTAGGCGATCATTATATATCTCAATTTGATTGATTAATGAGCAATTTACGTTGTTAATTGATCGATTTACTAAAGATTGCTTCGAAAATAATATAAGCAGCTAATTCGATGGAACAGATAGTAGTAAACTCGATGACACAATATGGAAAACTCAATTTGAAGGCAAGTGTTACCAAATAAGCATTAAACCCGCAGGCTATGATGACACGATCACAGGAAATCGATTCTAGATGATTTCGAATAAGCAAGTTATGGACGAAGCGAATAACTGTAATTCTAACGAACACGATATAAATATTAGACTTGTTCAATATCAGTTGAACGATTAAACAAAATTCGACAGAGAATGGAATAGCAAGATTACGATGACAATGTTACATATGAAAGATTACGCAAGTTAGACGATGATGGATTTGATGAAAATGACAAAGATTGCAATTAACGAAATAAAGATAATTCTATTGGAGCAATGCTATGATCAAAATAATGATGCTTGATTAACGTGATCGACAACAGTAAACAAATATGCCAAATAATGGATCAATAATATGGTCAAGATAATAATAATCAGTTAATGCGATCGATGATAGTAAACAGATATGTCAAACAATGGAAATAGTCAGGCAAACAACAAGATAAATAATAATCGATAAACAAAAACAATAAATCTTATTGGATTAATCGGCTGAAGTCTGATGCTTTGATGAAAAGGACGAATCCTCCTCCAAGTTTGAACCAAGCCGCAATTGATATTTGATACAATTATAACAGTAACAGTAGGTAATTTGCTAATAATAGCGTATTTCAATAATGACAATGTGGTTGATGAATAAAAATGAAGTATTTTTCCTCTGATGAACGTAAGTCACAAATGGGGGAAATGGGGACCTATTTATAGATTAGCTAAAGTGTGGAGTTCCCAACCCTAGAAGAACTCCACTTCCCCACGTTTCTTTAGCAGTTGCCCACGTTCCACAGATTGTGCTGGATTTATTCCGATAAAAGTGGGATAAGATCAACCAAAGTTATTTGCTCGAACAGTCGTATTCGAAATATTCCGATCTCAATACGACATAATCGACCACACCAGTGGCCAAGGCTGTTTCCCCTTCGATCTCGCCTCCTAATGTCTTCAGAATTTGTTATAACCTTGCCACGTAGTCAACTACGTGTCCTTGCATGATCGAACAGAAATCGACCAATACAGACACGAACGTGGTATAATGAAATATTGGAGTAGGTTAAAGTTTACTTAATTAAGAAAACTGTAATTTATTCTTATAAAATTAATTACAAAAATAAACTTGAAACCCAAAAACTTGAAGGGTTCGATCGAATACTCTGACTAGATAGTAGTTGTCGGAATAGCTTATTACATCCCAAACATGTCCTTAAAGTTGTTAAAACTACTAACATGACCTAATTGTGTGGTTCAAGAGAACATATTGACTGTTTTGTCAAAATTTAATTCTTGGCTTCGAGAGGTATGGTGGGCAATAGAATGTGCAAATATCAGAACACCTGCGGCTTCTGCTTCAATTTCAACGTCTTAACATCACATTCAAAATAGGGACACAAGTTTAATTGGTTAGGTAGCAACCCTGAAGTTATGACCCAGAAGAACATAAATTTTTCGTCCCTTGCATATGTAATTTGCATAGAATTTCTTGATTCTTGCTGCTTTCTTTACTTTATCATTATGCTTTTTGTAAGATTTAAAATCAGTTAACTCGCTTACTTCTTCCAGTGTGTTTTGCGCAGGACCATCAAAAATTTTGAGAAGCAAATGATACAGCTCTTCATTAGACTATACATACGATGATGGTGTCTAAGATATTGAAATTATTTCTTCTTTCAATCAAGAGAAAAAAAAAAAGAAAAAAAAAAGGAAGCCACAAAGGTAAACAACTCAAATGACAATTTTATTATGCTACTTTTATTTGAAATTTGCTACAATTAATTTTTCTGATATGGATCGCGCAGATATTATATTACAACTATTGTGGTGGTTTCTAACAAAAGAAAAAATACATCACGGAACGACAATGATTATCAACATCATATGAAAATTGTATATTATCTACTCAGATATATAAATTTGATACGATTAATTTATGTCGATATTAACAGCGCATCGCGCGGGTGCTATACTAGTGTATACAAATACAAAATGACAAACTTTAGTAAGATCCGCAGATTATACTGATATTGTATAAAAAGATTTGAAGAAGAGTCGGAAGAAACAGAGTTTTTAAATATAAAAATAAGAGAAGATCAATTTGCAGTAGGCTTAGCAATGTATATATATCCTTCGGCTCATGGAAACATATGATTAATATTTTTACAATCACAGCATATATGCATCAACTTTGAGTCACTCAACAATCAATTTTGGCGATTGATGATACCATGTGAAAGTACTAAGACAGGCCAAAACGTATTCAATTATTGCCATAGTATTTCCCTTCATGGTATCAAGCCATCTATACTTTTCAGCTTACAACAGTAAATGAAATTGTAATTATATAGTAACAAATAGAATTCTAAAAATAATCTAGTCACTATCAGTCGTTGACAGGGGCGGACATAGGTGGTATCATGCCGATTTGTAAACAAGAGCAGGGGCGGATTTATAAAGATTGAAAGATAAATCCATTACACTTTTACGGTGTTTCAGGTGATTCTGTCCTCCATTCATACTGTTAATAACTTCCATGACTAGTGAATTGTTTCTCCCTAATTCAGTCAAATAATTCAAGAACTGCTCCTATGCATAACCATGAAAATTATTGACTCAGATTAAAACTTATGATGGTTACATGTGAGTATACTTTGAGATCACACCAAGTTTCACATATCTACACAAATCCTTATTTGCCACAATATTTATCATTTCCAGGACTACTCCAGCATACCCTTACCTGTCATATTTGTGCCACTAATTATGGAACTATTTTGTCTAAAGTCTAAAATTCAACAGAGCAGAACTGCCATCCAGCCCTTTGTTTTTGTCATATGTTACATACTCCTTAGCTGTAGTTTCCCTGTACTTTGGGGGATTTTGATCTGATATCAACTCCTTGATGGGTCCATACAACCTTTCTGATGGAAAAAGAAATGTCGTGAAGAAGCACGCCACTGATACCCTTGGACCAACCTTATTTGCAAGTACTCTATGCTCAACACTTTTGAACTTGTCATTTGACATAAGCTGAAAATGATAGAGCCAAAACTCAAGCATCAACCATTCATTTCTATTACATGGTGATGATACAAGTACGTATCTAGTACAGCTATGTCAAAATAACAGCAAGATCTTGGTGTATTTAGACTTTTTAAGTACTCATTTGGTGTCATACCACTTTGTCAGGTACATCAAGGAAAACGAACAATTATGTAATGAAGCTAGAAAACTGGAGGGATTAAAGAAATGTAACACTTGCCTGCAGAAGATCTCCTATATTGACCACGAGAGCTCCTGGAGTAGGGGGAACATTTACTCACTGGTCCTGATGCAAAACTTTTAGGCCACCCATATTATCTTGGAGAAGCACGGTGACACTACTAGAAATTGGGCAATTCCGATGGAGCAGTTGGAGAGGGAATTCTCAAGCCAAAAAATGGAGAAGGATTTCCCTCTCCAAACAAGTACTTTCTCTCAGTCCTTATGAGTTGAACTTACCTTCAACTTCAGCCCATGTTTACACATCCTATGCCTAAGGCTGAAGTTGAACTTTATGTCTTCAGGTATGAACTTCAGCCCAGAAGAGCTAAAGTTCAACCCACAAGGATTGAAGTTTCAAAAAAAGGCTAAAAACCAAATATTTTTAAAATTGTTGCCCCAACAGTAAAGGCGAGCCAAAAAGTGGCTAGTTGTGCACTTTCCCCAATAATGAATGAAGAATTTCACAAATAGGCATATTTGAACCTAATCTTAAAAGGTTAGGCACGTTAAAGATGGACTCTAAAAATGAGCACTTTTAACATTTGATGAAACTATAAAGATGAAAATGCCCTCGCAATCTACAACAACACAACGTTGAAAACCTCCTCCAAACTTGCACAATCCAATTCTGGAGGCAATTTGCCACAAATTTATCAACGAATTACAATATTTCAGGAAACAAATATGGTATGGTCACTATTTTTCTAATTCTCTACATAAATTTTGTTGACTTGGTGGAAACTTTGTCTTCACCTTTTCGTAACTTTCACATGATTTGCATAATTCGATTCCAAAATTTTGATTACATTAGAACCTAAAATGAATTATAACAATTGCGGCGGCATGAATTGCACAATGATTACTAAAAATCTGATAAAAATTGGATTTGGAATAGTTTTAGACAAATTGTCCTCATAAGTATTCATTAATACCTTTTGAGCTAAAGCTACAAAAGGCAAGTAAGGAAAATAGGGCATCACTATTGCATATACACACAAAAAATAGAAATCGGGACAATTCACCAACACTTATTCATATAGTGAGCTAAAATACTATGTTTATATTGTAAATAACTAAGGTCAAATCGTTCCAACTTCACACGTCCACAAAATACACGACAAATATAACTTCATATACTAATAGTTTTTATTCACAATAATTTGGCCACACTTATTTATATAGTGAGTCAAAATACTGATACACGTTGTAAATAATTGAGGCCAGATTGTCCTTCACTTTGTGCATCCATAATAATACACAACAAACATAACTTTATGCACTAAAAGTTAATAATCACGACAATCCAACCCAATGTATTCAAAATTACTCTGTCATTTTGATAATAACCGGATCAAATCGTCCTCACTTTGCAACTCTACAAAAATTTACAGGAAACATAACTTCACATATTAGTTAGCTAGTTACCACGACAACTCGGCAACACTTTGAAAAATATTAAGTTATACAGGAAAAATATTTATTAATAACTGAAGATAGATTATCTACCCTTCACAAATAAAAAATCTACAAAAAAGACATCGTCCGTACGATAAAATATCAATTAGTTGATAAAATGGCAGCAAAACCACAAAAGAAACAAAAAATTTAAAAATGTAACCACAAAATCGTAAACAGAAAATTAACACAAAATATTTTTAAAAATTAGCACAAATTTAACCATACAACATAAAAATGAAAGGACAAACTAAATAAAAAAGAAGCAAAAGTAAATGGAATTTCGAAGTTGGAGAAAAATGAAGGCACAACAAAAACGAAAGGGAAAATCACAAACTGCTAAGAGATAGAAACTAAGAAGATAACATAAAATGTACCATTAATGAACTAGGAAAAGTAGGAGCTTGAGAGAAGTAAAAGAAGAAAGAGGAAGAGAATAGAAGAATGACAGAGAAGAAGAGGAGAAATATAGGAGAGAATAAGAGAGCATGAGGGAGAAGATTCTAATTCTATCATATTCATGTGCAAAATCGGCTTTGATGGAGGATAAAAATATAAGTATTTTTTTAATAACACGAAAAAAAATTCAAAATTTTAAAAGGGAAAATTTCAAAACTAACCATATATATCACATAGACCTACTATTTAATAGACACATTTACTAAATATCAATGGCTAACCACTTTCAATGCTAAAAATTAGGTCCATTAATATCCCACAACTTTTAATCCAGCGTGAAAATCTCCTTTCAACGTCGATTAACTGAGCAGATATGGAATGTATCAAGCGAAAAATCAGGAATGTGAAACAGTCCCTGCATATGCTAAACACTGCCTGAATTCCCTAGAAAATCACGTCCCTTAGCTAGTGGGAATGGGATTTCATCAGCCGAAAAATAGGGAATCCGGAAGGCACGTAAAGGAACAGATATTTACAAATATATATAGCCATATACATTATCTAAGAACAGAAGATCTATCTATAGAGATATTGAAGAGGAAGAGATATCGTTGTTGAAGTTGTATCACTGGAATATCATCATAATATGGCACCCATTAAAATTTTAATCCAATATGAAGGACAATGGGTTGATAATTACAAATTTATCAACTACAAAGCTGATGGAATTCTACTACAAGAAGATTGTTTGTATGCAACGTTTATGGCTGCAATAGTATCTCAACTAGCAATTGATACATCTAGATACATGCTTCATATCCAGTATCAAATTGAAGAAGGCTTCCAACCAATCTCAATTAAGAATGATATGGGTGTTCAGTTTTATGTGGATAAAAAAAAAAGAATAAAAAATGAGCGAATATCCACTTTGCATTACTGTAACTGAAAAATTCAAGAAAGTTGGTTCTAGCACGAATGCAGTAGTATTGGCTCAAAATATTTGCAGTGATCAAGATCGAATTCAAGATATCAACATTGCAGAGGTAGTCCAGCAGATATTTTCAACTAACAATGATGATATTGAAGGTGTACCAATTGCTGAAATTGGGATCATTGATAATCCTGAACATGACAACATTCAGGAAAATCAAGTATATAAGGACAAACAAACTCTCCAAAGTGTAGTAAAGAACTACGCTCTGAGAGAAAGTTTGAAACTAAGGTTGATAGGTCATCAACAAAGAGGTAATTTTATTCAGTTGATATTGAATGCATATTACTGTTTTTCCGTAAAAAAATCATATTTATTATTTTATAAATACAACTTGAATTCTGCTGGCAGATTTTCAGTTGTTTGTGTTAACAGTCCGTGTAGTTGGATTCTGCGATCATCAAGCTTGAATGGATCAAGAGTATTCATGATAAGAAAGTTTAACAATGTCCACACATGTCCAATAGAAGAAAGATTGATTTCAGAGAGACGTGTGAGTACTGATGTTATTGGAAATATAATGAAGGAAAGATTTGCAGCTCCAAAAACAATATACACCCCAAAAGACATCATAATGGAGTTGAAAAAAACATACGGTATTACTCTCAACTATATGAAAGCGTGGAGATGTAAGGAGAAGGCAACTGAATTATTGAGGGGAGAACCAAGTCAAGCCTATGGCAAAATTCCAAGTTATCTGTACGTCCTGAACAAGGCCAACCCCGGATCTGTTACAAAGCTTAAAAAAGCAGAGGATGATTCCTTTTTGTATGTTTTCATTGCGCTCAATGCATTTATACATGGATGGCAATATTGTAGGCCTGTAATGGTTGTGGATGGTAGTTTCCTCAGTGGCGTATATGGTGGTACAATGTTAATTGCCTGCACATTGGATGGTTCTGGTAAGTGTCTTAATAAAATATTTATGCAATATTTAGTCGATATCCGACTAAATATTTATATCTTCCCCTGTGTTGATACATCTAAGAAAACAAGTTGTACTGAATACTTGTTGAATATTTGTTGTAATACACCAATTAATATTGCATATTTGAAAAATTTATTTGAATTTTATAAAATCTGCATGATTCGAGTAATGTATTTTGTGTGTAGGTCATATTCTACAATTAGCGTATGCATTAATTGATTCTGAAAATGATGCAGCTTGGGAATGGTTTTTCAAATGTTTAAGAGAAGCATATGGTATAAAGGATGGCATGTGTGTAGTGTCTGATAGGCACGAAAGTATAGCACGGGCAGTGAAGAGGATATATCCAGAAATACCTCATTGTGTTTGTGTATTCCACTTATGGACAAATATTAAGGTGAAATTTAAAAAGGGTGAAGAGAAAGTTAAAGATGCATATTTTTAGAGTGGTAATGGCATACACAGTTGAAGAATTTCAAGAAGCAATGGGGGACCTTGAGAGTATCGACACTAGAGTGAAAGATTACCTCTTCAAAATTGGTTATCAAAGGTGGTCTATAGCGCACGCACAGACTTAGCGGACATTCTTTATGACATCTAATATAGCAGAGTCAGTAAATGCAGCAAACAAACAGGCAAGGAAACTCCCAATTGTAGCTTTGATAGAGTACATGACTGATATGTTTCAGATGTGGACTGCAAAGAATATGCAGTTTGCAATGGACACGTTCACAGCACTTGGGGATAAATATCAAGAAATCCTAAATGAAAACATCGTTGCTTCAAAAAAATGGAATGTAAGTCCATTCTTTCCGTTAACATCTGCATAAATTTACAGTGAGTATGAAGTAGTATAAGAGCCATATTGATTCTTGAATATTATGTTAATATATGCATCATATATTCATAGAATATTCAAAGGTATTGCTGACTGTATTGATTCTTGAATATTATGTTAATATATGCATCAAATATTCAAAGAATATTCAAAGGTATTGCTGACTGTATTAATATGCATAAAATATTAATGAAATATCTGTAAACTACATGCAGGTAATACCATCAACTGATCTCCTATACAAAGTGGTTTTTGGAAGGGTGAAACATATTGTTGATCTACGGGCAAAAACATGTACTTGTGGAAAGTATCAGCTTGATGAAATTACTTGTCAACATACAATAGCTGTACTAGACTACATGCACATTAAGCCAGCTGAATACTGTGTCGAATACTACAAAAAGGAAACAATCTTGAAAACATATGAAGTACCAGTGTTTCCAATTCAAGGTGAGAGTGCGTGGAATGTGCCCGAGGATATAAAAAGTGAAATTGTACTGCCACCACATTTTAAAAAACAAGCAGGCAGGCCAAAAACTTCAAGAATCAAGTCAGCATGGGAGAGACCACTGAAGAGAGCGCGGATAGCCTGTGCACGTTGTGGTCATCAAGGACACAACCGCAAGACCTGTAGAAATGCTCCAATAAGGTTTTAAAAGAAGTATAAGTTTGCTAAACTTTGCTGTTGAAACTATTGATGTTGTTATTTAATACTGTTTCCAAGATTATTAACTTTTACTGTTAATTTATTCAAGTAATTATTGCTGTTATGACATAAAGTATGGTTGTTTTAAAGTTTCACTTTACAATACAGTAATGCAGTTAATGTTCAGCGAATAGCAGATATTCAACAAATATCCAAAATTTATTTAGTATGCTACCAAAAGTTTCAAGAAAACTCGAACTAAATTAAACTTTTTCCAAATGTGTAAATAAATTCATGTAATAAATATAAGTATATACAAATGATTGTTGAATCTGATATTTACATTAAAGGAAGAGTTAAAGATTTATATTGAACAACAAATTGCATTAAAAAAATTACAACACACCAAATATGCAACAAATGTCTACATAATATGCAGTTTGGTGTACCTAATGATAATCTTGAATAACAAATATGCAACAAATATTCCACTGCTGTAAACAAAATACGTCCTAATATGTACAGAAGATGCAATATGCAACAAATATTTCCCCCTGGTGTAAAAAAATGCAATAGTATGTTCAAGTAAAATTGAAGTAACCAGATACCTAAACCACTGCTGTAATAATAGATTGAAGTATGTATAAAATAGGTAATGCATCTGATATATGTCATAAAACATACTAGTTCTGACAAATATCTGGATGATATTTTCTGAATACAACAGCAGATGTAAATAACAAAAATTCATAGTATTGTTGCAATCAAAATTAAATAAGATAAGTTAATCGCAATGGTATTGTCAGAATTAAATAACAAAAGATCCATTGTGACTTCAATAACTAGCAACTAACTGTCAAAAGGACATACTCCTAAAATTCGACAAAAAAAAAACAAAAAAAAAAGGACAGCAGGTTCTCAATTCTCCTCATCGCTAACAGCACAGTCCAGTTGTTTGGCCATCCCATAATGCCAGAGATACATTGCATAGCGACTGCGTACAACAGAAAGGTCATCTTGTGATGTAGGCAATGATTGGTACAGAATGTAGTACTCCGCAAAGGCAGCAGAAAAGACAGCATAATCATTGATTCAATAAAAGAGGAACATAATATAAAGGAAGTACATTTTAATAATCTGAACAAGGAGAAAAATAATGCAATTAAACTTACCGTTGCATCAACGACGGTAGCCTTAAACTGAAACGCAGCATGAAGGGATCAACCATAGATTTTCCCTCATAAGGCGACCCACTGTAGAACAAATCTGCTCTTCTTTGTATAAAATCAGTGCATGATAAAAAGAGATGCAACATGGTAAAATAGGGCTCAAGAGCGTGGATGACTTCTTCACTATATGCTGGTGAATTTGGGTTAGAGTTATAAACATAAATAGACTGGTCCTTAAACGACAATCTCGCCAAAATCCAATGCTAATCATGAACAACCTTGACCGGGAACAAGATATCATCAACAAGAACCCACGGTGTATTACACCGCAAAGTAGTGCCAGATATATACTCAGAAATCAATTTAGCATCATCTACAACCCTGAGGTCCCGACTTGATGAACTCATTATACACGGCTTTGATGACTGAATCAAACTGACAATCGGTAGTTGTGACTTTGACAATAATGTCCGGGTCATACTTGGCCTTCTTACGCAAATAGTAAAACAAGACATCAAGATGCTGTAAAAAAAAAAAGTTCACAGATCATCAATACATACATATATAAATAGTAAGCATTGTATAACAAGGATATACACCAAATATGATAGTTAACTGATGTATGCATACTGATGTTACACTGCCACTTGGGTAAACTTTTTTAAGATTATAGCAATCAATTTCTGGGAATATAAGATAATATACAAACATAACTACTGGAGCTATCAAGTGTACACAAAGATGAGAATAAATAGTTGAGGTGGATACAAAAGCCAAAACACAACAAAAAAGGTTGTATATTACTTGAATACAGACATCTACAAAAAATTTATTTACAGAATTCTATTAAATAATCTGTGCATATACAATGAATATTTTGAACATACTTCCTGTATATATCAGTTTTAGACTAAAAAAGGGAAAAAAATATCACAGTAATAAACGACATGAAGATCCCCAAAGAATTTAAGTGCAGAAATCATCAATGTAACTGTAAACAGAATCATAAAATATAATAAGGATACTAAGGAAAGAAATTGCCGAATACCGTGGTACTGAGGTCTTTGGAACCATAATTGAGGACATGAAACCAATCCTTCTTGTCGACCACATGAACACCAAAATTAAACTTCAGATTCAGATTATTCTCCCTTGCTGGATAAATATTACCAACCCTGTAGTGAAAAATATATAATGATGACAGATATGTGATAATTTACTTAAAGAGGCATACCGTACAGTAAACTACTTGCTTAGATTTGTTAATGACTTCCCGATCAATCCAAGGACCACATTGCTTTGTAAGGTTAAAATCAGGCTCAGTCCGTATGTTTGCCAACAGAGGATGGGGGAGACGGAAAATGCGTCGCTGGGACAGTTCGGAGCAGGTACCACCAGAGCCAAATTCATGAACAAATAGAGACTTCTTAAATTTGGAAGTCTTTCTTGTGCGGCGTAAAATCAGAGGTGTATCATCTGAATCCTCTTCAACATCACCTTGCTCCTGAACAGCATTATCCAAAGGAGGCTCACTATCATCTTGTTTATCAGCACTGAAAGGTAACTCATTCTGCTGCGCTCTGGTTTTAACAACATCAGCGCCCTAGCAGTGAGCTCATGCCACTGACTTTTACGTAATTGGGAAAGAGGATCTTCACTTGACAGATTTACCCCATCCAGAGATTGCACATCGTGAATATTCATCCCCGCGTCAAAGATCAAGTTCTCCTTTCCAGTAGAATGACTACCTGTTCATTAGTATTATTATAAATGTTAAGTAATATACAAAGATAATATCATACAAAACTAAACATTAACAACAAACACATACCTTTATCAACAACAGATTCAATAGACTTGTCATCATCCCCAGCTTGAACATTCCTAACAGGTGAGTTGCCAATAACAACACTAGGATTAGTGAATTCAATATCACCCAATCTAAACGCTTCACGAATATCGTAACCATCGTCCACCAAATGACCTACATCCATATATACTTTATCAGATCAGACACAATACCATAAAGTTATTAATACTAACTAAATTCCAACTATAGTAATATGGATATTTATATAATATCATATTAATATTTAGGAATAAATGTAAATACCTGGACAGATAACCTTATCACTTCCATCTTCAGTGCCTACCACACCATTAAAATCTCTATGACCCTCTAGTATAGGTTCTAACAGAATATATATATTGGTCAAATGAACTTTTATTTTTGAATATTATGTAAATATTTGATAAATATTACTTGAATATTTCAGTACATGTAAACAAATAGAATTGGCATACCTTGAGGCATAACCATCTCAACTCCATGTGAAATGTCCTCCACAACATGAGGTCCTCTCAGCTTCACAGGTAAAGGTTCTAACAGGAACATTTTTTTAAAAATGAACCAACAAAATGACACAGCCACATGAATATTTTGCTTGAATATTGAATAAATATTATGCAAATACAACTTGAATCTTTAAATACCATTTAAAAAAATGAACATTAATAACTTTAATACTGGACATCTCAATTCCACCAGAATTACCTTCTACAACAGAAGGAAAACTCTGCTTCTCATGTTTCTCCTCTGCTTCTCCTGTTTCTCCTTAAATATGTACAGTGAACCAACATATTGAAAACTTTATAATGAAAATACTCAGTGAAAATTTAGTAAATATTGTGCAAATACTACTTGAAATCTTTCTGAATTACCTTCTACAATACAAGGATGACTCTGCTTCTCTTGTACAAGATCTAACAAAAAAATTTTAAAAAGAGGAACTTATAAAATGAAACAAGTAGATGAAACAGATTGAATTTTTGAATAACATTTTTTTTTTAAAAAGGTCATCAATACCTTGAATATCAGTCATCTCAATTACATCAGAATTACCTATTTCAACAGAAGGAACAGTCTGCTTTTTAGGTTTCTCTACTGAAGGTATAAGCAACAAAAATAAACAAAAATAAATAACAAATAAATAATTAAATAAGGCTAAAAAATACAATTTATAACCTTCCATAACATTAGCCATATCTTCTTTCTCAGAAATAAAATATGCAGCAACAGAGAAAAATAATGGGGTAAACAGAAACTGAAAAAATGAATATTCAATTAAAACTGTAGATAAATAGGATGCAGACCTAAAGGATTATAAGGGGGGAAACCATCAAAAATAACTTGCTCATCACAACAAATTTGTTGAACCTTCTCCGCAGATTCTAAAAAACATATAAACAAACAAAAATATAATTTAAATAACAATAATCAAAACCAAAATATACATCAAAAGCAATTAAGAATCAACAAACAATAAATATTAAGACTGGAATGTGAGAATACCAGAAGGATTTTCTTTTTGACATTGATCTGGCAATTCAGCATTGTCATGGGAGAATTGTGGCTGCTTTTCAGAGGGACCTGCAAAGCAAAATCTAATGAAGAAATGAACACAAGGTAAACAAATAATAGAAAAATGAAAATACATGAAAACATAATACCATAGAATTGATATGCAAAATTCAATTCCTCTTCCTGATCATAATTTCCAACTGAGGGACCATCGCCATGACATTCATCTCTTTCATTCGTTTCTTTGCCCGACAAAGAGACCTTGAATAATAAAATGAACAAGGTTAATAATTGAAACTAACCAAACAAACAACATATTACAGGGACATACACATACCCCATCAGATTCATGTTCTTCTCCCAAATCATCCGGATCAATGTTTAACTTCTTAAAAATTTTATCAAAGCACTTAACCATATACAACTTCAACCCCCGCAAATCAGCCTGCAACAATTTCTGTTGCCCAAACAATAACTGCACATCGAGTGAAGAATGATGATTAAAACAACTACTACTTGGTTGATGTCTTGGTCCTGCAGTTGGTGAATTTTGAGCTACACCAACAGGCTCATAACAAGGTTGTTCATCATCATCCCCTGGACCAATATCATAGGACTTAACATCCGGCAGTTTAAATCGCACATATTCTTCTCCAGAAGGTTCAACCTTTGTAAACAGTACCTTAACAAAAAAATAACATAATAAAATTTACCGACATATAAAATACAAAACCTATAGAAAATGTATGCTGTGGTAGTTCATGTTTAGCCATTCTACTAATATGTACAATACTGATATGCACTGAATATTCATATTACAATACTGATATGCACTTTGGTATATTCAATACTGATACGCACTATATATTCATATTACAAGCTTAATAATATGTATACAAGCTTAATAACCTGTATGCACTGTATAACACTGATATGTATGCACAGTATATTCAAACTGTATGCATCTTACAAGCTTTAAAAGATATCTTCAATACATATACAACTGGTATGTACAATACAATTCTATATCAATAATTTGTATGTAAAAGATTTTCTTTTTATGCAACCATAAGCAAATAATAGCACAAATATGCAATAAATATATCAGTAATATGTAATTTCAGTGACAGTATTCAAAACATCTCAATGAAAATATCAACAGGAACAGTTAAAATAAAATAGTCAGAACCTGCGATTTCTTTAAACTAAAGAACCCTTTCTGCAACTCTTCGAAATCATAAGTCCTCTTTACATGCCAATTAAGAATTCGGGGGGATGTGTTTGCAACTCTAAAAGAAATCTTGTCATGCACAGTGGGGCAACTCTCATAAAACCACGTCTGCAAGGCGTACGGCAAACCAGCAAAGCGGTAACACTGAAGAAATGGCCCCAGCTTGTCATGTATAGACATAATTGTCGCAAGAAACACCTTTGTACCCTAGGGGAATGTCTGCCATGCACTGCATTCAACAACATTGAATTCCTTCTCCCCAATTGTAGTATCAAAATTTGCTGAATTCTTTGTAGAAAACAGGAATGTATGCATGATATACAAAGCAGCAAGCTTGATAGCATCTTCATCACTTCTCCACTTTTTAGTGACATAACATTCAACCAACGGTTTCTTTGTAACTTTCGATGCACCTCCAAAGTACAACTCTAACAATCGATTAGGGACTTCCGAATGGTACTCTTTTAGGTGATCACCCACACAATTTAATCCAGTAACCAATCCAAACTCCATCAGACCAAACCTCATTTTGTTTCCGTAGAAATCAAACCATAAAGCATCGGTATCATCCCTTGGCGGACATACCTCTCGCAACAAAAAAGAATTCAACAATTTGTTACACGTAACAAAGGCAGGCATGTCAAGGAAATGACCGAAACACGACTGCCTAAAAATTTCCAATAATCTATCATTAAGAACCTGCTTGATAGTTGCAACAACTTCAACATTTGTATGAGTACATATCCTACGACTTCGGTATTGATCCGGACAAAAATAGAGTTACAACGGCTAGTACAAGGAAAATATAAACATGAGAGAAAAATTAAACAACAAATAAGTACAACCAGAACAATGAAAAAACAATTTTGAAAATAATACAAGTAGTACATACTTAAGTCAATATAGATATCCCTGTAATATGCAACCAATATCACTGTACTATGAACCAGTAACATGCAGATACACAAATTAAAATATAAAAACATACTAAATTTATTATGAATATCCCATAATATCCAAGTAATATCCCCTCAATATGTACAAATATCAGTTATAAGAATACAAGTTACACAACTGACATACAAAAAAACATACTAATATCAATAATATACAAGTAATATCACTGCAATATTTGCAGAGGCACACAAAATTAAAAAAAAAATCAAAGTGGACATAAAACACGTGCGTAAAATTATATAAACATACCTCGACTTCATCCAAAAGAAAGTCATCAGTCTTAACAGACTTAACTGCTCTCTTACTCTTCGCTTGAAATAACTTCTTCTTCACTGAAGACAGCGATGAACCACACAAAACTTTCTTTTTTTGGGCTCGCTATCAGAATCGTCACTCGATGAATCGACTCTTACGCCTTTACCCTTACCATCTGAACCAACATTTTTCGTTTTAGTTTTGCGCTTATCCACCTGACGACTCCTCTTGTTACTATTCAATTTGCATGTGGACCTAGTAACATGACTAGGTGTAACAACGACAGATTTTTTCGGAGGAGAAATATCAAAATCGTCAAAATCATCGTCTTCAATTACATGCATCGGTTTTTTGGGATTCTTACCCCCTCGCTTAGCCATTAAAACTGCACAATTGTGCCAATAAATCATTATTAAAAAAACTGTTTAAAACTAAAATCATCAACTACATCAGAAAATTTCATGAAATTAAATTATATACAAGAAAATATCACTAACTAAGAAAATAATATATGAAAATAAGGCATAATTACCAAGACATTTAGAAGAACTGTTGAAGAAGCCGACGTATGCACAAGATACAAATGAAATTGAAGATGGAGTAGTTAAGGGAACTTTGATTTTAATTTTGATTTGCAAAATTTAAAAAATTTGGTTTACCGCTTTTATTTTTTTAAGACCAAAAAATAGGGAATAAATGTTAAGCGTGGTAATTACTCGAGAAGCGGAAAAAATTAGTAAATGCACACTTAATGAATATCCCCATTCCCATAATTGTAGGCACAGTAAAAGGAAGATAAAAAGTTTTTAAAAGTGGATATTAAATGATAAGTAAATAAGTCTAAAAGTCTATTTGGAATAATTTAGATAAAATGTATCTATTTTCTGATAAACACCCTCCCAAATGTCTATATTGTGTAAAAATTCCATTTTAAAACCAAACCCAAAATACTCGATTTCTACAAAACTTGGTAATGAATTGGGCTAGTAGAGAAGTCCATTAAACTCGGCTCATTTGAAGTTGTTGGTGGTAAAAAAAAGATACTTACACTAAAAGACAAACAAAAGACGAAAATTATAAAAAATGACCCATATTTCCAAATCTTACCTGATCTGTCACCTTTTTCCCAAGATAGTAGTCTGCCACAAGT
The DNA here is from genome assembly GCA_037355625.1 of Petunia x hybrida. NCBI lineage: Eukaryota > Viridiplantae > Streptophyta > Magnoliopsida > Solanales > Solanaceae > Petunia > Petunia x hybrida. Next base: position 1,713,116 of record JBBBVM010000027.1, on the reverse strand, counting down.
TTATACAAGTTAATACAATTTTATACACGTGTATAAAATTGTATAAATTTGTATAAGTGTGTATATGTGAGTGAATAAATCTGTATATTAAGGATGTTTATATGAATTTTTACTTTTTTGTGTATATTTTTGTATTTCTCTCATTGCTACGCATTTATCTATGTATATTCATGTATAATTTATTTTTTTGGGAGAGATTTGTGTGTATAAACTTGTCCAAAGCAATGATTTATCCGCAATAAACAACATAAATTCAGTAAAATATAAAAAAAGTAACGACACCTCTGGCAGGGGAGGGTGTTTTCCGGCGGCTTAGTGGCTGAGGAGGGGGAGATTTGCTAGCTAGGGTGTTTTTTATGAAGGAGTGCTAAAATTTGTAATTTTAGTGATGGGTGCTATGCATGGAAAAAAATATGGCCTCCTGTTTGTAATTTTGGGTAGTGGACTGCCTATTTTTGAAAATTTTCCAAAAAAAAAAACTCGGCTAATTCGTAGGAATATGACACCATAAGTAGTGTTTTGCCTTTTTGCCCGTACATAACAGAGGTTTGCAAAAGTTCCCCGCTAAATTTAATGAATAAATTTTGGATGAAAATACCTATATGAATGTTATGGTCTGGAGCCAATATTTGCCTTTGACCACTCTTTCTGAGGCAACACTTGCCCCTTGAAGTCCTTGATAAGCACTTGCATTTGATCCATATTTCTTAGGAAACACTTGCCAATGAATCTCACATTTCATATAAAAAGTGTTGCCTAGTTAGCACTTGCTCCTTTCAATCTTTTTATGCATTTATTCATATAACTTGAAAGGTTGCCTAGACAACACTTGCCACTTGAGCTCTTTCTAAAAGATAACATTTATAATTTGATAATTTGAAGTGTTGTCTCCGAACAATAAAAGAATATTTTGCTAAAAAATGATTAAACGGAAACAAACTATGAAAACCAACCACTATAAAAGGTACGTATAGCATGTTTGGCCGAGCTTCTTTAGAGCAAAATTTTTTTTTTTAAAATTTTAAACTGTTTGGCCAATACATAAAAGTACTTTTTGGTTTCAGCATAAGCAGTTTTTCTGTTGTTTAGAAGAAGCTACAAATTTCTGCTTCTTCCAAAAGTAGAAGCAAAAGCAGTTTATTAATTTTTTTAAGACAATAATATCCTTACCAAAAATCCTTATTTACCAAATTATCCCTCATTAATTAAACTCATATCTCTCTCCAAATATTTCCATTCCAGCCTGAGATGTACAATTGAAAGAACATTTGGAGTCTGGAAAAATAGATTTGCTATTTTACGCTCAATGCCTTCTTTCAAGTTTAATACTCAGGTTCATCTTGTTACACGTACTATGGCTATACATAATTTCATACGACGAAGTTCTTCCACATGAGAATTTTAACAATTATGCTAATGAAGACCTTGTGTCAGAGTTTAATGAAGGAGATGGACTTTCTGACATTCCTTCAGAACTGCAGGACAAGTCTTCTTCTGTTAGGGATGAAATTGTTGAGAATTATGGTCATGTATGAGTGACACTACTTATTTTTTTTCGTGATTAATTTTCAATATATAATATTTTAACAAGTGATTTTTATGATTAATTTTGAGTGATGTGTTTAATAAATCATCTTGTCAAAAGTAAGTAGTTATTATTAATACATAATACCAAATGTAAAAAAGAATTTTAATGTCCTTATTCGTAATGTGATACGCAAAAGTACTTTTTTAAAATATTGGCCAAACACAATATATTTAGCTAATACAGAGAAAAAAACTTCTCAAATAAGTTGGCCAAACACAAACTGCTTATTCTGTAAAAGTATTTTTTCTAAAAATACATTTAAAAATAATTAGTTTTTAGCAGCTTGGACAAACAGACTCGTAGTGAATCTTTTTTTGATTAAAGTGGGAGAATAAGGGGATAGTATGAAATAGGGACATCACATCTAGCCGTCTATTTAAATTGGGAAAACATAGTAATAGTAATAAAATAAAAGGAAGGGTGAGATGAAATATGAGAGACGCGCCTCCCTCAAAATTCAAAATAACATTCCATCCCGCTTCTTACATTTTCAGATCTCACCCAAACGGCTATACTCTCTCTCTCTCTCTCTCTCTCTCACAAAAAAACACGCAGAAACACCAAAAACACACAGTGGCTAATACACCAAAAAGAAGCATAGGTGGTGGTTCACCTTGTGTAGTTGCTCAACGTTTCGGGACTAACAAAATGTCTAATACTAACAAAGAAAAAGGTGTTAATGTTCAAGTCCTTCTTCGTTGCAGGTACTGCTTTTTTTTTTTTTTTTTAACTTTGCAAATTAGGGTTTCTATTTTGTCCTATTTGCTAATTAGCCTCTTTTCATTTTCTTTTGCAGGCCGTTTAGTGACGATGAGTTACGCAACAATGCTCCACAAGTTGTGACTTGTAATGAGTATCAACGCGAAGTTGCCGTTTCCCAAAACATCGCTGGGAAACATATCGATAGGATTTTCACTTTCGATAAGGTATATTAGCTTGTACTGTTCATTTAGATTAGTTTATTTTTGTTTCGTCCCCGCGGATTTGGTCTAGTGGTAAAGAGCATAACTTCTGATGTGTAGCTTCGAACAAAAGCATGGTATTTAAGTGGAGCGCGAGCCCGTTATCTGTTGGGGATTTTTAGGCTATGAAAAAAGGTTTTTCTTTCACTAAAGCAATATGGTTGGTTATAAACAAGGATTAGAACATTGGTTAAACTTTTTATCATAATATAGAGTTAATGCCTTGCTGCCAAAAAAGAAGGTTTTGTTTCGATAAGGTGTTCTAGGAAAAAAAGGGTAATTTGTTTTGGCATAGTTGGATATGGAAATTAAACTGAAGATCGAGGGTTGGTCTTATCGCCTACCTTGTAGTAGCTTATTTAGCATTGAGAATGTTAGCTATACCACATTCTCGCAATAACCATTTGTGGGGTGTTTCAGAATGGAATCCTGTTATTCTTATCTTTAAATGTTTGCTTTGCGGTTTGTGTTGTCCATTTTGGTATTTGTTGTAGCTGAAAGATGAGTGATAGTATTTCATAGGCAGTGTATATATTTGGAAGAAAAGTTCACTTGTCCCCTTCCTTCAGATTAGAGTTTTCTATTCTCTTCATGAAATTTCATGCTAATATATGTAATTGTGCTACTTTAATGGAATTCCAGAAGGTGTTACTTACAATATTTTCATGTTTGCTGTGCTTGTTTAAGTACAGGTGTTTGGCCCCTCAGCACATCAAAGGGACCTTTATGATCAAGCGATTATCCCCATTGTCCATGAAGTTTTAGAGGGATTTAATTGTACAATTTTTGCTTATGGGCAAACCGGTACCGGGAAGACTTACACAATGGAAGGTGAATGTAAGAGGTCCAAGGTACTGAATAGAAGGATTTGAACATTTATACCTGTTTAAAAGCTTGCTTGGGCTATATGTCTCTTATTTTTTTAATGAATGACATCACAGAGTGGGCCTAATGGAGAGCTGCCACCAGGAGCAGGTGTCATACCTAGAGCAGTGAAGCAAATTTTTGACACACTGGAGGGTCAAAATGCAGAATACAGTGTGAAAGTTACATTCTTAGAGTTGTATAATGAAGAAATCACAGATTTGTTAGCCCCTGAGGATTTGTCTAAAGTTGCTTTGGAAGACAGGCAGAAGAAACAATTGCCACTCATGGAAGACGGGAAAGGTGGAGTTCTGGTTAGAGGGCTTGAAGAGGAAATTGTTACAAGTGCCAATGAGATTTTCACTTTACTTGAAAGGGGATCAGCAAAACGCCGGACTGCGGAAACCTTGCTCAATAAGCAATCAAGGTATACTTCTTTGCTCGTTTGCCTGATCTTTATGTTAACAAGATGATAGAAATAAATGTTTTGTTTCAGTCGGTCGCATTCTCTTTTCTCCATAACAATACACATTAAGGAAGCAACCCCTGAAGGCGAAGAACTTATAAAATGTGGCAAGTTAAATTTGGTTGATTTGGCTGGTTCGGAGAACATTTCTCGCTCTGGGGCTAGGGAGGTAACACTACTGGTCCATCTACTAACTCTTGAGCAAGCTGTTTCTTGCTCTTCGTTTAACCAATGATATACAATTGTTAAATTTTTCTTCTTTTGTAAGGCATCTCACTCTTAGTTTTTCCCTTTTTTGTTTTTTTTCCATTAGGTGGTACTTGAACTTTTTCATATTTTGCAATCTATCTTTCTTTTTGTTACTGTAAAATAGAAATTCATCCTGCTCTATTAAACACTTTGCAATATTACTTTGCAGGGTCGTGCAAGGGAAGCTGGAGAAATCAACAAAAGTCTACTTACCCTAGGACGAGTGATTAATGCCCTTGTTGAGCATCTTGGGCACATCCCTTACAGGTATTTAAGGTTTTTCATTCTTCTTTATCTATTCTTGGATCTGTACTGTTGTTGCACCATTTTGATGATGCTAATTTTTAATTCCAGGGATAGCAAACTTACGCGTTTGCTCCGTGATTCATTGGGAGGAAGAACAAAGACCTGCATCATTGCCACAGTGTCACCTGCTGTTCACTGTCTTGAGGAGACTCTAAGCACACTAGACTATGCCCATAGGGCAAAGAACATAAAGAATAAGCCTGAGGTAAATTCGTGAAAAAGTAAAAAGTCTGTGTTACAATTCTCTTTTTTGTTTGTATGCATGGTTTACTTAGCACGGTTTGACCCAACACATATCTTCGCCCAAATGCTAATCGTGTCTTAATGATCTATGATCTTTTTAGTGTTTTACATTGCTACATGTGAGCATCCCTTGATTGTTTTGGTATACATACTGAAGCAAGTTTAGGTTTCAAGTTACCATACATTGGAGGTGGTTTAATTATATTTGTTTTTGGAGGGAGAGGCACTCTATATGGTTAATAAGGGTATTCAGTATTCCATACATCAAAGGAATTTACTCCTTTATTGTGTGATATTAGATGGCCAGGAAATCAAAATGTTTCCATAAATCTAAGGTCGTTATTGTTAGTTGGTTTTCTTTCGCGAAGAGTTTATACCAGCCTGAAAGAGTTCAGAGCCATTGGGAAAAAAATGAGTAGCTTAAACTTAGAGATTTAGCTGACAATTTTAAATGCAAAATTTTGGCTACTGGAAGTGAATCAAGCCACTTGGTCTTAGTGGAATTCTTTTCCACTAGGATTTAAGATTATGACTTTTACTGTGTGAGTATTAATTGATGAATTCACATCTATCTAGGACACTCCTTTCTCCAGATAAGGTTAACTTTGAATCTGTAATAACCTTTTCTTCAATTCTACTTTGCCTCTATATCTTACCATTTAATGTTAATCTGCAGGTGAATCAAAAAATGATGAAATCAACCCTTATCAAGGATTTGTATGGTGAAATTGAGCGGCTTAAAACAGGTGCACTGCTCTATATGTTTGTTTGGGGAGAAGTCCTTTAATGTTTTTTTTCCCTTCATAAGTTCCGAGTAACATTTAAGGATTCTCTTTGTATTAAGGCTTTCACTAGTTCCAAGTAACATATACTGATTCTTGTTGTATTTCTGAAATGATTTCTTCCAGAGGTTTATGCTGCTCGTGAAAAGAATGGTGTTTACATACCAAAAGAACGATATTATCAGGAGGAGAATGAGAGAAAAGTATGTCATCTTCTTTTCACCCTTTTACTTTGGATGTTCAAGAAGTGAGTAGTAAATATGTTTAGCCTGTCTAGTATGCCCTCTATTGTCAATTTTATGTTGTTGTGGAGACTCAAAAGGTTCACGTGGATATACATCTTCTGTTTGGTTTCTGTCAATTGACGTTTTTGATTGCTTAGTTATTTGACTGTACTAGTATGCTTTATTCAAGTTTTAATTGTAAGAATTTTCTGATATAGAATCTTTTATCTTTTCGTTTTTTAGGCAATGGCAGATCAAATAGAACAAATGGGAGTCAACTTAGAAAACAAGCAGAAGGTCCACTATCCACAGAAATTCTCGAATTTGACTATGTCCTGTATATTCTACTGCTTATGTGAATAATAATTTGTATATTGATTTGTGATAATCAGCAACTTGAGGAATTACAAAGTCGACTTGACAGTCAGGTTCAGCAGTGCTCAGATCTGACATGTAAACTTGATGCGACTCAGGTGAATTGCTCGCTTTTTATTCCTTCATTGTGTTTTGCAACCTTTTTGTAAGTTCTCATTGTAGAAGGTTCTTGCAGAAACAATTGAACCAAACCAGCAAATTGTTGGCTAATACTGAAGATCAATTAAGACAATGCCAATACACTCTCAAGGAGCGTGATTTTATAATCTCTGAACAAAAAAAAGCTGGTATAGTTAGTTATCTGGAATCTGGTTTTGAATTATTATTATTTTTCTTTTTTCAGTATTAACTTCAAAATTTAATTTTCACAGAAAATGCGCTAGCTCACCAAGCATGTGTTTTACGGGCTGACTTGGAGAAATCAATTCAAGAGAATGCTTCCTTATTTCAAAAAATTGGTACGGACGTTAATTGCTTCTGCTGCATGTTTTGTTGGAATTACTCACTTCTTCCTTTCTGTTTTGCTTTTACCAGCTAGAGAGGATAAACTGAATAACGATAATAGGTCATTGGTAAACAACTTCCAATCTCAGCTTGCGAAGCAACTAGGTTCTCTTTCGGGCACAGTGGCAACGTCTGTGTCTCAACAAAGCGAACACCTCCAATGTGTTCAGACATTTTGTCATAATTTTCTCGAATCGCATGACAAGGTGATTACTTAGTTCCAGCAGAACGTCTCCTTTTTCATCCTTTATTCCCCTTTTTGGTTGTTTTTTCTGCTAGTGATTACTTTGCTTTTCTTTGTCTCTCCAGTTCTTCTAAACCTTTAATGTCAAACTTTTCATGTAGGCTGTCTTAGACTTGAAGAGGAAAATCTGTTCTTCTAGGGCCTTGTACATATCTCACTTTGAGGCTATGCAAAATGTAGTAAGGCTGCACAAAGCTAATTCTAATGCTGCTCTGGAGGAAATATCAACACAGGCTTCTTCTAATTCACTTTCTGTTAAAGAAGTATGAAATGACTGTTTGGCTTTCAACTTCTGACGTATTTGGAGTTCTATCGTATTATTATAACATATGTATCTGTGAGTTGAAGACCTTTTTCTATCCTCTCTTTGTTGCAGTTTCTAGAAGCAGAGGCTGTCGAAGCAAATTCGATTTTTGATGAACTTCAGAGCACTCTGTCAACCCACCAAGGAGAAATGGCACATTTTGCTAGAGAGCTTCGTCAGGTCTCAATATGAACAGTAGTTGTAAACTTTGATTGTTTGTCAACACTCTGTTGTATATAGAACTTAGTTTTTCAAGTTAACTGATGAAATAGTTAGTTTTTCAAGTTAACTGAGGAACTAGTTCTGCCTTCATTCATTCTTTCAAGGTTCTTACATCATGTTCTTCATTCTTTGTGTTCCAATCGTTCAGAGATTTAATGACAGTACAGAGCATTTGACAAATATCTCTGAGATCATTCAAGGATTTTTTGACAAGCTTTTGGAAGAATCAAACAGACTTGAAAGGCATGCAGCCACAGTTGATGAGGTTCAAACAAAGTCTATTGCTGAATTTGAGAAAGCATATGAGGTACACATTTGAGACCCTATACAAAAATGATGTTGTTCCTCTAGTGTCTGTTGATGTATGGATTTGTTCTCTTCAGGAGCAATTAAGATCAGATGCAGAGAAGCTTATCGCTGATGTGACTTCTCTGGTCTCCGATCACATGCGTCGTCAAAAAGAGCTGGTTTGTTTCCTTTCCCCCCCTTTTTTACTCTTGTGATCTACATATGATCTTCTTTCTTTCCTTTTCTCAAAGTTAAGCTGACAGGTGGGTGCAAGGCTTGTTGATCTTAGAGAAACTGTTTCTGGAAATAAAACATTCTTGGATGGGCATGTATCCTCAATGGAGGGTATTACAGTTGATGCAAAAAGAAAATGGCAGGATTTCTTTATTCAAGCGGAAGGTGAGACCAAGGACAATGCTGATTTCTCAGCTGCTAAACATTGCCGAATGGAATTGCTTATGCAGGAGTGGTAAGTATCTGAATTTGCTCATTATGAAAAACTACTTCCCCAGTTCTAGTTTATGTGGCCCTATTTCCTTGTTAGTTGTTCTTAAAAGAATTAGCCCTTTCTAAATTTGGAAACAACTTAACTCATACTTCCCATTTTATCCTTAATGAGAAGCTTTAATAGCCATGCAAATGTTGTGGCATGTTAAACACCACATGTTTCAAAAGTTTTACAGCCAAACAAACATTATGGCGTATTTAATACTACAAGTTTTGAAAATATAACTTTCTCTCTTAACAATCAAACTTGTTTACATAAATTTTTTTGGGGGGGGGGGGGGGGGGGGATTGATTTGAATTTGCTATTCGATCAAGTCGAGCTGTTGGTATTTCTGGTCAAATGACCTCTGATCTCATTTGTTTTCCTTCTTCAATGATTAGTCCACTGTTTTTGTACAGATCTTTCCGTTTTCTTTTTTTCCACTGTTTTGTATTATTTTTGCCTCTATTTTTGTCTGTAAGCAATTCTGTGTGGCTTTTCTATCCAGTGTGAACACTGCTGAAACAGCTCAGAAACGGTGGCATAGTACACATAAATTGGTTAATGACATGGGCGATCAACATGTCTCCACAATGCATTCAGTTGTTGGGTAAGCTTCTAATTTTACTTGGTACTGGTTTTATAAATGCAATGCATATAACTTCTTGTTTGTATATGGATAGGAATCAATACTCCTTAGTTCTGAAGGATATTTGCCTTCTGTGCCATGGTCATCTCACTGAGCTGCAACACAAAGTTGAATTGCTAAAGAGATGTTTAACAATTTATTTTGTTTATTTATGAAAAGAAAATGAGAATGAATTTCAGAGATTATCAATTGAAAGCTCTTAATCCCTTCATACCAGATTAAGTAAATATAATTAAAAACTGAATTAACATTTCGGTCGCCATCAAAACAAGTAGTTGGTAGGAAGGTTTTCAAGTGTTCTATCAGTTCTCAAATCCATCTGTGTCCAGTAACCCATCTGGGTATAGTCTTAACGTCTTTTTCATTTCCATTTGAGCCTGTTCACTTTCCGTTGCCTTTATTCATCACTGGTGCTGGATGCAACATAGTTAGTTAAGTACCCTATTTGAGTAGTTTGTAAATCTTGCAAGTTTTCAAATAAACTCCTTATAGTCTTCTCCTATTTACTGACAACTTCATTGTAGCTGGACACTTGGGAGTTAGTTTTGCTGATGTTAGGTATTATATTTGTATTGTTGTAAGACGACCGACAATTAGTTAAAATTTGTTGCGAAAACATCATATAATTGGCTATATCTAAAATTGTTTTGGAATTGGTAACTATAATTGTCAACACTGGTGTATCACGGAAGGTTTATCCTCAAACAACAGGAGGAGCATGCAGAAATATTGGAAATTGACAATGTTGGGTATTTCATATTTGAATTACCAATATGAGCTTATGCTTTCTGTTTAATGGGAAACTTGATCACCTCATCAAACTTTCTCATAATATTCCTCTTTGCTTTTTCTTTTTTCTCTTACAGGAATATATGCGACAGCAACGAGCAACATGTAACTGAATTTGATTCTACAAGAGATGCTGCTGAAGAGGATGTGAAAAGAACTAGTGAAGACGTTATTGATTTTATTGACAGTAAGTTTGCAATCTATAGTTAGAGGATTATTGTTTTGAAACAAAAATTCATTAACATAATGGTAAAATGAGTTAGTACAATTTATATAGTAGATTATTGTTTTCATCTTGATTAGTTTCTTTATTTTCGGGAGAGGTGCTGCGAGTATTTCTTCAGTTGAAGTTGACTAGTGTTTGCAAAACCTGAAGCTTACAATGGCGGTTTCATTCTTATCCAGGCTCGTCAGCCGAAGAAAGAGGATCTATATCTGGCATTTTGGGCACCACCAGTGCACACTCGGAGACGCTTGATGGACTTAAGAAGGATCACTGTACACAGTCTACCTCCATCGAACAGAAGGCCGTTGAAACTTTTCAGCAGAAATATATGGTATGTTGATCACTTATATGATTTTATCATTCAGACACTACACTGGACAAAGTTATCTTCTCAGAATCCCACAGCATCTTGTCATTGCTTTTGTTACTTTCTATTTTGCTATAGCCTAGAAGAAAAAAAAGGGTAATGCTGCCATATTCCATCTGCATTGCTTTTAACTAGAGGTTGTTGGAGGGATCAAGAAATATATTTCCCACATCCAATGTTTTGTTGGCCGTACAAGAAAAATCAATTCCCTCATTACTAATGCTGCATTTGGTTATAGCATCAAGTTATGTGGGAAGCTATTCTTATGCGAGATAGAATATGGATTAAAAATACTCAGGAGATAATCCTTATATAATACTCCTTGCACTTTTATTAACTCCATAACAATCACTGTATTAATCCCGTCATTATTTTTACCCTCTAGACAATCTTTGCATTGTAATTCCCGTATGACTAGCATGTGAACCAAATCAAATGAAGCTCTCTGCATCAGGCATTTCCTTTGGCTCTTCCTGTTTTCTTGTTAAGATATGGTACGATGTAGTTGTGCTGAATTCATATTACTTTCTAACTGATGCTCAGGATTATGAGCCAACTGGGACAACACCAATTAGGTCTGAGACAGATGTTCCAAGCAAGGGGACAATCGAGTCGTTGTGTGCCATGCCAATGGAGGCTTTAGTGGAAGAATTTCGGGAGAATAACTCCTATGAGTCATTCCAAGTAAAGGAACTAAAGCCATCACTCATCCCACGATCTCCTTTCTCACAGATTAACCATTAGCGAATTGGTCCGTCTCTTTTTGTTCCTCGTGCATGATCATTTAATGTATTTTCTTTGTATACTTGGTCCTGCCCAACAGATACGAGTAAATACTGCAACTGCAGTATGATGTTGTAGGTTGATTCTATCTGAAAAAACAAATCCCATCTAGGGATTTAGAAATGGTTGTAAATGAGGAAAAAATTGGTGCATGGTTCCTGCGATATTTTTTAGGTTAGTGAAAAATACTTATCTATGTATTGTAAAAGGGCTATCTTTTGAAGAGTTACAGTTTCATCTTGTAATAGTTCTGTAATGACATTTAATGGTGAGTACTACTCGACAGTGCTATTTGTTTAATTTCTGACTATGCTGGCCTGAAGATGAAGAAACAAATCCTCGTACTCTCCTTTTAAAGTGCACTACAATATGGAACAGATCAATAGCTTTAGGTTGATCACATAAAACGAAACCATGAAATAATTGGTAAGTATTAGATTGCTTGTTTCATTTTGCTTTTCACGCAAAACGAAATAATAACACAGTACCCTGTTATTTAAACTAATACGATATCAACTCCTTATCGCCAACGACATGAGTAATAGCTCCAAATTGTAGACATCGACATCAGGTATCTACTAGACCTGTTGGTAAACTTTGCAAAAATGACACCGACTAGCTAATCTTAGGGAAGCTATTTAAGAGTCGTCCACTTTCTTAAATTTCAGAACACTATATCTTTTTAAATTCAGTTTTTTCGATCCAAAACTTTAGGAATCTATATCCTTAAGTTGTTATATTCAGCACAAACTTCAGTCATTATGTCCTTGAAGTTCAGTTTTCGTTAGTTTAAGACTCTGGAAGTTGTTTCCTCTAAGTTCAATTTTTTCAGTTTAAAACATTGTGTCCTAACTCCTCAGAGACTCTATTGGCGCACTTCGCCCATGGGATAGATATACTTTAAATATATTGTAGATACTGGCCAACTCTTAAACCATAACCCCAATTAAGGGATAATTACACTAAAACACAAGTAAAAAATGAAAATTACTTAAAATAGCCTATATTTTTGAATCTTACCCGACCTATCATCCTTTTTCCGAGATAGCAGTCTGCTGCAAGTTTATACAATTTTATACAAATTTATACATGTGTAAAATTGTATAAATTTGTATAAGCGTGTATATACAAGTGAATAAATCTGTAAATTAAGTTTGTTTATATGAAATTTTACTTTTTTATGTATATTTTTGTATTTCTCTCATTGCTACGCATTTATCTATGCATATTCATGTATAATTTATTTTTTTGGGGGAGATTTGTGTGTATAAACTTGTCCAAAGCAATGATTTAGACACAATAAACAACATAAATTCAGTAAAATACAAAAAAATAACGACATCACTGGCTGGGAAAGGTGTCTGCCGGCGGCTTAGTGGCTGAGGAAAGGGAGATTTGGTAGCTGGAGTATTTTTTATAAAGGAATATTAAAATTTGTAATTTTAGGGATGAGTGCTATATATAAAAAAAATATGGCCTCTTATTTGTAATTTTGAGTACTAAGCTACCTATTTTTGAAAATTTTCCAACTATTAATGTACTTAGCCTTTCACTATTTTTTTTAACAATCTATAAATCTTCGAGATCAATATGGTAGTCCATCCCTCTTATCTTTTTAGGATTAAATATTAATTTTTTATTCATGCTGTCTAACTCACAAATCAAATACCACTCTTCCTCTAAGGATTATTATCTCTACTAATATATAAGAATGACTTGAAGCAGCTCATGGTTGTCCTGCTCTGGACAAACTGGGAAATTAATTTTATGAGTACATCAGGTATATTATACATGCTGCAGCTACTGGTGTACTTTTTTGGTTTTATTGGAAACAACGCACAGATACTTAGTGATAATACCAAAGGCATCCAGTGAGATTTCTGGTGAAAGGAGTGGTATAATTGTTATTTCCCGATACTATTCCACTTCTTTTCATAAATATCCTTGACCTTTTGGTGAATTCCCCTACATTTAATAGGCCAACACGTCTTATAAACCATGTGTGATCCCTTTATGTGTCAATCTGTTGCTTATTACAGTAGGGAAGAGGAACGGGACCCACAGGTTCTCCCTTTACATTCCACGTCATATCCTGTAGAGTGTAATTGCACCACACTGTTTAACAAAGGTATTTTCAACGAGCTGACATGGCCTGCTGGGTCTCCTTTATGCTTTTTGTATACACAATTTGTTTTACCAAAAATTTTAATCCAACAAATTGTATCATGTCAAACTATCAACTAATTAGATGTACTTTTTATACCAATTTTTTTTTTTCATTTTGTGTGGACTTCCATAACAATTTGATTTTGTTGCACGAAAACTTTGAGTGTAAGAACGATAGTACTCAGTGGCAGAACCAGAATTTTTACTAAGAAGTATTAAAATATATAAATAAAATTAAGGGTACTCAATATATAATATATCTACATAAAAATAATTTTTTTACCATCTTGTACCATGTAATTTTAAGGGTATCAATCACTACCTAGGTTCGCCCATGATAGTACTATTTCCATAACATGAAGATGACTTATCACACTAAAAATGTGCAACATAAATTTCAGAAGATAAGCATATAATATAAGAAAGATATATTAATAATATATGTTATTTTAATTCCAAATGTGTGACAATGTTCAATTGAATATTTCTTTTTTGGAAAAATTTGAAGTTTATAAAACTTGAAATCTAAAATTAGTTATTCCTATATATTATAATGTTAAAGGTAAAATAAAAAGTTTTAACTATAATTATATTATTCTAAAATATAGCATCATATTATTTGTAAAGATGAATAAAAAACACGTCATATAAATTTGGAAATATGAAGTGCTTTTGGTTTGATTTGAAAGTTACTAATTAAGTAACGTGAAAGTTCTATCTTTTTACTTATTTGACCGTATTAAGAGAGTATAGTAAACAAATTACCTAATATTTACCCAAATATTCTAATATAAAACTTTCAGATATTTAAATATATTGGTGTTTCAATTAGTATGTTTTTGAATATTTTGTGATCTCTATATGATAACCTTTTCAAAATTTTAATCGGATATTCTTTAAAAATCAATAAGCTGGTTTCAAAGTTTTCATCAATAATAAAGGAAGAATCAAAAAATGTAACTTAAAAAATTGAGCATAGAATAACACTTCTTTTTATTGTATTTAATTTTGCTTTATTCATATTCTTATTTTATTTTTTGACGTTGTCACCAAAACAATTAACACTAAAAACGAACTAAAATGGTTCTATTAAATTCTAAAATTTGTTTGTTAATTAGTTGACCAAAACAACGAAAAGTAAAACGCTCAGATAAAAAAAATGTCCGCTAAGAGAAGTGCACAAATAGTCGGTTTTGACTTCACCATTTGAGGAACAACCAAAAGTTCAAAAAAATTATAATCTATTAAAGCACTTAACTATGATCAAACAATATACTTTGGTATAAATATTCAATATAGATATATATTTACCACAAATGTGCGCCTCTAGAAATGCTTACCTACTAACCAAAAGTTGAAAGATAGAATTATAGTTATCAAAACATAACCACTTCAACTTTGACAAACTTCAAACCATGCGCCAGACCAAAAATTGAGCCAATAAATACGCTTGGGCCTGTGCTAAGCACAGGCATACCGCCACTAGTTACAAATATAAGAATCAGATTTGAAGAAAAAATTACATCAACAATAAAGTGATGTTCAAACTAAAAAACCCAAAGATTTTTCCCTCCAACTATGCAACACTTTATTACTATTCTTCAGCTACCTCTCTAATTGACTCCACAACTCATCAAGATTCTATATTTCCACAAACACCAACTTCACAATTTTCTCAATTTATGGACCCAACATTCTATCTTTCTCAACTTATAAAGTGTAAAAATGTGTACCAAGTAAAACAAGTTCATGCTCAAATAACTACTAATGGATTAATTTATAATCAAATTATTGTTAACAAACTTATATACACATACACTGTCCATAAGTCTTTAGATAATGCTTATGCTTTATTTTGTGGATTAACTCATAAAAATGCTGTTTCTTGGAGTGTTATGGTTGGTGGGTATGCTAAAGCTGGTGACTTTATTAACAGTTTAATGATTTTTAGGGAGTATTTAAGAAGTGGGGATAGACCTGATAATTATACACTGCCTTTTGTGATAAGGGTATGTAGGGATACAATGGACTTGAAATTTGGTAGATTGATTCATAATGTTGTTTACAAAAATGGGTTGCAATCAGATGCTTTTGTGGTTGCAGCTCTTGTGGATATGTATTCGAAATGTAAGGTTATTGACGACGCGAAACGGTTGTTTGATAGAATGCCTGAGAGAGACCTAGTGACTTGGACGGTTATGATTGGGGCGTGTACCGAGTGTGGGGATCCTAGTGAGGCTTTAGTTTTGTTTGATCAAATGAGAGAGGAAGGTGTTGTCCCGGATAAGGTTGCGTTGGTTAATATAGTCAATGCTTGTGCAAAGATAGGGGCAATGCATAAGGCTAAGTTTGTTCATGAATATGTAGTAAGAAGTAAATTTTCGTTGGATGTTATACTTGGGACCGCGTTGGTTGACATGTATGCGAAATGTGGCTGTGTTGATGTGGCGAGGGAAGTGTTTGATAGCTTGAGAGAAAAGAATGTTATAACTTGGAGTGCGATGATTGGTGCTTATGGTTATCATGGCCAAGGCCACAAAGCTATTGATCTGTTCCCTATGATGTTAAGGAGTGGCATATTGCCTAACAAAATCACATTTGTTTCTCTTTTGTATGCTTGTAGTCATGGTGGGTTGGTTGAAGAAGGTAAGCGACTTTTCAATTCTATGCAGAAAGAATATGGAGTGAAGCCTGATGTCAAACATTATACTTGTATGGTGGACATGTTGGGCCGTGCTGGAAAAATTGATGAATCATTACAGTTAATAGAAAATATGGCAGTTGCAAAAGATGAAGGACTTTGGGGGGCTTTACTGGGAGCTTGTAGAATTCACGGCCATGTAGAGCTTGCTGAAAAGGCAGCAAAATCCCTGATTGAATTACAACCCCAAAACCCAGGACACTATGTCTTGCTTTCAAATATATATGCTAAAGCAGGTAATTGGCAGGACGTGGCCAAGATTAGGGAAATAATGACCCATCAGAAATTGAAGAAAATCCCTGGTTGGACATGGATTGAAGTTGATAACAAGATTCACCGATTTAGCGTTGGAGACCACACCCATCCTCGATCAAAGGAGATCTACCAGAAGTTGAAAGATTTGCTCAAGGAATTGGAGGATGCTGGCTATGTTCCTGATACAAACTTTGTATTGCACGATGTTGATGAGGAACTTAAGCTTGGAAACCTATTCTCTCATAGTGAAAAGTTGGCTATTGCATTTGGCCTCATAAGCACACCTGAGCATTCCACTATTATAATTATGAAGAACCTTAGAGTATGTGGTGACTGTCACGCATTTTGTAAGTTTATCTCTCAGATTGCAGGTAGGTTGATTGTTGTCCGTGATGCAAATCGGTTTCACCACTTTAAAGAAGGTGCCTGTTCTTGTGGAGATTACTGGTGATTGGCCTTGTTCCAGTCTAATGAGGTGAATTATGGTCTCATATTTTGCAAAGTTGTAAGGTGTACTTCCTACACGGGATCTTCATAATTTTGATTTCAAACACCGTTCACGTCTTTTAGTTGATTAGAAATTGAGATGTGTTCTCCATGACTATCTTTCATCACATATTGGTATTTCTATGAAAATGAGATAAATCTCATTTAGCCCTTCTTGACTGGTAAAACTAGGGTCTGGCTCTTTGCTAAATGAACCAGAGCACTAAAAGTATGCATTAGTCATTATAATAGATCTCAAGCAATAAATGGTTATATATTAGTATCATCATTTCCTCTTTTTATGCTGTCGTATCCTCTTATGACATTTGATAAGTTTCCTTATCAAAAAGAAAAAAAAAATTTGATAAGTTGAACTGTGAAAAACAAATGCTGATAACATAAAATTGTAGGGCAAACTCAATAGTAAACTTTTCCTCATTAGGACTTACAGAATACGGGATGGAATTGGAAAGACAAGCAAACTCGATTCTTAGCTTGCGGACTATTAAGATAAGTTTCAGCTATGTCTTGATCATGAACTAGTCAGATATGCTATTTGAGTCCTCAATAACCATTCCACTCTACTTGTTTTCTTCTTTTCATTCCAATAGTCAATATTCCAGCAAACAAGATAATTGAGTGAGCTCAAAAGCTAAAGGTGGTATCTTCTGAAGATTGGAAGTGAGTTGCACGAACAGAGAGAGAGAGACAGAGACAGAGAGGGGGGGGGGGGGGGGGGGTTCTGGAACAGGATATTTGCAATATAACAGTGTCAGAAGCGGGAACATGAGATCCTAAAGAATTATATATCGTTGTGCAAACACAATTCACTGTTACTTTGAAGGTGAACTATATGAGGTTGGAAATGCAATAGTGTTTCTCAGATACTGATTAGGTTCCAATAGTGTTGACTATATTTAAAGCAATTAGATGCGAGATGCTACAGTGCAGTTACATGGGAAAGAGTAGTAGAGATGGATGGCTTTACTATGACTTTTTGCTTCAGAAAATGGGGAACATTACTGTTTCCTACATGTGAGTTGAGCCTGAAAGTTCATCTCCTTTTTATGGGTTTATTTTAAAAGAATTTACTAAAATCTGAATTGGTGCCTCTCCTAAAATTCTAACTCCTGTGTTTCTTAATCCTGTTAGTTTTTGTTATATTTACTGTTTATTGCCCAAGCTATTCTAAGTGCTTGAACTTATCTTGCATTTCTTAGTTTCTGATGATAAACGATTTGAAACTTTGGTAATTTCAGATACCCTTCTAGTTGCTGTTGAAATATCTGAATATATTCAGAAATCGGTAGGTGGCTCAAGGCTTCCTACAGTCGCAATTCTCTTTTTCTTTCTCCATGTTAAAGATTAGAACAAATTGCTTATACCCTATCCATTTTTGAAAAGTTAAAATAGTTAGTCCTCTCCACCATCATAATTCCTTGCATAAGCTTTGGCAACAGATCTTCAATATTTGCTTGACAATATAGCCATGATATCCTTTATTTTCATGGAAGATTATTCTTTCTTCTACTCTCTTCTGCTCCTTTTCGTGTAGCCACTGCATTTAGGATCCTTGTTTATAGTTGAAACAAAGAAAAAGGAAAAATGGAACTCCGAAACATCTAAATTTTACATTCTAATACTGACTACTTGGGCAGACTTTTCTGCAAAATAATGATTTGGAGATTTATTCAATTCTTTAGTCAAAGGGTTTTGAGGCAAAACTGCATAAGAATGTTCATTTATTTAGATCTGTATGTAAATGTAATTTTTGCTAGTTAGTTTGAAAGTCAGGGGGAAGCATTCTAAAGTTTTCTATCTAGTGCCCTGGATCGAAACAATGCACAAAAAATTCGTTCATATATGGTAGTGAGCAAACTCAGTGATGCTGCTCCCCAGTGGTGGACAAATTGGTTATCACAAAGTTTCCTGAGTTAATTCCAAGGACTGGGAGAATTCATTTGCTTGTCAATCTGAAAGGAAGTCCACCAAATATGTGATTTATGGAATACGAGTAGGAGAATTGTTTGCAACAGAGAAGAACAGTTTGAAGAGATGACATTTTAAATGGTAACCTTTAGACACACAGGATTTTTGAATCTCTTCTGAGCAGTGATATTTAGCTAATATTTCACTTTTAAAATCAACCTTTATTTGATGATGTACTGATAGTGGAGCTCTCCATGGCCGTATGTTCACAAGATATAGACTTTACGAGCATGCAGTTGTTGCATATCCACACTGGCAGTTCGTCATCGTGAGCAGATCTAGGTGTTGTAAATAATTCAGGGAAAATGGTTACTAAAGGAAGGCTAGGTAGCTATTTTTAGACAATGTAATATGGCTAAGAAGTAACCCAATGTTCTTAGTGTCTAAGCTATCTTTTTTTCAGGTGCAAAAGGTGAAGACAAATTTGGATAACAACTGGACAATCACTACAGGATGGAGAATTGGGACCGGAAGCTGAAGCATGCATCCAAGGAGACAGTATTCATCATAAAGCAAGCGCCCATACAGAGTAATGGCAGTTTCATGGCACCTTATGGTAGGCAAACCTTATACCAGCCTCCAGGTCACTTTTTACTGCTGCATTAATAAAGTAAGAACTACTGCTTTCGTCCCAAAAGAAGTTGCTGACTTATGAGCACGAGAGTTGATTAATCTAATTTGAGTAAATAAAAATTACATATTTGAAAACTACATAATAGTACTAAGATTACAACTTCTATGGTTAAAAATATTTTTTAAGTTTGAAATAATGAGTGAAAGATAAATTTGTAACTCCTCCGAATAGCTAAAGTGTCAGCCTTATTGAATTGGAGGGTGTATCATTTTAGAAAGGCAGGGGTTAATACCAAGTTAGGCCACCAATAGGGAGCTGCTGGAGTCTGTAGAACACCTTACAGGGGTTAAGATCCTGTGACAGTGGCTGTTAATCCATGAAAAAGTTATATCAAAATTTCTGAGTCTTAGCTCTTACTTCCATGCCAAGTAACTCCTCTCAACTAGTGGCTGGAGCCATGAATTCGGACAAGGGGATTAAAAAAAATGCAAGAGCGCTATACCTTCATGTTTTGCTCATTTTAAGTGTATTTACCAATCTATATATATGCAAAAAACAGAAAGTTACATTTATGCTACTTGCGTGATACAATTTTCGAATGAAGGGTATTCAATTGCACCCCCTACCTTACCTTTAGCTCCGCCGCTGCGCGCTCCCAACTCACAGAACTTGGTTCACTCGAGGCCCCAAGCTAGTCAAACACCTATAGACAATGGCAGATCCAAATGCAGTTACGCGGGTTTCTAGAGTTTTGGAGCCGGACGCTGTTTTATATGTGTTGAACATGTTCACATTAAAATTCTGGATCTGCCGCAAGCATATGGACTAGACAAGTCCAGTGATTCTTTTGAGACTAATTTGCAATGTTATGTACCATTAAACCCTCAAGGGTTTATCGAGTCCTTGAACTATACATTCAAGAAATGTATACTATACATAATACACCTACTGTGGACTGAATCAATTGACACTAAGTTGAGGAATATTCTTTTTACTATATGGGAGTGAAAGCTGCCAAAGCTAAGAGTTAGTAGTTAGTACATACATTGTGCCTTCTCATGTCAAGTTGGGGAAATGCCAGAACATGAATAAGAGCAATAGCTCAGTTCAAGACCTTTGTCTTTCCAACCTTGGCAAAGAACAACTTGCGCGCGCATACGCACACACAAGTCAATTGATTGACATCTATGGTATAAGATCACTAGTTGCAACCTTTTACATTGTCACATTTTGTAAAGCTAGTCATATTGTTGTACAAGACACAATAATATTTTCAAATCCTTTTCTTCTTATTTTATAAATTTTCATCAAGTTGCTTATTTTTTGGTTGATTTCAAGTGCATAACGAGCTTTATAAAAATTCAAAATTAATCAAGACTTATTGAGATAATCAGGTTGGAGTCGTTTATTCTTCTTTGTAAATATATTTATCAAGCAATGAGAATATAATGGAGTAAACGTTGCTCATCAAGGACCCATGGTGGCAAATGTTTGAACAATATTCTTCTATATCTCTTTGTGTTTTGCTCATCAACAATTTCAACTCAACCTACGCACCTCAAATTGATAGGAGTAGATTAGAATTTTGCCGGAAATCAAAACGTAGTTTTGTTTCATTAGGGAAGAATTCTCTTTGCTTTTTGTAATTAGATAAATCATGAGAACTCCAAGAAACAGATGAAATTATAGTAATGCAAGTAGCTCAACGTCAACTATAATCATAAAATTATATAAATGCAAGAAACAAATCATAAAAACTCATCTTTACATTTGATACCTCTAGGCCCTTGCTTCACGAAAGTTATTTTCCTAAATTCTATATTCAAACCCCTTTTTCTTTACTTAATTCGAGTCGAACTATTGTCTGATCTTTTAAGTCTATGATTGTACACATGGACCATGGTTACAAATAGGAGCATAATGTTGTTTGTTATTGTATCACATCAACGTCCACGTTTTCTCCATCACAGTTTAAAGTAAGACTTCAAAACAAATGCCAACTCCTCCTTCCATTTATGGGGCTTCGATAATGTAAACTCAAGATTTACTAAATTGACAAGCACAAGAAGCATGCCCCTAAACCCTCACCCAGTCCCCTTAGCTTCTCCCAGGACCTACCATATGTTTAACATCTGAAAATGATGGGGCAGCTTCTAGAGCTAAAGGAGAAAACAAGAATTTTTATTTATTTATTTATTTGTCATGGACCGTGAGAGACAGGTGGGACACAAAAAATTGTTAGAGAGTATAATACACTTTCGGTTGGGTAAGGGTTACCAAAGGAATTTATAAAGAAATTCCGAGCCACTCCACCTATTGCCTTAAGGTTTTGGATTGGATGCTCAGATTCTTTCACATAGTATCGGAGCCAAACTTTGGTGATCCCGTACACACATCACAATTGTTATCTCTCTGGGCTTCTCTCTCACAAATTAACCCATCGAGCCGCTCCAGGTCCCCATTCATTAGCCTGTAGAGCCTACAATATTATAGTACACTTGTCCCACATCGATTGTGTAAGCCTTATATATCAAAGGGGTTTATAAAGTCATAGACCACTCCACGCATTACCTTTAAGGTTTTGAATGAGATGTTCAGATTTTTTCACAAAAGAAAATAAATAACTTGGTGTATATAACAATAATTCTTGTTGATTTGGTCAATAAGAAGGGAATAAGTTGCTTCTTTTGGCACTATGTTAAAAGGTGGATGCGTATATTTTCAAGATGGCAAAATACATAATTTGACACCTAAACTTGTCCCGAAAACACAGTTACACACCTTAACTTTGCGGGCGACCTATTACCCCCCTTAACATGTTCGAAGTGGAATTAGCACGCACTCATCACATACATAACCAGTTGCATCATGGGAGGTGTGCTCCACTCGCCTTACAGGTTTGCCACATGGAATATGTTAGATCTAAATTGATTTTTTTATTTTTTATACTGTTTTATTGTTATCTTAATTTTTACCCTTTCTTTAATATTATCAATAAAATAAAACTAAAAAAAAAAAAGAAAAAACAAAAACCACCATTAGCAGCCACAGGCGACCTTTTCCAGTGAGTTTACAACTCAAATTTATTAGAGGATAACTATAAGCAAAAGCATAATCCAGCTCCAGAACACAACAAACAACCAAACATTATTGTTCTCCAAGATCTGCTACACCATTAACTTCATTTTTTCTCTAATATTTGCTACGATATATTTACACAGTAAAGCAACACAATTCAAGCTAAAATCAAATGGTATTGCTTTAGAATGTAATACAGTGCCAGTCAAACCCATTTCGGGTTGATCTTTTCAATAATCAAAAATTAAAAAGTTTTCTAGATAGAATAATTATACATAAAGGAAAATGAGGGGCGACTTTATCGGAGCCGTGGCACTTCTAAAGCTTGGAAGACAAGTTTTTTTTTTTTTAATTTTGGCTTGGACCATTATAAATATTTATGATTGGTGAGTATTAGCGGAAATGGAGTTTCGGTGGTGGAAATACAAAAGAGGAGAAAAAAATAAGTTGGAGAAGAAAGAGAAAAGAAAAAAAATAAAAGAGAAAAGAAAAAGAAAAGAGGACCCACAAACATTTAAGAGTAATTACTTAGTAGTATATAATAGCCCATAAAAAACTGACACCTGTCCGATTTGCTGTGTGATTTAACATATTTTTTACTCTTTACTCGCGTTTAATTTCTCTCTCTGCCTTGTCATCTTTTAGGGTGGTACTAATTCCACTTCGAACATGTTAAGGGGGGGTAATAGGTCGCCCGCAAAGTTAAGGTGTGTAACTGTGTTTTCGGGACAAGTTTAGGTGTCAAATTATGTATTTTGCCTTTTCAAGATTATGATTATTACACGTCAGGTTGAGATGGGATGTATGTTAAGGGTGTCTAGTGGAACATGAAAGTTTTTTTATCGATCTCATCGCTTTTCCACATATATTGCCAAATTTTTGTTACCAAATGCATAACCTACACTTGGTTCTTTTTGCGGCATCACCAAATTTGCGCTATGTACATACTTGAATCTTGCAAAATTGTTGAGGCCAATAGTGGAAACATGTCAGTGGACAAATCCTTAGTGGAAGTGCATGTAGGTAGCTGATTATCAATTTTTCTTGTGTCTTATTTTTGCCATACGTCGTTGTCCAATTGGCTCTAGGAGGGCATCCCCAAATTCTTGTAGTGATCTTTAAAAGTACCACGCAACGAGGTTTAGATTATTCGAATTAACGATGAGAAACAGGCAAATCACTACTAACATTCACTGGTAACATAAAATAAAATATTTGTACAGTTTTATACTTTGAATATATCCAACTCCTTGAGTGGTCAAATTGTGACATTTTCGTTCTAAATTCTTGTATGAGTCAAATCATTTTGATGTAGGATTCAAGTGCGCGTGGAACTTTTTCTAAATGTGATTTACAAGAATTCACAGACAATTAAAAGAGAAAATTTGGCACATCGAATCCAATAAGGAATTCTAGAGTGGAAAAGCAATTTGAAAAAGTTTTGCAGCCAGCTATGTTCCAAGACATGCAAATGGAAAATAGAAAGAAAAAGTTTTTGCCAAATTCATCAACACATTTCTAAAAGTAGTCAAAACTTATGCTGCTTTTAATGGTAAGTAATCTGGGAAATGATAAGTAGATGTGATGTGTAATGCACTTGTTCTTGATATGCTTATTCATCATCTATGCATCTATCCATTTTCATTCATTACATTTTACTGTGGTCCTATTTTAATTAGAGGCTCAAACATCGTGATTGCAGATATTTTGAATGTGATAAAAGAATTTCAAAGACATCTTTACAACTATATCCCCCTGTATTCGACTTTCAACCAAACTCTTTCTCTCAATTCAACCAATCAAATCCATTGCAGGAACATTAATTGCCTGTTAAATATGCATACAACAACATAACCAGTATATCCCACAAGTGGGGTTTGGAGAGGGTGAGATGTACACCGACCTTACACCACCAAGGTAAGGAGACTGTATTTAAGTCAAAATTTGAAAATTATTTGAGTAATTTTTATACAAATCTTTAAAAAAGAAAGGGAAACGTAAAACATAAATAAGCTTAAATGCGTCTATCCATCTAAATCACCCCTCCTTCCATCCTACTCTTTGTTGATTCAAATTTGATCCAAACGAGTTCTAACCCGTCCAAAGTCAAATCAAAACATCCTTACGAGTAACAAAAAATTTCGCCGAGTAGAGGGCTGACTACTACAACATGCGCATCTATAGTGCGGCATCTTTGAAGCAAGCTATCTTGATCATCTTTTGAAGTTCTAAACTAGTTACTCATCAAAGACAGTATTACATAATATTGATTCCGAAGCGATCTTATAGTTGCGGGGCCAAATTCAACAGCCAATTGGCGGCTCTAAATAACCAGCCCAGCAATAAGCTCAATTCTTCCATAATATAACACGGGGTGTGCCTGAGAGCATAGATCAGATGAACATCGCGCCATCTCAATAGCCGAATAACGTAGGTGCACAAGAGTACGTCGCGCCATAACCATTTCAATTTTATAGATTCTACGGCAGAAAAATGTTTAAGCCTTTTAAGGTGATCCACAGGACCCGCCAAGTTGGACTGAATTCGGTCTCCCAAGAAGTGCGTTCCGGTGACAGAAGCTAAAAGTTTAAACAATATTCTAATGGGTCCAGAAGTCTAATAGTGGCGCTGAACTGTCCTATTTATGGGAATCTCCCTACAAGTCAAAAACAGTTACTCCTATAAAGGAGATTTACAACAACATCAGTGTTTACCTTTTGACTCTCCCATAAATTAAAAACGTCTAATTTTTAGCCTTCAGTATCATAATTTAGAGCACTTGCTGGCGGATGTCCAAGAATTCAATTAAAAAAATTCCCCAAGTGTCCTGGCGAGCCGCTAAAACCTTAATACTGGCGATCGCCATGAGCACGCAGCCAGAATTGTATGCAATTATATCAACTTGATAGCAAACGTCTATTTTTATTATACTTTGTGCCAAGTCAAACTATGTTATTTTTTATGGAACGGATGGAGTAGAAATTAAGATCATGAAATCAAATCACTTTAACATTTCTTTCCCAAATCATCATGACGTTTTGTAACGATGTGTTCCAAAAGTTATGAAGGTACGAGTTTCCTAACTTATATATTAATACTAGTTTCGCGAACTTAGCTTAATCATAACACATTAAATCACTGGACTCTAGCTAGTCACCCTCAACTTGAATAATAGGGTCCAACAATTTAAAAGCACTATAATTAAGCTAGACATTGACATACTTGTATAAATTGTGTCCATGGTGAAAGCTTAATCAAGGCAGGATTTTCCTCAATGGAGTAAACGAAAGCATGCTGCGCGCATCTATTTCTAGGTGTCCTTTTTCTTTTGAAGATAGAAGCCACTACCACAACAAGTGACTCATTTGGCCTTAGCTTGTGGGCGACATATATGAATTCTAAGTTAACATTCAAGAATTTCTTTCCCACCAAATGGAAAGGAGATAGAGGTGGAAATCTCATAGTAGTTCACACGCTAATAGCTGGTGAATTCGGTGGACAGTGGAGTATTGTCTTTTCCATTGCATATATGTGTATAAATTTTGTGAAATTCCCTTTTGTACTTTGTTACGCAATCAATAAAAGTAGCCACTTCTCTTCTCTAGCTACCTTTTCTTTAGTCGTCACATTCTGGATTTTTCCGACAAAAAGCTTAGTGAACTATCACAAGTGTGATGCTTATGTGTAGTTGCAAGCATTTGGTAACATTATGCAATATTTTATGAATGTTAGGTGCAGGTTGGCATTGAGTTTCCTTTCTTCATCTTTCAGATTGCCTACCTTTTCTACTCCTATTTATTGTTTTTAGTAATGTTTTTCTGGTGATAGAAACAAGAACAGTGGAAGAGAGAGAAGACCGTTGGTGAAATTTTGATCATGTACGAATCATCTGGAGTGCCGAACTGCCTTATTTCGTTCCTAGAGAAGGTTTACATCGCTAAATATCTAATTCTATCGCTAATATCACCCTTACGAGAGTGAAATTGTGGCCTTAATAAATTAATGTTGGTTTTAACATCACGTTAAAGAGTGATTTAAGGAACATAGTTAAATATATTTTTTACACTATCAATGAAATTTAACATTAACATTACATTACTTTCCATTAATATTTATTATGAGATTTATCTGTAATAATCTAATAAATGACTCGATTACCTAATTACATTGCCGGAACAACATACACATTCGGCCAAACACCTAATTCTATGAGTGGTAAAGTAGCTCAAAAACTTTATAATCATCTTTGAAAGCACTTCCGCCGTGCTTGCATGTCTACCTCCAAATTATGCTATGGCTCGAAAATATTAATCAGATAATGAATTGGCACATATTGTCTCCAATTTGAATGACACAAATATTCCAAAATTTTAAAATCAAAAGATGTAAGGCAACGATTAGGGGACAAGATAATGGCTTCCAGCAAGTGTCAGTTCGAATTGTACAACATTCGATATGAATGGATGAACTATATATATCTGTGGTTCATGACGCGTAACTAAGATCTTTTTGTGTAGGTAACTAATCAGTTGGTTGTTTAATTCACTCTAACCCTTCACCAGTACCATCTTAAATGTTAAAATTTCATTTTCTGATCTTACTTCCAAATTATCAAGAAAAAACTATAATACGCACTAAATTAATTACTTATATAACACGAACGCAGAAAAATTATAATAACATGCAAATTATATAGAATATCTTTGCTAAGAAAGTCAATGAAACAGGGAATAGTACCTTAAAGAGGACTCAGGAGGAGAGCGGGTATTATTTAAACTAGTTTAAAATTGAGGCATAACTATTGTTGTTGTTGGTATCTTGTACGTAGTTGTGTAGTGAGGATTTGTATATTTTCCTTGTGTATTGGTCGAATTTCGGCCGGATACTCTATGGCACGTGTCTGATGACGTGGTAGGCGTAGAATATAAATCGAAGACAAGTCAGCAAAGAGATTTCACAAAGCGGTCGATATTGGAAGGGATCGTCCGTTTAGACCAGCGTCTTGGAGCAAAGCCTCCAACCATAAGAGTACGCCTTCGGAAGAGATAAACATCATCCTCAACAAACTCCGCTATATTCTCGGGGAAACCGTTAGAAGATAAATATCACCCTCAACAAAATCCGCTATATTCTCGGGGGAAACCGTTAGTAATGCATAAAGGCCTCATCAGATGGTGGGAAAACGTGCATGAGGTGGAGTTTCATTAGGGCTATGTCTTTTTGTCTATAAATAGGCCCCTTCCCCCACTTTGTAAAGTTTATATTTTATTATATACTCAGCACTTTGCATTTAAATATCCTCCATTCAGTTATTTTCATACGCCATTGTTACATCCATTATATCGCTGCATTGCTTAGCTTTGGGGAGACAGACACCACTTTCCTCTACCGGAGCTCGAGCACACTCGAACCAATAATATTTTACCGTTTTATCTCATTATTATTGTTGTTTCATTCCATTCGATAATTCCTATCGTTGTTTAATTTTATTATCGGTATAGACATTTTGAGCGTAATTATTATTTGGCAAATTATAGTGTTAACAATTAAATAACCAAGTTAATTATTATCCAGCGTACTACATAATTAACCAAGTTCATTAGACGTGGATTTAAATCTTAACCTCTGAATCTCAATATAAAGGATCGTCTGTGGCTCAATTAAATTGAAATTTAATTGTAATATCTGAACCGAGTTTTAGGATATACAATTTGGTGCCCACCGTGGGGCTCAGACAGTCTATTTGTTTCGAGATTTATTGTTAGTTTAAATCTACTCACTTTTATTCCTTCATGTTCAATGGCAGATAACTAAAGCAATACTACCGGAGTCTTGCCTCCAGTCAACACAAACGGTGTGTTGCCACCTAACCCTACCGATGGGGTCAACACTCCAGCAGATAGAGAACCGACGAGAGAAATATCACACCGAGAGCGAGATCTGACCCTGGATCACACTCCGAGCGGTTTATAGTTAAATTCGCCTCGTGGTCAGAGGCCGGTAAGGAAATCGATGCCGAAACCACTTTGACATATATGAATATGTTTTTGAGGGAGTATCTAAAGAAACAAGATGAGCATTTCAAGATGATAAGTTCAAAATTGGCAGGTCTATCTGGCTCTCCAAGTCAAAGAGCGCACGCCTTCCCGCAGACACTCCCCGCAGGCACTACGATCTCGGTTCCTCAGGGAGTCGTAATTAGGAGACCTGAAGCGGGAGTCGGATCTGGAGGGTCAGGTACGACCGGAGCTCCGGGTGCTGTCATGATAGAAGCTCGGATAATGGATACACTCCAGATGATGTTGAATGATTCGGTGGATAAAAGGTTTAAAGATAAGAAGTTGTTTATGGAAAAGCTTTCGGGGGAACCAAAGCTAACGGAGGATGTGACTATGAAATCGTTTTCAAAGCATCCGTTTAAGGCAAGTGCCGCTCCGCTACCAATACCAAAAAAAATCAAGTTGCCCAAAATCTGTGCAAGTATGACGGGATCACTGACCCGAAGGATCATGTAGCCCTGTTCGTAACAACAGTGCAGGCGAACGATCTCACGAATGAGGAAATTAATTCAGTGTGTTTGAAGAAATTATGTGAAACACTTAGGGGAGGAGCCTTGACGTGGTATACTCAGTTGCCCGAAAATGAGATCGAGAATTTTGATGACATGATAGCAAAGTTCATTAGAGTGCATACGGGGGCTTAAAAAGTGGAGAGAAGAGTAGAGGACATACTACACATTAAGCAGCGATCGAATGAAACTATTAAGGAATTCATGGGCCGTTTTAACAAAGAGAAAATGACCATTCCTCGAGTCGAGGAAAGATATGTATATTTGGCCTTTATGAACAATTTGAATAGCAACGTGTCAGAATCTTGCAAAAGTTGAGAGAGAGATTGAGGGAGCGCACTCCAACCTCATGTATGATCTCCATCGTGAGTGCTATGAGAAAGACAAGTTACAGTTGCCTTTTTAAAATAAATGCTCTAGTCGCCTAGAGTCTTCACGAAGGGTGGAAGTTGATAGGCGAAATCCTAGGGCCCGGTTTGAGCCTTACGAATTTCTTTGTCAGTATGGAAAAGGATATGAGGCTGTAAGTTCAAGGAGCCAGCCTAAAAAAGAGCCGACAGGTCCATCTTTGGTTCCAAAGGACCCACTGCCTCCAACGATTTTGGAGTATAACTTTTGTGTTTTGACATTTGGTTGAGTCAATGTGTTGAGAGAAATGGGCGAAAAGGTAGTGAAATTTTCCAAGGCGATGAAAACTAACCCGATCAATAAGGACATGAGTTGTGGTGCGCATTCCATAGCGATCACAGTCACGCGAACGAAGATTAAAAAGTATTGCGATATGAAGTGGCATATTTGCTTGAGAAAGGTGAACTGGCGGAATACTTGACTGAAAGTGGGAAAGAAAACTTTGCTAAGAAAAGCGGGCAGACCCCAGCCTCCAAAGCCCCCGTCTCCGAGGAAAATAGTAAATTTAATTTTTTGAGAGGCTGAGGTCCACGGAGTGACCTATACATCCAAAAAATTCGCTAAGGTTTTTTTTTACACGAGACAAACAGACACTAGCAGATATGAATGATCACATTGTGTTCGGGGATTATGACTTTGACGAGAGGATACATCCCCATCACGACGTTTTAGTAGTAACAATGAGTGTTGACGATGCGGATGTGAAGAGAGTACTGATAGATACTGGCAGATCAGTTAATATCATTCAGTGTAGAGTGGTAGAACAGCTATAGTTTTTGGATAAAATGATACCAAAGTCTACTGTACTTTTGGGGTTTAATAACTCAAGTAAGAAGATATTGTGAGAGATTGTATTGAAAACATATGCGGAGGGTGTTGAGAATGAGACAATTTTTCAGGTGTTGGGATAAGACATGGCCTATAACGTTATTGTGGGCCGGCTGTGGATCCACACGATGGGTACTGTACCATTCACCTCGCACCAAGTTGTGATGTTCTGACTCCTTGAGGAGAGCACACAATTAGGGGTGAACAACAGAGTGCTTGTGAATGTTATTCAGTGGCAGTAAGAAGTGGAGTCGATTCCAAAGACCAACTATAGAAATCACAATAATCGAAATCTTTGGCCGAATAAAGTGAAGGAGAGCCGAGTCCTACAGACAAGGTGAGCCAACTCTTCGATTTGCTCATTCTATGGAATAATCAAGAAATAGAGCCATGTTGATTGAATTGGATTTGCTCGAAGGCAAGACGGAGATAGCTTTGATACGGATAACAAAAAAAAATGAAGGATGGAGAACTACCTAAAAAAAAGGGCTAGGTATCGAAATTTTAATGCAGGTGATTATGTATTGAAAAAGAAGCTGCCTCGATCGAGGGAAACCAATGAAGGCAGACTAGGACCCAATTGGGAAGGACCCTACTGAGTTTCTAAGGTGGTTGGTAAGGGAACTTACCAGTTGGAAATATTAGACTCAAAGATGGTTCCATTCAATTGGAACATAACACACTTCAAGAAGTATTACTTTTGAGTACTCGGTGACGTATAATCTATCATTTTTACTTTATCTCGATTTGGACTATTACTATCTTTGGTATTAATACTTTTAGATGATAGGCATAGTTGGAACCAGATGATGACACACATCACCTACTAAAATATAAGCCTTAGACGCTTTGAACTCTAGGTCAACCTCGTTCCTTTTCCTTGTTTCCTCATTTCAGGAAAGCAATTCGGAGAGTCATGTGACATAACCCATTTTGCAGTGTCTGGCTCCTCATACTTTGCACCCGAACACTGGGGGGATGACGGAGATGAAAGTTGATCGATCATTAGAAGACTGATGACAACCCAAATACCGGCGACTGCCCACGACTCTTTATCGATCGCTTGAAGATTGTGACTACCCAGATACCGGGACTGTCCGTAGTCAAACAAAATTTTGAAACTTCATTTTTGGAGCCATCGATGACAAAGTGTAATCGAAGTCAGACATTGGGAATTGACCATCCAAAACCGATCGAACACACTCACACTGGGGATTGTTCGTGCTTAGAATTAGTATCATTGTATGAATGTCCAATAGTGGCCAAGTATAGGATACTTAAAGCACCTCAAACACCCAAATATAAGACTCGGTCACCATTAACGGTCGAAAATCTTATGTATCAAATGCCCGATTGCGACCGATTTGATTACCAATAAAAGTTGCACAACTTCACGCCTAAACACTTGGCATCTTTATCATGCTAGTCAAATGGCTAAGTTTTTAATACTCTTTACTCTTAAGTATTTTATCCCGAATTGAATGTTCGGAGAACCAGTGCACTCACATGAAAACGAAACGTCGTTCTTCATTTTGCACTAACTCATTGGGCCCAATTACTTATTTCATTTCCCATTAACACTTCAAAACAGTCGTTGAACTTCAAATGATAAAACATGAAACTTATCTTTGAAAACGAATATTCATAAAGTTAAATTGGAAAGAAGTTCATTTAACGACCTTAAGCCCAAAATATTTACAAAAAATAGCCAACTAAGCCGCAAAACTAAAGGTTGTCTTGCTAAAATAAAGCGACCTAAGAGTTGGAAATATTCAAGCTGCCGGTTCCAACAAGGTTAGGTAAATCATTCACTTTTGCCTTCATCTTCAGCTCCTACATCCTCATCACCGGACTCCTCTTCATCATCAGAGGAACTCATTCGGAGACCGAGATCTTCACGAGCTAACCTCACAGTTTGGATGGCCTCCTTCAACCCAGCCTCTACATTGACCTTGCGCTCTGTATCTCCCGAAGGATGTCGCGCCTTGATTCAGCTAGCTCCAAACCCTTACGGTCTCCAAATTCATCCTCTAGCAACCTCTTCTGCCTAGCCAGCTGAATCTGCAAGTCTCGATTTTGTTTGACGAGATCCTTGTTCCTTCGCGTCAGATCTGCGGTTTGGGCAACCAGAGCAGCCTTGTCTCCTTACAAAATTTGGAGATCATCCTTCAGTCTTGTGATCTACAAGTCCTTAGAAGCTAAGTCACATTTCAGCTTAGCACACTTCCTCCCAGTGTCGGCCTCAACCTGTTCAAGTTGCTCACTCAGCACTTGGATATGTGATACGAGCTCAGATTCGCGCACGACATGAGCAGCTGCACATTCACTTTGAGATTTTGGTGGAATGCGCTCTCGGAAGACGCTAGGACGTTAGCTCTCTCTTATAGACGGTCAATCTCTGAAGTTGTCGAAAAGTGAGAATTGAAAGTGAAAAAGAGTGTTACTTGAAGAGAATCATAAGCAGCATGAGAGGCGAGCAGCGGATCGCTGTAGCGGTTCATTGGGGCTCGTTCCATGGGTCTGGTCGAGTTATAGAAATAGTCAGCAAAATGCCTTGGTGATCTTAGGAGATATGTGTTGCCAGGAACAGTGATAGTAACCGACCACTCCCCCACTTCACCAGCAGCAGTGGCCCTCTTTAAAGCATCATAGGCGATCGTGTCTTCACCTGTGGGCAACAGGCCATAGGCTCATTGTGCTCCAAAGCAAAAAATAAGGAGCCCGAACTCTCAGTGTGCTTAGATTTGGCGAGCTCTATCTCCCGATCAAGAGGCAATTTCTTCCTCTTTCCTACCAGAGCTAACTCCGTAGGGGTGGCAACAACATCTTTCTTTCCTACAGACCCAGACTCCGTAGGGGTGACAACGGCCACTTCTTTCTCAGGGTTACCCATGTGCCCGATGTGATCTCTATAACCGGGGATAATGGGGTTTGAGGCAATGGCTCATAAAAAAACTCCATAACAGGAGCATCGTTATCCTCATCAACCAATCTAATTTATTCGGTCGCCTCCTACATTCTCTATTTCTTTGTTGGTCGGGGATGCTTCAACGGCTGTTCAGAGGTTGACTCTTCGGCAGCATCCTGCTCGGAGGCACGATATACAATCATCAGCCCTTCCTCTCCGGCCGCCTGCACAGCGTCGACAGCTAATTCTGCTCCGGCCACTACATCCTCAATTGACTTGAGTGCAGCGGCCGCCTTTTCCTTTTTTTCTTTTTCCTTAAGTGCTTGTTTTGCCAACAACTGCGCCTGGTATCATGGTAATTTATCTTCTTCTATTTTTGTAGAGGTCCTTTCTCGACTTTTTTTTCTTCGACCGCCTTTGCGCCATCCTAGTCACTGCTCGACCCTCATCTAGTGCTAGTAATGCCTGTAAACTCTGTTTTAGTTTACGAGGGGTGGTGGAAGAAAGGAAACAGATGAAAATGAGACTTACGATGATTTTTTGCTTTCAACTTGAGAACGACAGAGATGTCACCTCATTCGTGGACTCCTTTAAAACTATAATCAACTACTCTTCAATGTTGGGAACCAATTCAAGCTCAAGTTTGTTGGCTGAATGGGGAAAAACAGTTAGTGAAGTTTTAGTATGAGAAGAGAAGAAAGAAAATATGGAACGTTCACTTACGCGCTCGGTTCCATTTGTCCGGAAGCGGAGTGGTCCCCGGAGCAGTCAATTATGCTGTGGGGATGATAATGAAATGCTGATCCAAACCTTGGAAGTCGTCGTCATTCTTCGAGATTCCCTCGGGCCCCGCTTTTGTAAAGTCATTACCCCGGCTTTGTAAACCCGAGGAGAGTAAAGATGAAGAATGTGACAAAAGTTTAGATCCACTCCTGCCTTCGTGGCTATCCACCCCCATCATAATGACTAGTCTCTAGATCGAATGGGAGATCTATCCAAGACAAACATTGTATAAATGACAAAACTCGTCGATCAAAAGATCAACCGGTAATGTGAATCCAATAGTGAATGGATAGGTAAGAGCCATCGAGTGATCGTCCGAGTGACTAGCAAGTGTCATATTCTCCATGGGACAGATGACTTCGACTCCACAATCAATCCATTTACATTCTTCCCAGAGAGGCCGGATAGGGGACGGTGTGACGGCATAGTAAACAGTGTCAATTGAGATGTTTCTTTTCTTTGCCTTCTGAAATGGACTTTGAAGGCTAACTATGTTTCTTTTCTTTGCCTTCTGAAATGGACTTTTAAGGCTAACTTTTCAATCATCATCATAACTGAATTCCTTATGAAGAAGTTCAAAATACAGCTTATCCGGGTCAAACCCTTTAGTTTTCTCTTTTTCCCCTTCCTTTTAGTTTAAGAAGGATCAACAATGGCAGCCTTTTAGGTTGCTTTTGCAGTCTATTGCGGCGCCACGATGGCAAAGTCAGTAGGAGCAGCGCAAATGGAGACACCAATATCAGAAGTTGGTGGAATTGGGAATTTTTTAGATGCTATTTAAGAAAGAATATGAGCAAAAATGGTTTGCTTACAAGATTATTTTAACAACGCCAAATTGATGGAAGAACTTGCAGAGCTACTCTAAGAATTTGAAAGTTCACAAGAAGATGAAAAAGTTTGGAGTAAGCATTTAAAAGTCCTATTTATAGGGGAGAGGTAATTATTACCTCGTAACTGGAGGAAACTGTCGCCCGCACGATCACGTGCACGTGTCATGATGGGAAGTTGAAGTGACAAGCTAACATTTCAAAATGCGCGGCTGAGATAAGTCTACCTGTTTTTCCACCTAAAATTTCAGGCCACTTGCCAAGCTCACATGGACGCTCCCTTGGCAAGTGGGGGGGGGGGACTATTTTTACTGGCCGGATATCGGCTGGGCATTCTATGGCACCTGTTCAGTGATGTGGCAGGCGTAAAATGTAAATCAGAGACAAGTCAGCAAAGAGATTTCACAAAATGGTCGACATCGGAAGGGATCGTCCGTTTAGACCAGCACTCGGGAGTAAAGTCTCTGAACAGAAGAAAGTACGCTTTCGGAAGCGATAAAAATCATCCTAAAAAATCTCCGCTATATTCTCAAGGAAACCGTTAGTAATGGATAAAGGCCTCATCAGATTATGGAAAAACGTGTAAGAGGTGGAGTTTAGCTAGGGCTAAGTCTCTTTGTCTATAAATAGGCCCCTTTCCCCACTTTGTAAAGTTTACGTTTTATTATACTCAACACTCTGCATTCAAATATCCTCCATTCAGTATTTTGATACGCCATCGTAACATCCATTGTATCGCTGCATTTCTTAGCTTTGGGGAGACAGACACCACTTTTCTCTACCGGAGCTCGAGCACATTTGAATCAATAAGATTTTACTGCCTTATCTCATTATTATTGTTGTTTAGTTCCGTTCGCTAATTCCTACCGTTGTTTCATTTTATTATCGTTATAGTCAGTTTAAGCATAATTATTGTTCGGTCTATTATAATGTTAACAATTAAATAGCCAAGTTAGTTATTATTCCTGCGAATTGCATAGTTAACCAAGTTAAATCTTAACCTCTGAGTCTCGATATAAAGGATCATATGTGGCTCAACTAAATAAAAATTTAACTGTTATACCTGAATCGAGTTTTATGATATACAACAAGCCACCTCTCAGAAAGAAATATGGCGTGTTTACTCAAGCGAGTTTGTGTATATTTTTTCTCTCGTCTTTCTAGATGAGATAGTAGGTAAAAATTGCAGTACCATATTATTACAATTTGATGGGGGTAGGAAATGGGATAGTACCCACTGAATAATTATCGTTGAGGAATTACTATTTTTATTATTATTGTTGAGAGCTGGGTTTGAAGTATGACAAACGTAAAGGACTCAGAAGTTCCCACAAAGAATCTAGTCCTTGAAATGAAGGGCACGATTGATCGAAAAGAATTACGGGTTGCAAATCCCTGCGGAACTAGGAGTAGTGGCGCGTGAATGAATATGCATCCTAGTCAGACTAAAAGAGGCGGTGCCCAGGCTGTGTCTTCGAAGTGTGAAAAGGAGTTGGACTTCAATAAGGAAAAGAGTTACTAGGAATCCTGACTTTCCATAATTAAAAGGATTCCTTGTAGGACTCAACTAGGGTTTCAAGACCCGCATAAATACAAGTAGTGGAGACAGCCGTAAACTTAGTTATTCACAAACGGAGAGTTGAGAGCATACAAAGGTAATCTAGCATCTTTCTACGTGAGTAAACTGGAGAAGACAACTGAAGTGCATGCAGTGTATTGGGTCTAGATATTCTGTCTAGGTTCATTGAGTTGTAAGTTGTCTTAGTTTTAGCATTCATCATTTTTACCTATTGGCTTATCGCAGAAGCATATGTATTAGGTGAACTATCGTGTAATTACTTGAAAAGCTAGAGTTTAGGTTTGAGTGGTGATTAGGGTTTAGAGTGTAGCCCCTTGGTTACAGAATTTGTAATCAGAAACTTTGCTATTGTGTTAGTAGATTCAGTTCTAAAATCCCAGAGTGTGGGTCGTGGTTTTTCTCCCTTGAGCAAGGAGTTTTCCACGTAAAATCCTTGTGTTTTCTGTGTGTGAAGTGTGGTGAGTTGCAGTGGTTGAAACAGTATAATTGCTAAGGTAAGAACTAGGTTCTACGTTCAGAAGAACCAGGTTCTTGAAAGGAAAATCGGTAGACACTATTCAACCCCCCCTTCTAGTGATTTTAGGAGGTGCATAGATTAGAACAAGTGGTATCAGAGCAGGTCTTCTCGCAAGAGGTTAACACCTTGAGAAGGATCAGAATCATGAGTGCACCACCTACCATTACTGAAGGACAGTCAGTTCAGAGGCCCCCACAGTTTAATGGGCAATACTATGCGTGGTGGAAAAACAGAATGGAGAATTACATATGTGCTGAAGACTATCAACTCTGGCTGATAGTTTCTGAAGGAAACCTAATCCCCACTAAAATAGTTGGTGAAGGAGCCTCTGCTAAGCAAGAACCTAAACTGAAAGAGGAGTTCAACGAGACGGATTATAAGATGATTGAAAAGAATCACAAATCCAAACGTCTGGTCATATGTGGTCTTGGTCCTGAGGAGTTCAACAGAGTATCATCTTATAAGACGGCTAAGGAAATATGGGATGCTTTGCAGGTTGCGCATGAAGGAACCACAGAAGTGAATGACTCAAAAAGGAGAATGCTGAAGAGACAATTTGAACTATTCACCATGGGTGAGAAAGAATCAATTCAGGATATGATGACCAGGTTAACCATTGTTACTAATGAGATGAGATCTTTGGATATGGAATTGCCTGAAATAGAGATGGTTGATAAAATCCTGGATGTGCTCCCTGAAGCATGGGAACCAAAGATGACCGCCATCATTGAATCCAAACCTCTGAGATCCATCAAACTTGAAGAACTGGTTGGAAGCTTGAAAACTCATGAGATGATGAAGGACTCAAAAGCTAAACCAACTGTAAAGAAGGACAAGACCCTTGCGCTTGAAGCAACTGAAGAAACCGATGAATATGCTGATCTTCAATCAGTTGAAGCAGCAATGGTAAGCGCCCTAAGACAGAAGCTTAATCTGGGAAGGTTCAAGGGATTCAAAAGAAGTGGCAAGGAGAATTCTGGCAGGAAGAACATAGTTGACAGCCCTGATTATTCAGGATGCTTTAAGTGCTTCAAAAAGGATCATGCTGTCGTGGATGTGGGAAATAGAATGGATGAAAAATAGAGCATCCAAGGAAAAGGAGAAGGAGACGCTAAAGGAAAATGACAAAGATAAGAAGAAGTCAAGACGACCTCCAAACTTCAGAGCAGAAAGGAGAAAGAAGAAGGAAGCCTTCTATGCTACATGGGGACCAACTGATAGTGAATCCGATCATGAAAAGGATTCTGAAGATGATCCACCACTGACACTAATGGGTATGTCAGACATCAGTTCTGATGAAGAAGACCCTCGAGAGTTTAGAGGAGGAAGAGATCCATCAAGGCCACCTGTGTTCAACGGGACTCATTACAAGAACTGGAAGAAACAGATGAAGACTTTCTTGCAAGTAGCAGACTATAGTCTGTGGCTGATTGTGAAGAGAGGACCTCATGTTCCTGTAAAGAGAGCTGCAAATGGAGTCTTAGTGCCAAAGAAGGTAGAAGAACTAGATCCTCAAGATCTAGATTTGTTACAGGCAAACTCCAAAGTTGAATGGTATATGAAGAGAGGATTCACCTACGATGTGCTTGCTACGATACTTGAATGAAAGTCTGCCAAGGAAATCTGGGAAAGACTGAAGGAGGTGTACACAGATGACAATCAAAAGAAGGACTCTGCTCTCATGGCAACTGATGGAACTGAAGATGCTCATTCAGCAGAGGTATGTTTATCTGAACTTAAGGAAACTTTACATACATACTCTTCTGAAAACTTGATCTTAATCACTACCACCTTAATTGAGGGTTATGAAAAGGAGAAGCTTGAAAAGGATAAATTAACTGAAGAACTAAGTAGTCTTAGAACCAAGCACAAGAGTCTCTTAGAACAGAACATTGAACTTGAAGAAGTCAATGCTATCTTGAAAGGGCAAACTCTGGTGTCAAACTCTAAGATCACTGAACTAGAATTGGAATGCAATCAATTATGAGAAAGTGCAAATAGTAAGCAAGTAATAAGTGAAGTTCAAACCTTTCTGGAAAATGAACTTAAAAGAGCCAATGAAATTCTGTATCAGGAAACTGAGAAGAACAAGATTTTAAGTCAAAAGTTTGAAAAATCAAAATTTGAGCTTACTAGATTGACTAAATGGAATAAATCATCAGAGGCAATGAACTGGGTTCTTGAAAATCAAAACAAAGGAAAATAAGGATTAGGATTTAAGAAACCACTGCCTCCATATAACCCAAAGAGCAAGTATGTGGCGTTACCTTGCAACATGTTATGTACCTTTTGTGGTAAAACTGGACATGTCAAACAAAGTGCATAAATGTCAGCAAGGCAAAGGCTAAGAACAAAAAAAGTGTTATACCTAAATGGGCTAGACATGATTTGATTTATCCATTCTCTAGTAAGAAGGGACCCAAGCTTGTCTGGGTTCCTAAGGCTAACCTCTAATTTGTTTTGCAGGCTGGAGTGAGGGAAAACAACCCAAGCTGGATTCTTGATAGTGGTTGTTCAAGGCACATGACAGGAGATAGAAGAAACTTTCTCTCACTCGCAGCATTTCAAGGAGGCAGTGTGGCCTTCGGAGGAGGAAAAATTGGTCAAATAGTAGGATTTGGAAAGATTGGGAGAACTCTGGATCATGCAATTGAGAATGTTTATTGTGTTGATGGTCTCAGACACAATCTGCTGAGCATCTCCCAACTATGTGACAGAGGTAACGAAGTGAGTTTCTCATCTGTAGGATGCATTGTGAAGAACCTACAGAGTGGAGAAATTGTTATGAAAGGAAAGAGGGTGAACAATGTATACAAAGCATCGCTAAAGTCACTACCTGAAAATAACCTGACATGCTTGAATGTATAAGAAAGTGACTCTCAGTTGTGGCATAAAAGACTGGGTCATGCAAGTCTCTCACAACTGAATAAGCTTGTATCGAAGGAGCTGGTTCGTGGATTGCCAAGCAAGAGATTTGAAAACATAAAAATGTGTGATGCGTGTGTAAAGGGAAAGCATATGAGATCATCCTTTAAATCCAAGAAGGTGGTAAGTACATCAAAGCCACTGGAACTGTTGCATATGGATCTGTGTGGACCTATGAGAGTCAGGAGTAGATGAGGAAAGAGATTCGTGTTCGTGATTGTTGATGACTACTCTAGGTACACGTGGACCCTGTTCTTGGTAACTAAAAATGAAGCTTTTGACAGCTTTAAAGACTGGGCTGGGGTAGTTCAGAAAAGGTTAAGCCTTGAACTCATTAGCATCAGATCTGATCATGGAACTGAGTTTGAGAACTCAAAATTTTTTGAGTATTGTGCAAAGAACAACATAGATCATAACTTCTCCGCCCCAAGAAGTCCCCGACAAAATGGGGTGGTTGAGAGGAAGAACAGGTCTCTGGAGGATATGGCCAGGACTATGCTGTTTTCAAGTGGGCTTGCAAGAAACTTTTGGGCTGAAGCTATAAATACTGCATGCTACTTGCTGAACAGATGTTCCATCAGAGCAATTCTTGACAAGACCCCATATGAGCTACTTAGAGGTAGAAAACCAAATATTGCTCACCTAAGACCCTTTGGTTGTAAATGTTTTGTTCACAACAATGGCAAGGAACCCTTTGGAAAGTTCGATGCTAGGAGTGATGCGGCAATATTTCTTGGTTATTCTACTCAAAGCAAAGCATACAAGGTGTTTATCAAAAGAACACAAACAGTAGAAGAAAGTATGCATGTTGTATTTGATGAATCAGATAAGGCACTGGAGGAGAGTGAGACAGAAGATCAAGTGATTGGCCTAAGTAGGGAAGAAGGTGTAAATGAACTGGAAGACTTAGAAGACAAGGAGACATCAGGTGAAAATCCAAGCACACTAGAACAAGGAGTCAACTTGACAGGGGGAACCTCTGATGAAGCTGATGATCTAGTAAGTCAGGAAGAACTCCACCAGGATAATGCCACAGGTTCTTCCAGTCATATTCAACTCAGGCCATGGAAACATCAAAGATCTCATCCTTTGGAGAATGTCCTATCGGAATTGGATACAGGAATCATGACCAGGTCAGCCTTGAAGAACTTCTGTGCTTTCTTTGCGTTCCTCTCATCTCTGGAACCAAAGAACATAAAAGAAGCTCTAGAAGACCCAGACTGGATTCTAGCCATGCAGGAGGAACTACATCAATTTGAAAGAAGCAAAGTGTGGCACCTAGTTCCTAAGCCAAAGGACAGATCAATAATTGGAACAAAATGGGTATTCAGGAACAAACTGGATGAGCATGGTCTAGTGACGAGAAACAAAGCGAGATTAGTAGTCCACGGTTATAGTCAGGAAGAAGGAATAGACTATGATGAAACCTTTGCACCAGTTGCAAGGATGGAGGCCATCAGGATGCTAATTGCCTTTGCTACATATATGGAGTTTACACTATACCAGATGGATGTAAAGAGTGCTTTCTTAAACGGCTACCTGAATGAAGAAGTCTATGTGATACAGCCAGCAGGGTTTGTGAACAATGAATTCCCTGATCATGTTTACAAACTGGACAAGGCTCTCTATGGATTGAAGCAAGCCCTTAGAGCCTGGTATGAAACACTCTCAGGATTTCTACTGAAGAATGGTTTCTCAAGAGGAAAGATTGACAACTCATTATTCCTCAAAAAGAAAGGAAAAGATCTATTGGTGGTTCAAGTGTATGTCGATGATATCATCTTTGGAGCCACTGATGAAGGGCTATGCAAAGGATTTGCTGATCTGATGGGAAGTGAATTTGAAATGAGCATGATGGGCGAATTAAATTTCTTCCTTGGGTTGCAGATAAAGCAAATGCCTGAAGGAACTATGATTCACCAGCAAAAATATGTCAAGGAACTACTGAAGAAATTTGACATGGAAGGAGCAAAAGAAATGACTACTCCCATTGCACCTGGGACGAAGCTGGATTTGGATGAACTAGGTCCTTCGACAAACGAGACAAAATATAGAGGAGTCATAGGTTCACTTCTTTATCTCACAGCCATTCGACCTGACATCGTATACAGTATAGGACTGTGTGTTAGATTTTAGTCAAAGCCCAAGGAGTCACATTTAACAGCTGTGAAGAGGATCCTGAGATACTTGAAAGGAACTCAGGACCTTTGGCTTTGGTACCCAAGAGGAGGTACTTTTGAACTAATTAGTTTTGCTGATGCAGATTATGCAGGTCATTTGGTGGATAGGATAAGCACTTCAGGAATGACACACTTTCTAGGTCCTTGTTTGGTCTCTTGGGCTACAAAGAAGCTAAACTCAGTTGCTTTATCTACTGCTGAAGTTGAGTATGTGGCAGCAGCATCATGCTGTTCACAATTGCTGTGGATCTAACAACAACTGGAGGACTTTGGTATCAAGTGTGGAGCAGTGCCAATTTTCTGTGATAACACTAGTGCAGTGAATATAGCCAAGAACCCAGTCCAACATAAAAGAACCAAACACATTGATATTAGACACCATTTCCTGAGAGATAATGTGGAAAAGGGTCTGATTACTATGAATTCGTGCAGGACTGAAGATCAAATTGCTGACATATTTACCAAAGTATTGAACAAGGTACAATTTGAGAGGAACAGATTGGAATTAGGGATGACCAAAATACACGGATGACCCATCAGGTAATCCCTTTATGATTGGTTAGTTAAGTATTCAATTGTTCATGTTTGAATTCCGTCATTAATGTCCAGTCTAACCCTGTACTTGAATAAGCAAACTTGTTCAGTCTTTGAGCGCCAGGTGAGAATAATGTGATCCCATGAAGAACCTACTATGTACTAAGAAGGAACCGACTAAAGCATGAGGAATCATGTCCAGGTACATTCACACTACCCTGCATGATAGAAGTCATAACTGAAATTAAATTGTCAATTATACCTGTGTCAAGGGAGATCCTCCATGTTCTTATAACTGTCCTAAATTATAGGAACACATTCCTTTTTCGGATAGAATTCTATTTGACTTGTTTCGACCCCACTACTTAAAAAGGGTATATTAAATGAGTCCATAACCGTCAAATCTTTAACTCTTCCCGGTTTTCAAAAATTTCAAAAAGCTGCTTCTCTACTTTACATCATTATTTCTTTGTCTTCCCTAGAAGTTGTCTAATCACCAAAACCCTTCCCCTTTTTGTCGATACACTCAGAATCCCTCTCAAACCAACCACTTCTTCCCTTCCACACCAAAGTTCTCTCCCAAAACCTAAAACAGAAAATTTCCTTGAAATCTCAGTGACAATCCATTAAAGTCTTCACCATGCCTGCAAAACCACCCCCATCTACTCTCGCACAAAGAATCGCTAGGGCCCGCACAAAATTTCTTCAAAAAGGCGACAAGAAATTGGTTAAGAAGATGAGGTCAAGAGCAGTACCTGCTACGCCCATTGCACAAAGTTCATCACAATCACCGTCTGAGGTAATCCCTTATCCTATTTCATCTACTCCTGTTGGTTTAGTAGATATAAAAAGCCCTGGTACTACAGACACTAAAACCCTAGTAACAGGACTAGACAAAATTATAGGAGTTGAGCATGATGACAGAATAGATAGGGGGAACCCATGTGAAACAGAGCAAGATAGTGGACATGATGAACTTAGGGAAGATTTACAGGTGCCTTTGGTTGGAAAGACTGGTGTAGAGTTGAATATAGCAGAAAGAGTAAAAGAACAACTTAGGGAACATGATCTTGTTGAATCCCTTAGAGAAAGTGAAATAGAACCCTGTAAAAATGTCGGGAGTACTGAGAAGAATGAGGGAGAATATGTGCCAAAAGGTCCAGTAGTTGGAGGACTTGGTCTTGCTGAAGCCTCAAAGGATTTGTGTCAAGAGCCTGTTGGTTGTCCAAATTTTACTGAGGCTGATGATGCAGACTTAAACTGGACAGATTCTAAAGAAGAAGAGAATGAGGAGATTGTTTTAGAAAAAGTTGAAAAGGAAGAGGATACTAAGAAAGCAGAAGAATAAAAAAGAAAGAGAAAGTTTGGTGAAGAGGATGAGAGACTGGCAGGTTAGGAAGAAGAAGAGGAGGTTGTGTTTGTCAAAGAAAACAAAGTAGAGCCTGAAAAAAGGAGGAGACTGGTGAAAGGGGGAAAGCCAGTATTGAAAACAAAACTGGTTGATGAAGCTAGTAAGATAGTGATAACAAGACTGTTGATGAGCCTGTTGCCAGAAGGGTTGGCACTAGGTCTGCATTAAAGCAACATCTGGAGAAGGTTGGTAAATTGGAAAGAACAGTGGAAAATGTTAAAGACAGAGAGGCAAAGAAAAGGGAAGAAGAAGAAAGGAAAGTTGAGGAAGTATAGGAAGAGAGTGATGAGGAGGGAAGTTATGCAGAGCCAAGTGATTCTGATACAGATAGTGAAGCTGAGAACAGAAAAAGAACGAGAGGTAGTGAAGAAGAAGCTGACAGGGTGGCCTTCTCCTCAACGCATCAGGTGTTGCCTGGCAGCATCTTGCATGATGAGAAAGAATTTCGCATGAAGCCACTGCTGAGAATGATTGCTAATCAGGGATGGCTGGGTTTGTTTGCCAACAAAGAGAGAAAGTTGTTTGTTGATGAGATCAGAGAATTCTACACCAACTGCAGAGTTAATGCCAGGAGAGTGTTCACTACAGTGAGGGGGAATTGAGATAGAGTTTGGGAGACCTGAGCTTGAAGTGATTCTTGACATACCTGCTGAAGGTTATTGCAGGTATATAAAATTGAAATGGCCAAAGAGGACTTATGGAGTGACTCCTCTGGATGTAGTCAAGAAGTTCTCAGGAAAAACCCAGACAAAGGAATGGGAGGAAGGTTGATAAGAAGGAGATGGAACCTGCACACCAGTTGCTGTTTGAGTTTGTGCATAAGTTCCTTCTGCCTAGAGGTGAGAGGAACTGTGAAGCTAGTGCTTTGGACCTGACATACATGGACTTGCTGGACAGGGGGTAAAAATCAATTTGCCTGGGCTGATAATCAGATATATAAAGAGGATGCTGACACAGATCAAAAACCACATTCCCTTGTGCATTCCTACATCCTCCAGCAGGTACTTGAACATTTTGGGGTTCCCCTGGAAGCTG
Organism: Petunia x hybrida; assembly: GCA_037355625.1. Classification (NCBI taxonomy): domain Eukaryota; kingdom Viridiplantae; phylum Streptophyta; class Magnoliopsida; order Solanales; family Solanaceae; genus Petunia; species Petunia x hybrida. The sequence goes on along the minus strand of JBBBVM010000027.1, from coordinate 1,668,442 downwards.
GGAAGAAGCCGACCATTCATCAAATGTTTGGGGACAATGTGCTTAAAAATTGTGACTTCTTCAAGGAGAGCAGAGATTCTAAGAAACCAATGCAGGCCAAGCAAGAACTAGCTGAGGAAAGTGATGACTATGGACCTGAAGAGGCCATTGATGCTGTGAAGGAGCTGGAGACTAATGTCCTTGAGGTGAATACAGAAAATGCAGAGCTCCACAGACAGCTGAAGTTGAAGGATCAAGAAATTGATCGTTTGAAGATAGACTGCCACACGTATGAGGCCGAGCTAGTGATGGAAAGGGCCAAGAATACGAAGCAACTTGAGGCACTTGTCAAACACTTCAACATTCAGCTTTGAGTCCTCCTGTCCTATCCTCTTATTCCTCTTTCTGCTTGTTGTCTATTCCTTCCAATTCTCCCCTGTGCATGTGATAGTTGTTTAAAACAATTTATGTTTCAGTTGTGTACTTATTGATGGGGTTGTGTTGATATCATACCCTGGATAATGGTTTTAATTTTCTTATGTTTGTGACTGTTTCCTTTTAAGTAATTGGTTCTTGATTGGGCCCTTATTTCTGCTTGTGTGTGCTCTTATTACTGACTTGTTGCCTTGTGCTTTAGACTGGATAGTATTGACAGGTTCATGCAGGTATTTGAATCTTTTTGATGATGCCAAAAGGGGGAAGAAGGAAATGTTGGGGTTTTTGTGACCTCATTCATCTGTTTCGTTTTTTCTTGAACTTGTTACTTTTGTTTCTGCGCTATTGGTTTGTGTCTATTCAGGTTCTTGGGCAACATTTGTTTGTCATCATAAAAAAAGGGGAATTTGTTGAGAGCTAGTTTTGAAGTATGACAAAGTTAAAGGACTCAGAGGTTCCCACAAAGAACCTAGTCCTTGAAATGAAGGGCACGATTGATCGAAAAGAATTACCGGTTGCAAATCCCTGCGGAACTAGGAGTAGTGACGCGTGAATGAATATGCATCCTAGTCAGACTAAAAGAGGCGGTGCCCAGGCTGTGTCTTCGAAGTGTGAAAAGGAGTTACACTTCAACAAGGAAAAGAGTTACTAGGAATCCTGACTTGCCATAATTAAAAGGATTCCTTGTAGGACTCAACTAGGGTTTCAAGACCCGTATAAATACAAGTAGTGTAGACAGCCGTAAACTTAGTTATTCACAAACGGAGAGTTGAGAGCATACAAAGGCAATCTAGCATCTTTCTACGTGAGTAAACTGGAGAAGACAACTGAACTGCATGCAGTGTATTGGGTCTAGATATTCTGTATAGGTTCATTGAGTTGTAAGTTGTCTTAGTTTGAGCATTCATAGTTTTTACCTATTGGCTTATCGCAGAAGCATATGTATTAGGTGAACTCTCGTGTAATTACTTGAAAAGCTAGAGTTTAGCTTTGAGTGGTGATTAGGGTCTAGAATGTAGCCCCTTGGTTACAGAGTTTGTAATCAGAAACTTTGCTCTTGTGTTAGTGGATTCAGTTCTAAGATCCCAGAGTGTGGGTCGTGGTTTTTCTCCCTTGAGCAAGGAGTTTTCCACGTAAAATCCTTGTATTTTCTGTGTGTGAAGTGTGGTGAGTTGCAGTGGTTGAAACAGTATAATTGCTAAGGTAAGAACTAGGTTCTACGTTAAGAAGAACCAGGTTCTTGAAACGAAAATCAGTAGACACTATTCAACCCCCTTCTAGTATTTTTAGGAGGTGCATAGATTATAACAATTATTATCGTGATCATTATTATGTCGTCATTATTATTATTATTAACATTAATAATATTATTATTTTTATTGAAAAGTACTGGTTGTGGAGCTCTTTCTTTCTCCATACTAACATGAGAAATAGATATGGCGCATCAAAGAAATAAAATTAACTAGAAAAGAAAGATGTCCACGCTACGTACCATGAAACATGTGAGAATTGGAAGATATAGCTCAGTGCATGGAATTATTAGGAGTAATTTATAGTGATACAAAATCAACTCTCACCAAACTATTCTCTTCCATATTTTTATTTTTACGTTGGAAGAGGAACAACAAAAAGGTACTAGTATATATAACTTTCTTCTTTGCATACATGGAGAATATACAAGAAAATAGGGGTGGAAACCGTGAAATGTGCAGTATTTATGCTGTTCTTTCTTTGAATATTCTGTTAAGGCTTCAACTTTCAAATGACTCATCCTCTCTATAATGCGTCCCTTACTTGTTTAATTACAAAAGTTATCTTTGCTCGACTAAGAATTACTAATTTACAGCTTAAGTCTCTTTCTTCATATCTATTTACGTGAATCAATCTGTCTATTGAAAAATAGCTTAATTGATTCTTAGCTTTAGATGAAACACCAATATCCAGTACTCAACTTTAGAAATTACATATTTTAAAATGATATAAGAAATAAAAGAAGATATACAAAAAAATTACTGTATCAATAAAATAATAATTGATAATAATAACATATTTGTATTGGGTAAAAATCGACCCACGGCGATTTGCCCCGGTCACGTAAATCTTAGACGACCGAACACGTCACAACTAAACAACTGCCGAAGCGATTGAGCAAGTCGCCGAGGCCTTGAAACCGAGGATGCGTCACCGAAGGCGAGCCGCGAGCTGAGCTTCGGTAACCTTCACCTCGGTCAAGCAACAGGGCCAAGCCACCGAGGTCGTCAGCTCTCACCTCGGTGGATCCCCTCGGTTCAAGCGGCTTTGCAGCCCACTACTTCACCCCAGTAACTCAGCCACTACACACCAAGATCGTGGGACAACATGGTAGCAGATAGTGGAGATCGTGGGCAAAGCTTATACCTATAAATAGTATTTCATTTTATGTAATAGGTATTCAGAAATATATACCGAAACTCTGCCCAAATTTGTACTCAACATCCATATATTGAAATCAAGTTACTTTTACGCATTTACGTCTACTTTTGCACGTTTATTCAAGCTTTGATACAAAGATCTGTTTATATTCGAATCCAAATTCGATTTGTGTACCTAAACTGATTTAGGCCAATACAAATTGGCGCCGTCTTTGGGGATATAAGCAATAACACTTTGTTCCAAAGTTCAAAATTTGTTCTTTATCGAAAATTTGTGATTCAACGTTATGGCTGATAACAACGGCGGTAACAACGATCGGGTTGACGTTCCGACGAACCAACAACCCCTCACCCCAATGACAACTGAAGAATTTCAAATGTATGTTGTCACCACACTAAGGGCTCTCCAAAGCAAGCAGGATGAGCAAGCTAGTATCAACGCTGAGTTTCGCGCTTCGTTGCAAGTGAGAAATAGCGTTGCCCCAAACAGCGCCCAGCCTTCGGCTCTTGGTGGAGGCACCCCGCCTTTCGTTCCTCCGGGCGCGACAACAGGGGGACCTCACAATGGAGCCACGTCTGGGGGCTCGGGGAATAACCCAACTGCATCGCCACACTTCGGGACGTTTCCCACCGTGGCTGAGACAACGTCCTCGGTTGACGTTGAAAGAATGAGTAGAGAAATCGAGGCGCGCATCGAGGCGCGCGTGGAGAAGCGCCTCGAAGGCCTACCGGACATAAGCAAGGAGGAAGATGATCTTGACATCGAGCAATATAGGTAGTAGCCCTATAAGCCAGAAGCAGCTCCAGCTCCAACTCCTGTGGGCTTCAAACTCACATTCCTTAAAAAGTATGATGGGACAACTGATCCCAAGGAGCACATAAGGGAATACATGTCCATGGTAAAGAGCAACGACTTGACATCCACACAGCTCGAGTCGATGTTCTTAAAGAAGTTTGGTAGTTCATTAGAAAAAGGTGCCCTTCGGTGGTATTTGTGCTTGCCAGCGGGGCCAATCTCTTCGTTTAAAGAACTATCCAGTGCCTTTGTCAAGGCTCACACCGGCGCGCAAAAGATCCTCCAGAGGAAGGAGGATATATGTGGAGTAAAGCAGCGGTCCGGTGAGCCACTTAAAGAGTTCCTCGAGCGGTTCCATGCTGAACGCATGGAGTTGCCTCGAATGGATGATACCTTGGCCATCATGGCATTCGAAAAAGGTATCAATAGTCGCAATTCAGGTGCTGCAGCTGAATTGCGCAAAGAGTTGCAACAATATCAGGTCCTGACGTGGGAGGATCTACATAGACGAGCTTACTCCAAAATCAGATTGGAGGAGGCAGAGTTCAAGAACCGAGGTTACCAAAACCGAGGTGATACTTCAAATCGCACCGAGGCGCCACGAAATAATTCGAAGGGGACGTATGAACCTTACACCTCAACGAGGCAACATGTTAGCCAGAGGTTGGGGAACAACCCCGGTAACTCATACCCAGCCTCTCATATAAGCCAAAGGCTCGGAAGGAAGGTTCAAACCAATGTGAACCAAAGAAATCCTTCGAGCTCCGCTTCGGTCCCAAGAAAGGATCTTCCTCGGATCCAAGATTATAATTTCAACATATCGACCTCGGAGCTGGTCGACGTTGTCAAGGGGACAGCCGGGGTAAGGGTTCCCAAAGATATGAGGACCCCGGCGGACAAAAGGGATCAGAATCTGCATTGTGAATTTCATGCAGATTATGGCCACTGAACCGAGGACTGCAAGGCTTTACGCCTCGAGGTGGCCCACCTACTGAAGAAGGGAGTCTTGGCAGATTTCCTCACTGATAAGGGAAAAGAAAACTTTTCCAAGAACCGAGGTGACGGACAACCACCTTGGGCTCCACCCCCTGAAAGAGTAGTGAATGTTATCACTGGGGGATCTGAAGTGAATGGCGTGAACTTTGCCGCTGCCAAAAAGTTCGCTAAGCTTTCCATCACTATGGAGAAAAGGACTCGGGTTGGAGGCTCAGGCAAAGATATTGTTTTCGATGACGATGATTGCGATGGGATGATGTTCCCCCATCACGACGCGCTAGTCATCATGTTGAGGATCAATGACTCCGATATCAAAAGAGTCTTGATCGACCCCGGGAGCTCAGTTAACATAATTAGCTACGGGGCCGTTAAGAAGATGTGGTTGAAGGGTGAAATTGTTCCCAAGTCAACAGTGTTAGCTGGCTTCAACAACTCCACGGAGAAGACTTTGGGTGAGATCACACTCAAAACATTCGCCGAAGGGGTTACCAAGGAAACACTGTTCCAAGTAATGCCCGAGGATCTAGCTTACAATGTGATCCTCGGAAGGCCATGGATCCACTCCATGGAGGCTGTTCCTTCCACTCTACATCAAGTGATCAAATTCTCTACACCTTGGGGGGTTAGATCGATCAAAGGAGAGCAGCGAGTATCAAGAGAATGCTATTCAGTTGCACTAAAAAGTGGAGTCGCCCCGGTTGGGCCAAAACAATAGCAACTACAGGATTCGGGGACAAGCGGGGAGGACGCCCGAGGAGGAGTCGAAAAACTTCCAGCCTGTGTTCAAGAGCCTCGGAAGCAAAAGGCCGAGATCGAAAGATTTCCCCGATAGGAAGGTATTTGTTGGCTCGGAGTTGGACCCGGAGTCGAAAAAAGCAATAATAGAAGTTTTGAAGTCCAACCACGATTGTTTTGCTTGGTCGCACTCAGACATGACGGGTATCGATCCGGAGATCATGACCCACAAATTGACTGTAGACCCAAAGTTTACCCCGGTGAAACAGAAGAAAAGACCTCACGCCGGGGTCAAAAAGAAAGCAATCGAAGATGAAACCGCTAAATTGCAAAAGAATGGCTTCATCAGAGAAGTGAAGTATCCCGAATGGTTGGCCAATGTTGTGGTGGTGCCAAAGAAGAATGGCAAGTGGAGAATGTGCGTAGATTACACTGACTTGAACAAAGCTTGCCCCAAAGATTCATACCACTGCCACAAATTGACAGGTTAATAGACTCCACGGCTGGACATAAACTATTAACTTTTCTAGATGCATACTCGGGGTACAACCAAATTCTCATGGACCCGAAGGACGAAGAGAAAACCTCGTTCATCATAGATCGAGGTACCTTCTGTTACAAAGTAATGCCCTTCGGTCTAAAGAACGCCGGGGCGACATACCAAAGGCTGGTGTGTCGCATGTTTAAAGAGTACACCGGGAAGTCTATGGAGGTCTACATAGACGACATGCTCATCAAATCGATCCAAATCGAGGATCATTTGAATCATCTGAGGGAAGCTTTTGCTGTATTGAGACAATATGGTATGAAATTGAACCCTGAGAAGTGCGCCTTCGGCGTAGGATCAGGCAAATTCTTGGGTTTTATTGTCTCCGAACGAGGGATCGAAGCAAACCCAGATAAAATCAGAGCCATTGAAGAAATTCCCGAGGAGTTAACCGGGGTAAAGGAAGTTCAACGCCTAACTGGCCGAGTCGCTGCCTTGATTCGCTTTATCTCGAGGTCCTCAGAGCGATGCCACAACTTTTTCTCCGTTCTGAGAAAGAACAATCACTTCGAGTGGACACCGGAGTGTAAACAGGCGTTGAAAGATTTGAAGCAATACTTGGCTAACGCACCGTTGCTTGCCAAGCCGAAGGAAGGAGAGACATTGCTGGTATATTTAGCAGTGTCCGAGGTATCAGTCAGTGCGGTGCTATTTCGAGAGGAAGATGGCAAACAACAGCCCATCTATTATGTAAGCAAGACACTCCTCGATGCTGAAACCAGGTACCCACACTTGGAAAAATTAGCTCTTGCCTTACTAATTACTGCTCGAAAACTGCGCCCCTACTTTCAATGCCACCCAATAGCAGTAGTTTCAACTTTCCCCTTGAGAAATATATTGCATAAGCCAGAGTTGTCGGGGAGATTATCCAAATGGGCGGTTGAGCTAAGTGAATATGAAATCACTTATCAACCTCGAACTGCCATTAATTCCCAAGTCTTGGCGGACTTCGTGGCTGATTTTAGCATTGGAATTCTGCCCGAGGCAGAAAAGGAGAACTCCATGGCGAAAGGATCCTCTTCGGGACAGTGGGTACTGCACACCGATGGGGCAACAAATTCAAAAGGTTCGGGGTTAGGCATTGTATTGAGGGCACCCACCGGGGAGAAGATCAGGCATTCGGTTCGGTTCAAAAAAGTAACCAACAACGAAGCGGAGTATGAAGCGGCTCTAGCAGGCCTAGAGTTGGCCAAAGAAATGGGGGTTGAAAGAATCGAACTAAGGTGCGATTCACAATTGGTGGTCAACCAAATCCTCGGTGATTATACGGCTCGAGAGCCCAGAATGCAGCTATACTTGGATCGAGCACAAAGGATCTTAACACAATTTCAAGAATGGCAGATTAAGCAAGTACCTCGGGAGGAGAACACCGAGGCTGATGCCTTGGCGAATCTTGGTTCAGCAATCGATGAAGCCCACTCGGGGACTGACTCAGTGGTTCGATTGCTGACAGCACAAATGAGAGAGATGAAATTACAAGTTAATTCCGTGGATAATCGTTGGGATTGGCGAAGCAAATTCATCTCCTACTTCGACTCGGGGACTGTCCCCCAAAATAGAAAAGAAGCAAGGAAGTTGAGAACTCAAGCCGCCTCGTATCACTTGATCGAGGGCAATTTATACAAAAGACTGTATTGCGGCCCGATGGCCCTGACGAGGCAAGGTATGTGATGGCTGAAGTGCACGAAGGCGAATGTGGCAACCACTCGGGGAGAAAATCCCTAGTGCGTAGATTGCTAAGAGCTGGGTATTATTGGCCCACAATAAGTGCTGATATGAAAGCCTTCGTGCAAAAATGTGACAAATGCCAACGCCACGGACCAATGATTCACCAACAGGCCGAGCCTCTTCATTCGGTAGTATCACCGTGGCCCTTTATGAAATGGGGAATAGATGTCGTGGGACCGTTGCCCAAAGGAAAAGGTGGTGTTCGTTTCATCTTAGTGTTGACCGATTACTTTACAAAATGGGTGGAAGCGGCAGCTCTCACCGAAGTGAAGCAAAAACAAGTAATCGATTTCATCAAAAAGAACATCATCTACAGGTTCGGCGTACCAAGAGAGATCGCTTGTGACAACGGCAAACAATTCATGGGGCAGCTATCCCTGACTTTTTCAAACAGTGAGGAATCAAAAGAATAGCCTCGACTCCATATCATTCAAGTGCTAATGGCCAAGCCGAATCTTCAAATAGGATTATAATTGAAAATTTGAAGAAACGACTCGATGAGAAGAAAGGTCCTTGGCCCGAGGAGCTGCCCGGGGTGCTGTGGGCCATGCGAACAACTGAGAAGAACAGCACCGGTGAGACTCCCTTTTCACTAGCCTATGGCATGGATTCTCTCATCCCAGTAGAAGTGGGCGAACCAAGCCTTCGGTACGCGCATACAACAGAAGACGCCAATCAAGAGGCGATGCGCATTGAGCTAGATTTGCTTGAAGAAAAGAGAGAATTAGCTTTGGTTCGGCTTGTTGCCCAAAAAAGGCAGATCGAGGCTTACCTCAACAGGAAAGCTAAATTTAGAGATTTCAAGGTGGGAGATTATGTGTTGAAAACTGTTAACCAATCAACAAAGGAGGACAACGGGGGGAAGCTTATCGCAAATTGGGAAGGACCCTACAGGGTCAAAGCAATCGTTGGAAAAGGCTCTTATCAAATCGAGTCTCTTCAAGGCGAACCCGAACCTCTGAATTGGAATGTCTCCCATCTGAAGCGATGTTACTTTTAGCCGAGGTAAATATCTTTCAATTCTTTTTAAATTAAACAGCCCCGAGCCGAACAACGCTCCCATGGCATTGATAGACAATGTACTAACTTACTCCTCGTTCCATCTTTTTGCTTGACCTTTTCAGGAAGCGAACCGAACCGACTCCAGTGCTCGGATCTTCATCAAGATTCACAACCGAACACTGGGGGGGAGTGAGAGGGGTTGATAGCGAGGTCGACATCGAGCCTCCCAACCGAAGCTTATCTATCCGATAATCGGGGACTGATGCCCGAGGATTGGATTTAGTGCATTGTAATTAGCCCGATAGCGGCGTGTTTTTGTTTTTACTTTTTCTACCCAAGGTCCGCCCCGACTTGGTTCTTTGTACATAGCCTTTGGCTCGCCGATATCAATAAAACGACTTCATTTGCACTCATTTTATCTGTGTGAATCTTACATTTTTAAGCCGCGCAATGAATCGACTCGAGGGCGAGACGTCGTCCTAAGTTTGCATCGGTCAAATTCTGCTTAAAGTCTTGCAAACAAACATTAAAATGCAAATCAAAGTGTTCGGTATATGTAAAAAACCATCGCACGAAGTAAAGATGCAAAAAATTTCATTAAAGGCCCGAAGGCTGAACATTTACATTCAAAAATGACCCGAAGGTCGAAAAGTCCAAACTTAAAAGCCCGAAGGCTTACAAAGAAGTGCTATAAGCGACTTATGCCTCGGGAGAATCACCTCCATCCTTGGAGCCCCCCTCGGCATCTTCATCTTCCTCTTCATCTTCACCACCGCTCGAAGCTTCACTTGATGGAAGCTCATCAATGATCGCTTGAGCCTCCGCTGATTTTACCTCGGCTTTGGCAATCTCCTCATCCAGATCAATCTCCCCGGCGCGACATCGCTTGAGCAGCCTTAGCCGAGACTTGATAATGGCCCACCGTTTGTCCAGTTTGGCCCTTTTCACCTTAAGTGCAACCCTATCTTTTCGATCAGCGATCTCATCCTTCAGGGCCGCAATCTGAGCGTCTTTAGCTGAAAGTTTGGAAGTTTCACCCTCTAGCTTCTTAATATGAAGCAAGTGATCTTTCAACTGCTCATGGTGCTTCTTGGCCATATTCACAGCCTCGTTTTTGGTTCGGGACAGCTCATCATCCAACCTCGCGACTTCTTCAACCAACCTCGAGCGTTCAGCTTGAAAATCATCACGGAGGATCTTAATCTTGGCCTCGGAATTCGCCTCGGCTTCGCGAAGATCGGCCTGGGACTTGGCTAGATTAGCTTTCAGCAAAGCTATCTGGGCATTGAATTTATCCTTTTGCTGATCCCATAGGCGAGCAACGCGCCGAACCTCGGCAGTCCTCGAGGACTCAACCTCGATGGCTTTCAGAGAAAGGATGAAGGTCTAAGCAAAGATCAAACAAACCGAAGTCAAAAATAACCCGAAGGTAAAGACAAGTTAAATTCTTTGGTCTCTTTGAGTTTCAAGTATGACGAAACTTACCCTTACTGCGTTGGAGGCCATGGTACTGTATAACTGGCCAGAGGTAAACTCTTGCATGAGCCTGTCTTCGGTTGGCCCTAGCAAGGGTGTGAGCCTAAAAAGGTCCTCGGGGCTGCAGCCTAGCAGATTTGAAGAGATTGGCACCTCAAGTTTCCGATAAGACCCCACCGAGGAAGAAATCCTCGCGGGTTCAGAATGTGCTCTTACTGACCCGGTGCCAGCCTCTCCAACGAATGCAGCAGCACCAGCCTCGGTGACTTTAGCCTTGCCCTTGGCTTTTTCCGCAGCAGAGGCGGATTCGAGTTCTTGGCCCTCAAGGTCGATAACGTCAACTTCCCTTTGAGTCCAAATCCCAAAAGCTTCATCCTCGGGCTCATCCACTAATCCTCGGCGCCTTTCAGCTGTCGCTTCGGGCTGGCGAGAAATCTCCACCTCGGTACGAGGGGTCACCGAGCGGGATGGCTTTTTCGAGGTAGCCCTCTTCCGCTTCACGCCTGCGATCAAGGGAAAAGTTTTTTAAGTAAGAAAACGGAAAAGGAATGTTAATTCATGACATCGACCGAGGAGAAATGTTACCTTTGGAAGTCCCTTGACCGGGGGCTCCCTTGGAAGTCTTTGAAGAAGACTTGGAAGCCTTCAAGCCTTTGTATTCTCCCGCCACCGCAGCCAGATCATCATTTGACTCGGTCTCCTCTCCATCTTTCTTTTTCTCCTCCTTCTTCTTCTTTCTCTTCTTAGTATTGGCGGCACGGTTTGGAAAACCTAGCATCGAGGGAAGAAAGCTCAGAAAAATAAAATCGGAATCCAAAGTGACCCACATATCAAAACTTCGTTCAAAACTCACCGTGCCTCTTGCACTGCCAGCCATATTCGGCGGCCATCTTCATCCACGTCCTTATGGGGCATTTGAGAGCCCCGGTCATCGCTTTGACCCATGCAGTCAGCCCTGCCGGGGGCACGATGTCCACCTTATTGGCTGAAGAAACAATAGAAAGACGAGGTCAGTAAAGTATAGATAGCCATCGAGGAGTAAAATGTAAGAAGAAAGGCACTTACGTGTATTATTCCACTGTTCGGGGAAATTGGGCTCGGGGGATAAAACCTTAGTCTCCAACAAGATGTACCGCTCACTCCAGCCTCGGTCTCCGTGGTCCTCACTCTTGTGGAGGAGGGCAAACTTGCCTCGGTTGTTGAGCGCCACCACCCCGACTTTGTGGAAGTAAGGGTAGTAAAGAGAAATGAGGTGCTGCAAAGTGAAGTCCACCTTCGCCTCCTTGCTCAGCCAATCCATGCACTGGACGACTCTCCAAACACCGGGGCCAAGTTGGGCCAGACACAAATTGTAGGCCCGGCAGAAATCGTCGATGACTTTGTGGACCGGGAGAGAGAAACGGATGGTGAAGGGGTATGTATAAGCAAAAGACATACCCTCGATGTTGTGGCACACCCTACTAGCTGGATCGGGGATGATAACCTTCACCTCGGGCTCAAATCGACACTCCCTCCGAACCCGCTCAATGTGAGCTTGAGTTATGAGCGTCGGGGTGGTGTTAACGGGGACATTCCTGTTCTTCCCCTCTTGCTCAACCGTCTGAGCTTGTAGCTTTAGGTCCTTGGAGTTGTCAAAGTGGGAAGGGATTATCTGGTGAGGTTCGAGCTCTTGCTCGAGGGGAATCACAGGGCCCGAAGATCCCCCCTCGGTAGCAACCCCTCTCTCTCCACCGCTCGCGGCGTTGTCGCCCTCGGCGCTTTCTCCCCCATGTACAACATCTTCTTCCTCCAAGCTGATGTCGTCGTCTCCAGCGGCTATTTCATGCCTGACTCTTTGCCTCCGCCGACCAGAGGCGCCGACGTCGGAGGTCACCTCCTCACCGCCCTCCGCCTCCACCATCTGAAGCGGCGGCACGGTGGTAACAAACTCACCACTAGCGGTGATGGCAGCAAGTTGATCAGCTCTGGCTCTCTCGCCAGAATCGCTAGAATCTTGTCTAGAAATTGTTGTAGACATGGTGGCAGAAATAAAAGCTAAGTTTTCACTGTTGATCGGAAACTTGGAAAGGTTTTGAAAGGGTTATGGGGTTTTTTGCACTGTTGATCGTTCAAAGAGAAGTGAAGAAAGCGTTCAACAGAACACTCCTTTTATAGGTGTGGGTGACGAGGGGAAGTGACGTCATCGTCATCATTGTAACGTTGGGAGAAGCGAAGACTTCGGTGTGGAAGTTCAAAGGTCCAATGGATGAATGCCACGTGTCCACAAGAAGTGACCTGATGGGACGCGAACCGTTGACAACTTTTGAAACGCTTGGATAAGATCGAGCCACGTCACTCTCCCGCTAAACTTCATTCCACTCCTCGGTCACCTCGGTATGCAACCGAGGAGTGGGGGGACTATCTGTATTGGGTAAAAATCGACCCACGGCGATTTGCCCCGGTCACGTAAATCTTAGACGACCGAACACGTCACAACTAAACAACTGCCGAAGCGATTGAGCAAGTCGCCGAGGCCTTGAAACCGAGGATGCGTCACCGAAGGCGAGCCGCGAGCTGAGCTTCGGTAACCTTCACCTCGGTCAAGCAACAGGGCCAAGCCACCGAGGTCGTCAGCTCTCACCTCGGTGGATCCCCTCGGTTCAAGCGGCTTTGCAGCCCACTACTTCACCCCACTAACTCAGCCACTACACACCAAGATCGTGGGACAACATGGTAGCAGATAGTGGAGATTGTGGGCAAAGCTTATACCTATAAATAGTATTTCATTTTATGTAATAGGTATTCAGAAATATATACCGAAACTCTGCCCAAATTTGTACTCAACATCCATATATTGAAATCAAGTTACTTTTACGCATTTACGTCTACTTTTGCACGTTTATTCAAGCTTTGATACAAAGATCTGTTTATATTCGAATCCAAATTCGATTTGTGTACCTAAACTGATTTAGGCCCATACAATATTATAACTCCATTTTTCCAAGTTATCATATTAAACTTGATATATAAGTTAGTTATTATGAACTTCAACTTAATTCAATATAGTGCTTAAATTATGTATGTAAGGTGACAAATGCATAAAACATAAACTCAACAAAAAAAAAAAATAGAAAAAAAGAAAGTAGCAGCAATTGGAAAAAGAGCGTGGAAGAAAAAAGGCAGCAAGCAAAAGGAAACAGTTAAAGCAGAAAATCTTACAAAACAACTGCTCAATCGTGTATGATTGAGAATTATCCAAAAAACTTACAATTCCTATCCATTTATTTAATTAATAAAAAACGAATCCAAAATCAACCCTTTTATCCAACTCATCAAAGTTGGTTTTCCCCTATAAATAACCCACACATGCTTTCCTCCTACTTCATTCTTCAGTTTCTTTCTTTCTCCACATTACAAAGAGGAAATAAAAATGGAGCTTTTTAGGAAAAGCTCTTCTCTATGGGGTTTGGCAGTTTACTTAGTTTGCATCTTTGTAGTATTTTCCAACATTAGCGGGGTGTTTGCCTCCCACAAAGTTTATTTGGACTTACAATCTTCAAATGCAGTTAGTGTCAAAACTGTCCACAGAACTGGTTATCATTTTCAACCCCCAAAGCACTGGATAAATGGTACCTTCATCTGCTTCTGGCTGATCTCCCTCTGTGTGTGTGTGTGTCGCTGTACATATATATTGCTTTGTCTATCTTAAAATCTGGTTAAGGGAATATTTTACGCAATGTTACACGCGAACAAATACATACACTATATTGTGTGTGTAAACTTTGTCTAGTAAAAAAGTTCACTTAATTGTTTATCAATTGCCATGGCCACATGCATACAGAGAATAAATGTTATGCAAAAGTTGATGTTTAGTCGTTCGGTGGTTACATATATTTAGTGTTTCTCCTTGTACATATCATTTTTATCTTGTTTGTAAATTAGCTCTTCCATGCAAACTACCTAACGGTATACATCTACTACAAAATCATCACGTGCAATCTTGGGTGGTGTTTCGGTTGGTTCATGTTTAATTTTTGCAAAATTTTTTGACGAAGAATATACTCCGTACTTAGTAGGAAATGTTGTATAAATGGATTAGTTTTTAGAATGAACTTTTGGAAAATAAACTGTTTCATGGACACTTGCCTTTTAGTAGTTGTTTTTTATTTCGAAAAGCATTCTTGTTTGCCTTTTGGGTTAACAAAGTGTGCTTTTAGAATAAATCGAGTACATTTTTTCAAAGAATTTTTTCTTTTTCATTTTATTCAAGGTCTATTGATCGAATATACTTGACAAAATCAAACTTGTCACTAGTCGATAGTTACCTTCCTAGAAAAGTAATAGGTGCATTTAATACACAAGATTATGCTAGTCATTATGGCAAGTGTGCTAGGCTAAAGCTTTGGATAAGAATGTGTATAGAGGAAAAAGGGAGCATGAAATGGAAAAGTTTTTTTGGCCTAAGATTTTTGCAATGAAATATTGAAGGTGAACTCAACTTGTAGGAACCCTTTACATTCTCCGTGACATTTTCTTCTTCTTTTTCGAAACTTTTCTGCCCATTACCTATGTTATGACAAGATCAAGTGATATATATAGATAGTTTGTACTCATATATATTTTGTTCAATTGACATATACTAGATCTTTATATTAACTACGCAAACATGTCTCTGATTTAGTTATTCCAACACCCCCCACCCCCAAAGAAAGATACAGTAACTCTTTTTTTTTTTCTTTTTCCTGTCTAGAGTTCAAAACCTACGACATTTGTTCGACTAATCTAAAGTTCATATTGAATGAACTCATTAATGGGAGCAAAACACTCTTAGAAAAGACTTTAGGACAAACTCAAATCACAAGGCTGAGGGTAGGGGCTAATAGTATAAACGGTTGCAGTGATGTTTACATCAAATTATAATAATTTAACATTGTTAAGTGATTTAATGAGGTGAAAATATACATTCATTAATCATGAATAAGTGAGACATTAAAATTTATGTATAAATAGATGCAATGTACAGTATATATTAATTTGATATCAATAGCCGGCCTGAGTAATTGCTTTTAGGACGTCAAGAATGCTAAAAAGAAAAAAATACGGATATTTGTAGGTGACACAGGAACTGAAAGGCCCAAAAATTGTTTGAAACAAAAGTTAAGACAGGAACATCTGATAAAAAGCGAAGAGGAAGTGCTTAATGAATCTTTGGTTCAACATTATTCATGATGCCTAAAACACGTGGATTTCCAAAAGGCCAAAATGAATAGCGACGACTACTCATAAAGTCCTTATATACAAACTCACTAGAATATTCTTTGGAATAGACTAGAATAATATAGTTCAGGATTGGGACTGAGTATTATATTCCCTTTCAATTTTTCTTTTGTGTGGGGGTGAAGGGACAGGGAGTTTGGGAGAGTACATTTTACATCTTAGATGAGGAATATGCAACTCAAACATGTTAGGTGGATCTTGTCACCATTACGCATTAGCAACACACCAGTGCTTGGTAAAATGACCAATACATATATTTCCATTTCTGTATTTTTCATCTTTTATCTTTCATCTGTTAAATAGTAGTAATTGATTCTTTTACAATTCTGATTTATAAATTGCATTCAATTATCTTTACTGATAATTTTTTTTCCTTTTATGTCTCTCGATGGATGCTTCAAATATACAACAGACCCTAATGGTGAGTTGGACATTTAAATTATTTATTTATTTAACCTTCTTTTTTCTATCTCAATTATGTGACACTATTTTTTTTTATAGTATTTAAAAATAAACTGACTTTAAAGCTCACATTTTACCAATAATTATAAGATGACTTATAATTACTTCAAATATTTATGACTTGTTATAGATCATATATTTTAAAAAGTTTTTATTTTTTTTAAAACTCCGTGCACAGTTAAATGTCACATAAATTGTTAGGAGGAATACCATATACAATCACTAATAATCCATTTATGTTGCTGATTTTCATGTTTATTTCTAACAGCCCCAATGTATTACAATGGAGTGTACCATCTATTCTACCAATACAATCCAAAAGGATCAGTATGGGGCAATATTGTCTGGGGTCATTCAGTCTCAAGAGACTTGATCAATTGGATTCATTTAAAGCCTGCAATCTATCCATCTTCAAAATTTGACAAGTATGGTGCATGGTCCGGCTCAGCAACCATTCTCCCTAGTAACAAGCCCATTATTTTATACACTGGAGTTGTAGATGCCAAAAAGACCCAAGTCCAAAATTATGCTATCCCAGCTAACTTATCTGATCCATATCTTCTTGAGTGGATCAAGCCCAAAAACAATCCAATTATTGTTCCGGACACTAGCATCAACAAAAGCCAATTTCGTGATCCAACAACAGCTTGGATGGGCCAAGATGGTCATTGGAGAATATTGATAGGAAGTTTGAGAAAACATAGAGGATTGGCAATATTGTATAAAAGTAGAGATTTTATGAGATGGGTCAAGGCCAAACATCCATTTCACTCAGCTGCTAATACTGGAAACTGGGAATGTCCTGATTTTTTTCCAGTATCATTACAAAGTAGTATTGGTTTAGATGCATCATACCATGGTCAAAATGTTAAGTATGCACTTAAGAATAGTCTTGATGTCACAAGGTTTGAGTACTATACAATTGGCACGTATGACATGAAAAGAGATAGGTACATTCCTGATAACACTTCTGTCGATGGTTGGAAAGGATTAAGACTTGACTATGGCAATTTCTATGCATCAAAGTCATTTTACGACCCTGTCAAGAATCGAAGAATCGTGTGGGGTTGGGCTAATGAATCAGATGTTGTCCCTGATGATGCAATCAAGAAAGGTTGGGCTGGAATTCAAGCTATTCCACGTAAAGTATGGCTTGACACTAGTGGTAGACAATTGGTTCAATGGCCTGTTGAGGAATTAGAAACCTTAAGAAAGCAAAAGGTCCAGTTGAAAAACAAGAAGTTGGCCTGGGGAGAAAAGATTGAAATTAAAGGAATCACACCAGCACAAGTTTAGTGTTTAATTTCTCAGTACTTCTAAAATAATTTTTCCTTACATATTAAGGCTGATTAAACCTATGCACTAATTATTGAATATGGCAGGCTGATGTTGAAGTAACATTCTCTTTCTCAAGTTTGGACAAGGCAGAACGATTTGATCCTAGATGGGCTGACCTTTATGCCCAAGATGTTTGTGCTATTAAGGGTTCCACTATCCAAGGTGGACTTGGGCCATTTGGACTCGTGGCATTAGCTTCTAAAAAATTGGAAGAGTATACTCCTGTCTTCTTCAGAGTATTCAAGACCACAAAAAATTATAAGGTTCTCATGTGCTCAGATGCTACAAGGTTTGTTTCTAAAACTGCCATGTTATTACTGTAAGGATCAAAATAACCATAGTAGATTCTTTTATATATACACACACACATTTTCCCTCATTATTTATACCTTTTTAACTAAATGTTGTTTGACAAGTTAATTATAGGACGGTTGAAATCGCTAAGTTCGTTCAATTTCTTTATTGATGGACAGGTCTACCCTTAAGAATAATGAAGCAATGTACAAACCATCATTTGGTGGTTATGTAGATGTAGACTTAGCAGACAAGAAGCTATCTCTTAGGAGTTTGGTGAGTTTGCTTTCATAAATTAAAATAATGTGTTAATGTACCTCTAATTCTTTTTGTTAACTTTTCACCTTTTATATTTATTCAGATTGATAAATCAGTAGTGGAAAGTTTTGGTGGTGGTGGAAAAACATGCATAACATCAAGGGTTTATCCAACACTAGCAATTCATGAAAGTGCACATTTGTTTGCATTCAACAATGGAACAGAGACAATCACCATTGAAACTCTGAATGCATGGAGCATGGGTACATCTAAGATAAACTAAAAAGTTGCGAGAAAGAATCGTCGTGTCTATAGTTCTGTCCTCAATATGGCCCAAGAGATGCAAAAGTTGTACGGAAATTGATACCCAATCATGATGTACTCAAAAATCCTTCCATAATTTATTTGGTGAATTTAGAGGGAGTAGAGAATGGAAAATGTGTGGTGCTTATGTAGTCAGTTACTAATATTAGGCAAATTGTCATGTGAAAGAGTTAGGCAGGTTGGCTTTGAGTTTCCCTTCTCAGTCTTTCCAAACTTTTAAGTTTCTTGAAAGAGGATGCCTAATTATCCTTTGTGCTATTCAATTACAATTCGTATTGGAAATGAGGTAGCTCTAGTGCGACAAATTAAGGTCGTATAACTTGCTGAAAATGAATAAGGATGGTGATATCAGACACAATATAAATTTGGATGCCAAAATGTGAAACTTTTATGTAATTTAGAGATAGACGAATCATTGGTTCCTTTTTTTTAATTATTATTATTATTATTATTATTATTATTATTATTATTATTATTATTATTATTATTATTTTGGAATATAACATGACCATTTCAATACTCGGTCTGGAAAAAAAAAAAGAGGAGGAAGAAAGAAACCATAGTCGTCTGGTTTCATGTGTAGAGATTGACTCGTTCTTTAAGTCCTTGAGCACCCATAAAATTTCCCATTGTTGTAGTTAGTACTCCCTCCATTTTATTTTATGCATCACAATTTGAATTGACACGAAATTAAAAAAAAAAAAAAAAAAATCTTTTAAGACTTGTGATTTAGAATAAGCCATAAAGATAAAATATTGGTGAGCACCCATAAAATTTCCCATTGTTGTAGTTAGTACTCCCTCCATTTTATTTTATGCATCACAATTTGAATTGACACGAAATTAAAAAAAAAAAAAAAAAATCTTTTAAGACTTGTGATTTAGAATAAGCCATAAAGATAAAATATTGGTTGTACATTATTAACGATAAATATTAGTTATATATTATTTCATAATTTAAATCTAGAAAGCTGATTTTTTTTTTTTGGAACAAACTAACAAAGAAATAGTAGTACATAGAAACAGATGATATATAATTAAACATTATGCTCACGTGTTTGCTGGATATATAGCTCTATATATGTATAGTTTATGTTGAATTCTAATCATGGGGATTTCTAGAACTACCCTCCATTTTCGCATTACGGTTTTGGTGGCATGAGCTCCGAGTTACAACTTAACGAGTAAGATATTAGGTTAAGTTTGTAGAATTTCAGGACCAAATAATAATAACTTAAAAGAGTCCCTGTTAGCGTTGGATTCGGCCTCCTAAGGTCTAATGTTAGGTTGATAACTTAATTACGGAGTAATAATAGTGTGTGACATAAAATCCTGGAGCAAATATATAAATTCTTAGCACAGGATATTAGCTATATGTGTAGAGTCCTTAAAATTAAACTAGTCAATTGAGGTTGTCTATTTAATGTTTTACATAAAACTGGTTTCGCCTTCGTATTAACTAGAAAAAAACTGCTTTCGCCTTCGTATTAACTAGAAAAAACTGGTTTCGCCTTCGTATTAACTAGAAAATGTATTTTAGAGGTAATCAAATTTGTCTCGATACTGTCTTTATGTTAGCTTGGAAAGTTTCAAAGTAGTAGTAGTTTGAAAAGGGCTACCAAATTCAGAAGACTCCTTCTCCTAAGAGGAAACAAGAAGCCGCAAAATTTCCAAAACAACCGCTTCCGCTTTGCCATTATAATCCATTACTCCATTTTAAATTAATGATATCCAAAATAAAAAAGAAATAACACTATGCATCTAAATAAACAAACAAAAATCCTGAATCAACTCTCAATCTCTCACTTAAAACAAACCTCACCCTCCATTTTTATCCACTAATTTCTGAGTTAGATTTCTCTATAAATACTCCTCACACTTTCATTTCTTCTTCATTCCCCGGTTTCTTTCTCCTCATGACAAAAAAAAATATTAAATAAAAAAGTATATAAATAATATCCTATCTGTCAAAGCCCGATAGAGAAAATGGAGTTGTTTAGCAAAAGCTTCTCTCGTTGGGCTTTGCCAGCTATCTTAATTTGCTTCTTAGTAGCTTTATCCAATTATGGCGTGTTAGCTTCCCACAAAGTATTTATCCACCTTCAATCTAAAAGTGTTGTGAATGTTGAAACTGTTGGTAGAACTGGTTACCATTTTCAACCCCCAAAGCACTGGATCAACGGTAAGGTGTTCATCATAGATGCATGGCATACTATGATTTTCTTCTTATTTTTTTCATGCATTGACAGTGCATTTATAATAAGATCACACTAAATTATGGAGGGGATGAGACATCAGAAACTTTTCACATCGTAATATATTGTTACTTTTTAGTTTTGAGTTCTTGTTTTGATTTTTTTTCAACAAGTATATATAGTGTCGAAAAGTTGAAGAGAATATTAAGGTGAAATGGAAGTGATGTAACATGTAAAGTTCAACCTTGGCATTATTCTTTGTTGGGGTGAGGGAGTATATCTGAGATGAGGAATATACTTTTTCA
This sequence comes from Petunia x hybrida, assembly GCA_037355625.1. Lineage (NCBI taxonomy): Eukaryota > Viridiplantae > Streptophyta > Magnoliopsida > Solanales > Solanaceae > Petunia > Petunia x hybrida. The sequence goes on along the minus strand of JBBBVM010000027.1, from coordinate 1,647,906 downwards.
AACTTGCAAAGTGGATCCTGTTCCCATCAGCAACTTACAAAAACTTAGGAAGAAAAGAAAATATTTTTGTATTTCCCATATTTTCACCTTTTATTTGTTATCATTTGGTTATTTCCATTAGTCAAATATGGATGTCTGTCCATTCCTTTCAATTGAGTATTTACTAATCATTTCTTGTAAATATTTCCATTTCATGGCTTCTCTCGATGACTTCAAACAAACATTCAATAGACCCCAATGGTAAGTCAGAAGTTTCTCTTTTAACTTATTATGTTCAAATTCAATATAAAACCACAGAATTATTCCTAATGCTATTGCTTTTCATGTATTACCAACAGCTCCAATGTATTACAACGGAATGTATCATCTATTCTACCAATACAATCCAAATGGATCAGTATGGGGCAACATTGTATGGGCTCATTCAGTTTCCAAGGACTTGATTAATTGGATTCCTTTAGAGCCTGCAATCTATCCATCAAAACCATTTGACCAGTTTGGCACATGGTCTGGTTCAGCTACAGTCCTCCCTGGTAACAAGCCTATTATTCTCTACACTGGAATAGTAGATAAAAACAACACCCAAGTTCAAAACTATGCTGTCCCTGCCAACTTGTCCGATCCCTATCTCCGCGAATGGATCAAGCCCGACAACAACCCCTTGATCGTCCCTGACAGCAGTATTAACAAGACTCAATTCCGCGACCCAACAACTGCTTGGATGGGGCATGATGGTCATTGGAGAATTGTGATGGGAAGTTTAAGAAGGCATAGGGGAATGGCAATAATGTATAGAAGTAAAGACTTCATGAAATGGGTCAAGGCCAAACATCCACTTCATTCAACTGCCAACACTGGAAATTGGGAATGCCCCGATTTTTTCCCTGTTTCATTGCAGGGTACTAATGGTTTAGATAAATACGACGAAACTTCTAAATATGTACTTAAGAACAGTATGGACCTTACTAGGTTTGAGTACTACACTGTTGGTACATATGATACTAAAAAGGACACGTACATTCCAGACAACACTTCAGTCGATGGTTGGAAGGGATTGAGACTTGACTATGGAAATTTCTATGCATCTAAATCATTCTATGACCCTAGCAAGAATCGCAGAGTTATTTGGGGTTGGGCTAACGAGTCCGATGCTTTTCCCAATTCTGATATTGAGAAAGGATGGGCAGGAATTCAACTAATCCCACGCAAAGTATGGCTTGACCCTAGTGGCAAACAATTAGTTCAATGGCCTGTTGAAGAATTAGAAACTCTAAGAAGACAAAAGGTGCAGTTGAGCAACAAGCAGTTGAACAACGGAGAAATGGTTGAAGTTAAAGGAATCACACCTGCACAGGTTTAGATTTTCTTTTTCCTAGTTCTAGATTAACATTACTTTTCACTTTTTGTTACATTGTCAACTTAATCAAGGCGCGCAATATATGATTATGGCAGGCTGATGTTGAAGTGACATTCACTTTCTCAAGCTTGGACAAGGCAGAGCCATTTGATCCTAGTTGGACTGATCTTTATGCTCAAGATGTTTGTGCCATTAAGGGTTCAAATGTTCAAGGCGGGCTTGGTCCATTTGGTCTTGCAACATTGGCTTCTCAAAACATGGAAGAATATACACCTGTTTTCTTTAGAGTGTTCAAAGCACAACAAAATTACAAGGTTCTCATGTGCTCTGACGCCAGAAGGTATATATATTTTCTGACTAACCCTCAACCCATAATTTTAGTTATTTAGAAATTGAATAACTTCTTTATTAAATTCTGTTTACTTTGGACAGGTCAACTCTTAATACATTTAATGAAACTGCCATGTACAAGCCATCATTTGCTGGATATGTGGATGTAGATTTGAAAGACAAGAAATTGTCTCTCAGGAGCTTGGTAAGCTTTATTTGATCATCTTTCCAAGTAAAAATGTTTAATCTCTCTCTCTATCAAAGTCTTACTTTCTTTTTTTGTCATTTATTTGTGTGTAGATTGATAACTCAGTGGTGGAAAGTTTTGGAGCCGGTGGGAAAACATGCATGACATCAAGAGTCTATCCAACATTAGCAGTCAAGGAAAATGCACATTTATTCGTCTTTAATAATGGCACAGAGCCAATCACAATTGAGACTCTAGATGCATGGAGCATGGATTCAGCTAACTTTGACTTAAAATAAAAAGGAGAAAGGAACTATGGCAAAAGGGGAAAGTATATGAGATTTTGATGGACGTACAAGTTGTCGCTAAATTTGATGTTCCAACTCTATTGTGCCATCACTATGATATCCATAGGAGCTGCCCAAGCAACTTTGTAAATATCCTCTATTTTCAATTTATGAGAATGCTATGTTTTTGCTTTCAAAATAATACTCCTAACTCTTTAAGTTTTTTATTGAACTGCACATCCATCTTATTGCTAGACTATTTGACATGATGAACGGAACAAATTCTCGTGGAATCTTTTTCATGAAAACGTTTTCCTCCATACAAGTTGCACGAAGAAAAGTTAGAAAAAAGTCGAATGTTCAAGAAGCATAAGAGCAACTAACAATATATATCTTACCAAAGAAAAAGCTAACAATATGTAGGTAGTTCTTTCTGAGCAATCAATTTCTATAAATTCTAGTACTAAAGCTTCTCAAAGTTTCAAGAAAGGCAACCATGGTCGATCAGACGGTTTAACCCACTAAATATTACTAGTAGTTAAATAGTGAAGTGTCATTGAAAATTTTGACGTTTATGTGGTGTTGGTGTTGGGGTTGTGAATGGAAAAAGTCACAAGAAGCACGTTTTTATGGAAAAGGTTTTATACATTGTCTATAAATAGAGATGAATTGCTTCACATTTTACACACTTCTGCATTTTTAGAAATTCTGAAATAGTTTTTGTGTGGGTCTAAATCGATTTTAGGATCACAAATCGAATTTGGGTTAGAATATAAACAAATCTTCGTATCAAAGTCAGGAGAATGCAAGAAATAAGCATAAAACACGAGAAAGTAACTTGATTTCAATATATCGTAGTGAGTACAAAATTTGCTAGAGTTTCTGTATGTATTTTTGAATGAATACAATGTAAAATGAAGTGCTATTTATAGGTTAAAGGGACCTTGCCCACGTTCTCCATGACTGATCATGCCTTTAACCACGTTCTGGACATTTATTATGGGAGTTAGTGGGCTGAAGTAGTGGGCTGCGGAGCCGTTTGGACCGAGGTGTTTCACCGAGGTTCAAGTGTTCGACCTCGGTGATGGGACTTTGCTGCTCAGCCGAAGCGGACGTCACCGAAGCTCAGCTAACGGCTTGCCTTTGGTGATGTCATTGAAACTCGACATCGGTAATTTGATCGCAAGCCTCGATCATTCTCCTTCGGAGCATTGGCGCGTTTGTCTTTGGTTTGTCATGCCGAGGTGTTAACCGAGCACGTCAATTTTCGCCCAATACAGAAAGTCCCTCCACTCATCGGATTAACGCCGAGGTCATCGAGGAGTGGAATGAATTTAAGCGGGAAGCCGACGTGGCTTAATCCTATCCAAGAATTTCAAAAAGTTGCACGTCTTTCGGATTACTGTTCCACATTACGTGGCGACCGTTGGTTGGCCACTGATGTTAGGCTAAAAATACATATATTTTAGTATTAGTTACATCATATTTTGGTGCTTTTGTGGATTATTTTAGCCTGAACAATAGTATTTTGTGCTTATATTGGGTGTTTGAATGTGTAGGAATCAAATGGTTTGAAAAAGTGTTAAAGTTTGATGATTTGGAGCAAAATTGAAGTTAATTTACAGCGTTGTAAGGTGCCAAGGCCGTGGATTAGCCATGAAAGGAATTTGAAGACGAAATGTCACGGCCCAGCCATCGTAAAGCCACGATTCAGCCATGAAGTTGAAAGCAGAATTTCGCAAGTGCATGGCCCAGGCATCGTAAGGCCATGATCCAGCCATGAGGCAAATTTTCTGGCGAAAAGTGGCGAGGGGCAAACTTGTCCACGAGTTTCACACGAGGTATAAAAGGTTTTCTAACCTATTTTCAGCCCCAATCTTGACTGGGGAGAGCAAGACCACCATTGTGGAAGCACTTTGGACTCTTGGAGGCAAGGAACACACAAGGAGGCGTGGGATTAAAGACTTGAAGATTAAGAGTTCTTTCTTCTATTATTTCTTCTCCTTTGTAGTTTATTCATTCATGATTATTCTTGATTTGTTTATGATGACCATGAGTGGCTAAATTACCTATTCTAGGGTTGATTGAACCACTCCAATACTATGTGAATTGATTAATTGATTTTGATGAATGAACTTGATTATTCTTCCTATCTAAGTATTTACGTCTTGTTTGCTAATTGATTGGAAGGGCCCCCAATTGATTGTCCCCTTTATCCTTGTGCGTTTAGGAATAAATTCACGAGTTAGGGTTAAATGCTTAGCAATATTTCAACCTAAAATCAAGGAATTACTTAGGTTGTCAATAGGGTGAGTTGTGACCACCGAGCCCGATTGTGAACTATACTTGTAGTCCTAAACATCTTCACTAATTAATTGGAAGATTAGTTAGTGAATGTCATAACTAGTACATGGAAGTGGTTAGTTGTGAATTTGGAGCAAGTGTTCAATAGGAAGAACCAAGTTGAATTCGTTGAATCATTAGTCAATCACATAGGTAGGAGTCGGTGTAAATCAATTCTAGGCTTCTAATATCCTTGCTTGATTACTTTTTATTATTCTGCTATTTACCTTATTGTTATTTAGTTTCTACTTTAAAACCATCATTAAAATATAAACTCTTGAAGTTGGTTGATTAGATAAATTAGTTAGATTAACGATTGAATTACGAGTGTTCTCTGTGGGATTCGACCTCGGGGCTTTAAATACCGAGCTATATTTGCCGCGACCGCTTAGTCCCTTTTATAGGGCGTAGTTGGGCGTGATCAGCCACCAAACGGTCGCGCCGACTTTTTGCTTTCTCCAACGTTACTGTCATCATTGCTTCCGCAACTTGCACGAATACACACCCTATAAATATTTCATTCGATAGTCTCCTTCTCCACCTGAAAATATTCGATACACAGTGAAATTCCAAGAAGTGAAAGCATCCATTTCTTAAACAGCTTCCTTGATCTTGCTTTTCTTCTCAGCATAACATTTACATCAATGGCGACATCTGGACAAGGGTCTAGCGATTCTGGTGAGAGGGCCGACCGTTTCGCCGCCGCGATAATGAGCGGAGATGTTTTTCCCATTGTGACACCGCTGCAGATGATTGAAGCAGAAGGTGGCGAAGAAGCCACGTCGACGGCTACCGCTCCTAGGCGGCGCAAGGAAAGAGCTGGCCGCGACAGGGCGGAAGCCAGTTATGGCGTGGACGCTGACGGTGGTGGTGACGACCACGACGACGACAGGGATGACATCGAGAGGGGTGACATCACCAACGTCAAGGAGGTTGGTGGCCCAACGGGCGGAACCGAGGCGAGTGGAGAGGCCAGTGGCCAAATAGGCGAAGCCGAAGCCAGCAATGGGGGGCCTCAGACCGAAGCTGGTACTTCAAAGAAGTAGATGAGAAGATTCCTCTCGAAGTGGAAATTGAACCTCAGTTGGTCATCCCTTCGAATTCAACAATGACAAGGACTTGAAGGTTCATGCTCAATCCGATGCTCAGAAGGGAAAAAAGAGAAACATACCGGTTCATATTACTCCAAGTATTATAACCGAAGACATGATTGAGGTGGTTCGGGCTGACTGTCGTTGGGGGCCCGAAGTAGAGATTAGAGTCCCAGCCCCGGACACGGCCGTTTCTACTCACGTTGAGGGGGTATTCTTCGGTCTTCACATACCCATTCACCATACGGTTCAACCTGCCAGTTCACCACATAATTGACACGTTCTGTAGGTCGTACAATCTGTGTTTGGCTCAATTGGGCCCGGGGTTTGGAGATTTGTTCAAGCCCTTGAATATTTAAGCGATATAGCTGGATTGCCCTTCACCTTCCAACACTTGATCTCCCTCTACTACCCTTATTTTCATAAAGCCGGGGTGGTAGCTCTCTTACCTCGGGGTCTTACGCTTTCTTGAGTAAAAGTGAAGACCATGGAGACCGAGGTTGGAACGACCGGTCTATGCGCATCCCTACAAGGCTGTTGTCAACTGAACCTGGCTTCCCCGAAGTGTGGAACACTCAGCGTAAGTGTTTTTGTTTCCCCTTCGGCTCTCGACCACCATAGCTGGTGCTTATTTCCTTATTTATGATTCGCAACTGAAAAAGTTCTAGTTAACCCACCGAGGAATTTGCTTGAGTGGATTACTGTGGTCATGAATCCGGAGACGCGCCCGCGTCGGCAATGGATGATTTTAGCCGCCCTGGAGGGGAACCGATGGATATGCAAGAGACATGGTAAATTGTACATCTACGCTTGTAATTCCTTAGGCTTGCTTTGAATTACTATATCCTGATGCTTTCTCCTCTCTCATTTAGGTTTCTCCAACAGGGCTGTGAAGGATGCCGAGGAGGAAGAGAAGGAAGAAACCGAAGTGAGGGGAGATGGGGAAGGAGAGGAGAAGAAGGACGAGAAAGAGAGGAAAAAGAAAGAGAAGAAAGTAATCGACATTACCGATGTAATCACCTAATTTTGGCACGAATATAGATAAAATTGCCCAAAATAGTCGTATTAGATTCCTAGGACGTTTCGTCAATTTTTCTAGACTTCTAGTGTTTGTTCTAATTAAATATGTCATTAATTAGAAAGTAAAATGTGACAATTAACAAAAAAAATTATTATTACATGCGTAATTGTAATTCTATGTTTATATTGTAATGTTGGTGTAGATTATGTGATTGTATGTTGATTAATTTAGTATGTAGTGCCTTTTAACTGGTTATTTGTGAGAAAAAATAGTAGCCCGACTAGTTTGAGTCCAAGGCCAATTTCTGAAGCCTACCCATTAGTCTCCCTCAATCCCAGCCATTAGATCATAATTGATCTGATGGCTCTCATTCATTGCCATATTCCCCTTATAAACATCATTATACTCCCATTTCACTCTCACTCCTTCATAAGTCTATAGGATTTGGGGCCACCCTGTCCAAAATTCCCCTCCCCGCCGGAAATCCCACGCCACCGCTGCTCCACCGTACTCTACCGCTGCGCCGCCGCCGGCCACCACCTCCGGTGGCCGAAAAAAATATAAAAATATATCAATCGAAAGCTTTTCACCCCCCCCCCCCTCCGGTTCCATTTTCACTATTGGTTTGGCCAAATTCCAAACGGTTTGGCGTTGATCGGGTTTCGAAATCTCGGATAAAACTCAAATTCCGGCCAAATTCCATTTTTCGAGTAAGTTTCTTTCTCTTCCCCTTACTCTTCTCTATTACTCCCATACCCCATTTCCCAAAAACCTTTCTTATTTTTTCCTTTCCCGTGTACTTTCTCGGTTTTTTTTTTTTTGCTTCTCGTTGCTTCTTTCTTCTTAATCTTCTTTTTTCTTTATTTTTCCGATTACTATGGTGTTGATGACGGGATGATGTTGTTGTTTGGGAGTTGTGGAGGTTTTGTTTGGAGAGGCTTGTTTCAATCTTGTCGGGGCAGTGGAGGAGACGAGGCAGTGGGGGTGGTATTCTGATTGTTTCGAGGCTATTAGGAACTGTTTGGAGGGCTGTGAGGGGGTAGTTGTATCACTTTTTTGATTAGGCAGTGGTGCGAGTGATTTAGGGCGAACGGAGACGCCTGTTACGAGGTGATTTGGTGACTGTGATGATGATTGTTTGGGGGTGGAGGGGCTGTTTTTCAATGGTGCTAGGCTGTGATGAGAACGGATAGGGGCTGTTCTGATTAGTGGCGTAGCGATGGTGGTGTGGGTTTGTTTTAGGACTGTTTGGTTATTGTTGTGGAGATGGGAAAGCTGTGTTTCAGTCTTGGGGGAGGCAGTGATGGAGTTGGCATAGGGAGGCAGTGATTGAGCAGTTTCGGGGCAGCCATGGTGGCGTTTGAACAGTGGCAATGATGGCTCTGATTTGAGGCTGTTTGTTTGGTCTACGGGTTTGAGGACAACCTTCGTTTCTTTGCTTTCTTCTTTCGTTTTAATTTGCTTAGTTTTAGTAAGTAAAAATGTTCAAAATAATTTGCATAGTATAGCCATGAAAAAAAAATTGTTCAATGTTGATCATAGTGTGTAGGGATTGACATATGTATATTTACTATCCAGTTTTAATGTGAAGTTTTAAACAAATATGCTTCTTGGTTTATTTGTTCAAGTATGATTGCCCTTGTTCGTTTATTTTTTATTAAGTGTTGAAAGCCATTAGTTCACAAGTTTCTCGTCACTGGCTTAGCATTGAATTTAGGCTGATTTTTGCTTAATTTTGCAAGTCTTAATCTAGTTTTGTCTAGTTAATTTTAAGAAGTATAATTTATGTTAGCATAATCAGTTTAGTTTTAGTTTTAGTTTAGTTTCTTCTTAGAATTGCTGAAAGCTCTTTGAAAACAAATAGGGTGGGGCTTTAACATTGGATTCTTTTCACTTTTTGAAAGGTAGAAACAAAATCATGTGATTGTCCTTTGTTCTGAAAAGTCAAAAGTATTAGTACTATTTCACATGGATTTTGTACTATTTATTGAAAAAGGTGAGTTTGGGTCACATGGGACTTGTCCTTTTTACCATGGTTTTTCACTTTCACCTTTGTCTATTTATTAGAGTATGGATTCACTTCTAAGGGGTCATCAGTGAAAAATCACCTCCCCACTCTATATAACACAACAACCTGCTGAAAATAATACCAACAATCTGCTAAAAAAGGGCAGATCTGAAGCCCTTTCACTCGAAAAACAAGAAAAGAGAGCTGAAGATATTTGAGAGAAATGGGTGAGACCAAACAGAGAGTGAGTTGTAGAGTTTTAAAAGGTTTCATGTAGTGGTTCTGTCCTAAGGCTGATTTGTTGGGAGCTTGCTATTGTCTTTCATTGTTGTTGCTGTAGCTATGTATCGTTGCGTTTCTGCTGTCCATTTATTTATTTGGGCTTGGGACTTCATAGTTTAAGCTGGTGGAACTCTCTACTGTAGGTAATTTTTTCAAGCCCTTTGCCTTTATCATGTATGTATTTAAGCCTGGTTTGAAGCCCGAGTATGCATGAAATGAGTTGTTAAATGTGAGATCCAGTCCAAAAGGTTAATCTTACATTTACATTCTGTATTAGTTTTTTTTTTTTTTTTTTTTTTTTTTTTTTGCTCTAAAATGAAAATCAACATTAAGAGTATTAATTTATTCTGTGCCATTTTTTTTGTTACTGTGAATGAATATGGTATATGTTGTATTGCATTTTTAGTTTCAAATGGAAAGGGTATTTCAAAGTAAGTCTTGCAAACTAAATGATGTCACCTACTAAATTGGACAAATCTGAAATTTGTAAGGGAAATAGTTGCAACAATGCAAATGATTTATAAGAAAAGAAAGAAGAAACAGACGTACCACTTGTAACTATATTTAAAAATTATTTTGTTATATTCCCACTTCAAGTAGTTGAACTACCGATTCGTAAACTCCTGAATTCTGGAATGGTTTAGGCAAGCTTAGGATAGGCTAATATTGAAGCAAATTTCAATCCAATGCTTATTATAAATCAGAAGATTAGCTATCAAGCAGAAAAAAATAATAATTAAAGCTCGATTAAGTATTAATAAGTATGATTCGTGATCTACTTATTAGGCAAAAGAATTGAATTGAAAATTTAATATTTGTTCTAAAGTATACCTCGTGGGTTACTTGACACTAATCTTTAGCCAAACGGTTTAAATCACAATCAAAGCGTAAAAAATAAAGGCAAATATAACAACCATATTTAATAAATCAAAATTACGACAATAAAGCAACTGTGCTCGGCACAGGACTTGAGGGTGCCTAATACCTTCCCGAAAGTCAACTGAGAACCTTACTCGAATCTCTGACGCAGACCATCAGTCAAGTCAAAGGTGTTCTAGGTACACCACTTTGGTGACTTTGCACACCTTTAACTTGTCAAGTGGCGACTCCGATTCTCTTAGATAATTCGTGTACCTTTAAACACCTAAGTCACAATAAGTGGCGACTCCGATTCTCTTAGATAATTCGTGTACCTTTAAACACCTAAGTCACAACCTACCTATTTTTATTATTTTAGTAAATTTTAGGGCGTGACAGCTTGGCGACTCTGCTGGGGAAATTAGTGAAAACTAGAATCTCCGGCTTTGATAAATTGTCGCATGTTTTATTTATTAAATATTTGGTTGTTATATTCTTGCCGTTATCACATGAAAGTTGAATGTTACTGCTTTGATATTGTTGAACTGTATATAAACTGTCTTCCTCCGCAACCCTCTGAGTCTCTGAAACACACCCACACGTGCACTTACTAGATTGCTTGTGGCATATGGGAATTGCTTACTAAATTGCCCATGATTTAGGAGGAAGGCGTGACGGGGTTTTAGGCCGGACACACTGTCTCCGGATGGCCCTGATGTTCTTTCCGCCCGGTTTGTCCACCGGATTTTTCAGCCAGTCTAGACACTGAGTCAGTTGTATCACCTAGAGTTAAACTTTTAGGCCCAATTATCTGCGTCATATTTGACTTATTGAGGTGCGGTACACCGGTATTGCGCTTGTCTAGGCTGACCCCTTTGTGTCAAGATGGGCTCGTGTCCCTAAAAGACACATTATTGGCATCATATGTGTTGCATTTATTGTAGAAAGAGGGTTGTTATGCTGACCGATCACCCGGGGTGGGTGTTAAAGTTTGAAAAAAAAAAAGAGAGAAAAATGAAAATGGGTTTAGTCCCCTGTCTCAAAATATCTTTAGTTTTCATTTTACGCTGTTATAATAACGGATTATTTTCAAGAACTTTTAGAGTCTAATTTTGTGTCCGGGTTTGGTCTCAAGTATTAGAAAATAATTTGTCATATTTTTGTGCCGGTATAATGGCGAAATTTTGGGATACTTTTGTCTTTGAGTCTGTGTCCAGGTCAAGTCCATATTTTTGGAAAATAATTTATCGAGGTTTTACGCCGTCATAATGGCCAATTTTTGTAAATACTCTAGGATTCTTTTTCGAATTAGATCAAAGAGTTTGTTTCAAAAAAATTGGGTCCATCTTTGTGTTGTCATAGTCTCTGATTTTGGAATTACCTTTCGGATAAAAAAATAAAAATAAATTGTTTCATAATTTGTTTCTTAAGTTCCGTTAGAACCTCCCTCGGGTTGAGTCTTAAATTTTCAAAAAAATGTTATTTTAGGGTCCCACCTTACTTTGTATTGTATTTTGTCAAGGTCAAGACAGGGTACAGACGTTAAATTGCTATTAGTTAAGTTGTATTTTGCGTCGATCCTCGTGGAATAATATGACTCCGCTAAAATATCGAGTCTCATTATTTTCACCGTCGGGGTGTATCCACCCAAATGTGTCAGTTTGTACATAACTTTGACCCGTGTATCACGTTAAGCAATTTATTTTGAGTCTGTCTCGTGTCGTTTGTCTAAATTATGTTTTGTGTTAGAAAAAGAGGTTAAAAAAACAGAAAAACAAAAAAAAATCGTCATCCAAGTTTGTCCTTGTTCTAAATACGTGCCAATTACAATTTTGTTCTGATTTTTCTCAAGGCACGTAAGCAATCTTTGGGAGATACAGTCGGTACACTCGCACCGTTAACCGTTTTGGGATGACGCATAACAACCTTAGGCTGCAATCTGTGCTTCTTTTGTGCTAACCTGTTTGGTTCACTAGCTTGAGCAACTGCCGCGCTGGCCCCACATTCCTACTCCACCAGAATCAAGGGACCACCGCCTGTACCAGAAGTGGGTGAAGCTCCTCTTCAGGAAAGCACTCAAACAACGATGGCTGAGGAAATTGAGAACACTGAGCTGGTTCGCTTAGCTGAGCAACAGGCCAAGATGGCCGAGGAATTTGCAGCCATGAAAGAAATGATGACGCAGCTAACTCGCAGCTTGGCAGCAGTTCAGGCACCTCCTGTTCCGCCAGGTGCTGCTGGTTTCATGGCAAAGACTCAGCCACCAGGGCAAGGGCAATCCACAATGGTAGAATACCCCCGTTACCCTCCGGGATTTCGTCCACATCCGGAAACTGACAACGCAGCTGGACTTTCTACTATACCACCTGGGGTACAATTCCCACAATATGGCCAACCCCAAGTTCCTGCCCCAGCATTCACCGTTACTGCAGGACACACTTTGCAAAGATCAAACAGTGACCCACAGTTAAGGGCCCGTGATCAACAATTCGACCAAGCTCGGGGTAATGTTCTCCGCCCCCACTGAGTCATATGATCAGGGACACCACCCAGAATCACATGCTGATATTGAAAGGTTGGGAAAAACAGAAGAGGCTGTGAAATTGAAAAGCTTGGAGCAAACTGTGAAAAACATACAAGGGCAAGGGGGTAAAACCAGTATTTCATACAAAGACATGTGCTTGTTCCCTCATGTGCCATTGCCTGAAGGTTTTGTTGTGCCCAAATTTGATCTGTACACTGGACAAAGTGATCCAAGGATCCATGTGAAGATCTACCTTAACAAAATGAGGGGCATTGAGAAGGATGAATTGTTGATGGCATACTTTGCTGACAGTTTGGAAGGACCGGCAACAGAATGGTTTGTACAACAAGATGTTTCGAAGTGGGTCACTTTCGATGACATGGCCAGCGCTTTCCCAAACCATTATGCTTACAAAATGGAGGCTGCTCCTGATCGTTCTTCCTTGAAGACGATAACAAAGAAACCAAGTGAAAGTTTCAGAGAGTATGCCTACAGGTGGCGCGAACAAGCGGCGCGTGTGAGCCATTTGATCCCAGATGATAAGATGGTTGAAGAGTTCGTCGAAGTGCTCGATGAAACATACTACCAAGCGATGACCTCTTCCATTAGGAAACACTTCAGTGAAGCAGTAAGAATCGGTGAAATGATTGAAAGAGGAATTAAGACTGGAAAGATTGTCAACCAAATAGCTTTGCGAGCTCAGGCAGGAGCCTTTGGGAAGAAGGATCAAGATGATGTAGCCATGGTGGGTTCGGGTTCACAAAAGTGGAGCGAGAAAAAATACAATCAAACCCACTCATACCAAGCTCCACAAATATACCCTCTACAACACTACTACACCCCACAAAATCCGTAGTATTCCGTCCCTCCACCCCAATACTCAATCTATACAGTGCAGCCATATGCTCCAATATCATCTCATCCGCAATGGCACGCTCCAGCCCCACATCCTATATATCCCACTCACCAAACTCCACATAACCAATTCCAGCCTCCACCGAATCTTACCTACCGGCCAAGAGGTCCTCCAAGTTTTCGCCCAAAAGCTGAGTACAAAAGGGTACATCAAGAGAAAAATAATGAGTTCACGCCAATCGGAGAATCTTATGCCGAACTTTTTCAAAAGTTGTAAGCTTTAGACATACTGAAACCGATCAATGGAGGAATGCATCTTAGGGATAGGGTTGACGACTCTCGTCAATGTGCTTACCATTCAGGTGCACCAGGGCATGACACTGAGGATTGCCATTTGCTCAAGAAAGATATCCAAGCTTTGATTGATAACGGTCAGATTCAAGTTGAGGGTTTAAATGCACCATATGTAAACCAGAACTCATTGCCTGTCTGTGATGATGGGCATATGATCGGTATGGTATGTGGAGAAGATTTGAGAGCTGAATCTGCAATGCCGATACCTGTTGGTGATGTGTCAATTGGGGCTAACCAAATGTTTGTGGCAGTGAACTGTGTTCCTGAGATTGTGATTGGGGCAATAGACAGAGTAAGGGGTGGTGAACTGAAGAAGACGAACATGTCTCTTGAGAAGCCAACTCCAAATCTTACTCAATCGTTCATCAGTCCCAAAGAAGTGAAGTCCACCCTGATGGGACTTGAAGAAAATAAGGAAAAGAAGAAGAAATTGCCAGATTCAGGGAATTTCTTTGGTGTCAGCATGGTGCATCCTTGTGAAGGGCTCAGCAATGCATGAAAAGCAGGAAACTGGCCCTGGCTTGCGATTGAGTGGCTGTGAAATATTGTAGCTTGTTTTGCTAATCTTTCTATGTACTTGGTTATTCAAGGGTTGTAACCCAAGTGCATTATTTTGCTTGTTTTGTTTATTCGAACCCTTATATCTTCAATTCAATGAAAGAGAGATCCATCTCGTCCTAATATTCGGTCTTTTATGTTTTTTGTGCTTACCTCCTTAGTTTTCTGCTTTATGTTTTGTCAGCGTTAATAACATGACATGCGTGCGGAATTTACGTCTTGATCTAGACACGCGCTTTGGCATTGTGAGCTATTTGAGTAGTAAAGGGTGATAAAAGAGGGAGCAAAATAAGTTGGGAATTAATCTGTAGTCATCTGATAAGGGATATTAGTGAGAAGTTTAAAATCGTGCACGGTCGCTTCGACTGAATTTGAAATACCACTTTTGAGAACCATCAGTGAAGCAGAAGTCGATGACACGTGCGGATCGGTCTAGGTCAATTTTTTAAATCATTATTTGTGCGAGGCATTCTCAGGTCCGGATGACGAACAGTTTTCATTTTTTGCTATCCAAATACTATCCCAATTTTCTAGCCCTTTGAGCCTTGTGTATTTTTCTCTGGCTGCCCTCATTTGGAATCAATTTGATTGAAATTGGAAAAAATGAAGAAAAGAAAAAAAATTGAAAAAGGAACAACAAAATCTATCTCTGAGGTAGAGCTACGTCTGACCTGATTCCTCTCAAAAGGATACGTAGGCAACCATTCAGGTGCGGTCATAACAAGGGAAAGTTCATTTTCCCCTATTCCTTGTTGACGCAAAAGCTTGCCTCCAAGTTTGCAGCCAATGTCAAAAGAAATTCAAATCCCCAATGTGTTCTAAACTGGGGCAGAAGTTTGTTTTTATTTTATTTTAATAAAATAAAATAAAATAAAAACATACTTTTATGTTGTTGTACTATCTATTCATATGTTTCATGAGATATGAACCTCGAAATCGAGGAAGAAACTCAAAGCGCCCCAGTTTATCCTAAACTGGGGGCAGAAGTTTAAGTTTATTTTTAAAAGAAAAGGAGAAAGTCAATTCCTTTTGCTTTCTTTGTGTTCATCTCAGGGGAAAAGTCTCAATATCCCTTATGTTTGCATATCAGAAAATTCAAAAGATAATTCCTCGATTTTTCAATAAATTGGGGCCTCATTTGGTTATTATTCTAAAAGAAATGATTTTAAGGGTTGTAATATTTTACCAAGTCATTTCATTAGATGCTTTCATACCGCTCTTCAAACCACAAAAAAAAAAAAAAAGAAAAGAAAAGAAAGAAAAAAGAATCCTCAATTTGCCTTAACTGGGGAAAAGTTTGGTTTATTTTTCAAAAGCGATGATTTCAAATCTTGTAATGCTCATTCTAGTCGTCTCATGAGATGGTTTGAGCTTTTATGTTGAACTCATTTCTTCATAGCCTAACCAAATCCAATGTTACAGTCCAAATAAAGACCCTTCTGACCGATCATTGAGAATGTCAAGCCGAGTAAGGGTATCAAGGGATAAGTTCCACGCTGTAAAGTTGCAGTTCTTATGAGTCGACAATTGCATTTAGGAGCTGGGAGCACCAAGGTCATTAAAGGAGAAATTCTCTGAGGAATAAAGATAAAGGCAAAAATTGAAGAAAGAAAGAAAGAAAAGATGGGGTCGAGCAGCAAGGAAAGATCGGAGGTCGAATGGGAAAGAGCGAAAAAAAAACGAAAAAAAGAAAGGAAAAATGAAGTCTTGTCGGTGAAAACCTGAAAGGGAGCTGCAAGACAACGGTGAGTTAAAAGAACAAAGAGGGAGGCTAGTCGGTGAAAACCCAAAGGGGCACTACTAGTCGAATAAGGGTCGTTAGATTTACCATCAAGCAAGATTGGAAAAATGGGAGCAAAATCAGGGATAGACTATGTGAGCGGATTAAGAGTTGATTCCAAAATACATGTCATGTTAATAAGGTCGTCATCTCTTCAGTCCTTTACCTCTCCCGTAAAGGATGTCATTTTTTCGTCTTTTGGTTGGAAGCTTTTTCGTTTCCATCATTTTGTCTTGCTTCAGTTCGTTTCATTTTCTCCAACATCAAACGAGCAAAGAAAGTCTTGCAAAACTTGTTACAGTTTCATAGTTGTACTAAAGCAAGTCAGGACCAACCTTGATAATTGGAGCCCAATGTTTCACATCGGCACAAAGAATGACACACCAAGGAGTGTATCATGAAAGGGATCATCAAAGTATATGCAGATTTCAAGATGCAGTTAAAATTTCAAATCAAAGCCTGCCGAGCAGCAATTTCAAGCTTTCAAGTTAAAGCCCGCCCGAGCCGCAATTTCAAGTTTCAACAATTTCAGCATTCCATGTCAAAGCCCGTCAAAGCGGCAATTTCAACTTTCAAGTCAAAGCCCGTCAAAGCGGCAACTCCAACTTTCAAGTCAAAGCCCGTCAAAGCGGCAATTCCAACTTTCAAGTCAATGCCCGTCAAAGCGGCGATTTCAACTTTCAAGTCAAAGCCCGTCAAAGCGGCGATTTCTACTTTCAAGTCAAAGCCTGTCAAAGCGGCAATTTCAACGTTCAAGGCAAAGCCCGCCCGAGCGACAATTTCAACTTTCAAGTTAAAGCTCGCCTGAGCAGCAGTTTCAACTTTAGAGGCAAAGACCGTCTGATTTCAAGTTTTCAAGACCACTTTGTTAGTTGGAGCTTCAGACCAGTTCATCAGCTTGTGGAGAACGAGGGAATATAGTTCAAGAAGTCGAGGCGCCCACCTGGAGAATGAGGGAGTAGTTTTGAGAAGTCGAGGCACCCACCTGGAGAATGAGGGAGTAGTTTGGAGAAGTCGAGGCACTCACCTGGAAAATGAGGGAGTAATTTTGAGAAGTCAAGGCACCCACCTGGAGAATAAGGGAGAAGTTTTGAGAAAGTCGAGGCACCGACCTGGAGAATGAGGGAGTAGTTAGAGAAGCCGAGGCATGAGAGAGTAGTCGAGGCACCCACCTGGAGAATGAGGGAGTAGTTTGGAGAAGTCGAGGCACCCACCTGGAGAATGAGGGAGTAATTTTGAGAAGTCGAGGCACCTACCTGGAGAATGAGGGAGAAGTTTTGAGAAAGTCGAGGCACCCACCTGGAGAATGAGAGAGTAGTTTGAGAAGCCGAGGCACCCACCTGGAGAATGAGGGAGTAGTTTAGAGAAAGTCGAGGCACCCACCTGGAGAATGAGGGAGTAATTTGGAAAGTCGAGGCACCCACCTGGAGAATGAGAGAGTAGTTTGAGAAGTCGAGGCCCCCACCTGGAGAATGAGGGAGTAGTTTTGAGAAGTCGAGGCACCCACCTGGAGAATGAGGGAGTAGTTTTGAGAAAGTCGAGGCACCCACCCGGAGAATGAGAGAGTAGTTTGAAGAAGTCAAAACGCCCACCTAAAGAACGAGGGAATAGATTTGAAGAAGTCCAGGCGCCCACCTGAAGAACGAGGGAATCCATTTCTATCAAGAGGAAAGACCCACCTGAATCATGATCGGTGGTTTACTTTCCTTCAAGAGCAAGGCCCACCAAAGCCAAGAGTGGTGGTTTATCTGTCAAAATGAGGGGGGCAAGAATCAAGAGGCTCAACTCGAAAAGCATGAAGACTTAGTATAGGAATTGAAATTTTTACATTTCAAATGTTGTACTTTTCATTTTTCCTTTGTAAAGTAGTGACCACCAGCCAGCTAGCTAGCAACCAGCGACAGTGACCAGCAGCAACAACTCTAGTATGTCAAAGGTGTCTCGAGTTAGTCCGAGTAGGTCTAGGAATGTCGAGTCAGCCCCAAGAGTGTCTAGAAGAGTCTATAGCTTGTCTTAGTAGTCTAGAGTGTCCAGTATTGTCTTAGTGAGTCTAGAAGAGTCTAGCGTCTGTTTGAATGCGGTAGTCCCAGCTACCGCACGTAAGGAACTACACTGACCTGATTCCTTAATCCAAGGATATGTAAGTAACCCTATTCTCGGTTAGAACCGAAATCACAGGTACGGTCACCATTTTGAAAAGCATGCTCTCGGCTAAAACCGAAAATCCAAAATTAGTTGTCGATTACTTCTTTGCCTGAAAACTCTTCGTGTTTCCGAACAAAGAGGGGCAGCTGTAAACACCTAATTTTGGCACGAATACAGATAAAATTGCCCAAAATAGTCGTATTAGATTCCTAGGACGTTTCGTCCATTTTTCTGGACTTCTAGTGTTTGTTCTAATTAAATTTGTCATTAATTAGGAAGTAAAATGTGAAAATTAACAAAAAAATTATTATTACGTGCGTAATTGTAATTCTATGTTTATATTGTAATGTTGGTGTAGATTATGTGATTGTATGTTGATTAATTTAGTATGTAGTGCCTTTTAACTGGTTATTTGTGAGAAAAAATAGTAGCCCGACTAGTTTGAGTCCAAGCCCAATTTCTGAAGCCCACTCATTAGTCTCCCTCAAACCCAGCCAGTAGATCATAATTGATCTGATGGCTCTCATTCATTGCCATATTCCCCTTATAAACATCATTATACTCCCATTTCACTCTCACTCCTTCATAAGTCTTTAGGACTTGGGGCCACCCTGTCCAAAATTCCCCTCCCCGCCGGAAATCCCACGCCACCGCTGCTCCACCGTACTCCGCCGCTGTGCCGCCGCCGGCCACCACCTCCGGTGGCCGGAAAAAATATAAAAATATACCAATCGAAAGCTTTTCACCCCCTCCCCCCCCCCTCTCGTTCCATTTTCACTATTGGTTTGGCCAAATTCCAAACGGTTTAGCGTAAATCGGGTTTCGAAATCTCGGATAAAACTCAAACTCCGGCCAAATTCCATTTTTCGGGTAAGTTTCTTTCTCTTCCCCTTACTCTTCTCTATTACTCTCATACCCCATATCCCAAAAACCTTTCTTTTTTTTTTCTTTCCCTTGTACTTTCTCTTTTTTTTTTTTTTACTTCTCGTTGCTTCTTTCTTCTTATTCTTCTTTTTTCTTTATTTTTCCGTTTACTATGGTGGCTGTTTGTATGATGTTGAGACGGGGGCTGTTTTGTTGGTTGATGACGGGATGATGTTGTTGTTTGGGAGTTGTGGAGGTTTTGTTTGGAGAGGCTTGTTTCAATCTTATCGGAGCAGTGGAGGAGATGAGGCAGTGGGGGGTGGTATTCTGATTGTTTCGAGGCTGTTAGGAACTGTTTGGAGGGCTGTGAGGGGGTAGTTGTATCACTGTTTTGATTAGGCAGTTGTGCGAGTGATTTAGGGCGAACGGAGACGGCTGTTACGAGGTGATTTGGTGACTGTGATGATGATTGTTTGGTGGTGGAGGGGCTGTTTTTCAGTGGTGCTAGGCTGTGATGAGAACAGATAGGGGCTGTTATGATTAGTGGTGTAGCGATTGTGGTGTGGGGTTTGTTTTAGGACTGTTTGGTTATTGTTGTGGAGATGGGAAATCTGTGTTTCAGTCTTGGGGGAGGCAGTGATGGAGTTGGCATAGGGAGGCAGTGATTGAGCAGTTTCGGGGAAGCCATGGTGGCATTTGAACAGTGGCAATGATGGCTCTGATTTGACGCTGTTTGTTTGCTCTACGGGTTTGAGGACAACCTTCGTTTCTTTGCTTTCTTCTTTCGTTTTAATTTGCTTAGTTTTAGTAAGTAAAAATGTTCAAAATAATTTGCATAGTATAGCCATGAAAAAAATTGTTCAATGTTGATCATAGTGTGTAGGGATTGACATATGTATGTTTACTATCCAGTTTTAATGTGAAGTTTTATACAAATATGCTTCTTGGTTTGTTTGTTCAAGTATGATTGCCCTTGTTCGTTTATTTTTTATTAAGTGTTGAAAGCCATTAGTTTCACAAGTTTCTCATCACTGGCTTAGCATTGAATTTAGGCTGATTTTTGCTTAATTTGCAAGTCTTAATCTAGTTTTGTCTAGTTAATTTTAAGAAGTATAATTTATGTTAGCATAATCAGTTTAGTTTTAGTTTTAGTTTAGTTTCTTCTTAGAATTGCTGAAAGCTCTTTGAAAACAAATAGGGTGGAGCTTTAACATTGGATTCTTTTCACTTTTTGAAAGGTAGAAACAAAATCGTGTGATTGTCCTTTGTTCGGAAAAGTCAAAAGTATTAGTACTATTTCACATGGGTTTTGTACTATTTACTGAAAAGGTGAGTTTGGGTCACATGGGACTTGTCCTTTTTACCTTGATTTTTCACTTTCACCTTTGTCTATTTATTAGAGTATGGATTCACTTTTAAGGGGTCATCAGTGAAAAATCACCTCCCATTCTCTATAACACAACAACCTGCTGAAAATAACACCAACAATCTGCTAAAAAAAGGGCAGATCTGAAGCCCTTTCACTCGAAAAACAAGAAAAGAGAGCTGAAGAAATTTGAGAGAAATGGGTGAGACCAAACAGAGAGTGAGTTGTAGAGTTTTAAAAGGTTTCATTTAGTGGTTGTGTCTTAAGGCTGAGTTGTTGGGAGCTTGCTGTTGTCTTTCATTGTTGTTGTTGTAGCTATGTATCGTTGCGTTGCTGCTGTCCATTTATTTATTTGGGCTTGGGGCTTCATAGTTTAAGCTGGTGGAACTCTCTACTGTAGGTAATTTTTTCAAGCCCTTTGCCTTTATCATGTATGTATTTAAGCCCGGTTTGAAGCCCGAGTATGCATGAAATGAGTTGTTAAATGTGAGATCCAGTCCAAAAGGTTAATCTTACATTTACATTTTGTATTAGTTTTTTTTTTTTTTTTTTTTGCTCTAAAATGAAAACCAACATTAAGAGTATTAATTTATTCTGTGCCATTTCTTTATTACTGCGAATGAATATGGTATATGTTGTATTGCATTTTTAGTTTCAAATGGAAAGGGTATTTCAAAGTAAGTCTTGCAAACTAAATGATGTCACCTACTAAATTGGACAAATCTGAAATTTGTAAGGGAAATAGTTGCAACAATACAAATGATTTATAAGAAAAGAAAGAAGAAAATGGACGTACCACTTGTAACTATATTTAAAAATTATTTTGTTATATTCCCACTTCAAGTAGTTGAACTACCGATTCTTAAACTCCTGAATTCTGGAATGGTTTAGGCAAGCTTAGGATAGGCTAATATTGAAGCAAATTTCAATCCAATGCTTATTATAAATCAGAAGATTAGCTATCAAGCAGGAAAAAAAAATAAAGCTCGATTAGGCATTGATAAGTATGATTCGTGATCTACTTATTAGGCAAAAGAATTGAATTGAAAATTTAATATTTTTTCTAAAGTATACCTCGTGGGTTACTTGACACTAATCTTTAGTCAAACGGTTTAAATCACAATCAAAGCGTAACAAATAAAGGCAAATATAACAACCATATTTAATAAATCAAAATTACGACAATAAAGCAACTGTGCTCGACACAGGACTTGAGGGTGCCTAACACCTTCCCGAAAGTCAAATGAGAACCTTACTCGAATCTCTGACGCAGACCATTAGACGAGTCAAAGGTTTTCTAGGTACACCACTTTGGTGACTTGGCACACCTTTAACTTGTCAAGTGGCGACTCCGATTCTCTTAAATAATTCGTGTACCTTTAAACACCTAAGTCACAACCTACCTATTTTTATTATTTTAGTAAATTTTAGGGCGTGACAACCGAGGGTGTCGCTAAGATGGCGAGTTTGGCGAAGCAGCTCACCGAAGACAAGAAAACCAAAAGCTCGTTGGGCCAAGGGACATCGCAAGGTGATGAAATTTTTCTAGGTCGGTTTTTGTGCGTTCCTACTCCTACTTCATCTCACACTTACAAAATTTCCCCTCTCCCTTCCCCAGGCTCCAAAAGGAAGAGAACTGAATCAAAGCGCGCCACGAAGGCAAAAGGATCTCGGGTCGAGAAAGTTGTCGCCCCCGCTGCCGAGGCGACAAGCACAAAGCGGCGAGGTCCTATTGATGAGCCCAGCGACGAGGAGATTCATCCTATGGCTCCCAAAGCAGTGCCAGAGCCAGCCTTTGAGATGGCTCCAGAACCGGCTACCGAGGTCCCTAGGGCTACCGAAGTGATTAATGTGGAGGAGTCTGATCAAGAGGCTGCAAAGCGAAAAGGCAAGGCTAAAGCAAGCGAGGGCTTGATCAAGAGCACAATTAAAGCTTCCCGAGCCTCAGCTAAGTCATCCAGCACCGTTACTCGGGCATTTGAAATTGTTCCCGAGGCCAACTTGCTGGATCCCACCAAAGAGGACGTCGATGCCCTTGATGCTATGCTAGGACCTACTGAGGCTCATGCTCTTCGGAATCTCAGCCCTATGAGTTTGATGGGCATTTCAGCTGCTTCTGCCCTTCGGGTAAGTTTTCGTGCACTTCATTCGCATAATTTGCCCTTTCTTTCTTCTGATGCTAATGTTTTGTCTTTGCGCAGAGCTTGGTCCTCGCGCTGCAAACTGTTCACTTCGAGCACGAGCGAGCGGAGCAAATTCAGCTGCCACTGCTGCTTGGGGCGAACAAAAGAGAGGACTTAGAGGAAGGATTGTTGAATTGGAAACACAGCTTGCAACTTTGAATGAGAAGCTGGAGCGTGCCAATGAGGCTTCGGCTAAAGCTGAGGCTGATCTGCGTGGGGTTGTAGAGTCTGCCGAGGCTAGGGTTCAGGCTGCGAGAAATGAGTTTACCGCTGAGCGTTGGAGGATGAGCCTCGAAAATGCTCGTCTTGAAGCTGAACTTTTCAAGGCCAAAACTGAAGTGCTCGAGGCAGGCGAAAAGTACTGCGGTAAGCTTGGTGAATACAACGCCAAGCTCGTTGAGCTGCAAAGCCAAGTATACCAAGTGCCATCTCTTTGGGGCAAGATCTCAAAGCTTGAAGGCAAAATTGCTTACCTCAATGAGCGGGCCAAAGTCAAGGCGACGAGGGCGAAGTTTGAGGAAGCATGGCCTATCGTTAAGACTAGGTTTAGCACGCTTGAGCAAGTCGAAGCTGGGCAAATCGTACTCGAAGAGGAGATTGCTACGGCAAGGGATACTGCTGCCGAGGCTCGGAAGATTATGGATGATCTTCCCTCGAGCGAGGGTTCGGATAATGGTGAACCCGAAGATGAAGGGGGCGAGAGTGCCGAGGAGGGCAGTGATGATGCCGAAGGGGAAACACTTAGGAACAAAATAGTTCGTTTTTGTATACTTTTTTTTTTGTTTAGGCCTTCATGCCTTTTAATGCAAGCCTTCGGGCTTTTGGATGTATATATGATCTTGACCTTCGGGTCAATTTGCTTTCAATGAATATAATCAGCCTTTGGGCCTTTTGATGATATGATTTTGCGTTTTACTTTTAAGTGTTAAGTCTTTCACGAACTAAACACTTAGGAGTAGTTTCACTTGCAAAGCTTAATTAAGTAAAATCGATGCGAACTTAGAACAACGCCTCGTTCTCGAGCCGATACATTTAACGTGTAACTTCAAAGTGCAAGATCGTGGAAACAAAGATATATAGAATCAAATTCATTTCATTGATAAGATCAACGAGCCAAAATCGGTTGTTTATATAAAGCCAAGTCGAAGTAGACCTTGGGCGTAAAAACAAATTAACAACATGCCACTATCGGGCATAATTACAATGTACTAAGCTATTCTTCGGGTATCAGTCCGCGGTTATCGAATAGACAGGCTTCGGTTAGGAGGCTAAGTGTCGACCTCGGTTGCGAACCACCTCTCACTCCTCCCCAGTGTTCGGGTATGAATCTTGATGAAGATCCGAGCACTGGAAGTCGTTTTATCCGCTTCCTGAAAAGGTCAAGCAAAATGAAACGAGGAGCGAGTTAGTACATTTCGACCGAATCCCTAGGAGCATTGTTCGACTCGAGGCTGTGGGTAAATTTGTAAAGATTAAGGAATATTTACCTCGATTAGAAGTAGTACCGCTTTAAATTGGAAATGTTCCAATTTAAGGGTTCGGGTATGCCTTGCAGATCTTTAATTTGATAAGATCCTTTCCCAACAATTGCTTTGACTCTGTAGGTCCTTCTCAATTTGCGACAAGCTTTCCCCCGTTTTTTTCCTTTGTTGATTGGTTTGTAGCCTTTAGCACATAATCGCCAACTTTAAAATCTCTAAGTTTGGCCTTTCTATTGAGATATGCTTCGATCTGTCTTTTTTGGGCAACTAGCCGGACCAAAGCCAACTCTCTTTTCTCTTCGAGCAAGTCCAATTCTATGCGCATGGCTTGCTGATTCGCATCCTCGGTGGTGTGAGCGTACCAAAAACTTGGTTCGCCCACCTCCACGGGAATAAGGGAGGCCATACCACAAGCAAGTAAAAAAGGAGTTTCGTCGGTGCTGTTCTTCTCAGTTATTCGCATGACCCACAACAGACTGGCAACTTCTCGGGGCCAAGGACCTTTTTTTCTCGTCGAGCCTTTTCTTGAGGTTTTCGATTATAATCCTATTCGAGGATTCAGCTTGGCCATTGGCACTTGGATGATAGGGGGTCGAAGCAATTCTTTTGATCCCCCATTGTTTGAAGAAATCGGTGATGGCTGCTCCCATGAACGGTTTACCATTGTCGCAAGCAATTTCCCTCGGGACACCGAACCTATAGATGATGTTCTTCTTGATGAAATCGATTATTTGTTTCTGTTTAACTTCTGTGAGAGCTCCTGCTTCCACCCATTTAGTGAAGTAATCAGTTAATACGAGGATAAACCGAATACCACCCTTTTCCCTTCGGTAGGGTCCAACAATATCCATCCCCCATTTCATGAAAGGCCATGGTAATACGACCGAATGCAGAGGTTCGGCCTGTTGATGGATCATTCGTGCGTGGCGTTTGCATTTGCGCTGATGGTGGGCCAATAATACCTAGCTCTGAGTAATTTGCGCACCAAAGACTTTCCCCCCTGAGTGATTGCCATACTCGCCTTCGTGAACCTCGGCCATTATATATCTGGCCTCATCTGGACCCAAACACTTGGCCATCGGGCCGCAATACAACTTCTTGTACAAATTACCCTCGATCATATGATATGAAGCAGCTTGAGTCCTTAACTTTTTGGCCTCCCTTTTGTCTTGAGGGACAGTCCCCGAGTCTAAGTAAGAGATGAACTTACTCCGCCAATCCCATTTGTGGTCCACCAAGTTGACCTGCAGTTTCATTTCTCTCATCTGCGTAGATAGCAACCGGACTACTGGATCAGTCCTTGAGTGGGCTTCATCGACTTCTGAACCCAAGTTTGCTAGGGCATCAGCTTCGGTATTTTCCTCTCGAGGCACTTGCTTAATTTTCCATTCTTGGAACTGGGCCAAAATTCTCTATGCTCGGTCCAAGAACAGCTGCATTCTAGGCTCTCGAGCCGTGTATTCACCGAGCACCTGATTTACTACCAGCTGCGAGTCGCATCTCAACTCAATTCTTTCTACCCCCATTTCTTTAGCCAACTCCAAACCTGTTAGAGTCGCTTCGTATTCGACCTCGTTGTTTGTCACTTTTTTGAACCGTACCGAATGCCTAATTTTCTCCCCGGTGGGTGCTTTCAACACTATACCTAATCCCGAACCCTTGGAATTAGTTTCCCCATCGGTGTGAAGTATCCACAGCCCCGAAGCTGCTCCCTTCGACATTGAGTTCTCCTTTTTGGCTTCGGGCAGGATCCCAACACTAAAATCAGCTACGAAGTCAGCCAAGACTTGGGATTTGATGGCTGTTCAGGGTTGATAAGTGATTTCATATTCGCTTAATTCTACCGCCCATTTTGATAACCTCCCCGATAACTCAGGTTTATGCAATATACTTCTCAAGGGGAAGGTTGAAACTACCGCTATTGGGTGATATTGAAAATAAGGTCGTAGTTTCCGGGCAGTAACAAGTAAAGCAAGTGCTAGTTTTTCCAAGTGTAGGTACCTGGTCTCAGCATCGAGAAGTGTCTTGCTCACATAATAGATGGGCTGTTGCTTGCCATCTTCCTCCCGAACCAGCACCGCGCTGACTGACACCTCGAACACAGCCAAGTAAATTGTAATGTTTCACCATCCTTCGGCTTGGCGAGCAACGGCGCGTTAGCCAGGTAGCATTTCAAATCTTTCAGCGCTTCCTTACACTCTGGTGTCCATTCGAAGTGATTGTTCTTCCTCAGAACAGAGAAGAATTTGTGGCATCGCTCCGAGAACCTTGAGATTAATTGACTCAAGGCAGCGATTCGGCCAGTTAAGCACTGAACTTCTTTCACCCCGGTCAACTCTTCGGGGATTTCCTCGATGGCTTTGATCTTATATGGGTTTGCTTCAATCCCTCGTTCGGAGACAATGAATCCCAAGAATTTGCCTGACCCAACACCGAAGGCACACTTCTCAGGGTTCAGTTTCATGCCATATTGCCTCAGAACAGCAAAAGCTTCCCTCAGATGATTCAGATGATCCTCCATTCGAATAGACTTGATGAGAATATCATCTATGTAGACTTCCATAGATTTTTCGATATACTCCTTGAACATACGACACACCAACCTTTGATACGTCGCTCTGGCATTTTTCAAACCGAAGGGCATCACCTTATAGCAAAAGGTACCTCGGTCAGTGCTGAACGAGGTTTTCTCTTCGTCCTTCGGATCCATGAGGATCTGATTG
This sequence comes from Petunia x hybrida, assembly GCA_037355625.1. NCBI lineage: Eukaryota > Viridiplantae > Streptophyta > Magnoliopsida > Solanales > Solanaceae > Petunia > Petunia x hybrida. Next base: position 1,621,309 of record JBBBVM010000027.1, on the reverse strand, counting down.
TAGCCCAAATAATCATCCAAGAAGGTTAATAGTTTGTGTCCAGCCGTGGAGTCTATCAACCTGTCTATTTGTGGCAATGGGTAAGAGTCTTTGAGGCAAGCCTTGTTCAAATCGGTGTAATCTATGCACATTCTCCACTTGCCATTTTTCTTCGGTACGACGACCACATTAGCCAGCCACTCGGGATACTTTACCTCTCTTATGAAACAATTTTCTTGTAACTTTGTGGTTTCATCTTCGATCGCTTTCTTTTCAACCCCGGCGTGAGGTCTTTTCTTCTGCTTCACTAGGGTGAATTTTGGGTATACATTCAGCTTGTGGGTCATGATCTCCGGATCGATACCAATCATGTCTGAGTGAGACCAAGCGAAGCAATCGTTATTAGACCTTAAAACTTCAATGATTGCTTTCTTCGACTCTGGGTCCAACTCCGAGTCGACAATACCTTTCTCTCAGGAAAATCTTTCAATAAGGTGAAAGATTTCAGCTCCTGAATAATTAAGTCCTTGGCTTTTTGTTTCCGAGGCTCTTGAATGCAAACCGGAATCTTTTCGACTTCTCCTTAGAGGTCCTCCTCGCTTGACCCCGGTTGCGTTAGCTGCTATTGTTTTGGCCCGGTCGGGGCGACTCCACTTCTCAACGCAACCGAGTAGCACTCTCTTGCTACTCGTTGCTCTCCCTTTATAGATCGAACTCCCCAAAGTGTAGGGAATTTGATCACTTGATACAGCGTGGAGGGGACAGCCTCCATGGAATGGATCCATGGTCTGCCGAGGATCACATTGTATGCTATGTCCTCGGGCAACACTTGGAACAGTGTTTCCTTGCTAACTCCTTCAGCAAATGTTTTGAGTGTAATTTCACCCAAAGGTTTCTCCGTGGAGTTGTTAAAGCCAGTCAGCACCGTTGCTTTGGGGATGACTTCCCCTTTGAGCCACATCTTCTTGATGGCCCCGTAGCTGATTATGTTGACCGAGCTACCGGGGTCAATCAGGACTCACGTGATATCGGAGTCGTTGATTCTCAACATGATGACCAAGGCATCGTGATGAGGGAACATCATCACATCACAATCGTTATCATCAAATACAATTTCTTTACCCGAGCCCCCCACTTGAGTTCTCTTTTCCATTGTGATTGACATATTGGCGAATTTCTTTGCAGCTACGAAATTCACCCCGTTCATCTCTGACCCTCCGGTGATAACATTTACAACTCTCTCTGGGGGGTGGAGCCCGAGGTGGCTGTCCATTACCTCGATTCTTGGAGTAGTTGTCCTTTCCCTTGTCAGTAAGGAATTCGGCCAACATACCTTTCTTCAGCAAATGAGCCACCTCAAAGCACAATGCTTTGCAGTCCTCGGTTCGATGGCCATAATCCACATGGAACTCACAGTGCAAATTCTGGTCTCTTTTGTCCGCTGGATTTCTAATATCTTTGGGTACTCTTACCCGACAGTTCCCTTGACTACATTGACCAGCTCCGAGGTCGATACATTAAAATTATAATCAAGAATCTGAGGTAATTCTTTCTTTGAAGCCGAAACGGGGCCTGAGGAATTTTTTTGGTTCGTATTGGAGTGAACCTTTCCTCCGATCCGTTGGCTTATATATGGGCTTGTAAACGAGTTTCCAAAGAAATTTCCCAACCTTTGGCTGACAGGCTGCCTCGTGGAGGTATATGGTTCGTACCTCTCCTTCGAGTTTCCTCGCAACGCCTCGGCGCGATACTAAGATTCACCTCGGGTTTTGTAATTGTAACCTCGGCTTTTAAACTCAGCTTCGTCCAGCCTTATCTTGGAGTAAACTCGTTTGTGCAGGTCTGCCCACGTCAGTACTTGGTATTGCTGAAGCTCTTTTCGCAACTCAGGAGCAGCGTCAGAGTTGCGAACATTGATACCCTTTTCAAATGCCATGATGGCTAGACTATCATACATCCGAGGTAGCTCCATGCGCTCAGCATGAAAGTGCTTAAGGAACTCCTTAAGTGGCTCACCGGGCTGTTGCTTGACCTCGCATATATCCTCATTCCTCTGGAGAATTTTTTGGGCTCCGGTGTGGGCCTTAACGAAGGCCCTGGTCATTTCCTTGAAGGTGGAAATTGATCCCGCTAGTAGGCACATGTACCAACACAGCGCTCCTTTCTCCAAGGACTCGCCAAAATTTTTCAAGAAAATTGACTCGAGCTCTATTGCCGTTAAGTCATTGCTCTTTACCATCGCCATGTACTCCCTTACATGCTCTTTAGGATCGGTGGTCCCATCATACCTTTTCAAGAACATGAGCTTGAAATTTTTAGGAGTTGGAGCTGGTGCCGCCTCGGGCTTAAATGGCGACTCCCTGTACTGATCTATGTCAAACTCATCTTCGGTCTTTGTTATCCCTAGTACGCTCTCGAGGCGCTTTTCTACGCGAGCCTCAACGCGTGCCTCAATTTCTCTGGTCAACCTCTCAACATCGACCAAGGATGTAGTTTCAGGCACGGTGGGAATCGTCCCGAAGTGTGGCGTCGAGCTCGGTAGGTTTCCCGAACCCCCAGACGTGGCCCCATTGGGAGGTCCCCCTATTATCGCGCCCGTAGGAACGAAGGGCGGGATGCCTCCATTTGGAGCCGAAGGCTGGGTGCCATTCGGTGCTGCGCTATTCCTCGCCTCCAACGAAGCGCGGAATTCGGCGTTGATGTTGACTTGCTCGTCCTGCCGCTCTTGAAGAGCCTTTAGCGCGTTGACAACGAAAGCTTGAAAGGCTTCGGTTGTCATTGGAGACGTAGGTTGTTGGTTCGAAGGAAAGTCAGTCCGTTTGTTAAGATTTCCACTGTTGTCAGCCATATCGTTGTCAAAAAATTATGGAATTTAACAAAAAAAAGAACGTTGAACTTTGGAACAAAGCGTTTCTGCTTATATGCCCACAGACGGCGCCAATTTGTATGAGCCTAAACCAGTTTTAGGATCAAAAATTGAATTTAGGTTAGAATATAAGCAAATCTTCGTATCAAAGTCAGGAGAATGCAAGAAGTAAGTGTAAAACACGAGAAAGTAACTTGATTTCAATATATCGTAGTGAGTACAAAATTTACCGGATTTCTGTATTTATTTTTGAATGAATACAATGTAAAATGAAGTGTTATTTATAGGCTAAAGGGACCTTGCCCACGTTCTCCATGACTGATCATGCCTTTAACTACGTTCTGGACATTTATTATGGGAGTTAAGGGGCTGAAGTAGTGAGCTGCGGAGCCGTTTGGACCGAGGTGTTTCGCCGAGGTTCAACTGTTCGACCTCGGTGATGGGACTTTGCTGCTCAGCCGAAACGGACGTAACCGAAGCTCAGCTACCGGTTTGCCTTCGGTGATATCATTGAAACTCGACTTCGGTAATTTGATCGCAAGCCTCGATCATTCTCCTTCGGAGCATCGGCTCGTTTGTCTTCGGTTTGTCATGCCGAGGTGCTAACCGAGCACGTCAATTTTTGCCCAATACAGTTTTCTTTCTTCTGTATTTTTTTATAAAAAAAAAAGTCAGACAGTATCGTGTCGTGTGATTTGCTGTCGTCGAGTAATTTGCTGGCACAAGTACCACTACACCGGTGACGGTAAATTCGAATTCGTTCTATTCTGGGAGAAAATAATCCGCAACCTCGGGTACTGGGGGATTAAGTTCCTTAACGAGACACTATGAAGTCAGCGGGCTCGAATTTTGTTCAACGTTTCATCCCCTTAATTTTGTTTCTGCATTTTCTATTTCAAATTATATTTTTAAATATAGAATTCCTGACTGTTGGAGATGGCTATCTTTATATTTTCAAAGTAACTAGTCTTGAAAATGAAAAGGTGCTTGCTTTGGTTAGGAAATATGCATTATTAATACTACATAGTCTTTTCATATCATGATTTTCTTAGAAACTTAGCCCAAAGAAGATCCTTTACAAAAACATCATAAACAAAAGGGGTGGCCCTGGGATACATTGAGGAGTTGTTTGGTACGCCGTATTAAAAATTAATATCCGCATAAAATTCAACATTAAATTAGTACTTTGTTTGGTTCCTTCTTTGTTCCCTGCATAGAATTCCACATTAGCTATACCATATTTGGTAGCTTTTTACCTTGTTGGCATAAATAATACCTGCATTAGTTATGCAGGAATTTATGTATTATTTTGTGCGAGATAGAAGGTGGAATAATAATGCGGTATTAGCAATACATGTATTAAGATTTTAAAATAACAAAATTAATCCTCATAATAGTAGAATATTTTTTTACAATTGTTTGATGAGTTAAAAAATATATTAAATTATATATTATATATTAATTTGTGATGTACCACTGATTAACAAGAAATAATCTATATATTACAATTCATGCATTACTTATCCCTACATTATAATCCTTATATAGCTAATACCCGCATTACTAATAGATGCCCTACTAATACCTGCACTACTAATACTCGCATTGCTAATAGCCGCATTTCTAATACTCGCACTACTAATACCTGCATTGCTCATATCTGCATAAACTCTATTCCAACCAAACGACCCGTGGGTACTATAATACTCCCTCCATCCCACTTTGTTTGTCGTAGTTCGGTTTTCGAGAGTCAAACGAGTTTATCTTTGACCGTAATTTTTATATATATATATCTTTTAAATATTTTTGAATTGTAATTTATTGTGACTTATAGTACTTTTCATGTAGTTTTCAAATATGTAAATTTTATTTAAAAAAAGTTATATATTTTATATCCTAATCTACGGTCAAAATTAAGAAGTTTGACTCTTGAAACAGTAACTATGCAAACAAAATGGTACAGAGGGAGTAATATCCTTATTTTTTAGCATCCGTGCTTCGCCATTCTATCGGCGACATGATTTCCTTCTCGATTACATTGATACAGTTGGCTAGTGCAGTAAACAGTAACCACCTCCAATTGTTAATAATAAGTGAGGAATGACTATTTCCACAAAGTAGCATGCATATTTATAACTAGTTGGGAATCGGTTAACTTGGAGTTGTAATAGTTTCCATTGTTTAGTTAGCAGTAGTCCCTGATGAAGGCATCATAGTTCTGCTTCAATGTTTGCTTTCGTTCGTGATAAATCTTTAGATGAAATATTAAACTACAATCACAGAACACATCAGACGAAAGGTGATTTTTGTTTATAAAAATGTGAGTACATTTGTATATGATTCTTCTCTCCGAGCCTTTTTCCCTTAATTTGAGGACTAGAGCAGTATGTTTTCTTGGACGTAGGATGATATGTAGATGGTCTTCCTGTGATGTATTTGATCTCCGAAAAAGTCTGTCAGTTAAAACAACTTCGCAATGACTTCTAAAAAGAACTTCTCTCAATTACTTTGTTATTGCTGGAGAACTTTTGGAAAGATTGTTATTGATGTCTTGATCTATATTTGAATCTCCCAAAGGGTATATGGTTTCAAGATGTATTCAAATGGGGTATGCAACGCCTTTTGGGTTTGAATTTGGCTTATCAGGTAGAAGTTCATCTTAAAGGTCTTTCCTAGTAGTTGTTGGTTCACTTTACCAAAATAATTTGACATAAACAGCTAATCTAACTTTATTAACTCAAAATGTTGATTAGCCAATGTGTTAAATTTTGTATTTAGCACAATTTCGTATTTCAAAAAAATTTGAAGTGTAGGATGTAAAAATAGACATAAGTGCCATTGAAAACTGAATTTGTCCCCGAAAGCAAAAATACTTTGAAACTTTCAAAATAGGAGAGTGCATCCTCATACTCCAACGTTGAAATACGTCCTCCATTCCAAATTGACAGGAAGTAAAAATTTTCCTTCAGGGTCTTTTCCTTAAAAACCAAACTCAATAAAATTTTGGGAGGTTTACTAAAATATTTATCAAAAACAAAATATTTACCTACCCATAAGTGTCATATTTATTAACCATATTCATAAACTATTTACATGTCCTACTCAGACTTGTATACCATAATTATACGGGTAAGTTGGTTAAATAATTTTAATTTATCTCATGGGTACATAATATAAAAAACCTAAAAATTATTCTTTTGAAAAGAACATCCACGTAAAACAAAAATTTTACAGAGCTTCGCGCAAAACTTGATTTGTTCTCCTTAACATTTGCAAGAATATGTTAGAATAGCCTTTCTAATTCATCACAAGACTTGTTCAAATAGTTTGTCATCACACTTTCTTGTGTTAACGCTAAACGATACAAATGAACCACCTTAATGCAACATTTTCCTTTTTTCCTTCTTATTTTAGTACAGAAAAACCCCCAAGTCACCTTGGAATTGAATGAAAATCTAATTCTCAATTCAACTATTCAGTAGAATCTTTGACTTACAATTCATCCGGTAGCCTTCAAAACTTGTATTTGGAATAGTTTAACTACCTCAAAATGCCCTTTTTTTTTCAGCCTGACTGAGATATTTTTTGTTTGATTACAATCTTTGACTCTCAATTCAACTAGTAGTTATTACACTTCCAAAATACTTGTGTTTAGTATAGTTTAACTTGAAAAATCTAACACCTTATTTGGTTTTCGGCCTGACCGAGAGATTAAGCACGTTCTTAAACTTCAAACAAAGACTTTAAGCAAACAATGCTCAGGCATTACTCATTATTTTGTTATGGTACAGATGCATCTCCGATTATGACTTCATGCAAATAAATTCGAATACATCAGATTAGTGAAATGATCTTTGTCGCCATTATACTCCTGGTTCTTATGTTCTCTTGATTTTATGATTTTTTCAACAATAGCAGGCTTAAAATACTTCCAATATTCCTCTTGATTTTCATGATTTTTTCAACAATAGCAGGCTTAAAATCCTTCCATTTCCTGGTGGGGCAAAAATCAATAAAAAAAAAAAAGGAGATGTCGAGAACCAGTATCTTGACAAGTTTGGCAAGTCGGAATACATTAGCATTAATGATTAGCTCACAGAGTCATTTGCAACTCTTGCACATTTAGTAATTTCGTCATCCTTGCCATTGACAAGCAAGAAATATACATCAATTATACATTGATCATATATAGAAGTCAAACAAGCAAACGGATAATTACAGTTCCAATTCTTGATAGCTAATAAATTGAATTTTTGAAAATCACTAGATCAGCAAAATGAATAACTACAAATAGATAAGCTGCCACAGGATTAACTTAGAAAGAAAAAACTAAGAAACTTCACTTTGAAACTAAAATTTGATCAAAGCAAGAAGGTCTAAATAGTAGAGTTCACTTCCAAATATGACAAAAAGACATTAGTTGATCTAAGAAATAAACAAAACAAGGTTGTTGAATGAATTTGGCAAGTCAGCTAGTTGAATGAATAAGCCTCAGTTGTTAAGCTCATTGGGGATATACCCCTGGCACATCTAATAAGCTCATCATCCTTGCCACATATTGATTTTTTCTATGAAGCTACCAAAGCAATGAGAAATTTTGATCACAATACCAAAAAACATTAGTTTGAGCGAAGCAATAAAGAAAAGATAACAGAACAAGGTTGTTGAATGAATTTGGCAAGTCAGTTAGTTGAATGAATATGCCTCAGTAATTTTAGCTCATTGGGGAATACACCCCTGGCACATCTAATGAATTCATCATTCTTGCCATGTATCGAATTACAAAAGCAACGGTACTGTAAAGGACATAGTATCAAATCAAAGTAAAAAAAGATAGAAACTATAGTATGAATCAAATGAAAAATAACTTAAAAACTCACAAAAGTGGCAGGTCAGAATATCAATAAGCGGTTAGTGTTTAATACTCATCAGGGATTTCTCCCTTCACACAATAGATATTCATCACTCCTACACCAACCTAAAACTACAAAATGAAAGGCAAATGGAAAATCAAACACAGAAAACCAATAAAAATAATTTATAAAGGCAAGTGAGAATATCAATAAGCCTCGATGGTTAAGCTCATTGAGGAATTTAACCCCTCGCACATCTAATTGTTTATCATCATTCTCGCCATAACCAAATACTAGTAAATTCATTTAAAAAAAAAACATGTACTAAAATGTACGCCACACCAGTACTAGAGTCATTCAACGTATATTCAGCTCTATATTCCCATACAGGAAATATAGAACCAAAAAAGGAAATGACCCAACAAATTAGGTGAGGCAAAAGGAGATTCTCTAAAGGAAAACCCTATAAAGAACCTCCGGTATATACAACACACCCTATAAATGTACAAGTACATAAAAGGGTGTGTGTATATACAGTTAATATAGCGTAGCAATGACTCAAAACGCTTCCATGGTGCATAATGGAAGGCGATCTTAAGGGCTGCGCAAAGTACTATAAAATAATATCATCTAGTGATAAAATATACCAGTCACGATAATCAACTGCAACAGAAGAAAGACAGCTGACTAAGTTGAGAATGGAAGTGAGTATAGGGTATTATAACATCCCCTGTAGCATCCCAAATAGCATAAGAGGCCGCAGTTATAAACCCCGACACACTACTAAGTTAAGTAAATTTTGAAGACAAATAAACACGAAAGCTTACTTTGGTTCCGTTATTCTGCTATCTAGGTGTGAGGGGCTTAACCCCAAAGAATTGTTGGGTGTGGATAAGAGAAATATATAGACTAAGCCAGTTAGGGTTTTTCAACAACACTAATGGGCCAAATAGTATTGGGACCCAAGAACCACATAGGCTGTTGATGGCCTTTTTGACCCCATTAACAGTGGTTTATTAAAAATTATCTCTGCTAAGTTTAATTAACAAAAAAATTGATGGAAATATTCCTACTAAATCTTATAATGATGCATGCACCCCTCCCCCTCTGTTTCTCGTAAGTGCTTTATCAACACTTGGCAGCATTTGACTTTGACTCCCTCTTGCATAAGCAGCACTTGCCCTTTAATCTCTTCTCACATTCTCCCATATAACTTGAAGTGTTGTCTGGACAGCACTTACCCCTTCAATCTCTTTCCACATTCTCGCATGCAATACTTTCTTTTTGATATTTTTTGAAGAGACAGTATTTGTCGATTCATAACTTAAAGTATTGCCTACGAATGAAATAGAGGTCATTTTGCTAAAATATATTTAAGTAGGGTCATTTGTGAGGGACACGTGGTGATTCTTTGGAATTCCTAGGAAAGAATTCGCTTTGTATACACTTGAGGGGCTAATTTTGAAATTTTGTCCCATTTTCAGAAGTTGCAAAATAAGGTTTTTTTTTAATATACGTTGCCATTGATAATTTTATCATTACACTCTTCTCCTTATGTAACTTTTTGTAAATTTTACTAGTACTACTTATCTAATAGTTAACTTGATATTTCATTTGTGCAAGATTCGTGATTGAAAACATGTCCAAAAAATTAACGGTTTGTCTTTAAAAAGTGTTAAACATAAAGAGTCTTCTTAGGTTGGTGTTGTTTGACCAAATTGTATGTCTACTGTCGTGAAAAATTGATAAATAGCAAATTTTAGACACCCTATGTGAATTTTATCCACTGTTTTAGAATTAATTGAGAAATAGCTAAACTACTTCTCGCACACTTACAGCCTCTTGGCGTTAAACTATACTCAAACTAGTCACAATACAAACATCTGGGACTTTGAACTAAACTCCAGTAAATAAATTTGGAGTTTTGTTCAAAGTTTCAGAAAAAATCGGAGTTTCATATTTAAAGTCCCAGTATTTTATACTGAGATTCATATTTAATTGATCCCAGTATAAAATACTGAGATTTTAAAATTTTATTCATAAATTTCAGGGTTCTCTTTAGTTTATTTTGCGTGTAGCAGAGTAGTGTAATTTATCGACAAAGTCATAAAACGATATAAAAGATAATATCAGTTCTCTAAAATTTCGAATACAGTTTCTTCCAACATTTTACCGAAACCATGTAACTGTCTTATACAACTGGGAGGTTAATTAGAGCCCACTTGACTCGAATCTAGCTAGTTTTCAAAGAATTTTGCACTATCGACTAATTTTCATTTTAGGCGGTACAAACAGGCTAGGGAGCCAAATTTTTGCTTTACTGTTTAGTCTTCCTTTATGTGCACAAACATTATAAACTAGTTTATGCAATGTGTTCAACAGTAGAGTTTTCATTGTAAGGTTTCATCAGTTATCTTCTTGTTATGCTTGGATTTTAGATATTATGCAGTGTATTCATTATCAAACTAAACATATTTTTGTTAAAAGAAAAATAAATAAAGGAAGCGTCTTAACGTCTTGGTTTTAACAATAATTGGTAGAATTGGTTGCCAGCTCTCTAAACTTTCCCACAAAAGTCACTCAACTCTCTAAATCCTGCCCTGTACCTCGTTGCTCCCTGGACCTATTCATTTTTGTGTCATCTAAGCACAAAATGCTTACATGGCAGAAACCGTGTCTTCATACAATATTGGGCGCGTGAGGCATGGATTTTTATGGTGACATGGCTTTGCAACGGTAAATAAAGGGCCACATTTCATTCCCCTTATATAAATGGCCTTCCATACTTAATTTTTTCACACTTTTGATGCATACCATTCCTCTTCAATATTAGACATTTTTTTACATGTTTATTTGCCATAAATTCTTCTATTAATAGATAACTATAAAAATGTATATTGTTCATGTCGTGTTGTTGCGAAAGTGGCTACATCTTTGGTTATACATATCACATAACACAACCAAAAGGTACCTAAAAGTGGGTTTCAAAGTGTCTTAATAAGTTAACACTACCAAAAGGTGCCTATTTCAAATTGTCTTAATAAGCATACACAAACAAAATACAACATGAATTGTTCCAGAAAGCTTAAAAATGACACAAGTTTAACTGCATAAGACCCTTGAAGCTGTAGTATTTATTTGCTTTCTTGTAGCTTGAACCTTAGTGTAACGACCCTCAAATAGTCGTTACGGGATCCGGGACCTCAATTTGCGTGTCGACAGTCCCAAAAGCTCCATTAGGTCATTTATGACCCGTCTGTGAAATCTGAGTCGAAACGGAGTCCGTTTGATAGGTTATCGAGAAAAGGATCCGTTTATGAAATTCCGGAAAGGAATTTGGGGTTTCGATAGGTCGTTTTGAGTAAACGAACCCCGATGGAAAATCCGAGCGCACCGTTAGGTCCGTCTCGTCATTTATGATATGTAGCAACCTTCAAAATTGAAAACGGACCTCGTTTGATAGGACTTTTGATAAAGTCCCCGTTTCGGAAGTTTAAAAGAGTTAAAAGAGGTTTCCGAGCTCGATTTGAGCAAATGAGCTCCGAAAGTTCCGTTAGGTTCGTATAGTCATTTGTGACTTGTAGCAACTTTTGGAATTGGATTCCGAGGTCGTTTGGTTAAATTTCGCTATTTTAGCGAAAGTCGAAAATTGAACCTTTGCCGTGGGACCCACTTTTTGAGTTCTGGAGGTCCGAATTGAGTTCCGTCTTGACGAGCATGTCACCCAAGTATTTTATGTCTTGTGTGCAAAATTTAGGATCATTCCGAGCTTCGTAGGGTCCCGTTTTGCCCCTAAAACAGTAGAAAATCTGGTGCGACTTTTCTGTTCTGTTTTGGCGCAAATAGCCGGATAAAAGCTGATTGTTCGGCCAATCCGTAAGGAATTAGGAAAAAATCAAAACATGAAAATTGTAGCCCTTTGAGTGTGGTTCGAATGGCACCGGTTTCAGGTCATTTGGACATTCCTATCAAAAGTTATGATTTTTTTCAAAAGAAGCTGTCACAGAGGCAAAAAAAAAAAAATAAACTGCTATAAAAAGGCCATTTCGGTTCATAACTTATAAAAATCATTTGGTGAGCTCTTGAGGCGATTTTTGGGTATTTCTTGAAGACCCAATCATACTTACACTTAAGGTAAGCCCTTTCAATCCATCTTTATGTTGATTAACACAAGAATCAAAGGGTTGATTCTTGGAAATGGGTTAGAACCCTAGATTCTTAAGAATTGGGGAAAGACATCGAGCAAGGCTCGCATGTGGAATCTAAGTGTACTTTTGGACTCACGGGAGCGTGGGGAGTCCGGAAAAGTACATTTTGTAAATTTAGGGCTCGGCCCTACCTGGGGGCCTTTTGGTAATTTTTACCCTAGGATGCCTATAGGCTTAAATAGCTATAATTGAGCACTCATATGTGCTATATCTTGTCTTAATAGACCTAGTGGAGAGTCCTTCGCGGACAAGGCGAGCGGGAAAGGAGATTCTTCCCGGCATTTGAGCCCGAATTTCGAGGTAAGTGAGACTTGACCTCTATTGTGCTTGTGGACTCTTCCTTCATGCTAGTATGCTTCATGTACGCATATATATACCTAACAATGGTTAGGATTAATGATGTGAATTACTTGCTATTATTGTTTGTTATAAATAGCGAGATTGTGACTCGACCGAGGTATGTGCCGGTCTAAACGCTACGTCGAGGTAGCTTAAATTTATATCGTAGTAACGCTTGCTACGCCATGCTTAGATAGCAAGAACTTGGGACATGGCCGAGGATGTTGCCGGCATGTCATGATAAGTGTCTTGCCGAGGATTTTGCCGGCTTTTGTATGATATTGGTACTTGATTTGTTCACGTGCCGGGTTGGGTAGTGCTGTCTATACGTAACCTTGGGTTGGACGACATGGGAGTAGGGATTGTACCCCCAAACTGTGGTCGGGTTAACCTTCGCCTTACGTTCAGCTAGCATAACCAACCTGGGTTACGGTGACTGTGAAATATTATCGTTATTAATATTTCTGTTATTATTTCTATTATTGTTATTAATGTCGTGGATATTAATACTGTTAGAGGGACACTTGACAGGGGGTGTGGTGTCGCCTATACTATGAGATGTGTCACACTTGACAGGGGGTGTGGTGTGGACACTTGATCTTTGAGATGTGACACACTTGACAGGGGGTGTGGTGTGGTCACTTGATTTATTGAGATACGACGCACTTGACAGGGGGTGTGGTGCGATCGTAGACAGATTTGAGATGAGCCAACGACTACGGGTCGTTGGCCTACTTATTCATGATTGTGATAGTGACTTCGGGTCACGGTATATGGTTGATACTTAGTAGTGGTGTTGCTAGTCCATCGTAGGTCTAGGTTAGTCGGCACGGGAGTAGAGATTGGACCTCCAAACCGCCGCTGAGTTGACCTATGCCTTACGTTGGATGGGCATAATCCTTGAGACTTCTGGTTACTACTTGTGTGTATGGAATGTGTTACATCTATTTGTGATTTCACTATTTTATTGTATGATTACTATAGTATGTTGTTGCTTATGATGCATGTAGCGACTTGTCCCGCAAGGGTACCTTAGCGGGCCTGTCGGTGATCTTACTGGGCTTCGGCTCATAACTTACTCTGCTACGTGCGCAGGTCCTTCATCCAGTCAGCAGCCCGGACGTTAGCGGTTCCCGAGGCTTCTGAGACTTTTGATTGAGGTGAGCCGACCACACAGACCGTGGTGGCATACCGCCGGAGTCACTTAGAGATAGGACTCAGATTTCTTTGATGTATATTCATACTTTATTGAGTCACTCTTAGAATGCTCCAATTCTTTTGTGGATATATTCTTTTGGACTTCACCCTTTTATATTTATATATCCATTTATGATCTTTTCACATTATTGTTCTTTTCTGCATCTTGTTTCATTGGTTCGCCTAGGCAAATGTTGTCTAGGTGCCATCACGAGCCCTTGGAAATTGGGTCGTGACACTTAGGGTTTCTCATTTGTTGAAGTTGTGCAGTTGATACGGCCTTTTTACCCTTCCATTTGAGGCATGTTGGTTGGAAACCAAGATCAGGTTGGTACCAGCTGCACTTTTAAGATATTTCCCACACATGACAACCTTTTCAGATGCAGTACCAAGCTGAAACAAATGAAATGCTTACAGTTTAAAACCAGACCATATGAAAGAAAGTATAGCTTGATGGTGCAAATTTAACTTACATTGAGGATTGTTCTTGATGTCTTAGGGTCAATGAATATTCCATATCTTGTCTCTTTTGGTCTTTTATTGGCACTTCTAACATTGGAGGTTTTAGCAGCTGCCTCAGATACATCAGCACTTCCTCTTCTCTTTTTTTTTTCCAGCACCAGCAGTACCAGCTCTAACACTGCTGCTTTCAGCAGCTGGTTCAGAAACACCAGGACAATCTCTTTCACAAGGTCTAAAAGGTAAAAATCAGACTTAATATAAATAAATTTTTAGGTTGATGAGTCAAAATGGAAAAAAGCTTCCACACTCTCATAACCCAGATCTTTTGTGTAGGAACATAGTTCAACTAACGAAAAGTGATCTTTATCAATGATAAAACCAAACACATCCTTCTCCCCAACATATTTTTGGCCTGAATCCCCAGTAAATAACCCACATGGTGAAATCTAGCAACAGTATACTCTGGCTCTGGCATATTACACTAAAGGAAGTATTAAATTGACAAAACCCCAACTTTAAAAAAAACCCTAATTTTGCAGCGTAATTTAAAAATACCACCCACTTAAACAATTAAATATTAGAACAATGAAAAAGAGAACTTATTTGTCAAAAGCCCTTATTTCTTGTCCACGAACACACTGTTGAATTACTTCTGCAAAATCATCATCGAAAGCCCTAATTCCGTTCAACTGTGCAATATCGTCAACATTCCATGAAAACCCAACGAACAAGACAAAAATTTGATTAAATCTAACAGAAAATATGCTGGCTATGGAAGATTTTAGTTCAGAAGATGAAAGTTTTATGAATTGGGAAAAGAAAGGATGCAGTTGTTGCTCCCAAACGCACACGCAAGTATACGTGGTCGACAAGTAATAAAGTGATAAATCGAGTATCGTTCCCACGAGAACTATTCAGACTGAATTCTAGCAAACAATTTATATAAACTATTCAGGGATCTTTTTCCAATAGTGAGGATTTTATTAACTAAAGAACAATAATTAAAATGGTAGAAGTGAATTCAAACAATGGAGCAAAACTTGGTTGTTATAAGTAATAAGGAGACGGTCCAGGGTCAGAGTTACGAACAATCCAGTTGAGTTTTCCAATTGATTCCACTTCTTAAATCCCAGATTACTAACTAACAGAGTAAATGTACCCGTGAAAACCTTTCGATTCTTCACAGTCTATGCAGGCTACTTCAATCCCTATATGTCTATGGGTTGAATCACGTGCACACATTAACGAAGTCTGTAATTAGTTAAACTAGGCGAGCAAGTATATGTCTATCCTACTCACAAATTGGTTCCCCGATGCCCGGGTTCACAAACTAGTTCTATTCTTTCTTATTACGTAATTAAATTCTCTCTTTCGAGTTCAATCTAAAAACCATAGATAATGCGTAATAATCGGGCCCTGACAATTACACAAGTGAAATCAAGAAAGAATAAGCAATCCATTATGGGATTCAATTAATGGAAATCAATCTTCAAACATCAACTTTCATGAAATACTCTAACTCTAGAACGATAGATCTAGCCACGCATACTCATAATAACAACACAAAGATTTGATGAAATAATGAAATAATGATGTAATAGATTAATGGAAGGAAGAAAAACCCTTGTTCTTGATGTTATGAGCTCTCCAATTTGCTCCAAGGTCTGAACTCCTCTCAAAAACTAAGTAAAAGAGTATTCATAGGGTTTACAAACACCTAGTAATAAGTTAGACCCAAGCCTAGACGAAATAGGAAGTAAAAATCCGCTTAGGGGCGCTATAACGGGCGCCCCGCGCTTCGTAAAGCGCTGGGACAAGCAGAACCCGCCAAACTTTGGGCGCTTTTGGGGCGCCCCACGTGAGTAAAAGCGCTGGGGCACTGGGCGCTATAATTGGCGCCCCACGTGCCCCAAAGCGCCCAGCCAAAATGTGTTTTCCTTGGTCCGAAATCTCACTCGTGTCGTGCCCTCGTGTGCTCAATCCAATCCTCCATCAACTTCCAATCATTCCTTGCTCAATCAAGCTCCTAAAAGCTCCAATTGCACTGCATAACAACCTACATACATACGACATAAAATTAGTGCAAAACCACATTCATAAACCATAAAACGAGCGAATAACAAGCTCAAACGTGAGGAAATATTAAGGAAATATGGGCATAAAATGCCAAACATCACCACCCCACACTTGAACCCTTGTTCGCCCTCGAGCAAGTCACAACTAACTTCCCAACCTAGGTAAAACAGGTCTGCCTATAACTATGGTTGATACCGATCATTGAACAAATGCACACATGACTACTATGGATCCACAACATGCCAACAATTTAACAAACTCAAAAATATGAGAACAACCACCCCAAAATAGCTCAAATGCACAAACTCAACTTAATGCAATCATGCTCCCACAAAATCACACCTATCTACTCAACCAAGAACCATCAACTTCACCTATTTCATGCAAACCACGTGCCCTCACCAACATGAAGCAAAAGAGTGTCCCCCAAATATCACACACAACCATGAATATCAAGAATAGAATGGGGACAATAACAAACGAATTCACTCACTCTCATGAAAAGCTCACATGTCACACACAATGTACCATAGGCTTGCCCGTAGTGTAGGACTCTACTAATGTAAGCTCACTCCAATCGGAATTAACTAGGACTTTAAAAAGATTGTAATGTAGGCTAAGGGGAGGGTAGAATACATATGGGTAATAGTGACTACCTCCCTAAGCACTTTAATATATCACAATTATTTCAAACACAATTCTCATCAAAGCCACCCAATCCACAACTTTCACACACATCTTCTCAACAAGTAGGATTTTTTTTCTTTTAAGCACACACCAGCAAGGAGTGGATATTCTTTTCTCTTTTTATTTCTTTTTCCACAATTTTTTTCTTTCTCAATTTCATTATCTTCCAACCTTGCCAATGCTTTTCACTACTTCACAATTTTAACAATTATTCCCCTTCATTAGCTCCACTCAAAAACCTCCCAAAATCCAACCACAACTCCAACATAACAACACAATATCAATAAAGTGCTAAAGGAGTAAAGGGCCAAAAGAGTCAATTTAGAACAAATGGGTAGGCTCGGGGTGTGGGTGCCAACAAAAAAGGGTCAAAGGAATCACAACAACAATTTTTTCCAAGGTGTATATGTAAGGGTAGGCAAATCAAAAGAAGGCCTTGTATCATTTCCCAACTAGAGCAAACCTAGGATTTTGCTTTGCACACACACAGGGCAAGTTCTAGACATTAATATGCAACATGGAGTATAATAAGAATATACCTCACAACACCCATTGCACACGATCCACACAAAAAGGCTCCATCAACAACTCTCAACTAAGCATCTAGAATGCAACTTGTGGAAAATTAAGCAGTAATACACAAAGGTTCACAACAAAGTCAAGCAAGTGGACTCAAGCATCTCAAGGGGGTCGTTCCAATTTTTCCTAGGCATGCATCACAATTAAAATCCAAGGACACCACAAATAGCACATGCAATCAATTCAAGTCCACCGGTATCAAACACATCAAAGACACCTAGCATTCTACCTATTCCTTTCGTCTAGGGTCACCTATACTAACTATTCTAATCCTAAAAATAAAAACTACCCGGTTCAAAGGCCTCCCCGTGGAAAAGAACCGAGGTCATAAGAAAAACCACGGGGTAGATGACATGTACCACTAATAAAAACTAAAAGGAAAATCTTTTTGGAATTTTTTTCATTGGTTTTCTAAATTTTTTTTCATATATTAAAGCAAGAAATAAATCAAAATAAAGTCAAGTGACAAAACAAAAATCCTATGGTACATGCATCCCTAACCTCAAAAATAGATAAAGGGTAGTTCCCCACCCCACACTTAAACTAAGCACTGTCCTCAGTGCTAAAAATAAGAAAGTGCAAGGTAAAGAAAACTCCCCTGAAGATTCTAGTCCTTGGTGCTAGCATCCTCCAAGCTTCCATATAGTATGAGGTACTCAGACTTCCCTCATCAGGTCATCAATATTAGGCAAGGGTGAGGACACCCCACACTTAGCCTCGACAGTACATGAACCTGCAATCCAAGGAAAAATAAAAACTACGTGACACTATAAATAAAATAATACAAGTACAAACTCGGGTTGCCTCCCGAGAAGCGCCTTAGTTAATGTCGTGGTACGACGACACTTCTAGCTCACTTCCAGCATTTCCGTCTTCTCTTCTTACGCCGAACCTTTGCTTTCTTCCCTTCTTTGAGAGAACCCCTCTTCAACTTCACATATGGTTTACTTCCATGTTCTTGTTTGACACATTCAATCATAGAGCACTCTTCCACCTTAGCTATGTGCTCCTTCTCAGTATATACCTTGAAAGTAACCTTTTCTCCATGCACTCTAACAGTCATCTCACCCAGCTCCATGTCAATAATTGCCTTCGAGGTGACTAAGAATGGTCTCCCCAAAATGATTGGAGCTTCTCGGTCCTCTTCATAATCTAGGACTACAAAATCAGCAGAGAATGTAAACTTACCAACTTTTAGCAGCACATCCTCCAGCTTACCATCAGGGTGAGTGAGTGATCCATCCGCCATCTTAAGAGTAACTAAAGAGGGCTTGATTGCTCCTAGCCCTAACCTTTTGCAAACAGATAGAGGCATGAGATTTATGCTCGCACCCAAATCACACAAGGCACCAGTGATATTATGCCCTCCAATGGTACAAGGAATAGTGAACCTCCCAGGATCTTGAAGTTTTGGAAGTAGCTTGCTCAAGATTGTACTACACTCCTCAACTAACTCAACTGTATCTATCTCTTTAGGCTTTTTCTTCTTGACTAAAATCTCTTTTAAGAACTTCACAAAGGATGGCATCAATTCAAACACATCAGTCAAGGGAATATTAACTTGAAGTTCTTTCAGCATACTCACAAATTTTTGATATTGGGCCAGATCCTTCGATGGTAATAGTCTCTGCGGGAATGGTGGAGGTGGCAGAGGTGCCTCCTTTTTCTTTTCTTTCTTCTTTACCTTCTCCACTTTTTCAACTTTTTCTATTTCAGCTCTCTCCTCGGACTCGGCCATCAGCTCTCCATCTTCAATTAAAGTCACTGCAAGACATTGTTCAGGCTCTTTTTTAACGGTGCTTATTTCTCCCACCAATTGCCCCAACTGGCGTTCCAGGTTCTTGTGAGCATTGGCAATATCTTGTATGGCCACTGCATGGGCTGCAGTGTCAGTTATCATTCTCTGCTGGCCCGCCATTATCTGCTTTAACATCTCTTCAACTGAATAGCTAACCTGCTGTGGTGGAGCTGGAAGTGGGTGGTAATTATTCGGGACTCTCGTATTGCCTTGATAATAACCATTACCAAACTGATTTTGACCCTGCATCCTTTTTTGATTACCTACGTAATAAACTGACTCTGGATTAGAGGAGCAAACCTCTGTAGCATGGTCTTAACCACAAACCTCACAAAAGCTCTGGAGTTGTTGCACTGGAGCCACTGGTTGCTGAGCCTTTTGCAGAGCTAACTTGCTAATTTGATTGGAAATAGCATCCATTCTCGCCCTTAGCTCTGAAACTGCATCTAACTGAAGTACCCCTGCAGATTTCTGCGTAATAGCTCTACCATCTCCCTGCCAATCAGGATTGCTCTGCGAAAACTTATCTAGCAAATCATAAATTTGATCAAAATTTAAGGCCAGTACTTGGCCTCCAGCAGCAGCATCAACCACGATCTTAGTGTGTTGGTTCAACCCCTCAACAAAAGTGTGTGCAACAACCTCATTGGATTGGTTGTGGTGTGGACAATCTCGCAATAAAGCTTTGAATCGCTCCCAGGCTGAATACAAAGACTCTCCTTCTAATTGTCTGAAGGACATAATTTCACTCCTCAGCCGAGCTGTCTTGGCAGATGGATAAAATTTAGCCAAGAACTTCTTAGCCAAATCCTCCCAAGTAGTGATAGACCCAGACTTTTCAGCCTTTAACCACTTCCTTGCTGCCCCAATCAGTGAAAACGGGAACAACGTCAAGCGAACATAATCAACAGGAACTCCCTTCGGTGTGTAAGTATCACTGATCTCCAAGAATGCTGGATATGTTGTTGTGGATCCTCGCTAAGTAATCCAGCAAACTGTCCAGTCACATGTAACAGTTGTATCATGCCGGACTTAATCTCAAAGTGCCCGGTGATTTCAGGCTTAACTATGCGCGAGACTACTCCCTCCAGGCTGGGGAGAGCAACATCTCGCACAGCTAAAGCTTGTTCTGCTGCCATTCCTGTGGGTAAAGATCAAGCAGGACCTAATACCTGAAACAGCACAAAACTCAAAACAAAAATTAAACCTGAATAGAAAGTAATAAACTGTTCAAAAAGAATCAGTCAATTGTTTAGTCCCCGACAACGGCGCCAAAAACTTGTTGCTCCCAAACGCACACGCAAGTATACGTGGTCGACAAGTAATAAAGTGATAAATCGAGTATCGAACCCACGGGGACTATTCAGACTGAATTCTAGCAAACAATTTATATAAACTATTCAGGGATCTTTTTCCAATAGTGAGGATTTTATTAACTAAAGAACAGTAATTAAAATGGTATAAGTGAATTCAAACAATGGAGCAAAACTTGGTTGTTATAAGTAATAAGGAGACGGTCCAGGTTCAGAGTTACGAACAATCCAGTTGAGTTTTCCAATTGATTCCACTTCTTAAATCCCAGATTACTAACTAACAAAGTAAATGTACCCGTGAAAACCTTTCGATTCTTCACAGTCTATGCAGGCTACTTCAATTCCTATATGTCTATGGGTTGAATCACGTGCACACATTAACGAAGTCTGTAATTAGTTAAACTAGGCGAGCAAGTATATATCTATCCTACTCACAAATTGGTTCCCCGATGCCCGGATTCACAAACTAGTTCTATTCTTTCTTATTACGTAATTAAATTCCCTCTTTCGAGTTCAATATAAAAACCATAGATAATGCGTAATAATCGGGCCCTGACAATTACACAAGTGAAATCAAGAAAGAATAAGCAATCCATTATGGGATTCAATTAATGGAAATCAATCTTCAAACATCAACTTTCATGAAATACTCTAACCCTAGAACGATAGATTTAGCCACGCATACTCATAATAACAACACAAAGATTTGATGAAATAATGAAATAATGATGTAATAGATTAATGGAAGGAAGAAAAACCCTTGTTCTTGATGTTATGAGCTCTCCAATTTGCTCCAAGGTCTGAACTCCTCTCAAAAACTAAGTAAAAGAGTATTTATAGGGTTTACAAACACCTAGTAATAAGTTAGACCCAAGCCTAGACGAAATAGGAAGTAAAAATCCGCTCGGGGGCGCTATAACGGGCGCCCCGCGCCTCGTAAAGCGCTGGGACAAGCAGAACCCACCAAATTTTGGGCACTTTTGGGGCGCCCCACGTGAGTAAAAGCGCTGGGGCACTGGGCGCTATAACTGGCGCCCCACGTGCCCCAAAGCGCCCAGCCAAAATTTGTTTTCCTTGGTCCGAAATCTCGCTCGTGTCGTGCCCTCGTGTGCTCAATCCAATCCTCCATCAACTTCCAATCATTCCTTGCTCAATCAAGCTCCTAAAAGCTCCAATTGCACTGCATAACAACCTACATACACACGACATAAAATTAGTGCAAAACCACATTCATAAACCATAAAACGAGCGAATAACAAGCTCAAACGTGAGGAAATATTAAGGAAATATGGGCATAAAATGCCAAACATCAGCAGTCGGGTTTTTTTGGGTTGTAAAATAAAAATGGGATGTATTTTTTACCTTTTGTCTTGTTAAATCTGATGTGGAATTAAAAAATGATGTGGATGCCATGTAGGATGCATTTATATACACGCTCCACAATTTTTCAACTCTCACGGCATTTTTTGCTTGGATGGCACAAAAATGAATAGGTCCAGGGAGCAACGAAGTACATGGCAGGATTTAGGGAGCTGAGTGACTTTTGTGGACAAGTTTAGGGAGCTGGCAAACAATTCTGCCATAATAATTTGATGAATAATTCATCGACATTTGAAAAAATTGGTTAAAAGAAAATGTTATGATTTTCTTTTACACCCCTAATGATTAACTGTAGTATTTATGTGTCACATTTGTTGGATAGAGTAACTTCTTTTTTACTAAAGCTAACTACGTGAGTAAGAATCACGCATTTTTCTTGTTCTTAAAATACTTTTAGGAGCCATTACATTTTGTATTTGTTTAGGGATCAGAGATGTTGTCCCTACCATAGTTTTAGGGACCAGAATTTTTTTGATCGATGAAACTTTTAAGGACCATGTAAAAAATCTCATAGTTACCGATATTTAACCACGGAGCCTCTAAGGATCAGAAGCGACCAAATTTTCTAGTCGCTGTTTCACTACGAGGGATCAGATTTATACTTCTATGGTCTGGTTTTCTGTAACGACTACTGTGGGGGCATAAGGAAATTCTAGGGTTTTTGAGAATGGAGAGGAAATGAATAATTAGGTTCGGCAGAGGGATGCAGGAGTCAAGTGTAGCTGAAGTGGACAAACACGTGGAGGCCAGAGATGAAGCTAGGAGCAACGGCTCAGATTAGTCCGGGTAATTGGAACGGGTATAAATAGTTGGGCTAGGCTATTACTCAGTTAGTTTTGGACTCATTTTCAGTTACAGGTTGTAACCGACTCTCTATTTCATTTTTATCCCTTTCCAACTTAGCTTAGCTTATAGTTTGTAATCTTCTCGTAAACACTGTTCATCAATAAAACCATTACATATTTCATCATTCAAGTACATTACATTTTCCCATCCCCAATGATCGTTTTTCTTGCTTTCTAAAGCTTGCATTCTATTTGGTGTTCTTGAATTCTTCTCTCTATATTCCATCCTAAGAAGTTTATATGATTAACCTTTAGAATAAGATTAACCTTT
This sequence comes from Petunia x hybrida, assembly GCA_037355625.1. Taxonomy (NCBI): domain Eukaryota; kingdom Viridiplantae; phylum Streptophyta; class Magnoliopsida; order Solanales; family Solanaceae; genus Petunia; species Petunia x hybrida. The sequence continues at coordinate 1,598,456 of JBBBVM010000027.1, read as the reverse complement.
AGCTTATAAATGAGCGGTAGATCCGTTGATTTCTAAAGTGTTTGAAAGGTTCAAAGTACTAAAGTATACATTGAAGTTCTAAAAATATTAACCATGTTAATTATAACTTGTAATAAGATATGAATTAATTTAGCCCTAAATATAATTCAGATATTTCTACTGTACCTAAGTGCACTTCCTTTTCATTATTCTCACATAAGTACTTTAGCCTACGCGGTAACTCTTCGGGGAGTAGCCAAACTTAGAAAACTAATGGTGTGCGTACTTTTAACTCTTATATTCTCTTGATTTAATTACTTTATCCTTCATTTACACCAAAAGATAATGAAAGAAAACAAAAAACCAGCAATGGCTTCTGAAGAGTACACAATTTTCTTCTTTCCTCATGATGATATTGTTAGCGGCCTTTCTATTGTTGACATGAATAGCTGTTGATGTATTGAGCAGCAGCGCAAGGGTATTTATCAAAGGCCACTAGCAATGGTTTTCAAAATATATGAATGAATTTGATGCGGAGCTAAAAAGCCTCAACATTGTGCATGATTGAGTTGAATTATTGAGTGTACAAATAAAGTTCTCATAAAATGTGATAAATAAAAGTAGTTAAGTATAAGATGTAATATTATAGCCAATATTAGCACGTGCCTACAATACAAACCACTAGCTCGTTCCTGTCCAACATTGACAGGATGTATATGTGTTACGCCTCGTATGTCCAAAGTGAGGTATATCATTCTAATGACATGTTAAGAATAATTTATGTAAGTTTAAAGTCATAATAGGACCATATATGACGTTTATGTGTTAAATATAAAGTTTGAGAAAAATAGATTTAAGTTGCGGAAAAACCGACTAAGGAATTGCCTTGTAACTGAGCTTTTTCAGCAATTAATTTCGTATGTTATATGAGGTTTTTTTGGAACATATCATATACTAAATTGAAGGTCTTGGAATTTATTTTCCAACACTTTTGACGGTTTGTTCATGCAATATTTGAATAAAAAGATATGAGCGTCAGAAATCAGGCCAGAAAAAGGGACATAAGCGCAAAAGAGGACTAAAACTAAAATGTTTCGAGTATAAAAGGAAAACATGTCTTCATTTTCGTTATTTCCAGAACCTACATGATAGAAACAGTGCTTATATGAAGGTTTAAGTCACTTTTATGATTTTGAAGAAACAACACCAATCTTAACTCAAAATTGAAGACGGATTGCGTAAAAACGCTCTACGCGATTAAGGTAACGTTATGCTACCTTCAATTTCGTCTATAGTTTGAGTTTTAGAATTACTTAATGGCTAAGTAAAGTACCTAAATTCTATGTTATAGCTTGTTTAAGCTTTAGAAGGTGTGTAATTCAAAGGAAACAAAGTTTAGAAGCAAGTAACATCAAAGGTATGTAAGATTTAACCTTTCTTTTGGCAAGGCATGTATCTTTTAGCTTTTGAAGCTTTTCTTAGTTCTAAAATTAGTGTCTCTTGTGAGAAACTTGTATGGTATCAAGAAAAATTTGTATATACTTAATTTGGTACTAAAATCCAAGGTGAAAGATGTCCGAATCAGCAAGACAAAACGTTTCAAAATCTGGAAAATTATTTTGATCTTTGGACAGCTGTTAGTATATTGATCATAACTCCTTGTGCAAAATTGATATTAAGATGCTTTAAGAATCTCCATAATCCTAAGACATATATCTACAACTTTCATGAGACCATGAAGTCTATATCTTTGATCTACACTCTGAAAATTAGGCCGAAAGGCATGACAGTGGTGCTGTCCAGACATTCTATCTGCAGATTTGTTATTTCATCCAGTTGTCTCATCTTTTTATCCATTTAACATGTTTATGTTATCAGTTTATCCGGGTATCCATTCCCGTATATAGTATAGTCTTGGTTCTGTTTTTGCGGATAATCCAGTTTTAGGGGAAACTCTGCGAACTTTTTATAGAAATTCAAAGAGTTGGACAAATTTCTGAGTTCTAGGTTGTGTCTATAATTCCATCCAGAGTTTTCTTATCATTCCTTTGAGTCCATATCTATTATTTCCACATGTGTTATGCCTCATACATGCTTATGCTTGTTGACACCCAATTTCGTCCCAAAGTTTAATTAATGCTACTTAAATAAAAATCAATTATTAAAAAATTATTTTTTTATTAAAATTTATTAAAATGAATTAATGAATTTTGGAAGGAAGGGCTAAATTCACATAAAATATCCTCAATCTCGGCCTACCCATGCAATTCCTCGTTAAAAAGCATTTAATCCTAAAAAGGGTGGCCATACACGTTTCTAGTCCTGAAATGCGGACCATTTGTGCAGATCCTATATGCATAATTCGACATATATTATCAGCCCACACCCACTTCTCCTTTCCCCATTTTCCCCAAATCCCTAAACAAAGCGACCCGTTTCTTTTGAAACTCGACCCGCGATCCCAATCTTTCCCCCCAAAACCTTGCAACAGTCTAAGAAATTCGTACTCAGCTGGTCCCCATTCTCTTTACCCTCTCTCCAGTACAAGCATATAATCCAATAGTCCATTTTGAACTCAAAACTCATCCGAGCCGTAAATTGATCCCAACGGCCATTTTTTGTAGGGATAAGGGTTTGATTCATACCACCTTTATGGGAAGAGATGAATCTAACCCTTATCCTACAAGGGAAAGGTCGATTTTGGGTCAAAATTTGAGCATTTTTATCAAAAGGGTCCGAAGCCCTAATCCCAGGTATAAAAAGATCCTCTTCTCATTTCTATTTTTTTTAGGGGGGGAAGTTCATAGAGTAGCAGCAGCAGCTAACACAAAAAAAAAAAAGGAGGCAGCATCTCCACATATTAAACTTTTGTTCTCTCAGTTTTTGGAGTTTTAAAGAAGAGATATACATATAGCGTCACTGTTACTGTTTTAGTTTTTCTTTGCGTATCGTTTCGTCGTTATTTGAGTCGGGTCGCTTCATCGTTGATCGAGTCGACAACCTTGTTCGAGTTGTCGCACTTAGTTCGAGTCGCTTTTCTTCGAATCCGTGCCCTGGATCGCTGCGTTAAAACATGTAGTAATCTTTAATCCCATTTCTGTTCTGCTCTTCACTTATGTATTGATTTTGTGAAACATTTTGCTATCTCGCAATGTTCTCATTTCCTTTTAATCTGAACCTGTTTATAGCAAATATGTCTGAACTATTTGGTTTATGTTAGTTTAATGTCGACTTGAGCCTATTTAACTGTATGTGAGCATGTAATATGAGTTCACTTTAAAGTTTTGATCTTTTGACTAATTGTGTATAGATAGTAGTTTGTTTAGTTAGTCTTGCTTGTTTTGGATCTCTCTTTTGCTTGATTAGCTTAGGTGTTTAGCTCGTATAAATGTGTATAAAGATAAGGTTAGTGAAACTAATTCCTTGTCAGGTTTTCCTAGGACTTAGAAGCTGTTTAGTTAATTCTGCGTAATAATTTATTGTAGTCCGGGAAATCAGTTTAGCATGGTCTAAAATTCTTCAGTGTTAGTCTAATTTCCTGGATTATTTGTGAATGAAAAAAGATAGGCAATTTCAGCATTCTCCTTGAAATTGGTTCAGGTTTTCTGTGAGCTCTGGGGTCTGGTCCTTGATTCTTGTGAGTTGTGTGAGGTCTGGTTCTTAGTTTATTAGATGTGAGAGGCTGTGTTTCTATGTTCAGGTGTGTGTGTATTTGTTTAATTTGTGTCTAGTTGTGTATTCAGCAGTGCCTCTGTCTGGTTGAAATGAGTGTGAGGGAGGTGAGTGTTTGTTCAGGTTGCTTTGTGGTTTCTGGAGTTGTTCAGGAGGGAGTATAGGATCTGTTAGAGGGAGCTTGTAGAGAGGTGTTGTATGTTAAAGGTGCAGGGAGTAGCAGGTTTGTCTAGGAGGAGTATAAAGGCTAGGAGTTTAAGAGGTCAATGGAATTTTGGTCTGGTTTCCAGGCTGTAGCAGAGTACATGCAGAAGTTCGAAGCATGTCAGGTAGTGCAGGGCCTAGGGATCTTGATTCTGGAAGCTAGGTGTTGCAAGGTATGTTTCATGGTTTGAGAAATTGGTGAGTTTTGTGTATGTTTAGGGGTGGGTTGATAGTAGATTTTGGTTTAGAAAGCTGCAGGTTCTGGTGAGTTGTTTCTGGTTTACAGAGTCATGTTCCTGATTCCTGCTTTTTCTTTCTTTCTCAATTTAATCTCACTCTAAAATTTAATCTTGATCTCGCTTAGGATCTTTCCAGTATAATCCCTGTTTCTTCCATTGTGTTGAGCTATGAAATTGTTACGAATTGTATATTATTAGTTTAAGCCTAGCCTAATTTATAAAAGTGACAAATTTGTGATATGGATACTGTATGGTTTGTAATGATGTCATAATATGTCAAATAAGTATATGGAGAGTTGTTTATCTTAAGTTTCTGGTTAGTGTGAAGGAACTATGTTTTGCCTATGAATTCCAATGTGACCCCAGCTTACAAATTATAAGTTGAGGATGAAATTTTGATCTTACCATGAGATGTCTTAAAAACGTTGAATCTTTAGAGCTATATGTAAATGTTTGGTCTTGACTTTGGAATTATGTTTCCTCTTGTAAGTGATTTATGATTTTTGAGTGATCATTAATGCAGCCATAGGATTAGAATAACTTGACTGAGTTCATACATGTTTTTTTTTTGTGACTTGTGGGATGAAAATGTGTTATCGTTCCTTGTCAAGTCAGTTGCTTACAGTAGTTGGTTAAACCAAGCATTCACTTTCTTATCTTTGTTTGACATGACTGCCCATTATAGTTATGTTTGTCTAAACTAGTTTAGCTTCGCTTTGATTGAAAGTGTATTCTAATCTTTATTTCCTTTTTATTTTGGCATGAACCCCTTGGGATCGAGTTGAATAAAACTCACAAATTGGGATGGCACGCATTTGAAGTTATTCGATCCGCTCCACATTTTCGGGACTTGATATCCCCGAAAATGTAAAAGAAAGAAAAAACAAAAATCACAAAGTCCAAGGCTCAATGATTGAGTTTGCGCTTCCGGGTTCTATTTTCTAAACTCCATCCTCCCCCGCTCCCTTAGAAAATGCATGTTGTATAGGACTTCCCCATAGACCGGATTAGGAGCCCTGTAGGATAGAAATGATATTTCAATTGTGAATAATTATTGAAAATTACTTAAATTGTTTTTATGTGAATGCTTTGTATCATTTCTTTACGAATCGCCCATTAATTTATGGATGTTTAGAATCATTTGTCAATTAATGAGTGCAAATCCAATTCAATTAAAATCGTACCCTCGTCATAATTCGCATTTGAATTGTCTATTTATTTATTATATTAAATATTTAATTATTTATTTATCTAATCTATTTATTTAGTTAATCAATTAAATTTTAATCATTTATTTATTTATTTACTTAACCTAATTTATTTAATCAATTAAATATTTATTTATTTATTTATTTAATTATTATTCATTTACTCTTTTATTTAATTAAAATTGATAAGTATTCATTTATTTAATTAAGTTATTTATTTGCTTATTTATTTTTCTATTTATTCAATCAGTTAATTAATCCCTTTATTATCATCCAATTATTTATCTAATGTGTTTTATTTAATTATCTAACTTTATTTAACCTTTGCTTATTCTATTAATTAATCAATTGATCATTATTTCATTATCCATTTAATTAATCTTAAATTGGGTCATTGATTCATCTAAGTATTGGCATAATTAAAATCTTATCTTATTTATAGCATTTCTATTATCCTCATTTAAAATTAACTTCATATTCTCTTATCCTTAACAAATTCGTGAAAACCGCCGGATTAACCGCATTTAGCGGATTTTCGAAAGTGTTCCCGCAAGGGACCTTCTTTCGAATTAAATAGAACCACTTACTCAGAATCTCTGATTTTAATTTAATTTCATTTAATTAAAGAATAAACTGCACTCATTAGTTAACTTAGGTTCCTAATAATCCTTAAATTAGGTGGCGACTCCAAAGAAACCCTTTGGAATCCCATTTTGTTGAAATATACCCGAAACCTGTCTTTTCTTAAAGAAAGGGTAATTTTTGGGGTTCAACAATGCTTATATTGTGATCATGTTATGTGTAATTTGGAGTCCCCCATAGAGGCTGGACATTGGACACACAGTCCGGTCGGGTGTGATACTACCCGTCTGGGGGGATACAGCCCCTCTGGTTCTGGCGGGAGTTGAAACACCTAGTGTGACCGGGTGTCATTCACAAACTCTAACCAGAGAGACTAGATATTACTGGCTGGGTGGACATAGCCCAGAACACCCACCAGGTTTGTTATATACGCGTATATAGCCAAAGTAGGCACTACATGATTACCCATGAGGCTAGTTTAGGTTTTTCAGTTACCTGATTTGAGGGGACACAGCCCATAACACCAGACAGGCACCAGTTCAGATAACAGTTCAGTTTTAGCTCAGTACCAGTTATTAGTTCTCAATTATCAGCCACCACTTCTTAGTGTCAGTATCAGTTGACAGCTATCAGTTCTAGTTTCTAGTTACCAGTTATCAGTCATATTACAGTCATTTATCAGTATAGTTCAGCTCAGTCTTCAGCTTCAAATTCAGCTAGAGTTCAGTTTATATTCAGACCATGTTTAGTACGTCTTCATATCTCCTGCTACATTGCTATTTCAGCTCATGTTTACACATTTATATTCCACCCTTACAGTTTCATTTAACTATGATTTATTATATGCTCAGGCCTTACATACTTTGTACATATCGTACTCACTCCCTTTTTTTTTGGCTCTGCATTTCATGCCGCGCAGGTACAGAGAGATCAGACCCTGAGCCACGCTAGTAGGCTATCTACCAGCTGTTAGAGTCACTCCGTCTCTTCCGGGGTATACTACTTTTGGTATGTTGTACAGATCTCAAGTAGGTTTGGCGGGGCCTTGTCCCGTTCTTTGTATATTCAGTTCAGCACTCTTAGAGGCCTGTAGATATGTCCCTGTGTGGTATAGTCAGTATGTTATATATATTACCGTGTGATAACCTTGTCGTCTTTCCAGACTTTATATTTCAGTAAATATGTATGTATTCATAACCAGGTTGCTAGCTCATCTCTATAATTCATAGATTATGAATAGGTTTAGCGATGATCGACACTTAGTGTCGGTTATCCGTCACGGTACTAGGTTGGGTCGTGACAAACCTAGGATCAGGGATTTTATCCAAAGAGAGCCTCCAGTCTTTACTGGATCCCGTAAAGGACAGGACCCTCAGGATTTTCTTGTGAGGATAGTGTTTACACCCAATTTTGTCCCTTCTTTTTTCATAATTGACTATATTTAGCTTAAAGGTGCAATATTGACAGTTTGAACAAAATCTGCATTAGGAAACATACATTTACCTGTGATTATTCACTAATTATATATTATATACTTAATTACAATTATATTATGTAATTCGCATCATTTAGGCTATCTATGAAACTGTGGTGATTTGTGTAATTTACTGCATAAATAAAATTTCATAATTATTTGTGACTATTTATACGTATTTAACTTAAGTTGACCCCAATTGTTTTATGTGTGCATATTTCTCTTCTTTTGTATATAATTTACGTATATTTTATTATAATCTTTTATCTTGAACTTTTAAATTAAATAGCGACCTATTTAAAATGTCCGGTCATAATTCCATACCGCTCATAATATTGACATATTAATTTGAATTCAATATATTCTTTGCACGTAGACAAAGGTTCGACCAAATACATTCAATTGGTACCATAAGCTTTTTCTTTCTTCCCATATATTTTAAGTGAATTGATTTTCTAATCTCTACCAAAATTTGCTATGTCATTATTCATTTATTTATTTGTTAACCTTCTTCTATTAAATTAGCTTTACTTTGAACCAGGACAAATTTCTTAACCATATACATTCCTTTTTACCTATTTCTTTTACCATTTTATATTTTGTAAAAATCTCAAAATATATCCTCTCTCACCTTCCCTACATCTGATCCCCTCTCCTCTCCTCAATTTTTGGAACAAAATCATCACCATCTCCTATCTTTCAAGACTTTTTGTTCGCAGGGTATATAGACCGGCACGATAGACTTAGTAGCTCCTGACGAGCAGGCAAATAGCTCTTGACGAGCAGACAAATATCTCCTGACGAGAGGCACTTATGATTCCTGACAAATAGGAAAACATCTCATAATAAGAAACCACGACAAATGAGGATTGACAATCCAACGACAGGCTAGTCCATTTTACATTTACAAATATTATGTGCAAAAGCTCACCCTTTATTGCAGGAAACAACATGACAGTGTTCTAAGGTATACAATCCAACACGACAAACAATTATCTCCTGAAAAGATGCACCTAAATGAATATCCCCAGAGGAGAAGCATATATTTCCTAAATACTCAAAGCACCTGGAAACAGACTAGACAACTACATGACAAAGGAAAGATCAACTCAACAGGGAAGTTTAATTTATCTTTACTTTTATCTTTATTTGCATTTATCCTGATTTTGCTGCAGAGTACCCCCCGATCTCTTGACAAACCCCTTCTCCATTCCACATACCCTTGCACGCGCTCCCCCGAAAATCACTATCCCACATGAAATGGTGCAACACCAAAATGTCAAATACATACTAGGCACCATTCTGGAGCTCTATTCAAGAAGCTTAATCTCACATACATTGCTTTTGCTATACCCGCAAACCATCTATTTTGCCGAGTTCCAAAGCACTCAAATCTATATTTCCATGCTCGCAAAGGTGATCCACCTAATATTTCATTTCTGATTGGATGACAATTTGTATTCCTTTCGATTCAAGCTTACCTATGCCAATCGTGCGTGTGTTCATACCTAATCGTGCCCATCTGTTTGAATCATGCATACTTATTGTGCTTTATTCCTCAAATATTCCCCAGCTCATTCAAAACAATACTAAAGACAAGATGACTCCATTATCGAGATGAAGTGGAAACTATGTACGTATAAACTCCTCTTTATGGGTGTGTAGCGCGCCGCATTTTCATAACTAGGATGATTATAAGCCTCTTTTTCCACGCACGATCTATTTATGTTATCTCATCTTTGATAGTACCTTTGCTCTATTCTTCATATCTCGCCAAAAGGCAAAGCATACACGAATCCAGACTTTACATACATGGATAAGTTATTCCTGACATCCAAAATCATGCGTCATAAACATCTCACACAGGCAACATGCCATTCCAAAACTACACACGACCTGATTCTCGTGAAACCCGAGATATGTAGGCAACTCAGAGACCGGGGTTCGGCCAAAATACCCCCCCCCCCCCCAAAAAAACTCTCATTTCCTTTTCACTTTGTCTGTCCGTCGTGACTAAATTGGCTGCTCCGTCAACTATCTTTGCCCGAAGACTCTTTCATCATCCCCGGGCAGAGAGGTGCAGCTGTTGACACCCAATTTTGTCCCTCTTTTTTCCATAATTGGCTATATTTAGCTTAAAGGTGCAATATTGACAGTTTGAACAAAATCTGCATTAGGAAATATGCATTTACCTGTGATTATCCACTAATTATACATTATATACTTAATTGCGATTATATTATGTATTTCGCATCATTTAGGCTATCTACGAAACTGTGGTTATTTGTGTAAATTACTGCATAAATAAAATTTCATAATTATTTGTGACTATTTATACGTATTTAACTTAAGTTGACCCCAATTATTTTATATGTGCATATTTCTCTTCTTTGTATATAATTTACGTATATTTTATTATAATCTTTTATGTTGAACCTTTAAATTACATAGCGACCTATTTAAAATGTCCGGTCAAAATTCCATACCGCTCATAATATTGACATATTAATATGAATTAAATTTTTTCTTTGCACGAAGACAAATGTTCGACCAGATACATTCAATTGGTACCATAAGCTTTTTCTTTCTTTCCATACATTTTAAGTGAATTGATTTTCCAATCTTTACCAAAATTTGCTATGTCACTTATTCATTTATTTATTTCTTTACCTTCTTTCTATTAAATTAGCTTTACTTTGAACCCGGACAAATTTCTTAACCATATACATTCCTTTTTAGCTATTTCTTTTACCATTTTACATTTTGTAAAAATCTCAAATTATATCCTCTCTCACCTTCCCTACATCAGATCCCCTCTCCTCTCCTCAATTTTTGGCACAAAATCATCACCATCTCCTATCTTTCAAGACATTCAAAGGCTCAACACAATCAAAGACATAAATGAATATCCCAGAGGAGAAGCATATATCTCATAATTATTTGTGACTATTTATACGTATTTAACTTAAGTTGACCCCAATTGTTTTATGTGTGCATATTTCTCTTCTTTTGTATATAATTTACCTATATTTTATTATAATCTTTTATCTTGAACCTTTAAATTACATAGCGACCTATTTAAAATGTCCGGTCAAAATTCCATACCGCTCATAATATTGACATATTAATTTAAATTCGATATTTTCTTTGCACGAAGATAAAGGTTCGACCAGATACATTCAATTGGTACCATAAGCTTTTTCTTTCTTCCCATACATTTTAAGTGAATTGATTTTCCAATCTCTACCAAAATTTGCTATGTCATTTATTCATTTATTTATTTGTTTCCCTTCTTTCTATTAAATTAGCTATACTTTGAACCCGGACAAATTTCTTAACCATATACATTCCTTTTTACCTATTTCTTTCACCATTTTACATTTTGTAAAAATCTCAAAATATATCCTCTCTCACCTTCCCTACATCAGATCCCCTCTCCTCTCATCTCCTCAATTTTGGCATAAAATCATCACCATATATCACTCCTCTCAATCTCGGCAATCAGCAATTCCTTTAATCATGCCTAATCCTCCAACGGTTCTCTTCCTAAGCTTCCTATAAAAATTCCATTGTTTCTTCATTCTAGGGATGAAGGGAAATACACAGAGATACCGGACCCCCCATTTTGTCTTCTTCCATTCCAAAGTTTTCTCTCCAAAATTCCAAAAGAAAAACACACACCCACATTATACATAACACCATCAATGAATAAGCTGTCCACCACCACAACGGTGGTATCTCCACCAGTGACATACACCCACACATAATATAATATATATACACACACACACACAAAAGGGATTCGGAAACCAGTGCAAAAGAAACTGGGGAAACACTAGAAAAGGGGATGTAGAATACGAATCGGGACAGAGGGATTTGGGAAGCGGAGCAATCGCAAAGAGTCCAGCCACCACTGTGAAAGTGCCATCGCCGGTGGACCTTTGTTACTGTTCTTTGATTGAATCAAGAAGTGAAAGAGGGAAGGGGGTTGGGGTGGTAGTGATGCTGCCTAGCAGTCGCTCCTCCTCCCCCGTTCTACAACGATTCTGACGCCACCATCACCATCGAGACTTTCACCGCAAAATTCGAAGCAGAGGGCGTAGTGGCGACGGCTTAAAAATCGCCGAGAACCTGTGAAAAAACCCCCACCACCGGAAAACCATCATCGCCGGTGGTCTCCTCCGCCTGCTTCGTCCACTCGTTGTATTGTTATTTCCATGATTTTTGGATTCTTTCTCGTTTCTGGATTTGAAAGAAGAAAGGAGTGGCCAATCTCTCTTCTCTTGGCTCACCGGAATTCGATCGGGGATTCCGTTAACGTCGCCGTTCGGTGACTATTCGAACGTTGCCATAAATTGGACCTTGTTCTTTGTTCTGAATTCCTACTTACCTTTTCATCAAACTGATTTTATCAGTCTATTATCACTGCCCTTATTTTGGATATAGTGATACTGTTGTTTGTTGAAATTGCTTAGTACTACTGACTAATGCTTTTTTGAGTCCCTTTTGCAGCCTTTTGGTGCCATACTGATCTGACAGTCCTTACACATGTTCTAGCCTATGAAAATATTAATTTTTTGAGGCTTTGGATTGATTTGAGCAGATACTACAAGGCCAATAACGTATTGGAGGCCAATACAAGTCTCGTCCCATATTTACCGTTCCTTATGTGTCCCGAAAACAAACAAAAAAGGCGATGACGATAACATTTATATATACAATGTTGAAAATGAATGGGATAGGCAACAGGACTCGCACTTGGCATTGCAACACTACCGGCCTGCGTGTTTGCAGTCGTGACGGTATCCTTAGCTTCCCATCACTTGAATTTGTGCCTAAACTTTAAAAAATTTCTCGTTTCCTTTTGTTTTCCTTTTATTATTATTATTATTATTATTATTATTATTATTATTATTATTATTATTATTATTATTACTATTATTTGTAATTACTACTTTCATTGCTACTAACATTTTTATTTTCATCATTACTATTATTTTTTAATTACTATTATTATTATTATTATTACTACTTTCTTATTATTATTATTATTATTATTATTACTACTTTACTCTACTTTTATTTTTGCTTTATTTTATTTGTTGTAATACTAACTTCATTTTTATGATTTTTGTGAGATACAAAGAATGAAGTCCATGGCGAAGAGTGAATAATTATTTATTTATTGTTTATGCAATTATTTGTATTTAAGTTTAATATTATAGTAGAAATTGTTTCATTTACTATTAGTTTATTATTGAATCACAATTATTTAGTCCGGCCGGGAACCACACTTGTGGAATCTGAGAGGTACCTAAAACCTTCCTCTTGGGTTAATTTGAACCCTTACTCAGAATTCTCGATTCGTAGATCAAGTATCGGAGTTAATATTAAAATTGGCTAGAAAAAAAATAGGTGCCCTAATACGCCTAGTTAAGAAAAATATGTTAGGTGGCGACTCCAAGTCTTTACCCGCGAATCCTAATAAGTCGAGCCCTTTTACGAACTCTAACCGGGTTCGGGTAAAAATGGTTGTCGACAGATAGCTAGGGTGTTGAGGGTCATGCACGCATTAGAGACAGAGTCAGTTGAGTTGGCTGCATTCAGATTGCATGACCTAGCAGCAGGGTGGTATCAGACATGAGAGCTATCTAGAGGTGCAGATACTACTCCGGCGACTTGGAAGGAATTCTCAGATGCCTTCCTTTATCAATATATGCACATAGAGACACAGAGAGCATGTGTTGATCAGTTCCTAACCTTGAGACAGGGATGTTTGAGTGTAGAAGAGTATAATTATCGCTTTAATTCTTTAGCAAGGTTTGCCCCCACTGTGGTAGAAAATATTGAGGATAGAATTCACAGGTATGTAGTGGGACTTGGTCCACACCTGGTGAACTAGTGTATGACGGTTGCTATGCAGTCAGGTATGAACATATCACACATTCAAGCATTTTCTCTATCACTTGAGGAGAGGAAGCAGAGACAGAGAGCCGACAGGGATATAGTGTTACACAAGAGGGGCAGATTTTCTGGTTCGTTTGGAGAGACATCTGTAGCGAGTAGACAGCAGAGTGTTAGACAGCTACCAGCTAGTATACCTACACAGTCTCGTGGCCTGAGATCTGATAGAACTCCTCAGTCCAGAGCTAGTCAGGCATCACGGACTTCAGGATTTCAGCGCCGTGGTACTTCGATACCGGCCAGTCAGACATATCCCAGATGTTCAGATTGTGGTAAACTCCACTTGGGACCATGCCGGTTAGGAGTTGATACTTGTTATATTTGTCGCGAGGCAGGCCATTTCATGAGAGATTGCCCGACTAGGGGTGGTAGTGGTGCAGCCCAGCCAGCTAGATCAACAATAGCTTCCTCAACACCAGCACGCCCTCAGGGGCAAGTTCCTCAGGCACCAGCAGGTCGTGGTAGGGGTTGAAGTGGAGCTCCTACAGTAGGCGGAACTCAGAACCGCACTTATTCTCTTATTGGTTGATAGGACCAAGAGGCTTTACCAGACGTGGTCACAGGTATTCTGTCGGTAAATTCTCTCGATGTTTATGTGTTGATAGATCCGAGTTCTACATTATCATATGTTACTCCCTTTGTTGCCATTAAATTTAAAATAGTACCAGAGGCTATTAGACCTTTCGAGGTAGCCACTCCTGTTGGTGATTCTATAGTAGCTAGGCGTGTTTATAGAGGTTGCACGGTGATGATTGGCGATTATAGCACTACAGCTAACTTAATTGAGCTAGAAATGGTTGATTTCGATGTTATTCTCGGTATGGATTGGTTGTCCTCTTGTTATGCTAACGTTGATTGTAGAGCAAAGACAGTTCAGTTTCACTTTTCAGGAGAATTAGCCATAGAGTGGCAAGGTGCTTATTACTTGGTTGGGGTGGAACCTTGCAACATAAGAGTTGACTCTTCCTTTCCTATGCTTTTAGTAGACTAAGACTCATGTCAAACTTAACACTTGATGTCTTCAAGTCCATGTGATAGGACCCAACCCGGACATGGTCGTACGCCCTCTACCTTCAGTGGTCGTAAGCTTATTAATCTGACCCAAATTCCCCATTTTGGCCGTCGTACTTCCTTTGACTACTTCTGAGATATAGTGGAAACATTTTGTTATGGTGGAGAGTGGGGAGCAGAAGACGTCTAAGACTCCAGCCCTGGTTTTCGGGGATTCCATTTCGTCTGCATAGCCAAAAGTCTGTTTATTTCTTATCTTAAGGCAAGGAAGCTAATCTCAAAAGGCTTCTTATATCATATTATTCATGTTCGAGACTCAAAGAAGGAGAAGTCGACTCTTGAGTTAGTTCCGGTAGTGAATGAATTCCCTGATGTGTCTCCAAATGAGTTACCCGGTCTTCCTCCAAAGCGAGAGATTGATTTTCCTATTGATACAGTACCAGGTACGCAACCCATATCCATTCCTCCCTATAGGATGGAACTAGCAGAACTGAAAGAACTTAAGGAACAACTGAAGGATTTGTTAGACAAAGGTCTCATCAGACCTAGCATTTCCCCGTGGGGAACCCCGGTATTTTTTGTGAAAAAGAATGATGGTTCTCTACGCATTTGCTTAGATTGCAGACAGCTAAATAAAGTCAAAATCAAGAATAAATACCCTATGCCCAGGATTGATGACTTGTTCGACCAACTCCAGGGTGCCAAGTGCTTCTCGAAGATAGATTTGCGATCAGGCTACCATCAGGTTAGAGTCAGAGAATCTGATATACCCAAGACTGCATTCAGGACTAGATATGGCCATTATGAGTTTTTAGTGATGTCGTTTGGACTCACTAATGCCCCTGCAGTATTTATGGATTTGAGGAACAGCATATTCAGGCCTTATCTAGATTTATTTGTGATTATATTTATTGATGATATTCTCATCTATTCAAAGTCTGAATCAGAGCATGCGGAACACCTACGCACAGTATTGGGTACTCTTCGGGACCAACAATTATTTGCTAAGTTCTCAAAGTGTGAATTCTGGTTAGATTCAGTGGCTTCTTAGCCATATAGTTTCAGCAGAAGGAATTAAAGTAGATGGCCAGAAGATTGAGCTGTGAAGAATTGGCCCAGACCTACGACGCCAACTGAAGTACGTAGTTTTCTGGGTTTGGCAGGTTATTACAGAAGTTTCGTAGAGGGTTTTTCCTCCATTGCAGCTCCACTGACCAAATTGACACAGAAAACAACTAAATATGAGTGGTCTGATTCTTGCGAGCATAGCTTCCAAGAACTAAAGAACAGGTTGATAACAGCTCCAATACTTACACTTACAGAGGGATCTGAGGGCTATGTCATTTACTATGACGCTTCTCGAATTGGTCTTGGTTGTGTTTTGATGCAGCACGGAAGAGTAATTGCATATGCTTCCAGGCAACTGAAAAAGCACGAGCAGAACTACCCTACCCATGATCTAGAGCTTGCAACAGTCATCCATGCATTAAAGATTTGGAGACATTATTTGTATGGGGTTTATGCAGATATTTATACAAACTACAAGAGCCTCCAGTACATATTTAAGCAAAAGGAGCTAAACCTACGACAGAGGCGGTGGCTAGAGTTGCTGAAGGACTACGATGTGGACATTTTTTATCATCCGAGTAAAGCAAATGTTGTTGTTGATGCCCTTAGTCGTAAGTCTATAGGTAGTCTATCTTATTTACAGCCATAGAAAAGAGAGTTATCTCATGCACTCCACCAGTTGGCCAGCATAGGAGTCAAATTAATAGATTCAGAGGACGCGGGAGTTACAGTTCAGAAAGCAGCCACTACTTGCCTAGTTATAGAAGTAAAACAGCGTCAGTATGAGGATCTAGTTCTAGTTGAATACAGACAAATAGCCAGAAGAAAACCGGAGTCACTATACAGGGTTACTAGTGACGGGGTTCTTATGTATACAGATAGACTTTGTGTTCCCAATGTTGCATATTTACGTGGATAGATTATGACTGAGGCACACTATTCCAGGTACATTGTTCATCCAGGTTCGACTAAGATGCATCATGACCTTAAGCAGATTTACTGGTGGGACGGAATGAAGCATGACATAGCATAATTTGTGGCTCAGTGTCCTAACTGCCAGCAGGTTAAGGTCGAGCATCAAAAACCTAGTGGCTTGTTATAGAAAATCGAGATTCCATCATTTAAATGGGAAGCAGTGAATATTCACTTCATTACCGTCTTGTCCCGTACGCGGAGCAGGTATGACTCTATTTGGGTTATAGTTGACAGGCTTACTAAATCAGCTCATTTCTTGCCTGCTAGAACTACATATACAGTGGAGGATTATGCTAGACTTTATATCAGAGAGATAGTGCACCTACATGGTATTCCAGTATCTATCATTTCAGACAGGGGCGCACAGTTTACAGCAAATTTTTGGCGATCATTCCAGACAGGTTTAGGGACATAGATGAATCTGAGTATAACATTTCATCCACAGACAGACGGATAGGGTGAATGGATCATTCAGACATTAGAAGATATGCTTAGATCTTGCGTGTTAGATTCTGGAGGCAGCTGGAGTGATCATCTACCGTTGATAGAGTTTGCATATAATAATAGCTATCATTCTAGCATACAGATGGCGCCATATGAAGCTTTATATGGGTACAAATGCAGGTCTCCTATAGGATGGTTTGAGGTTGGCGAGTCTCAATTGATAGGTCCAGATTTAATTCAACAAGTCGTTGATAAAGTCAAGTTGATCAGAGAAAGATTATTAGCAGCGCAGAGCAGACAAAAGTCCTCTGCAGATAATCGACGTCGACATTTAGAATTTCAAATTGGTGATTGGGTATTCCTGAAAGTATCACCTATAAAAGGCGTTATGAGATTTGGAAAGAAGGGAAAGCTTAGCCCTAGATTTATTGGTCCATATAAGGTTATCAGGCGAGTTGGGCGTGTAGCCTACGAGTTAGACCCTCCAGCAGACCTTCAGGAGGTACATCCAGTATTCCATGTTTCTATGCTCAGAAAATGCGTTGGAGATCCTTCTAGAGTTGTACCAGTAGATGATGTACAGATCACAGAGCAACTAACTTATGAAGAGGTGCCAATTGCAATTTTAGATAGGCAGATTCGTAGACTAAGAACGAAAGACATTCCTTCAGTTAAGGTGCTATGGTGAAGCAATAACGTAGAGGAAATAACTTGGGAAGCTGAGAATGATATGAGAGACAAGTATCCACATCTTTTCACTACTTCAGGTATATAACATATCCTTGTTTAACGCTTTTACATACTTCATTTCATATTTGAGGACAAATGTTCCTAAGGTGGGGAGATTGTTACACCTCGTATGTCCAAAGTGAGGTATATCATTCTAATGACATGTTAAGAATGATTTATGTGAGTTTAAAGTCATAATAGGACCATATATGACGTTTATATGTTAAATATAAAGTTTGGGAAAAATGGATTTAAGTTGCGGAAAAACCGACTAAGGAATTGCCTTGTAACTGAGCTTTTTCAGCAATTAATTTCGTGTGTTATATGAGGTCTTTTTGGGACATATCATATACTAAATTGAAGGTCTTGGAATGTAGTTTCCAATAATTTTGAAGGTTTGTTCATACAATGTTTGAATAAAAAGATATGAGCATCAGAAATCAGGCCAGAAAAAGGGACATAAGCGCAAAAGATGACTAAAACTGAAATGTTTCGAGTATAAAAGGAAAACATGTGTTCATTTTCGTTATTTCCAGAACCTACATGATAGAAACAGTGCTTATATGAAGGTTTAAGCCACTTTTATGATTTTGAAGAAACAACATCAATCTTAACTCAAAATTGAAGACGGATTGCGTAAAAACGCTCTACGCGATTAAAGTAACGTTATGGTACCTTCAATTTCGTCTATAGTTTAAGTTTTAGAATTAGTTAATGGCTAAGTAAAGTAAATTCAATGTTATAGCTTGTTTAAGCTTTAGAAACTGTGGAATTCAAAGGAAACAAAGTTTAGAAGCAAGTAACATCAAAGGTCTGTAAGACTAAACTTTTCTTTTGGCAAGGCATGTATCTTTTAGCTTTTGAAGCTTTCCTTAGTTCTAAACTTAGTGTCTCTTGTGAGAAACTTGTATGGTATCAAGGAAAATTTGTATATACTTAATTTGGTACTAAAATTCAATGTGAAAGATATCCGATTCAGCAAGACAAAACGTTTCAAAATCTGGAAATCATTTTGATCTTTGGACAGTTGTTAGTATATTGATCATAACTCCTTGTACAATTGATATTAAGATGCTTTAAAATCCCCAGAATACAACTTTCATCAAAGACCATGAAGTCTATATCTTTGATCTACACTCTTAAAATTAGGTCGAAAGGCAGGACAGTGGTGCTGCCCTGACATTCTATCTACAGATTTGTTATTTCATCCAGTTGTCTCATCTTGTTATCCATTTAACATGTTTATGTTATCAGTTTATCCGGGTATCCATTCCCATGTATAGTGTAGTCTTGGTTCTGTTTTTGCGGATCATCCAGTTTCAGAGGAAACTCCGCCGAACTTTTCATAGAAATTCAAAGAGTTGGACAAATTCTGAGTTCTAGGTTGTGTCTATAATTCCATCCAGAGTTTTCTTATTATTCCTTTGAGTCCATATCTATTGTTGCCACATGTGTTATGCCTCATACATGCTTATGCTTATATTGTGATCATGTCATGTGTGATTTGGAGTACCCCATAGAGGTTGGACATTGGACACACAGTCCGGTCGCATGTGATACTACCGTCTGGGGGATACAGCCCCTCTGGTTCAGGCGGGAGTTGAAACACCTAGTGAAACCAGGTG
This sequence comes from Petunia x hybrida, assembly GCA_037355625.1. Classification (NCBI taxonomy): domain Eukaryota; kingdom Viridiplantae; phylum Streptophyta; class Magnoliopsida; order Solanales; family Solanaceae; genus Petunia; species Petunia x hybrida. Next base: position 1,579,282 of record JBBBVM010000027.1, on the reverse strand, counting down.
TCATTCACACAGTCTGACTAGAGAGACTAGATATTACTGGCTGGGGGGGACACAGCCCATAACACCTACCAAGTTTGTTATATACGCGTATATAGCCACAGTAGGCACTGCATGATTACCCATGAGCCTAGTTCAGGTTTTTTAGTTACCTGATTTGGGGGGGGCACAGCCCGTAACACCAAACGGGTACTAGTTCAGATGTTCAGCTACCTGATTTGGGGGGATATAGCCCATAACACCAGACAGGTACCATTTCAGATAACAATTCTGTTTTAGCTCAGTACCAGTTATCAGTTCTAAGTTATCAGTTCTCAGTTATCAGCTATCAGTTCTTAGTGTCAGTATCAGTTGACAGCTATCAGTTCTAGTTTCTAGTTACCAGTTATCAGTCATATTACAGTCATTTATCAGTATAGTTCAGCTCAGTCTTCAGCTTCAAATTCAGCTAGACTTCAGTTTATATTCAGACTATGTTTAGTACATCTTCAGATCTCCTGCTACATTTCTATGCTTCAGCTCATGTTTACATATTTATATTCCAGCCTTAAAGTTTCATTCAACTATGATTTATTATATGCTCAGGCCTTACATACTTTGTGCATATCGTACTCACACCCTTTTTTTTTTTTTGGCGTTGCGTTTTGTGTCGTGCAGGTATATAGAGATCAAACCTTAAGCCACGCTAGTAGGCTATCTACCAGCTGTTGGAGTCACTCTGTCTCTTCCAGAGTATACTACTTGTGGTATGTTGTACAGATGTCGAGTAGGTTTGGTGGGGCCTTGTCCCGTCCTTTGTATATTCAGTTCAGCACTCTTAGAGGCCTGTAGATATATCCCTATGTGGTGCAGTCAGTATGTTATATATATTATCGTGTGATAACCTTGTCGTCTTTCCAGACTTTATGTTTCAGTAAATATGTATGTATTCATAACCAGGTTGCCAGCTCATCTCTATAATTCATAGATTATTAATAGGTTTAGTGATGATCGACACTTAGTGTCGGTTATTCGTCGCGGCCCTAGGTTGGGTCATGACAATATGCCTCTCGGATCTATACTCAACGTTATAAAACCTTTTGAAAAAGTCGTGCGAATTAGCTCAAAGATGATAACATCACACTTACAGCTTGTTTGGATGGTTGTAACCCATTGTATCTTATTGTATTGTTACTATGAGTATGACGTTTGTTTTTATTGTTACTCTAACTACCATTGTATTGTATCGTTAAATTCATGGTTATGTAACCATGAAAACTGTCACTTTATGTAGCGACCGATTTGGTGGATTGCGTCGTTACCTGTGATTCTTTCTCATCATGCCCTCACTTATTATTTAGTATTCTTATTTTACCCTTTACCTTATATTCGCTTATTGAAACACGCTAAATAATATAGCCTATCCAAACATTGTACAACACAATACGACACAGTACAATATGACACAATACAATACAATACAATACAATACATAATGAAATGATGGGTAACAACTATCCAAACAGAGTGTTAAGAGTGCATTTGGGTTGGCTTATACCACCAAACTAGTATCATAGGAGATAAATTCGACATATCAAGTACGGAAATGGGTGAAGAATTGTTCTCATATTCCGATACATATAGAGATGGAGATGACAGACGTACTTCCATAAACTCTTAAACTCTAAGGGCGACAAGTATATTGTGCTTGGTAAGCTAGCACTCCGAGGGTCACCGAAATTTTAGGTTTTGTAGGAGTATAAGATTTTATTAGGTCAAGGGGGCAACCCAAAAAATGCAGGGGGGAGAACGACTGGGCAGACGAGATCTCATTAAAGTTTTGGAAGAGTGCAAGCAGAGCAGGTTTAGAGTGACTGACTAGGTTGTTTAATGTAATCCTTAAGACGACAAAATTTCCTGAGGAATGGAGATGGAGTTTCATGGTACCATTGTACAAGAACAAGGGTGATGTTCAAAACTGCAACAATTATAGGGACATCACACTACTCAGCTGCACTATGAAAGTCTGGGAGATGGTGGTGGAGATGAGGATGATGAGAGATATGACTATTTTCGAGAACCAGTTAGGGTTCATGCCTGAGAGATCAACTACGGAAGCCATTCATCTATTGAGGAGGCTGGTTGAGTAGTATAGGGACATGAAAATATACTTACATATGGTGTTCATTGACCTAGAAAAAAATATGACAAGGTCCCTCGGGAGGTTGTGTGGAGATGCCTGAAATCTAAAAAGGTTCTAGTGGCATACATCGGGGTGATTAAGGATATGTACGAATGAGCTAAGACTTGAGTGAGAACAGTGGGAGGAGACTAAGAGCACTTCCCGGTAGAGATGGGGCTACATCAGGGGTCAGCGCTTAGCCCATTTTTATTTATAATGGTGATGGATAAATTGACTCGGAGTATCTAAGGAGAGATATTGTGGTGTATGCTATTTGCAGATGATATAGTATTAGTGGATGAGACACACAGAGGTGTCAATGAGAAGCTGGAGGTGTGGAGGCAGACTTTAGAGTCTAAAGGCTTTAGGCTAAGCAGGACGAAAACAGAGTATATAGAATGCAAGTTCAGTTACGCTCCTGATGAGTCAAATGTGGAAGTGAGGCTTGATTCTCAAGTCATTCCTAAGAAAGGAAGCTTCAAATATCTTGGCTCAATACTCCAAGGTAATAGTAGAATTGATGATGATCTCATACACCATATAAGAGTAGGTTAGATGAAGTGGAGGCTCGCTTCCGGTGTACTTTGTGATAAGGAAGTGTCACTTAGGCTTAAAGGCAAATTCTATAGAGTGGTCGTTATACCAGCTATGTTATATGGTGTATAGTATTGGCCAGTCAAAAACTCACACATTCAAAAGATAAACGCAACAAAAAAAAAGAATGCTTAGATAGATGTGTGGACACACTAAGATGGATAAGATTAGGAATGAAGTCATTCGTGACAAGGTTGGCGTGGCCCCTATGGCTGAGAAGACGCGGGAAGCGAGGTTGTGATGGTTCGGACACGAGATAATGAGGAGTGTAGATGCTCCGATAAGGAGATGTGAGAGGTTGCCAGTGTTGGGTCTACGGAGAGGGGGAGGTAGGCTGAAAAGAACTGGGCCGAGGTGATTAGACAGGACATGGCCCAGATCCAGATAACCGAGTACATGACCCTAGATAGAAGAGCATGGAGGTTGAGGATTAGGGTAGAAGGTTAGGTAGTAGTCGAGTGTCTTGACTCTTATTAGATGTAGTATTATGCATATTTAGACGAATTTTATTCCGATCTTTCCCTTTATATTTACTGTTATAATCTGTTTATTTGGGATATGTTTTAGTTTTAACATTTTCTTTATCATGATTATATTGGCTTGTTTTTAAAAGTATTTTCTAATATGTTTTCCTAACCGAGGGTCTATCTGAAACAGCCTCTCCACCATGGTAGGAGTAAGGTCTGCGTACATCTCACCCTCTTCAAACCCCACTTATGGGATATACTGGGTATGTTATTATTGTTGTTGTTTATAGAGTAATGACGTGAAACTGGGTGATTTATCACATCTGCCTATAGATCAATTTAGTGCCTTTGTCTGTAATTTGAAAACACACGCACATAAGTAGAAGCTTTTTGGCTTTGTGGCTATAATACAGACAATTCGAGTAACAAACAATTAAGGGACAATTATATGTAGAGTCGTCTAACTCATGAAAATTGCTAAAATAGACCCCTATTTTACTACTTTAACCGACCTAGCACCACCCACCCTCTTTTTTATTTTTTCTTTTGCCCGTAGCACCCCCTATTTAAAGGGAAAAAAAATCCTAGCCCCCATTTTTCCTCTCTTTTCTTTCTCTCATTCCCATTTTTTCTGTCTTCTCTTCCCCCTTACAATATCACCGCCGCGCCGCTCCCCTCCCCTCTCACCTCTTCACCACTGCTTCACCTTCATTCCCTCTCCTCCAAGCCGTCACCGCCGCTGCCGCTGTTTCTTCTTCTTCTTCTTCTTCTTCTTCTTCTTCTCTCTTTTTTTTTAGAATAACAATGTCGATTTTCCGTTGTATATTCCGGTCAAAACTCCGGTGAGGTATTTGTTTATCATATTTCTTCTTCTTTTTTCATCTTTTTTATAAAAATCCGGTGAGATCTATTAGTTTTTTGTAAAAAAAAATTCTAATATTTAGATCTAGTATTTTTCTTGTATAAAACTGTATAAATATTGGATATTTGTTAAGCTTTTGTGTAAAAGCTGCCTGAAATACTGTGTAAAATTATTTTTGCGAGTTTATATAATTTTATATATTTTTATACAAACTTGTATAAACTTGTATAAATCTGTATATGTGTGTATATACGGTAATAAACATATTCTATGCACTTTTGTAAATTTGTATAAAGTTGTATACGCGTGTATGAACAATGAATAAAGTTGTATAAATTTCATATCTGTGCACTATTTATGGATGTTTGTATAAAGTTTATATTTTTTGTGTATATTTTTGTATTTCTCTTCTTGTATACATATTTTTCTATGTATTTACATGTATAATTTATTATTTTTTGGTAGATTTATGTGTATAAAATTATCAAAATAAATTATTTAAACAAAACCATCAATAAAATAAGCAATCCGATGAGATCCGGTGAATTTTTAATTTTTCAGCCACCGGCCAACGCCAGCCGTCGACAAGTTAGTGGCGGGGGAGTGGTACCTAAGATTTTTTATTTTGAGGGAGAGTTCAAAGGGGGTGCTATGTTATGTAGTTTTAAAATAAGGGAGTGTTATGAATGAAATATGGCCCTTTATTTGTAATTTTCTTACGTTGAGGAGCTAATTTTGAAAAATTCTCAACAATTAATATCACGATAAGCCATGAAATCTTGATGATGAATGATGTTTGGCATTTTATGCCAACGTTTTCTTAATATTTCCTTACGTTTGGATACTTTATTCGCTCGTTTTATGGTTTATGAATGTGGTTTTTACATTAATTTTATGTCGTGTGTATGTAGTTTGTTATGAAGTGCAATTGGAGCTTTAAAGAGCATGATCGAGCAAGAAAAGATTGGATTTTGATTGAGAATAGGATCGAGCACACGAAGGCACGACACGAAGCGAGCAAAGGAGCAAGAAAACACGAAAATACCCTGGCGCTACAGGGGGCGCGCTGCGCCAGCCAAAGCGCCCAGCTTCTGGCGCGTTTGGCTGCGCGCCACGCCCCAAAAGCGTGAAGGTTTCGACGGCTACTGGTTGTTTCAGCGCGTTACGAGGCGTGGGGCGCCCGTTATAGCGCCCCTGAGCGGATTTTTACTTCCTATTTCGTTTAGGCTTGGGTTTAACTTATTACTAGGTGTTTGTAAACCCTATAAATACTCTTTTACTTAGTTTTTGAGAGAGGTTCAGACTTTGGAGCAAGTTTTGGAAGAGAGGGAGGAGCCCTAGATGTCTTCTACACAAGTTCTTTCTCTCTTTCTCTTATTCTTCTCTTTAATTCTATAGTTTGTTCGTTCTAGGGTTAGAGTAAATACATGAAGGTTGATGTTTGAAAGTTGATTTCTATATATTGATTTACCATTACGGATTGTTTATTCTTTCTTGATCATAATTGTTTGATTATTGAGGCCTGATAATTGAACACTATCCATGGTTTTTAGATTGAACTCGAAAGAGGGAATTTATTAACGCGAATAAGAAAGAATAAAACTAGTTTGTGAACCCGGGCATCGGGGAACCAATTTGCGAGTAGGATAGACATATACTTGCTTGCCTAGTTTAACTCATGACAGAATTCGTTAATGCGTGCACGTGATTCAACCCATAGACATATAGGGATTGGAGTAGCCTGCATAGACCGTGAAGAATCGAAAGGTTTTCATGGGTACATTTAACCTGTAGTTAGCAATCTAGGAAATCAAGAAGTAGAATCAACTGGAAAACTCAACTAGATTGTTCGTAACTCTGACCTGGGACCGTCATCTTTTATTGATAACAACTTAGAATTTGCTATGTTACTTGATTTCAATTACTTGTTTTAATTACTGCATTTAGTTAGTAAAATCTCAACCATTGGAAAAAGATCCCTGAATAGTTCTTAGGAAATTGTTTGCTAGAATTCAGTCTGAATAGTCCTCGTGGGAACGATACTCTACTTATCACTTTATTACTTGTCGACCACGTATACTTGCGTGTGCGTTTGGGAGCAACAAGTTTTTGGCACCGTTGCCGGGGACTAAACATTGACTGTTTTCTATTGAACAATTTATTATTTTCTATTCAGGTTTAAATTTTGTTTAGTTTATTATTGTGTTGCTTGTTACCATGGCATCTTTTAATGAAAACTGGTCGAATGATGGTTGCTCAGATTTTGATGATCTCTGTCTACTTTGTAGAGGAACCCACTTGTGGGAAAATTGTCCAACTCTTTCAACCCTACGGGATTGGTTATTTGAATTTTCTACCACCTTTGACTGGAATTTTTGTAAATTGTGTGGTGGTTGGTGGAATGATTGTCCTAAGTGTCATGCTCCTTCCCCCAATAATTCTTGTGATGATTCTAATGATGTTTGTGAGTTTGACAGGAGCGATAAAGTGCAGGTTGTTAGCGAAACTTGGCTAATGGAGCAAGCCAAACTCTTAGAAGCTTATGGGGATTTCAGGAGTGAACTTACAAATATGACGAGGCAATTTATGGAAGAAAGGGTTGTGCTCAGGCAAGAGATCGACGAATTTTGCTTGATTATTCACGACTTGGAGGAGAATTTGAGTGATATGGTTGAGGTGTCTAATGCCCAATTATCAGTTGTCGTAAATAGTAGATTTGAGATAGAAGAGCTTAGAAGCCAATTTGAGGAGCAAAAAGTGGAATTCCTACCACTCGACCAAATATTAGTTGATGATGCCAAGGTTGAGGAAATCACATTAGAGTCAAGTGAGGAAATAGAAAACATCATATGTGAGGACTCTAGTGTTTGTGCAAGTGAGGGTGTCAAAAGTAATGCAACTTTAGAATTGAAGCGCATTGGACCTCATTTCAATCATTTTTCAACATTGTGTTTGGATGGTGACATGAAAATTAAGCCACCCGAGCCTATGAAGAAACCAAGGGAGGAGGAACAAGGTGCTTATATTTTAAAGTTTGTGATGCTGAGGAGACAAAACGACATACCTTATGTAAAGGCCAAGAAGTGCAAAATGCGACATTGGTTGCTTGGTCCTTTTGTATTTTTTCCACCACCCCAATACCATATTCGTAAGCTTGAGGCAAAGTTGGGGATTCAATTCATTAGTTCAAGGTGGAGGAAAAAGTGAAGAAGTTGTCTTCGTCGTGCCGCGACGTTAAATCAAGCACTTCTCGGGAGGCAACCCGAGGTTGTACTTGTATTATTTTATTTATAGTGTCACGTAGTCTGTGTTTTTCCTTGGATTGCAGGTTCATGTAATGTCAAGGCTAAGTGTGGGGTGTCCTCACCCTTGCCCAATATTGATGACCTGATGAGGGAAGTCTGAGTACCTCATACTATATGGAAGCTTGGAGGATGCTAGCACCAAGGACTAGAATCTTCAGGGAAGTTTTCTTTACCTTGCACTTTCTTATTTTTAGCACTGAGGACAGTGCTTAGTTTAAGTGTGGGGTGGGGAACTACCCTTTTATTTATTTTTAAGGTTAGGGATGCATGTACCGTAGGATTTTCTTTTGTCACTTGACTTTATTTTGATTTGTTTCTTGCTTTAATATATGAAAAAAAAATTAGAAAACCAATGAAAAAGTCCAAAAAGATTTTCCTTTTAGTTTTATTAGTGGTACATGTCATCCACCCCGTGGTTTTTCTTATGGCCTCGGTTCTTTTCTACGGGGAGGCCTTTGAACCAGGTAGTACGTTTTTATTTTTAGGATTAGGATAGTTAGTTATAGGTGGCCCTAGACGAAAGGAATAGGTAGAATGCTAGGTGCCTTTGATTTGTTTGATACCGGTGGACTTGAATTGATTGCATGTGCTAGTTGTGGTGTCCTTGGGTTTTAATTGTGATGCATACCTAGGAAAAATTGGAACGACCCCCTTGAGATGCTTGAGTCCACTCACTTGACTTGATTGTGAACCTTTGTGCATTAGTGCTTAATTTTCCACAAGTTGCACTCTAGATGCTTGATTGAGAGTTGTTGATGGAACCTTTTTGTGTGGATCATGTGCAATGTGTATTGTGAGGCATGTTCTTGTTTACTCCATGTTTGCATATTAATGTCTAGAACTTGCCACGTGTGTGTGCAAAGCGAAATCCTAGGTTTGCTCTAGTCGGGAAATGATACAAGGCCTTCTTTTGATTTGCCTACCCTCACATATACACCTTGGAAAAAATTGTTGTTGTGATTTCTTTGACCCTTTTTGTGGCACCCACACCCCGAGCCTACCCATTTGTTCTAAATTGACTCTTTTGGCCCTTTACTCCTTAAGCACTTTATTGATATTGTGTTGTTATGTGGGAGTTGTGGTTGGATTTTGGGAGGTTTTTGAGTGGAGCTAATGAAGGGGAATAATTGAAAATTTTTGTGAAGTAGTGAAAAGCATTGGCAAGGTTTGGAAAGTAATGAGTTGAAAAAAAAAAAAGAGCAAAGTTGAAAAGAAAAGAAAAAATTGTGGAAAAAGAAATAAAGAGAAAAGAATATCCATCCCTTGCTAGTGTGAGCTTAAAAGAAAAATGCTACTTGTTGAGAAGGTGTATGTGTGGAAGTGTTGATTGGGTGGCTTGATGAGATTTGTGCTTAATTTGAATGTGATGTATTAAAGTGCTTAGGGAGGTAGTCACTACTACCATATGTATCCTACCCGCTCCTTAGCCTACATTACGACCTTTCTAAAGTCCTAGTTAATCCCGATTGGAGTGAGCTTACATTAGTGGAGTCCTACACTACGGGCAAGCCTATGGTACATTGTGTGTGACATGTGAGACTTTCATGAGAGTGAGTGAATTCATTTGTTATTGCCCCCGTTCTATTCATGATAGTTGTTGTTGTGTGTGATTTTTTTTTGGGGGGGGGGGGGGCACTCTGTTGCTTCATATTGGTGAGGGCACGTGGTTTGCGTGAAAGAGGTGAAGTTGATGGTTCTTGGTTGAGTAGATAGGTGTGATTTTGTGGGAGCATGGTTGCATTAAGTTGAGTTTGTGCATTTGAGCTATTTTGGGGGTGGTAGTTCTCATATTTTTGGTTTTGGTAAATTGTTGGCATGTTGTGGATCCATAGTAGTCATGTGTGCATTGGTTCAATGGTCGGTATCAACCATGGTCATAGGCAGACCTGTTTTACCTAGGTTGGGAAGTTAGTTGTGACTTGCTCGAGGGCGAGCAAGGGTTCAAGTGTGGGGTGGTGATGTTTGGCATTTTATGCCAACGTTTCCTTAATATTTCCTTACGTTTGGATACTTTATTCGCTCGTTTTATGGTTTATGAATGTGGTTTTTACACTAATTTTATGTCGTGTGTATGTAGTTTGTTATGAAGTGCAATTGGAGCTTTAAAGAGCATGATCGAGCAAGAAAAGATCGGATTTTGATTGAGAATAGGATCGAGCACACGAAGGCACGACACGAAGCGAGCAAAGGAGCAAGAAAACACGAAAATACCCTGGCGCTACAGGGGGCGCGCCGCGCCAGCCAAAGCGCCCAGCTTCTGGCGCGTTTGGCTGCGCGCCACGCCCCAAAAGCCTGAAGGTTTCGACGGCTATTGGTTGTTTCAGCGCGTTACGAGGCGCGGGGCGCCCGTTATAGCGCCCCTGAGCGGATTTTTACTTCCTATTTCGTTTAGGCTTGGATTTAACTTATTACTAGGTGTTTGTAAACCCTCTAAATACTCTTTTACTTAGTTTTTGAGAGAGGTTCAGACTTTGGAGCAAGTTTTGGAGGAGAGGGAGGAGCCCTAGATGTCTTCTACACAAGTTCTTTCTCTCTTTCTCTTATTCTTCTCTTTAATTCTATAGTTTGTTCGTTCTAGGGTTAGAGTAAATACATGAAGGTTGATGTTTGAAAGTTGATTTTTATATATTGATTTACCATTACGGATTGTTTATTCTTTCTTGATCATAATTGTTTGATTATTGAGGCCTGATAATTGAACACTATCCATGGTTTTTAGATTGAACTCGAAAGAGGGAATTTATTAACGCAAATAAGAAAGAATAGAACTAGTTTGTGAACCCGGGCATCGAGGAACCAATTTGCGAGTAGGATAGACATATACTTGCTTGCCTAGTTTAACTCATGACAGAATTCGTTAATGCGTGCACGTGATTCAACCCATAGACATATAGGGATTGGAGTAGCCTGTATAGACCGTGAAGAATCGAAAGGTTTTCATGGGTACATTTAACCTGTAGTTAGCAATCTAGGAAATCAAGAAGTAGAATCAACTGGAAAACTCAACTGGATTGTTCGTAACTCTAACCCGGGACCGTCATCTTTTATTGATAACAACTTAAAATTTGCTCTGTTACTTGATTTCAATTACTTGTTTTAATTACTGCATTTAGTTAGTAAAATCTCAACCATTGGAAAAAGATCCCTGAATAGTTCTTAGGAAATTGTTTGCTAGAATTCAGCCTGAATAGTCCTCGTGGGAACGATACTCTACTTATCACTTTCTTACTTGTCGACCACGTATACTTGCGTGTGCGTTTGGGAGCAACAATGAACCATGTCATACGTAGTTCAAAGGATTTTAGGGTTTTTCTCAACTTCAAAACTAAGTGCGGGTAAGGATTTTAGGATTTTTCTCAATATCAAAATTGAGTACAGTTCAGAATCCCAGGGATTTAGGCCAAGAAAATACTTTAGGAGTCTAAGGGGTCATTTGTTTTTATTAAGATTAAGATGTCTGAATCTGAATACATATCTTAATATTAAGATGTTGTTTTTAGATATGAACACTGAATTATTAATACTGTTTGTTTTTTAACATCAGAATGTTTGTAATTTATTTATACTAAAACTTAACAAATATAGTAATTCAAAAATAAAAATGCTAACATATTATATCAATAAAGTGTTAGAGAAATCTAAATTAAAAATAAAAAATAAAAAAGATTACTATTTGATGAAATTTGTAGCAAAGATACTAATGGTTATTTAGTATTTGAATTTTTTGAATATATCAACTCCAAAAAAGATTATCAATTGAAAGAATTTTTGTAACAATTAAAATGCATTCTGATTTATGTGTGCATTGACTATATGTTTGCAAGGAATTATTCTTATATGTGCATGGAATATATGTTGGACTATTCATGGAGTTTTGCTAACGAAACCAACGTTTTGTAGAGGAAAGTAGCTTGAGCATTAACTGCCGAGATTCTCGCGAGATAAAACGTGAGCCACGTTCAGCTCTTAATAATTTACAGACTTGATTAAAGATCTATTCATTTAATACTTATTCAGTTATGTTAAGTCTTTTAAAAAGAAAAAAAAAAACAAACACACTTAATGAATTTTTATTTATATTCAAACCACCATTAAATGCAAACAAATGAGGCCTAAATAGTTGTGGTTATGCTTCTAGAACTTGACTAATGCCAACAATTTATTTGTCTAGCACTGTAAAAAGAGGCCACAGCCCAAATTTCACAAATAATTAAGCTTACTGATAATATTGGAAGAAATGTAAGGAGTGCGATTGGATGTTTTAGTCCAAGAAATTGACGAGGGATCTGAGCTAGTGAACTCGTTACAGGGCAGAGTAGCAGTGAAAGAATGATGTAAACAATCAACTGTAACATCTTTGGGAAAGAAAGAAGCAGTTATCAGCAAGCTTAGAAAAGATGACTTGTTTAGACGCATGCAATTTCCTAAACGCAACTTTTATCTACTTCTTCCAAAACGTAACTTACACCTATAAAGTGGCATCTATGAAAAGACCTTCATAAAAATTGCATGATAGAATCCTAATTCTTGTAATAATTGCAATTTTGGTCCTCTAGGAATAAAAAGGACTCAATAGATGGCCAACATGTTGGATAGAAATAACATATACTACCAGGATTTGATAAGAGCATTAGATATTCCACCTGTATCTTCAAAATTTGTTGAAATAAAGCTTTAAATGACAGATTCCCAAGACAACAAAGGTCTCTAATTTTTTTCACCAATCATACTACAAAACGTCAAGACATCCAAAATCAAAATGAGATTGGTCTTTGTGCCCAGCTATAAAAAGAAGATAAAATCAAAATTCTCCAAGTTGCAGTATGCTGCAGAAAAGAACCATCTTCACAGCCTCCTTCCCCTTCTTCCACCCTTTCTGCGAGTACTGTCGGTAGGAATTGGAGTCACATCCTCTGCAAAAAAAAAGGGGCAAAAAGTAGCAAAAGTTACTTTCTTATGGTAATTTGGTCCACCAGTAAATCTTATCAAATATATAGTGAGAGTTGCTTATAATAGATTTTTGGACGAGATCAATCATACAATGAAAAAGTTGCAAAATGTAGTAAGAGGATACAAGTGCTTTGAGTGTGGACGCAAGACCACGCAATTCCAAGACACAACATCAGGGAAAGCAATGAAACTACTCTTCAGAATAATGTAAGAATCATGTACCTATACGTCCAATTTTCATGCCAGATCGAGCCAAAGCCCTGAGAGCAGACTGAGCACCAGGACCAGGAGTCTTAGTCTTGTTGCCCCCTGTAGCCCGAAGCTTAATGTGGAGAGCATTAATTCCAAGTTCCTGTAGATCAAAATTGTGAATAACATTTTGAAATGTTTAGGAAGAGATAACGACACTGTCGTACCTGGAAATCTAAATAAACAAAACAGCAAACATACCATACACAAAACTACTGACCATAATTCAAATAAAAAAAATGAGGCTAGAATCTAAACATCTGTTACAACGTTAAAGCATAATCAACCAATATGTGATTGTTTATTGAGAAAGTGTCATCACAATAGTTAAGATAGGAATCCGTTTGTTCAGAGAGAAATCCCCTAGTCCTAATGGCGCACAGAAACTCGATGGATGATGTACCTGTCCCTCTACCCTTCTACACTTAAACGCCATGATTTTCTCTACAACAAACTTCGAACCGTGACGTATGTCTAACTATACATCACAATGTGCTCTTAAGATAGGACATTTTTAATAGAACAAAGAATATTCAATCTTTTTCTTGTCATTCAAGATGGATCGAATCCAGACCAGTGAAAAGAAATCTACATTTTTGAAAGGACGAAATGTTATTCCTAGAAATTAGATACACAAGTTTGATATTACTAATCAAAAAGTTTGAAATGCACCAGGATCAAAATTTCTAGCAGATCTTAAAGGGTAGAAAAGCCTGACCGATGCAACCATTTACTGGCTAATGCAGCAATAAAACACTTCCTGTAAATTTATGGAATCAGTATCCAGGATACCTACTTAAATCAGCATTACAAAATTACAAAAAATAGCACACATATTTGATCTTCCCTCTAAATATTAGGCTCATAATCAAGACATTCACATAAACCAATATCATCTTCGGGAAAAGTCCTAACTTATTCAACCATAAAAAAAACAGATTTACATTGCACCGTCCTGGAATCATGAGAGCTAGACAACTATTAGTCTGAAAGGTTTACCAGTTCAGTAGAGTAGAAGTACAAATCACCAAAAAAACAACAGCATAGAACAAAATACCTTGCATCGCTGTGACACATCCTGAGCTGCAAGCATAGCAGCATATGGAGAAGATTCATCTCTGTCAGCCTTAACTTTCATTCCACCTGCAGCCATGGTGTACAACAAATTAAGTTGAAAATATATGCAGTCTCCACATTGATAATATGGATACTACAACAACCGCAATTATGATGCATTACTAGTCAGGATTGGCCGTAAGATACTATCAATTGCAGTCCACTGGACATGTCATCTCTAAACAGGACTCCCTAAATAGTAAAATCTTTACATTTCTCTTCCCAATCAATTGATTGAGATGATCCGAATCATCAAGGGCATCCCTATATTTTTATGTATGTCAATAGGAACTTTGATTTTACACAACCATTAAAAATTCTTAGAAGTGTCTACCCACACTGGAAAAGACAAAAGTATGCTTCAACACATCCAAGAAAACAAGAGGATGCATCATCAAGTATTCATGGCTTTCAATCCAATTGCTTAAGTAATGAAACAAACAGATTTAAATGATACAGTTAACATACCACAAAAACTAATAGAATATGCAAACATAAACTGACACAAAGTATAGAAATATGAATCTAATACAATAAACAAATCTTACACATACCAGTAATGCGAACCATAGTTTCTCTTCCAGACAAATCAGTCACGTGCTGCATTTAACAATCGCAGGATTCAACTAAAATTCAGAAAGCTATTTCTAAATTACATATAGTGTCAAGAGGGGCAAAATACTCACAATGAATGTGTCATTGAATGAAGCAAAAATGTGAGCAACACCAAAAACCAATTCGCCCTCCCTGGTGGCTGGTCCAAGGGTAACTGTCTCTTCCTTAGGCTCCCTGGTCCTTCTCTTCGACTACACACCAACAAAGTAAATAAATAACTCAATTAACATTTTTCTATAACCGTGGTGCCCGGGCCAGTTTGCGGGCAGCTCATCTAATTAACACTTTCAAGAACACATTTTTTTACAAGCATTTTCAAGAAAACATCATTAACAACCATAAAGACCAAAAACATGGATTAACCGCATCAAAAAAAGATTAAATTCACTAACATAACAAATAAATCTAAATATTAACAAATCTTTAGAAACAATTAAAATAGAAATCTTGAATTTGGGGGGGGGGGGTATCCACATGGGGGTTTTAAGGGGGGTGGGGGGTAGTACCATGGTTTCAGCTGGTATTGGTAGTGAGAATGAATGCACAGAGATACACTCAGCAGCTTGTAAAACCTCTAGTTGTGATGATATGTGGGCTGCCTTAGGTTTATATGGTTAGGGTTTGGGGGAAAACTTTTCTGACTCACCGTAATTGCCCCCTCTTTTTTTACTTTTCCCGTGAATGCCCCCTCTAGTTGTTGATAAAGTGTAAAGGAGCACCTATCCTTTTTTAGTGCCGTCAAACCTCGATATAATAGCTCATCGTTATAAACAGAATCAATGTTTCATGTTATATATATTTTTTACCTCTATAACAACATTCTACCTATGACAATAATGATATTTATTATAGTAATACATTCTTTATAAAATTACCTCATTATAACAGCAATACTCAAATATTATGTAAGAATATTATATAAAATATTATGTATAAAGATAAAATATAATAAGTATATTACATTTTTTATATTCGTACTATAAAAATATTTATGTAAAAAATTGTATGAACAGCAAGTCAAACAGCAAGTTGAACATTCTATGTCAGCATTATCTAATGACAATACAAGTCAACTTACGACAAGCAATCACACCCTTGTTGATATCAAAACCTCTACTATTCTTCATTATTGAAAAAATATCGGCATTCTACTTACAAATGACAACCTCAATGTTAATAATGAAAATTTAGAACTTGTTGAGTTGGTAGTGTGTCATCACTTATAGTCTAAATCTCATCTCATAACACTAATCAAGCAATGGATGCTACCACTTATATAGAGCTTGAAAAAACACTTCTAGTCCTTGAAACTTACACTGATGAAAAATTATTGGTACTAGTCAATGGAGTGGAAGAACAAGACAGCGGAGAAAGTGATAACAAAAGTGTTGATGAAGAGCCTCAACCTACTGCTACTAGGGCTGGGATAGAAGAGTCGACTATTAAGCTATTGACAACCTTCAAAGAAACCTATTGAATACACTTTGCTAGAAGTTTGGACAAAACTCTTCGCCAATTCAACTGGAATATTCTTCTTGGCCCAACAGGTAGTTCAAGTTAGTATTGGGGTTGTTTTAGTTTGGTTTCAGATTTTAGTTTTAAGTATAAAAGGGAATTGGGCCTGACTTTAGTAAGTCCAAACCCAATAAACCAAGTCACCCCGGCCAATAGGGTTGTCCTATCACTCAGGGGCGGATCCAGGATTCGAAGGTTACGGGTGCCACTCCTTATATCATCCTTAGTCACAAAGACCAAGTAGGAATGGAGGGTCGGATCGATAAAAATTTTGTTACTTTGATTAAGCCTTTTATTTGCAATAGACACGTAAGTTAAGTTATTTTTTCATGCTTTTTTTAGTTCTATACTATGGAAGGTTATTGAAAAAAAAAATCTGAAAGAGCGCGAAATTAGAAAATTTTCGTAAAAGTGGCTTAATTATGTAATTTTTTTATTTTATTGGATTAATTAACCTTTAATAATATATAGAATTAACTTCTTTGTCTTAACTGTCAAGTTTAATGACAATTCTGTACACAATAAAAGCTTTAAAATTTTAATTTATTAGAATCAACTCAAAAAATTATTAATTAAGCCACTTAATTTTTTAAATATAATAGAAAATATAATTATTCTCTAAATTGAAAAGGAGAATCCATTTATTAAATAAATCAATAAATTTTATTTATCAAAATAAGTTGCTCATGAAATAAGATATGGTGGTAGAAACAAAATAAGAAAATTACAAGAAGAAGTAAAAAAGAAGAGATGAGATCGATTAAACAAATAAAAGAAGATTGAAGAAAGGGGAAAAAGAATGATGAAAAGAAGATGCATATGGACTAGGGCAGGAGGGGTCCATGTACGGTCTTTGTTTGTTGCAATGCAAGGCAAAAAGCTTCCTAAAATTGTTTAGTAAAGGGGATTCAAATCACAGTATAGGAGAGTCGACACAGAACTTTAACCACTGGCACCACATGACCTTTGTTGTCAGCGGGTGCCACTTCTAAGAATTGTACTATTTTTTATATAAATACACATATATATACATAAAGCCTCGTCCGAAGCTAGCGGGTGCTATGGACCCGCCCCTGCTATCACTAGGACAGCTTTTGAAACAATAGAAAAAACAGTTGTAAGAGTTGTATTGTTTTAGTAAATGGGGAGATTTGACAATAGGGGTCATTCACCCAAGTACCTTCTTCCATTCTATTATTCAACTATAAAAGAGAGCTTCTGCTCTCATTTTAGGGGGAGGGAGACAAAATATCATATCTGAAATTTGAGAAAAATAGAGAGAAAAGTCAGAAACGCTTTAGAGAGTTTAGGTAAAAAGATTTAGAACCAAAAGACCTCTATACCAAGAGTTTTTTGGGTCATAAATCTTAAAGTTTGAGTCAAATTTGAGGATCTTGAAGGGGCTGTTTAGTTGTTGGATGCTATTGTTGTATAGACTTTGTTGGTTCCTCATTTGCTCGTTAAGATTAGGAAATTTCCTCATTAAGTAAACACAAATTTAGCCTTTGTACTTATGTTGAGCATTTCGCTATGAAAATTTAAGCACGTTTAAAGTCATAAAATTTCTGTTTTAAATATGTTGTTAATTAATTGAACTTGTTCTGTGTTTAAAATAAAAGGGAGAGTAATTGCCAAACTCATTGTGTGCATGATTCGTGTTTTCTCTTCACAGTCTACATATGTTTCTCGATGCAAATGTAAGGTGCGACTGAAAAATGTTGTACGAAGCCTTACAGTGACCCTAATTTTCTGAAAATTACACATATCTTAAATCTGGACTATCTTTACAAACTGGTCAAAGAAGTGCATATTCTGAAATCTCGTGTGCATGATTCTTGTTTTTCTTCACAGTCTGCATATGTTTCTCGATGCAAATGTATGCATAAGGTGCGATAGAAAAATATAGTGCAAAACGTTACAGTGCCCCCAATTTTCTGAAAACTAAACATATCTTAAATGTGGACTATCTTTAAAACTTGGTCAAAGAAGTGTATATTCTGAAATCCGGAGTGAATAGGCAAAACGTAAGACTAATTTTGATTGATAAACCAGCCATTGCAAAAAATGATTTGTTCAACTTGGTGTCTAAATTAAAATTTGGTCAGGAAAAAGAGGTAATTGTGCAAATATTCAAACCAAGTAAAAATCAGATTCCAAAGCCCAATAGAGATCTGGAATTGAAATTAAGAAAGGGAAATTTTGGTGCGTAGCCATTTTTGGACACACTTTTATCTAAATATTTGACGTGTTGTATGGACGATCTATTGAAATGCATAAATGGCACCAGTTTGTTGTGATATGTGCAACATGTATATTTGAATACATATTGTATCATACGCTAAGGTATAAACGATGAGATTATGTGATATATAATTCATTGCATGCACTGTAACTTTAAAGATTTGATCAAAAGGCATGATAAGGGCGAGTAGATGATCGTACATGGCGTTTGCTCACCTTTTACCGCTCTGTCTCTGATCACGCCCAATAACACTTATAAAAGGGACTAATCGGCCGCGACAAATATAAATTGGTACTCAAAGCCCCGAGGTCGAATCTAACAGAGAACACGACTCCTAACCGTTAATCTAGCCAAAAGATCTACTTAGTCAACTTCGAGTTTATATCTTTGATTTGGTTTTATACTAAAACTACTAAACAAGAAAGTAAATAACAAGCATAGAAAGATAGATTTGATTCAATAGATGGAAAGTCTAGGATAGATTTTTCCAACTCCTAGCTTGTGCTAAAGTATTGTGCTGTTAATTTCACTTGAGCCTTCATATTGAACAAGTGCTCCAAGTTTACAACTACTCACTTTCGTTAAATGATCATAATTTTCATTAACTAATTATTCCAATTAACTAATGAAGATAATGAGGACTACACGTATGGTTCATAGTAATGATCAATAGTCTTAATTAACCGTTTTGACAACCTACGTAATGCCTCTATTTTAGGTTGAAATATTGCTATGTGTTTAACCCTAGCTCATGAATATATTCCCAGTAATCACAAGAATAAAGGAGGCAATTAATTGGGGATCATACTAATTAATAGTATGAAATCCATAAACAACATAGATAAGAAGAATTAACAAGGTTCATTCATAGCACAACAATTAATCATACAAGCATGTGAAGTGGTTTAATCAACCCTAAAATGGGTGATTTAGCCACTCACAATCATGTTCCAAAACAAGAAATAACTATAAGCATACAAAACTACAATAAGATGGATAGATGGATGAAGTAGAGTCTTGAATCTTGATCCAAGTTCTCCCTTGCCTCCTTTTATGATGTTAGTTAGGCCAAAAATCCCGTCCAATTGGGTTTTATGATATATTTATAGTGTAGGAACCGACATAAGACGAAACTACCATTGTAAAATCTGTGTAGAACTCGGTCTGGGCAAAATCTGGATGTGCATGGTGTGTTGCACGTTGTGTTGTATGTTGTTCCTTCTTTAATTTACGAGTTTCTGATTAAAAAAAAAAAAAAGCTTCAGGAATTTTCAGACATGCTACACGACGTGTAATCTTTTGAATTCGTCGTTTTATCCTTCTTTCGTTCGCCCTTCGTCCGCACGACCTTCAGGCTTCTACGCAGACCTTAAAATCCTTGACTTTTATCAAATATGCTTTAAGAACGACTCATATCATCATTGTAAGTCCTACAACATAAAACACACCAAATGAGAGAACTTCTTTTCAAAGTACTAACAAATAATGCTAGTAGAAACATGAACATGAGGTGAAAGTAGGAGAAATATAGCAATATCTAGTCTTGTATCAGTCTTCTCCAAATATTGCCGTCGAATGATAAGTTGGTAATACACTAACTTAAGACTATCTGTTACTTGGGTTTTGAATCCAAAAGTGACCAATTATTAATATAATTATTGTTATTTGCTTGGTTACAAGTTAGAGAGCAAACACAATAAGGAGAAAACTAAAGAAGTCTTAAACTCAAGCCAAGATGTCAAAGTGAAGAGCTGCAAAAAAAAATGTCAGATATTCGATCGCACAAGTAAGCATGTAGCTGCTTAATTGTGTGCAGTGCGGCCGCACCAAGGAATTTGTAGCCGCCAAGCGCAAAAATATAAAACATGAAATTATTCAAGTCCCCAGATGTGTAACCACCATTGTCTAGTGTGCGACCGCTATCTCACGACTCACAGCTATGCAGTCGTCAAAGTCTGAGTGTATGGTGCACAACCTTTGATTCTAGGATGAAGCTGAGAAGTTCTCCACATAAGTTGCCGCACTTCTGATGGTGCGGCCACCTTTCTCGTGACAAGCCTATGAGGATATCTAATTTGCTATGTATGTCACTACACCTACAGTCAAAGAAAAGTCAAAGTCAAATTTCAAGTTGTGCGGCCACCAAATATGATGGTGCAGCTGTCAAACTGCAAAAGATCATTTTTATCATCAAATAATTAAAACACTATAGATAGAATATTTTAGGTTATTTTTTATACATGCTTTCTTGGAAAAAACATGCTGGAGGGTTTCTTTACTTTTTTGGCAAGTTTCCATCATTATTGGTGATCAAACCATTAGATGGTAAGGCTTTTTATATATTTATATTCATTACAGTGCTTTAAAAAAGTGTTTTTAGGGAGAACCTCTGGGAAAATTGTAGCAAAAGTGCATCAAAGTGTCCTAGTGGGGCGTAGGTGTTGAAAGGCATAAGCTCTTCTAATTAGCGTGTATTGGGGCATACGCTTAGTGGCTTAGGCATTGGGCGAGTCATTGAGGCGCAAGTCCCAAAAAAATTCTAAATTAAAAAGAAATATTTTTTCATATATCCTCTATTTGAAGCCTACATTCAAATACCGATTTATTAATTAAATTTTTCAAATTTTTTTTATCAACTCGTAAAATCTATTTTTGTTCTTAACCCTATGCAATTTTTTACTTTTAACCTTATGTAATTTTTTTCATTTTCTAGAATTTCTACTAGCCTTACACACACACACACATTTTCTAGAATTTCTACTAGCCTCTCACACACACACACACACACACACACACACACACACACATATATATATATATATATATATATATATATATATATATAAAATGTAGGGCTAAGAACAAAATTATATAAGGCTAAAAGTAAAAAAAAATACGTAGGGCTAAGAACAAAAATAGATTTACGAGTTGATAAAAAACTTTTGAAATTCAATGTCTAAGATAAAAAGAGCGAGGGGAAGAATCGACGAGGCCAGTGTTCTCGAAGAGAGAATCGTGATTGCTCGATCAGGACCCTAGCTTTATTGCGAGCCAAAAACCCTATTTTTACGCCCCCTTTCTTTATTTAAGGAGATTCTATCTAATTATCAGCTCCGATGCGGAAAGGAGTAAAGATATTCATATCAATAATATTAATATAAACCAATATAAAATAAAGATTCCTGGAGGCATACACTTAATGTCTTGGACTTACACCTCGCCCCGAAAAATACCTCGCCTCACGCTTACATTCATTCATGATGATTTTCTCTGTATATCTATGTGATGTCTCATAAATTACATGAGTAGCTAATATATCATAATTAGGACTGTGACTAAACTACTTTTACCTAATAAATTTTAACCATTATTTAGTTGTGACTTTGAGAATCCATTTGTTGGTTGCTTTCATGCTTAAGTTGAAAACCTTAGTAGGACAACTTAGGTTGTAGCCTTTATACTCTAATGCTTACTTGGAAAGGTAGAATTTTAATTGGGAAAAGCAATCAATGAGGCATTGAGGTAGTTGTAGTAGTAATTACTTCTAAATAAAGGGTTTGAATACCGAAGATGGGATAACCCGACCCTCGCATAATTGTCGATCGTGCTTTATGCGAATCAGCATATCCTGAAAGAATTAATCTAACTTATGCTTTATAGTCTTTGAAACGAGTTATTTAGGTATTTATGGATAGAGTGCCTTTATGAAAATTTTAGTCATAGTTAGGTAAAATTGGAGAATCTAGTAGGATACAACTAACAACAGTGAATAATCCGAGTCTCTTCCATATAATAGAACAAATCTTGCAATTAGTTCACGTTTAGTTTACGTTTAAAACTCTTAAGTTCCAGAGACAACTTCTTCATTTTGGTAGGGTAAGGTCTGCATACATATCACACTCTCAGACCCCATTGTGAGATTATACTGAGTATATTGTTGTTGTTGCTGTTGTTGTTGTTGTTGTTAAAACTCTTTAATTCAAAGTATACAAAATTATATATATTTGAGTTAAACACCTTAGCCTATAATTTGATCTAACTTCACATAGTTTCTTGTGATCGACCCCCACACTCGTGGGACTTTATTTTGACTCCCTACTTTGGAACGTATCATAAAGCACATTTGATCTTGTTCGAGGTTGTTTCTAATTTCAGTTTAAGCTGGCCAACCACATCTATCATGATGGCAATCTTTTATAGATGGGCCAAGTCCCAAAAATTCTTCAAATTTCACCTCGGTGTCCCCAAAATTGATTAATTATGAGAGTTTGTCCCCATATAATATGGTCTTAGCAAAATGCCCCCAGCTTGGTCTGTAAGGAACACTTCAAGTTATCAATTTGCAAGTGATGTCTTTTAGAAAGAGGTCAAGTGACAAGTGTTGCCTAGGCAACACTTCAAGTTATTTGAAAAATTGCGGGAAGAGATTGGTAGGGGCATGTGCTACCCATACAACGCTTTCTCTGGGGGAATGTGTGATTCAAGGGCAAGTGTTGACTAAAAAAAAGAGGGGTCAAATGAAAGTGCTGCCTCTTAGGCAGTACTTACGGAGAAAGAGAGGACCAAGTATTGCCTAGACAACACTTTCTCTAAGAGAATGTGACATTCCAAAAGCAAGTATTGTCTAAGAAAGAAGAGTCAAATGCAAGTGTTGCGTAAGGCAATACTCACAATGAAATGTAGGATAGAGATACAACCGTCATTATAAAATTCATTAGGTAATTCCGTCCAAAATTTATTCACTAAACTAACCCGAAGACATTTTTGCTAAACAACTGTTATGTGGGGACAAAAAGGCAAACATTGCCTATGGTGTCATAGTTCTGGCATTGATGTGGAATTATACTTGCATCCAAACTTATTAGAGTTAATTCCTAAAATGGTCACTGAACTAATGCAAAGTTTCTAAAAAAATCACTTTCATTTGATTTGGGACAAAAATATTATTCAATTTATCCAAAGTACCTTAAAAAGTCATTCTCCCAAGTTGTGCGTTAAAGTTCACCAAAAGATGTAGCATTTTATTTTAGTTTTTTAATTAAAAGTAGACTCAAAAATATTTTAATTTTTTTTTAAA
This sequence comes from Petunia x hybrida, assembly GCA_037355625.1. NCBI lineage: Eukaryota > Viridiplantae > Streptophyta > Magnoliopsida > Solanales > Solanaceae > Petunia > Petunia x hybrida. Next base: position 1,556,132 of record JBBBVM010000027.1, on the reverse strand, counting down.
AATATCAAATTTAAAGTATTAGCCACCTCGAAATTTTACACAATAGCCAAAATTTAAGGTATTAGCCACCTCAAAATTTCAGACGTTTGACCATGGTAAATCAAACTTCAAACTTTGAATATGAAGTTTGTCTATGACAATTCAAACTCCAAACCTCTCAAATTATGGGAAAAGATTCAACTTAAAAGTAAAAACTAAAGTTGTTAACCAAAATGTCTAAAAGATATACCACATATGAAAATATACAAAATTTACTTATTATGCCAAAAAATATGTAAAAATTTATGGTGCTATATTTTTCAACTAGAATTGTTGGGGAAGATTTCAAATAACTACATCAGTTGTAATTTCTAATTACAGTCTTTAGCATATTTGTTGTGGTACTTAATTACAAAACTACCATAATACTATTTCTACACTTTGATATTTTTCACTGAGCATTCCTTAAAATCAGCTTAACTGAAAGCCAAATTACTAGGGAGTATACTTCCATAATCCCTCTGACCTTATGAAGTTCTCACACTTTACATAGATATGTATAATTAGTATATGATGCACACTTTACGGTTGAAGAAAATCAAATATACTATTAATATGCAAGTATGACATTAATATACACCAGTAATATACCAAAAATAACTATAATATAAAGACGAAGAATAAATAATCCACTAATAAATTATCTCATTAATAAATAATTTGATATTTTTTAAAAAATATTACAACATTATGCATCTATAGCTACAGATTATTGGCTACAAATATGAATATCGTTAAAATTAAAGTTTCGTGGCTATTTACAATTTCGTGAAATTTTTTTGCCACGGCAGTATAATTGGCAAAGCTAATTCCTTGGTTTTGTTACATTTGCTAACTTTTGTGGCAAAAACTACCTAAATAAATACAAATTTATTGCTACAATCAGATTCCGTGGCTAAACATATGTCTTTGTCACGTATTTTAAGTTAATATAGCAATAGTATATTTTAGCCACAATAAATTATTTGTAATAAAATACTGGAGCTACACCAATATTTTGCTTCAAGTTATAAAAATTTGTGCCAACTACAGTATAACTACAATTAATTATTACGATTAAGTTCATAGCTAATAATAAACTTTAACTATGTGTGTGAAGTTACTGTAGCAATAGTCATATTTTAGCCACAATATAAATCACTTGAAACAAAAAGTTGTAGGTAAACTATATTTTTTATTCAACTTCTGTATCTTAATAGCATGAAGTTGTTGCTATAATAAAATTTCATGACTAATCACAAGCTCTTGCCACGCGTTTGAGTTTTAATAGAAATACCCCTAAATTAGTTGAAACAAATATTGTTACTAGTTAATGTATATTTTACTCAAATCATTAAAAATTAATGAAAATAATTGGCTTAGTCTCTAGAATTATCTGTCATGACAAAATGACATAGTAATTAGATATAAGTTAATGAATTTATTAAGTATCAAATAACCAAAAAAAATTTAAAATTACAAAATATAATCTCCAATAATAAAACATCTGTATACTTATCCCCTTAAAAAGTATAATCTAACATATTTAACTTAAATACATATTTTATTTATTTTATTTTAATCATTTTGATCCCAAATATATGGTTTAGTACGTAAAATTCAACAAGTAATATTATGACATTTAATTAATGTGTGAATGACTAGCTATTATATAAAATTTAAATTACTATAAGTGTATTTATTTGTAACATTCCATCTTAATTTTTTTCCACCTATTTTTTTTTTTTTAAATTTCTTGAGTCGTGGTAGGGTCTGTCATAGATAGTCTCTCTGCCTTAGACAAGGCAGTGCCCGCAAGAGTAACATCTGCATACAAACCCACCCTTTTTAGACCGCACTTGTAAGATTACAATGTATATCTTCTTGTTGTTATTGTGTTTATTGTTACATTATATAACTAATTATATATGTGTGTGTATACATATTATCATTCCCTCTGTTTCACTTTGTTTGGGCATAATTCAAATTTCAAGATGTAAACGAACTTTTATTTGACTATTGTAGTGTTATATGTCTAGTAAATATTTTGAACAATTAATTATAGTGAACTATTTCATTATATAGCAAATTTTTACGTGTATATATAACTCTACAATTATTATTGATGCGAATTGTCTCATTCATTGGATATGTATAATGTATGTACTAAACGAATAAAATAAATTTTAAATTATCTATTATATATGATTTAATTATAACTCCATATATCCTGTTTTATTTGTCATAATTACGATTTTGGTGGTTAAACGATTTTTTATTTGAAATATTTTTATAAGTGTATTTTGATCAATTTTTCAATTCTCAAAATATATTTAAAATTATGTTACAGGGGCAAAATAATCGTTTATTTTTTATTTTAGGGATTGACTCTTTTAGAATAGTACTAGTTTTCTGGTACGTGCAATGCACGTGATCGCACGTGTATTCTTAATAATTTATATAAAAATTATAAATATTTTGTAATAAGCGTGTATAGTTGCTCGTAAATTAAAGGAAAAATATAAATTCAAAGTGCTTATATATCGAATACTTTCCGGTCAAGCCAGTAATTAATATTTTAACGATTTTAATCATGCAACAATAATAACTACATACACGGTGTCCTTACCCCCACCAAGGTGCAGAAGTTGTTTCCGGTAGACCCTCAAGTATTCAGTTTAATATCAATACTTTTTCTTTTATTTTTCAATAATACATAATTTAAAAGTGAATGTGTGCTGCAAATGTGATATGTCTTAAAGTTTTTATCTTTTTAAACAGAAACGGTTGTCTCCTTATTTTTGGAGCTGCGAAAAATTAAGATGTTGTTGTCGGATAAAAAAATAGTGGTTTGTAAAAGTTAATATGGCTAGAAAATCATTATCAATTTATAGTCTACACCTGTACAAAAATAAGTAGTTATTTGTGTAAAATAATATTTTTATCAGTAATTAATAAAGAAATAATATTTTTTAAAATTGAATAAATTAAATGAATACGAATGAGACTGTTTTTTTTATCGTCATATAAATTCCCTACAAATTAACAAAAAAGAAAGTTATATATAAGATTTAAAAGAGAATAAAGTAATCACTATTGCATTTGGTCTAAGATTTTGATAGTATCTTCTTTAGACAATAAGCCGAAAACAAAGTAATACAAAACATGACAAGCTATATATAATATTTTTAAAAAAAATCAACTAACAACTGCTGGATTTATATATCAACGTTTGGTCTAAGATTTTTATATCTTTTTTAGAAAATAAGCCAAAAACAAAGAATGAACTAAAAAAAATAAATAAAGTTTAATTCATTAATTTGTCATTAATTATATTTCTTACAATTGTTAGTTTGATTTTTGCTTTGGTTATCTTTATTAAATATTTTTTATTAGTTTTAATGAATGTATAGTTACATCTTTGGGCATGAAAAGTTCTTGGAGTAATAGTTGGCTGGAAGGGTATTTTGGTCTTTTGACTTTGCACCTTTAGAGACTTCCCACTTTAATAGTAGTAGATGATTGTTGGTGCTCACTTTTCGAATAAAGAAGAGGTATGTGAGTAAGTGTCTTGACTGGTGTTTACTTTGACATGGTTGATTTATATATTGATTAGTAATAGTAATTCATCTAATAATACCCCTTTTGTATAACAGAATAATTTGTGATGTGTTGCTGTCTGCGTTTGAATTCTATATTGTAGTTATCTTTGAAAGGGTTCAAAGCTCTACAATATGTTGTAATTACCTTTGAAAGGGTTCAAGGCTCTACAAAAGCGTCGTGGTAAAAATTATTTGCTATAAATATATTTTTCGTGGCAAAAGATTCTATTATTACAGCTACAATTTAAGAAAAGTTTGTGGCAATCAGGGGCGGATGTAAAGGGTGGGACGCGGGTTCGGCAGAATCCAGTAGGTTCGACGCAGATATTGTATTTATATTAAAAAAAATTATTAAATATGTACAAAAATCAAGTCGAGAATCCAGTTTTCGCACTTAAAATTGTTATTTTAAAATTTAGAACCCATAAGATTCAAAACTTAGATCCGCCTCTGGTAGCAATACATATTAGTTCTTAGCCATGGGACATGTAAAGTCCGTAGCTAACTTTTAGCCACCACACTTTTAGCTACGGAAAAAAATATTATGGCTAAAGTGTTTAGCCACGAATATTTTCATATTTAACTAGGATGTATTTTGTAGCTATAGATGTATCTGTTGTAGTGAAATTTAAAATAGTTATTGGGTCCATTTTTAATAAAATGAACTAAAATAAAATATCACATCAGCATTTTTTTGTGAACTTTAAAGCACAGCTTGGGAGAATGACTTTTTAAGGCACTTTGGATAAGTTCAGTAATATTTTTGTCCCAAACGAAAGAAAATCGACTTTTTTTTAGATACTTTTCATTAGTTCAGTGACCATTTTAGAAACTAACTCAAATTTATTATTATGTTTTATTTGAGATTCTATATCCGATACTTATTTTACCTCATGAATTTACTATGGTGTTGGTTGCGTCATATTCTAGGAATTAGTTCTCCCATCAGACACTAAGTGCCAATCACGACTTATTAGATTTGGGTCATGGCAATCTACTTGTCTCGAATTTCTAACTGCACAAGTGCGCATCTGAATTTTGCATATGGATTTGTTACACTATTTTTGGTGGACAAGGCACCAAGAGCGCCTCCCTCATTTATGCCACGAAAAAAGAAGTTAAAATTATTTAAAATATTCAATTCATCAAATGCATGTTTTCATTTTTTCTTATTACATACATAGTCTCCTTTATTTTATCTCCATTTTAATTAGTATTGAGTTTTCATTTACGCCAAAAGCTAGGACCAATTTTTTGTTGGATAGATCTGTATTTCCCAAAAAATATATCGGGTTTTACAATTAGATTTATATTTAGTTGAGTCTAAGGCGACCGTTTTATATCTCAATTTGATCGTTTGATAGGTAGTTTACGTGAACGAATTAATCGATCTCAAGAGTTTGATGCGGAAGCAATTCTAAAATCGATGTCAAGTAAATTCGATATCAAGTAAATTCGATGTCCATTAAATCCGATGTCAGGCAAGGATATAAATGCTGTCAAACAAGTTCGAACTAAATAAAAGGATGGTGATATACGATGAGATGACTTCGTTTTATCAAGATGCGCAGTTATCCGAACACGGTTATGATACTTGAGTCGATGAAAATAACAGCAATACGATGACAACCAAATGAAATGAATAAACGTAAGACAATGGCGAATGAACAAATTTAATCGAATAATGGATCCGATGAACAAATCGATTAGTTGCCAAATGAGTGACGATAACAGATTGTTTAAATTATAACACAGATAGCAGGCAAAAGATGTTACGATCAAGATAAATGCAGATCTAAACAAAGCAAACAACAAATAAATAATCAAAGCAGTAAAGGCTTATTGTATTTGATGGATCGATGGATGTTGCTTCAATGGAAAGAACAGGTCTCCCTCCACGTCTGAACCAAATCACGATCGAAGCTTTAAATACAATGATGATCTTTGACGTAACAAATTGACAAAGGTAAAAGACACTGTTGACTACTTTCTTGACAAGAGAATAATGGTTTTGGAGAATAGAATAATATTTGCTCAGATGAACGTATCTCAAATAGAAGATGAAGACAGTATTTATAGGCTGACAATGAGCCTTTTCCAACCCTAGAAGGATTCTTTCTTTCCCACGCCTCTTTCTCCACAACTGCCCACGTCCCTTTAAATACGTTAAGTCGGTTCCGATAAAAGTGGGATAAGTTCATTAAAGCTCATCCGCTAAAGCCAGCGCCTTCGTGGTCTTCTGATCAAGTTCTTGAAGCGAATCAATCGGCAAATGTCCTCGGAAACAATAACAAAAACCAAACACATCATCCTCGTTTGAAGAAATACAGATAGTCCCCCCACTTGCGAAGTCCTGTAATCGTAACACTTCGCAAGTGGCTTGAAAGTTAAAGCGGGAAACACGTGGCTCGCTCGTGTCCCTTCATTTTGAAACGCCAAACTGTCGCTTCAACTTCAAATCACTGCATGTGTCAGAGATCGTGCGGACGGCGGTTTTTGCCGATTCCCAAGATCATGATGACTTTCCTTCTAAAAATACCAGCTCCATTTTGATTTCACGAACTTTACATCTCCTGCAACTTTTAAATCCTTCAAACTTTCTTCAAAAACCCTTCAAAACATATTCAGCACCTTGCGTTGATCAGCCTTGGTTACCCACTTTATTTTGTTCACTCATCTTAATTTATCAATGTCTTCTCACAACACGACTGATGTTGAAAATGTTCCCTCCGCCGCCGTTGCCGCCACGGCACCCGCCATGGCGCCACCGCAGGCTGTGGCAGTTACAGACAAAAAAGGGAAGAAAAGGGAGAGGAAGCCCAAAGATTTTGGGCCAGAAAAATTCTACACCGATATTCTCCCGAAGAAGTTCACTTACGACGATGATTGCAAGGTTAGTACTCAAAACGACGTTCAACTGGCCAAAAAGAAAAATATTCCCGTAGACTCAGTTTTTTGTGCCGTTACCGAGGAGTCAATACCACGGATTAGGGAAGATTGTGGTTGGAAAGAGGGTGAGATCGACGTGGTGTGCCCTCCAAGGAGATCGACTCTGACCACCTTTTACGGGGGTCATTCTGCCGTTTTGACATACCCCTTTACGATCGGGTTTACTTTGCCGATCGACCCAATGATCGAGGAATTCTGTCGCATGTACAAGGTGTGTTTGGCGCAGATTTCCCCGATGGTATGGCGCTTGGTTGCCATGTACCGATGGATTGGCAAGAAAGTGGGGGTGGAGGTGACACTCAGGCATATCCTTCACTTGTATTCTCATCGAGTTTATAAGGCGGGCATCATTACCGTGCAAAAGCGAGGTAGTCGAGCCTTAATTTCTGACAACGATGATGATCTTAGGGCATGGGATCAACGCTTCGTTTACATCCCCACGGAGCAGCTTGTGGCCCCAGGGGCTGAACGCCTTCCGGTTGGGTGGAACCGAACACGTAAGTTTGTAATTTCGATTGGCTTTATGTTCTTCCACGTTCTTACTCTCTTGTATGTGCAGCCAGCAAAGTTTTGTTCGAACTGGTTCCCGACATTGTTGACTGGCTAAAGAAGGTTTTGAAGGAGACCACCAACGATCAGAGGGCGTGGAAGCCGATCGCGGCTCTTTTGCAAGTGAAGGCAAAAAATCATGGTAAGTTTAGTTTTGCCTTTGATCAGATTGTGCTCTTTGTTATATTTTAACAGATCGCCATCGACAGGTATCACTGGTGCTGGTGCTGGGCCGGTTTAAGATGTGATCGTCGAGGAGGAGGAGGAGGTTAGGGAGGAGAACATAAGTGGAACTCCTCCAAAAAAGAAAAAGAAAACCTCTTATCAAGACCTTAGGGCAAGGCTGCTTGTTAAGAGCGCTCCGCAGGGAGCTGGCTCGTCGGCTGATCCCAAGCCGATCGAGCAGATCGTTAAGGGGGCCGTTTCAGCGGTCGAAGCGGCAAAAGCCGCCGAGGGGGGAACTCTTGTTCGGATTCCCTCCGGGGAAGATGAGGAATCTGGGTCTGAGCAACCGTTGGAACGGCCGAAAAGGCCAATGAAAGAAAGAATGCTTGAAGTGGCTGAGCAGCTCAAGGCGGCCGAGGAGTACGACCGGGCTCATGTTGGCGATTTCAGTGGTGATGGGCGGCCCATCCTTCCTCCGATAGCGGAGGAGGACTTGATCGACGTTACTTCTGGTTCGGGGGGGAAAGAGATGATCACTGCCCCAACCCTTGGGATGTTGTCTGCTGGGGGCGTCGATGGTGCCCCTTCGAGCGATATACCGAGGGAAAGGGATCCCAGGAAGGGTAAGCTCCCCCTTGACCGTCCTACGACAACGACGAGGTCGAGGCACACGGAAAGCTCTGGCTCGTCTTTCTACGCATCGGACCATGAAGAGCCTATCGTTCGCCTTCCTCGATACGAGGAAGCTGCTGCGTTTGCAGCTTACAAAAGAGCCAAGGCTGCGGGGGAGGCTAACACCCGATCGCTGGCTATAACCGTCCCCGGAGAAGTTGATCTGCTCAGATGCCCAAAGCATCTTGCCAACTACTTTTTTGATGTGATGGGGCCGATGGAAAAGGCTCGATTGAATTGTTACAGCGATGTGAGCTTGTCCTCCCAAATCGCTTTTAGTGCTTTTCGGGTAACGTTTCCTTCCAGTTTCTGTTAGTTTGAACCTTTTCTACTTTTTACCTTATGGGATCGTTTTGTTTCTTATTTTCAGAACACAATCATGGCCATCGAGTCAGCCGATCGGATTCGCCAGCTCGAAGCCGAAATAGCTCATCTGAACGAGAGAGTTGCTCTCCTTGCCTCCGCCGGTGATGGGTGGCATAACAACTTGAAGATCTTGAAAGTAAAGTACTCTGAGCTTGAAGCTGAATCGGCTAAAAAGGCCACCGCCCATGCTCTTCGAGAATCAGAGCTGGAGTCCCAAGTTCGAGCTTTGAACGACCAGCTCGGTCAGCTTGAGAGTAGCATGGGTGACAAGTGTGCCAAACTGGAAGCTGAGTCGAAGACCAAAGAGTCGGAGATAATTCGTTTGAACGAAGAGCTTCGTACTCTAAGAGGTTTTAACGACGATCTGACGGCTCAGAACAATGCTTGGTCGGAGAGAAACTCGCTTCTTCAGAAGGAGTTGATTACCCAAAGGCATTCGATGGAGAGTGACTTCGAAGACAGGAGGGAGCTCATTTTAGCGGAGTCGAGGCGGGACTTGTTGAGGGAGATGACTGAGCGTGAAGTCGATGTGGCTAAGGAGCTTGAAGAGGCAATACAAGTTGTGAGGATGACTCGTGAGGCACTTGGCCTCTCTCCAGATTCTTCCGATGAGGGATCAGATGGAGATGAGTGAACTTGTTTTCAACTTTTTGTTTTTGACCTCATACTGTAATGAAGTCATGTACATATTTCTATTAATGGAAAGTTCGTTGCTTTTATCGTTGTACTGCTTTCCGAAGATAGTTTGATGTATCTGTTCGAAAATTTTGAAGTTACAACGATATTCGTCAAATGAAATGATTGGGGCCCAATGTCTTTAGCGCGTAGCAAGGAATGACGTCTCATTCTTACGTAATGCACTCTTCGAACATTTTCACGAGTTCGGAATGAAACTTAACCTTTGTAAAACGATCGATTAAACTGAACAAAACGTAAAGGTATACCAAAGTGTTGTATATTATTGAAATAAGCCGCTAATGGGCCTTTGATACATTTCAGATCGTATGGTTTGACCGATTACAAGATACAGCCGTAGGGCATAGACGTTCAACCGCTATCGGGTCATTTACATGAGTTAAAAATCGATAACATCTGCACTCGGACAGTATTATCGAGTGGGCGTTATGACTTCTACCGAATTTTGAACGAGTCACTAGTTTGAATGAACGTTGGAACTTCTGTCGAATTTTGAACGAGTCCCCAGTTCGAGTGAACGTTGGAACTTCTGTCGAATTTTGAACGAGTCCCCAGTTCGAGTGAACGTTGGAACTTCTGTCGAATTTTGAATGAGTCCCCAGTATCTGCCGATGACCCTCATGCTACCTTCATCCCCCCCAGTGTTTGGGTGCGAAGAATGAGTAGGCGAACACTGGTTCTTCGACTTCGTTACCTGAAACAGAATCATTGGGAGACCAAAACCAAGAAATTCGTTATAGATGAAGACCACGTTAGAGTGTTCGTAAGATTTATCGACCCCCGATCGGAGCGTTTTGAGCTCAAGTGTTCGCGGGTGATGTTTGTCATCATTCGACTCCAACTATGCCTATCATCTAAAAATGTTAGTACCAAATAATAAAAGTATCTTCCGATGGAGGAATAATAAAAATTGCGAAGTGGAAGTAAAGGGTGAAGATTGATACCGCAGAACCTCAAAAATAGTATTTCTTCAGTTGTGTGACATTCCAATTGAAGTCCACCGGTTTGGAATCCATTGTTTCGAGTTGGTATGAACCTTTTCCGATCACTGCCTTGACGCGGAAAGGTCCCTCCCAATTTGCTCCTAGCTTCCCTTCGTTGGGTTCATCCTTCTTTGGTCTTTTGATTTTTAGCACATAATCACCTACATTAAAAGATCGATACCTGAGTTTTTTGTTGATGTAGTTTTCTGCCCTTTGCTTTTGTGCTTGTATCCGAACAAATGCCATATCCCTTTTTGCTTCGACCAGGTTCAGATCTACCAGCATGGCCCCTGTGTTAGCTTCTTCGGTGGAGTGGGCGAACCGAAGGCTGGGCTCTCCCACTTCCACCGGTATCAGCGCTTCTGCTCCATAGACAAGTGAGAACGGTGTCTCCCCGGTACTGTGTTTTACCGTTGTCCGATGAGCCCACAGTGCTCCGGGGAGTTCGTTCGGCCAGTTGCCCTTTGAATCATCCATCCTTTTCTTCAAGTACTCGAGTATTGTTTTGTTGGAAGATTCAGCCTGTCCATTTGCGCTGGGGTGATAAGGTGTTGATGCAATTCGCTTGATCCCCCACTTTTCGAAGAAGGTTGTGATTCGTCTCCCCACGAACTGCTTACCATTGTCGCATGTGATCTCTTTCGGGATCCCAAAACGACAAATGATATTCTGATGAATGAATTTGATAATTTCCTGTTCACGAATTTTAGCCAAGGCAATAGCTTCCACCCATTTAGAAAAATAATCTGTGAGAATTAAGATAAATTTTACCCCACCGGGCGCTGTTGGAAGCGGCCCGACCAAGTCCATTCCCCACTTCATGAATGGCCACGGTGACGTGACCGAATGAAGTGGTTCTGCCTGTTGATGTATGAGATTTCCAAATCGTTGGCACTTGTCGGACGAATTCCTTGGCATCATCTGCGATCGTTGGCCAATAGTACCCAGCTCTTATGATCTTTCGAACCAATGACTTGCTGCCGGAATGATTGCCGCATTCGCCTTCGTGAACCTCTTTCAGCACATAATTTGTTCCATCTGGCCCAACACATTTCGCCAAAGGGCCGCCAAACATTCTCCTGTAGAGTTGATTTTCAAGAAGGCAATATCTTGCTGCTTTGGCTTTAAGTGATCGGGCAGACTTCTTGTCATCGGGAACAGTACCTGCCTGCAAGTAGGACAAATATTTGCTTCTCCAATCCCAAGTTCGATTAACATTGTTTACCTCTTTAATGCTTCGACATAGTGGAGATTCGAACAAGTGAACCACAGTCTCATCGAGTTTTTCATCGATGGCTGCTGCCGATGCAAGGTTTGCTAAAGCGTCTGCTTCGATGTTCTCTTCCCTTGGTATCTGGGCTATTTTCCACTCCTGAAAAGAAGTTAGAAAATTTTGTACCTTTTCGAGCAGTTGTTGCATCCTTGGATCTCGAACACAGAAATCGCCTTGGATTTGATTTACCACCAGTTGGGAATCACTTTTGATGTCTATTCGTTCGATTTTCAAATCCTTTGCGATCTTTAAGCCTGCAGCGAGGGCCTCATATTCGGCCTCGTTGTTAGTTTTTGCGTGTAATTTGATCGCGTACCTGAGCTTTTCACCCGAAGGCGCTATCAATAGAATTCCGAGGCCAGTTCCTTTGACGTTGGAAGCTCCATCGGTGTACATTACCCAGATTCCGGGGTCTGGATCTCTCATCATCAACTCTTCCTTCTTTGCCTCCGGTAAAATATTAGCGCTGAAGTCCGCTACAAAATCAGCTAAAACTTGAGATTTTATGGCGGTACGAGGCTGGTAAGTGATATCATACTCACTCAGCTCGACCGCCCATTTCATTAATCGACCAGAGAGATCTGGCCGATGTAAAATATTTCGCAATGGGAACATAGTTATCACAGATATTGAATGACATTGGAAATAAGGCCTTAATTTGCGTGCAGCAGTGACTAGTGCAAGTGCTAGTTTTTCTAGATGTGGGTACCTTGTTTCGGCATCTAACAGTGTTTTACTAACATAGTAGATAGGAAATTGGTTACCTCCATCTTCGCGAACGAGGACAGCACTTACAGCACCATCGGAAACAGCCAAATAGACCAGCAGCATTTCTCCTTCAATTGGTTTTGACAGAAGCGGTGGATTGGAAAGGTACTGCTTCAGTTCCCGAAGAGCTCTTTTGCATTCTGGTGTCCATTCGAAACCTTTGCTCTTTCTCAATACTGAAAAGAACTTGTGACACCGTTCAGATGACCTCGAGATGAACCTGCTGAGATAGGCTACTCGACCGGTCAGCTGTTGAACTTCTTTCTCCGTTGTCAGGTTCTCAGGGATGTTTTCGATCGCCTTGATCTTGTCTGGATTTGCTTCGATTCCTCTTTGCGATACGATGAACCCCAAGAACTTACCGGATCCAACCCCGAACGCACATTTCTCTGGGTTCAATCTCATGTTGAATTGTCTTAGTATTGTAAAAGTTTCTTCCAAATGACTCAGATGATTTCCCTTCTCAAGAGATTTGACCAACATGTCATCGATATAGACTTCCATGGTTTTCCCGATCAAATTTTTGAACATAGTGGTGACCAGACGCTGATAAGTAGCACCGGCATTCTTTAGACCAAAAGGCATGACCGTGTAGCAATAAGTCCCCATGTCTGTAATAAACGATGTCTTCTCCTGATCTGATGGATCCATCGATATTTGATTATAACCTGAATAGGCATCCAAAAAACTCAACATCTCGTGACCTGCCGTCGAATCGATCAATCTATCGATGTGAGGCAGTGGGAACGAATCTTTTGGGCAAGCTTTGTTGAGATCGGTATAGTCGACGCATACCCTCCATTTGCCATTTTTCTTAGGTACTACGACCGTGTTCGCAAGCCATTCTGGATATTTTACTTCTTTAATGAACCCATTTGCTAACAGCCTTTCCACCTCATCATTGATCACCTTCCTTCGGAATCCTCCATTTGGCCGTTTCTTTTGCTTCACCGGTCGATGTTTCGGGTCGACATTTAACTTGTGCGTGGCGACCTTTGGATTGATTCCCACCATATCTACATAGGACCAAGCAAAACAATCAGAGTTGTCCTTGAGGAAGGATATGATTTTTGCTTTTACGTCGATGTCCAGTTCAGCTCCAACATAAACTTTCCGATCAGGATTATCATCGAACAATGTTACTTCCTCAAGTTCTTCTATCGTAGAGTCTCCAGCTTCTTGTTTATGCGGTTCTCTCACACATGGTGGAACCTGTGCGAAGTCGCCTTCGACTTCGGATTCCGGTAGCTGCGTTTGATCGCACGACAGAACCGAAGTGAAGCTTTCGTTCACGGGTCCCACTAGCTTACATGGTGAAACCTGTGCGAAGTCGCCTTCGACTTCGGATTTCGGTAGCTGCGTTTGATCGCACGACGGAACCGAAGTGAAGCTTCCGACCACGGGTTCCACTAGCTGTGATTGCTACAATCGGAAGCCTTCCTTGACAGCTACTGAGTAACAGTCTCGTGAAGCCTGTTGCTCGCCTCTGATCTCGCGAATTCCCCATGGGGTAGGGAACTTCACAACTTGATGTAAAGTCGATGGAACTGCTCCCATAGCGTGGATCCATGGTCGACCCAAAATCACGTTATATGCCATTTCGCCCTTCATCACCTGAAACGACGTCTCACTCTCCACTCCTTCTGCATAGGTTTTGATTATAATCTCCCCAACGGTCACCTCACTTGAATTGTTGAAACCTGACAGGACCGTTGAGCGAGGCACAATCTTATCGCTCAACTGCAATTGTTCAACCACTCTTGCATGTATGATGTTAACCGAACTGCCAGCATCGATTAGCACCCTTTTCACATCGGCGTCATCGATCCTTGTTGTTACTACAAGTGCATCATGATGGGGATGAATCCTTCCATCGAAATCGGAATCCCCGAACACGATCTCATCGGTCATGTCGTCGCGTGTTCGTTTGTCTCGTGTGAAAGAGACTTTTGCATATTTCTTTGTAGTGTAGGTTACCCCACAAACACCATCTCCTCCGGTAATGACATTCACCGTTTTCCTGGGAGCAGGAGGTTTTGGTGGTTCATCATCTTTCTTCCTATTGAAATTGTTTCGTCCTCTCTCAGTCAAAAATTCGACCAAGTGACCCTTTTCCAGCAGGCTGGCCACTTCATACCTCAGCGCCTTACATTCTTCCGTTGTATGGCCGAAATCATGGTGAAATGCACACCACAGAGCCTCGTCCCTAGTATTTGGATTTGACTTTATGCGACCTGGGAATTTTACAACTTTGTCACCCATCCCTTTCAAGTGATTCACCAGATTTGGTGTCGATATGCAAAAATTGTATTCCGTTACTTTTGGAGGCAGTGGTCGATCTTTTGGAGCCGAGGATGTGTTTGGCTGGGCTTTCTTTGATTGATTTTTGGAGCTACCAGCTTCGTGGTTGTTGCTCCCCATCCGATGGAAACTGTAGGGCCCCCATCGTTGGTCCCTGTAGTCTCTTCTGTCGTTATCAACTCTTCTTGCCGGCCGATCATAATGATAATTATTTCGGGCTAGCTGCAATTCTTCCTCTTCGGCCCTGATCCTTGTCTCGCACTCGAGGTACAATACATCGAAAGTCCATGCATCAATCTCCCTAAGACGATCTTTTAGTTTCCATGCCTCAATTGAATCAGTGCGCAAGTTGTTAGCAAAGGTCAAACATGCCCACCTTTCTTCGAGATTTGGTATATGAATTTTCTCATCGTTAAATCCTTTTAGAAACTGCTTGATGGTTTCCCCGGGTCGCTGCCTTACGTTCAAGATGTCTTCGACCCTTGGTGCTATCTTTTTTGCTCCCGTATGTGAACGAATGAATTTCGCCGACATGTCATCGAAACTCAATATTTCGTTTTCGGGCAGCTGTAAATACCATTTCAGCGCTGCCCCCTTCAATGTCTCACAAAACTTCTTAAGGCTGACCGAATTGATCTCCTCCGAGGTCAAGTCGTTTGCCTGAACCGCAACCGAAAACATATCAATGTGATCCCTTGGATCTGTGGTTCCATCGTATCTCAAGCTTTCCGGTAATTTGAAAGTCTTTGGTATAGGTAGTGGGGCTGCACTTGCTGGAAAAGGACGTTTTGAGATCGATTTTGTAATGCCTTTGTCAGCCAATTTCGGAACGCCTGGCAATTTCTCCATAAATGACTTGATTTCGTTGAACTTCTTATCGATATTATCATTCAACATGGTCTGCATCGTTGCCATCATTCTTACTTCTGCTGTGACCGAGGCCGGAGCTCCCATGGCTTCGGCGGCAGTACCCGATCCCCCTGATCCGACCCCCGCTGCAAGTCCCCCTGTTACGGCGCCCTGAGGAACCGAAGTCGGAATGCTTGCTGGGGGTGTGATCGGAGAGGTAGGTGCTTTACTTCCGATAGAATTAGACAGTGCCTTCAACTGCTCTTGTATCATTTCGAACTGAGCATCATGTCGCTTCAGATACGCAAACAGTGCCGCGTTTGCGCTTCCTGAATCAGTTTCGACTGCGGGCTCTTCGCCTGAACGCCGCGCTTGGCGCGCGTTCAAATGTGAACCAGTAGGAATGTTGTCGTGAGTTGGATCCTGCTCGTTGTTGGTAGATTCATCGACCGCTTCAGCACGGGCCGGAACATGAACCCCGTCATTGGGATTGAGCTGCTGTTGACCGTTCAAAGCGTCGATGTTACGTTCATCTGCCATTTCATTGGCCTTTTCGGCCGTTCCAACGGTTGCTCAGACCCAGATTCCTCATCTTCCCCGGAGGGAATCCGAACAAGAGTTCCCCCCTCGGCGGCTTTTGCCGCTTCGACCGCTGAAACGGCCCCCTTAACGATCTGCTCGATCGGCTTGGGATCAGCCGACGAGCCAGCTCCCTGCGGAGCGCTCTTAACAAGCAGCCTTGCCCTAAGGTCTTGATAAGAGGTTTTCTTTTTCTTTTTTGGAGGAGTTCCACTTACGTTCTCCTCCCTAACCTCCTCCTCCTCCTCGACGATCACATCTTCAACCGGCCCAGCACCAGCACCAGTGATACCTGTCGATGGCGATCTGTTAAAATATAACAAAGAGCACAATCTGATCAAAGGCAAAACTAAACTTACCATGATTTTTTGCCTTCACTTGCAAAAGAGCCGCGATCGGCTTCCACGCCCTCTGATCGTTGGTAGTCTCCTTCAAAACCTTCTTTAGCCAGTCAACAATGTCGGGAACCAGTTCGAACAAAACTTTGCTGGCTGCACATACAAGAGAGTAAGAACGTGGAAGAACATAAAGCCAATCGAAATTACAAACTTACGTGTTCGGTTCCACCCAACCGGAAGGCGTTCAGCCCCTGGGGCCACAAGCTGCTCCGTGGGGATGTAAACGAAGCGTTGATCCCACGCCCTAAGATCATCATCGTTGTCAGAAATTAAGGCTCGACTACCTCGCTTTTGCACGGTAATGATGCCCGCCTTATAAACTCGAGGAGAATACAAGTGAAGGATATGCCTGAGTGTCACCTCCACCCCCACTTTCTTGCCAATCCATCGGTACATGGCAACCAAGCGCCATACCATCGGGGAAATCTGCGCCAAACACACCTTGTACATGCGACAGAATTCCTCGATCATTGGGTCGATCGGCAAAGTAAACTCGATCGTAAAGGGGTATGTCAAAACGGCAGAATGACCCCCGTAAAAGGTGGTCAGAGTCGATCTCCTTAGAGGGCACACCACGTCGATCTCACCCTCTTTCCAACCACAATCTTCCCTAATCCGTGGTATTGACTCCCCGGCAACGGCGGCGGAGGGAACATTTTCAACATCAGTCGTGTTGTGAGAAGACATTGATAAATTAAGATGAGTGAACAAAATAAAGTGGGTAACCAAGGCTGATCAACGCAAGGTGCTGAATATGTTTTGAAGGGTTTTTGAAGAAAGTTTGAAGGATTTAAAAGTTGCAGGAGATGTAAAGTTCGTGAAATCAAAATGGAGCTGGTATTTTTAGAAGGAAAGTCATCATGATCTTGGGAATCGGCAAAAACCGCCGTCCGCACGATCTCTGACACATGCAGTGATTTGAAGTTGAAGCGACAGTTTGGTGTTTCAAAATGAAAGGACACGAGCGAGCCACGTGTTTTCCCGCTTTAACTTTCAAGCCACTTGCGAAGTGTTACGATCACAGGACTTCGCAAGTGGGGGGACTATCTGTATTTCTTCAAACGAGGATGATGTGTTCGGTTTTTGTTATTGTTTCCGAGGACATTTGCCGATTGATTCGCTTCAAGAACTTGATCAGAAGACCACGAAGGCGCTGGCTTTAGCGGATGAGCTTTAATGAACTTATCCCACTTTTATCGGAACCGACTTAACGTATTTAAAGGGACGTGGGCAGTTGTGGAGAAAGAGACGTGGGAAAGAAAGAATCCTTCTAGGGTTGGAAAAGGCTCATTGTCAGCCTATAAATACTGTCTTCATCTTCTATTTGAGATACGTTCATCTGAGCAAATATTATTCTATTCTCCAAAACCATTATTCTCTTGTCAAGAAAGTAGTCAACAGTGTCTTTTACCTTTGTCAATTTGTTACGTCAAAGATCATCATTGTATTTAAAGCTTCGATCGTGATTTGGTTCAGACGTGGAGGGAGACCTGTTCTTTCCATTGAAGCAACATCCATCGATCCATCAAATACAATAAGCCTTTACTGCTTTGATTATTTATTTGTTGTTTGCTTTGTTTAGATCTGCATTTATCTTGATCGTAACATCTTTTGCCTGCTATCTGTGTTATAATTTAAACAATCTGTTATCGTCACTCATTTGGCAACTAATCGATTTGTTCATCGGATCCATTATTCGATTAAATTTGTTCATTCGCCATTGTCTTACGTTTATTCATTTCATTTGGTTGTCATCGTATTGCTGTTATTTTCATCGACTCAAGTATCATAACCGTGTTCGGATAACTGCGCATCTTGATAAAACGAAGTCATCTCATCGTATATCACCATCCTTTTATTTAGTTCGAACTTGTTTGACAGCATTTATATCCTTGCCTGACATCGGATTTAATGGACATCGAATTTACTTGATACCGAATTTACTTGACATCGATTTTAGAATTGCTTCCGCATCAAACTCTTGAGATCGATTAATTCGTTCACATAAACTACCTATCAAACGATCAAATTGAGATATAAAACGGTCGCCTTAGACTCAACTAAATATAAATCTAATTGTAAAACCCGATATATTTTTTGGGAAATACAAGATCCAAGTTTGCTATAGGACTTCCCAGCATAACCATGCTTATTAATCATATATAGCCCAAATTAAGTTAGAAATTATTTACTACATTCATATTTATAGATTTAATGTATTTTGCATGATCTCTGTTTTGATTATGAATTTTCTTGAGGCACTTTCTTACTTTAGGGGATGGCTGACAGACTGACAGTTAATATTAATATTTAGTCTGAAAGAATTTTTTTGTACGAAATATTTACACCAAATTAATAAAATTAATTATAACAGTCAGTAATTAAAGTTAACATCTATAACATTAACAATGACAAAGTAATAATTTTTATAGGGAAAATACATATTTTGCTGTCATGTTAATCTCTAGCGGGACTCTTCCATCTAGCTCATCAGTTCTATATCATCTTCTTCAAAGATGGTATCACCTAAGTTCACATTAAAGAAAGTATCTTATTAGGCTTTTTCTTTTTTAATCTTCTCGTACGATTATTCTGATCAAACAATATTCTTTTTGTTTGATCATAACAATATTTTACTTCATATGAAGAATGGATGAAAATCTTGTGTGTATTATTTTATCAAATTACAGAGAGAAGCATCTTACATTATTGTCTAAAATATGTAAAAACTTATTAGTAGTTTGAACCCTAAAAAAAAAAAAAAAAACAAAAAAAAAAAACAAATAGATAAGTTGGAGAAAAAAAGGTGCAACACATGCTGACAGCTGTGGGATTTGAACCCACGCCCTTTCGGACCAGAGCCTAAATCTGGCGCCTTAGACCACTCGGCCAAACTGTCTTATGAATTTAATATTGTTTGATTAATTTTATTAACCAATATATATTTTCATTATCAAACATCCGTACCTCTCTTTCCTTTCTATGTTAATTACTTCAAATTAACTATGAATTTTCTCCAATTCAGTTAAGGGTCCACTTGGAATGTAAAGATAACACTAAGCATATTGTTATTGTATGTTTTCAAGCGTATGGTATGAATCCTACAATCGAAATTTAAATTTATATTATTTTGGTATATCTAAATTATCCTCTATATCAGCTCAATATAGAAAATATCAATTTTAGTTAAATCTTCATTTTACCTTACATAACTGATAACCCAATTCCCATATATGTTAATTTTCTTTCACCATTTCACCACATCAATGGGTGAAAAAAACAAATGTGGTTACGGACTTATGGGGGTGCAAATTGGGTTTGATATTTTTGAAAATTTCCTTATCCATATTTTAAGTGTCATTTATAAGACCAATGCCTTCATCTAAAGGGGTCCCTAAATACTTATGCAGGGTAAAATGAGACTTCTCCAGAGGAATAAATGTTTAAAAAGTTCCTCTATTTCCTAGTAAAATGTCGTTTTTTTTTGGGAAGAACGAACTCAAGGATAAACTTCTCTTCCTAATAAAAGGTTTACTTTTATCCTGTTGATCGACTGGAATAAGAATGGCACTCAAGACATACCTTCCATCTCTTGATCAATTATCGATACAACTACATCGACTTCTATTCTTGTTGGATGTGAAAACAAGTTGTTTACCATTATTATTAGGTTATCAATTGGTATCAATGATTTTAGCCAGTGATTACATTACAAGTAACCTGATTGTGTAAATATTTTCCAAACAGCTAGTGTGTACAACTTATACTGTTATTTTCATTCGTACACATCACTATGATTGGGATAGCATGAGGTTGTAAAATATGTTTTCCACATTACCTTAAGGCAAATTCATAAAGTACAACATTGCATACCTATACAGGTGGAACTTTGGGGTGGGGTGGGTGATTTCATTTCAGAATGTAAGATATAAATAAGTTGTATGTCCTAATCAAATGGATCTATACGAAGGTCATGTTCACTTGCCATTACCATCCCAGTGCAAAGACATGTTGGGCACATCACCTAGTGAATAACATGAAACAATATTCATTATCACATACTTAGTAAAGGTAGTAGAAATACATGATACAGAAATGCATGAAAACACTAAAGATGATACGGAGAATTGAGTTCGTGAACTGTAACGCGATGATACAGAGATTAAGATTGTAAACTGTAATGAGCTGATACGGAGATTGAGTTTGTTAATTGTAACAAGATGATATGGAGATTAAGCTCGTGAATTGTAATGAGATGATACAGAGATTAAGTTTGTGATATTTTAACATTCAAATATCTTCATGTAGAAATCCTAAGATGACTGCTAGTTTCAAGTTGCAAGAAAATAGGAGATGATCATTTCATACCTTCCCTGTCCCTGAGCAGTTTGTGCATCTTTTAAGAGATGGAGCACGCAACGGCTGAGGAGAACTATTCACTGCAATCGGTTCGATAGAAAGGGATTTACCACTTGCTGAACAACGTGCGCATGCCAAGTACCCTAACAATTGACCATGTAAGGAGATTATCGTCAGTTTTAATAAACGATCCAGTACCATGAACTTAAATAATGAAACCAGAAAAAAATGAGGCCACATACGACAATGAACGAGCAGCATATCATAGCAGACTAGTCTTGAATTCTTCAAAATATTAAACTTCTAGAAAAATAGTACTCGAGTTCAAGAGTCTTGACGTATAATAAGTTTCACATTGACATACCACTTCCAAGGCAATATTTGCACATTTTCTTCTCTTGTTGGACTACATTGTTAGCCTCTATTAGCATGAGAGCTGAAATGACTCCCACTGCCCCACCTGAAAAGGATGCCACTATGGGGTCCACCTGGCTGAAAAGAAGAGAAAAAGAAGTCGATTCTCAAAGTCCAATGATGTAAGTGGTCTTTTATGTGTTCTTTTGGTATCATTTTGTTTAACTTTCTTTTCTTGGAAAGTAAAGATCATGGAACAATCCTAGTACAGTCAAAAGATATTTGTTAGGAACAATTCATGGGGCCTTTTCTTTCCTCTGAAAATGAAGTTCAGGAATCAGGTATCAGTCAACATACCTCAATTGCATAGGCAAATGCAAATTGCGTATGAAATCTTCATATGAGGTGCCTCCTATACCTAATTTCAGCTCAAGCTGCCATGTCAAAGAGGTTCATTAGTCCAAAGGCTTTGTAACTTGAGAATAAGCAAATGAAATAACACCATAATCCCTATATGTACAATTCAGAACCAGAAAAAGGAGAAGTAAAGGTGCAAAGAAAAATTGAGTTCATGAGCTTACAATTGGTGCAAGTAATCCACCAAAGACCATAATCCCAGCTATAAATGAAAAGCTTGTCAGATAAAGCTGCTTCAGTGTCTTTGGAGTCTAATAAAAACAAAGAATGCACAAAGTTACTGCTAACGAGTAGACTTGAGAAACTAAGGAAAAGGAATAGGTATGGATGTTATTAATTCAGAGGAAAAATACACACTGTATCAAAATGTGAAACATGCTGATTGACAAAAAAAGATTATCTAGCAAATCAAATACAGGTTTCATTCATTATAACTCAGTTAAGAAAAGTTCCGTATATCTCAACTCAATGGTGATGAAGCTTGCCAAGACTTATTTGTACTCAACGCTAAGTCAGCTCAATAGTGTTTCTCCTTCCAGAGTAAGAAATATACGATAATCAGAACAAACAAGAGGTGTTAATGAAGTAGCATACTTTAATGAACCAGCATGCTATTGATATAACCTATCATGACATCTAAGAGTGAAACCAGATTAAAAATTTCTTAAAGACAAAAGAAATATGCCCTCCAAAAACAACTAGAGTCATGGTATACTTCAGTTGTTTACTAGAGCAGTCTGCCAATTACCATGTTTGGAAGAAACGGTATTGTTGATGGGATATCTGGCATCTCATTTTCATATTCACTAGTATCAGCTCTAGTGTTCTTTGAGGTCTTTAACCTTTGTTGTATTCTTAGCCTGCGTACCTGAAAATTATTCCGAATTTTAAGAAGATATTAGGATATAATAAGTTATTCCTTGAAGCTTTCTTTAGAGTACATTAACACTTTGGAAAAACTCACTTCTTCCATAAGGAGGAAGATTTTATTGCGCCTGCTCCTTATGTTATCTTGAATTTCTTGAAACTGCATCTTACCAAAATCTTGAACGGTTTCTGGTCCTTCAATGATGCAGAAATTACTATAGCAAACATGGACCAACATTAGTCAACTTCAAAATATGAAAAAAGCAACCAATACAAAATTAATCAACCACTCCTCAATCTTAAAGTAGTCAGTGTTCACTATATTAATCATGTGTATCCATACTGCTCTATCCATGTTCAAGATCCAGACTTGAAACTGACTATGCTTTGTGGCGATATAGCAGACTAAACAAAATAGCAGCTTTGTCGCTACACAAAATCAATCGACCACTCCTCAACTTTTACACTAGCCTTCAACCTACAATAACCCTCCTCATTTACCCAAACTTGTGACAGATTATGCTTTACAAGTTCACATGAAACCAAGCAATGTGTCAAAAAACATCACTCGATATTTTTTCGTAATAAGATACTTCTTAATCATCTCTTTCAGTGACCAACCTTAATTATCAGAACTTCTAGGAAAAACAATGTCATTCAATAAGGTAAGAATTCCTTGAAACTAAATCTCCAATAAGAACCAAAAAAGGGTGTTAACCAATGACTAAAATGCTAAAGTTACAATATAAATATCTCAGCCCTATACATTTACATACTAAACTGTCATAGAATTTCAAGAATTTCCCTTTAACAAACTCAACGAACTAAAAACTACTCAATAGCTCACAACTAGAATAATCATTACACTCTTACACCCAGTGTAATCCCACAGTGGGGTTTAGGGAGGGTGGGGTGTACGCAGACCTTACTCCTACCTCGAGCAAGGTAGTGAGGCTATTTCCAATAGACCCTCGGCTCAAAGGATAATCATTAAAGGGAAAGTAAACATTAAAATACCAAAATAAAACTAAAGGCAAAAAAACTGGAGTCCAATAAGAAATTTGAAAACCCAACCTTGGATAATTATTAGTATCAGCAGAGGATTGGACAGAATCAGGGCCATCTTTAGAGGTAGAAGAACAAAGTAAGCGAGTTCTTGAAGTGCAGCAGTTGAAGAAAGAGTGGTTCTTTGGAGTTGAAGAGCTAAAGAAAAGAAGGGTCTTTTTGGACGAATCAGTATGTATTAATGGATGAAAGCAAAAAGAGATTGAACCCATCTTTGTTTCCCTTTTTGGAAAGTGAGTGAGTGAAGTAAAAAAGATAGAAGATGGGTTTGTTTGAGGGAATTATAGAGAGAATCTTTGGAAGAGGATGAGACCAAATTTCAAGAACCTCATCTAAGCCTAACTCCCCGACTTTCCACGGCCGTTTGGCAGTTACTTTCCTTTTTAGGACCAACTAATTACTCCTACTAATTAAAGTGACCAGCTTTGCATAGTTGCCTAAAACAGAGATGTTATTACTTCATGTGTTAATCCATAATCTAAACCTCAATTTGCGCTTCTTAGGTACTAACAAAAATATTTTTCATGTTAAGTAAATTTCATACTTATTTTTTAGTGTTTGGTTGCCAAAAAATAAAATAATTTTCTAACCATCTAATAAAGCATAGGGCGGGGGTAGGAGGTGGGGGGATGGGGTGGGATGGGTGCGAAGGCTGGGGGTAAAGGAGAAGGGTAAGGTAGGGTAAGGGATGGGTGGAAGGTAACTAGAGTGTGGGTGAGGGTAGGGTAGGGGTTCAAGGGTAGGGTAAGAAGTAGGGGTAGGGTAGGGATGATAATGGGTGGTGGAAGGAGACAATGACGGTAGAATGTTTTCCTTACTCTCACAAGGAAAAATATTGTTGACTCCTATTTGATGATTACAATTTATTCTGTGTTTAATAGCTAACTCAATCTACCTTATATCCTAGGTCTCCAGTCGAATGAAATCTGAAAGTAATAAAGCCAAGATGCTGTCAAGCTCTATCAATGGAAAAGAAATCAGCCGAATGAAATTTAAAAAGAAAAAGGTCTAAGATTCTCCTAAGTGCTATCTATGGGAAATGGATCAGTACATGCCAATCAAGAAATGAGTTCACACTGAAGTATCTCAAGCTGCATCAATCAAGCAATCAAGTCGTTTAGTATTGCTGCTAGTAAAGGAAAGAAGTTCAAAAAGAATCAAGATCAAATCAAGGCTTCAAAGTTGATGGAGGGAAATCAGCACTCTGAAAAGCTCTTAACCTTATTCTCTAAAAGGAAAATTCAAACTTTTAGAGGATCAAATACACTGGGTCAATATCTCTTCATTATGGAGATTTGCTCTACGAAATCAAAAGAATCTCTGGTCAGCTGTACAAGACAAGAAGTTGAAGAGTATACAACTATATATATTCAGTTATCCTTCCCGTGAAAAACACGCAACCTTAAGCTTTCTAGCATTCTCTTTTAAGTCTTGAAAATATTGTAATCTTTAAAGTTTACTACTGTACAAGAAAAAAAAAGAGATATCAGAGAGAAAGGAAGATTAGTGTCGAGTGAGTTGGTTAAGAAACCAACAGTGTATCATTTGTGGTGAGCGAAGGAACAAAACCATACGAGTGTATCATTGGTGGTGAATGAAGGAAAACCATCACCCTGTACTTTGAAGAAACTAAGAGCTGAGGAGATAACTCCCTTGTGACCCAAGGGGACTGGATCAGGAACCACATTGGTGTCGAACCAGTATAAAAATTGATTGTGTGCTTTACTTTCTGCTTTTGAATTTACTATTCTTCATTGCTTCAGATATAGTTGACTCAGTAGTCGACTAAAACAAAAATAAAAGATTAGAAAATATAATTCACCCCCTCTTATATCTTCAATTGGTATAAGAGCTGGTCTCATATATCTCTGTTATTTTGCTTTGCAGCAAGTGAGAAAAGATCATGTCCGGACATATTGTCACTGGGGCTCTACTTCAAGAGAGAACTTCTATTGCTCGACCTCCATACTTCAATGGACAACACTTCAGTCACTGGAAAGTAAGAATGGAAACATTCGTAAAATCTATTGATTTTAAAGTCTGACGTGTTATCACTAAAGGGCCATATGAGATACCACTGGACAAAGGCAAGAAGCCTGAGGGGCAAGACTCTAAAAAACCTTTTGATATTTATGACTACAATGATGAGCAGAGAGAGATTATTCAGTTGAATTCCAAAGCTCAAAATCTCTAATACAATGCTATCAGTGGTGAAGAATACGAAAAGATCTCTAGCTGTGAAACAATCAAGGAGATGTAGGATAAATTAGTTGTTACTTATGAAGGTACAAGCAAAGTAAAGGAAACTAGAATCAACCTTCTAGTTCATGAATACGAACTTTTCCAAATGAAAGAAGGAGAAACTATTGAGGATATGTTTGCTAGATTCAGCAAAGTGGTTGGCAAACTTAAGCCTCTTGGTAAGATATATACCAGTGGAGAACAAGTTAGAAAATTTTTGAGAAGTCTATCAGTTGTGTGGCAATCCAAAGTAATCAATATTGAAGGAAGAGATCTCAATTCTCTCTCACATGCTGAACTTCGTGGTGACCTTACTTCTTTTGAGAAGACTCATCTTCAAAGGAAATCACAGACTATTGAAAAGAAGAAAGAAGTTGCCTTCAGTGCTGACAACACAGACCCTCCAAGCGACAATGATGATATGCAGAAGAATGGGCCTTGATGTCAAAGAACTTCATCAACCTTTTAAGAAGAAATAGACAAAGAGGGAAGCCCAGATTCAACTCTCGCAGAAACACTCCAAGCAATGATCAAGAGAAAAATGATGGGCATTGCTATGAATGTGATAAGTATGGTCACATTGCAGCCAACTGTAATGAGGCAAAGAAGAAGCAGCCTAAGAATAATTACAAGAAGAAAGCCTTATCTACATGGAATGATGAAGAAGGATCAGAAAATGAAGAAGAAGCAAACATATGCTTCATGGTTGAAGCAGAGTCTAGCAAGGTACGTAATTATAATTGTGAAAATTGTTATACCTTACAAGAGGACTTAGATTCAGCACTGGAAGAAATGAAGAGTATTTTTAAGGAACTGTCTAAGGTAAAGAAAGAAAGTGAAACCTGGAAAACCAGGTTTGAATTATGTGAAATAGAACGAGATTTCTTTCAACAAGAAGTCCAGGACTTAGAGTTCAAATTAAATGGAATTAATAAGTCTACTAGTTAATGTTCTATCAAATCTAATACCACTCCATTATCCCCTACCTCTATCGAGGCTATTCCTGGCAGTTTGCGATTCACCAGTAGTGAGTCGACTAGAAAGTGAAACCAAATCTCGCATCATATGCTATTACTATAGTAACCATGGTCACATCAGTGCTAGATGTAGCCTTAAAAGAGCTGATACTAGCAAATGGAGATGGATTCCTAAAATCTCATTGAACTCTTATGTTGCTAACCATAAAGGACCCAAGACAGCTTGGGTACCAAAACATCAGTAGCACTGTTTGTTTGCAGGAACACCAAAGTAAAGGAGCTTGCAAAGGAAAATGGATTCTAGACAGTGGGTGTTCCAGACATATGACAGGTGACAAATGTTGGTTCAAATCAGTCACAAGCATAGACGGTGGACTAGATAAATTTGATGACAATAGAAAATGTATTGTAGTTGGTGTTGGCAAAGTTTTCTTAAACCAACCATGCGACATAAATGAGGTACTTCTGGTAAGTGGTTTAAGACACAATTTACTTAGTATAAGTCAACTCTGCGACTCTGGATATCATAACTTCTAAACAAATTATATCTGATTCATCAGGAAATGAAATTCTTACAGGATCTAGAGATAACAATATATATAAGTTAAACGATGTATCATCTATACCTAATTATATATGTTTAACTTCTGTTGCATCTGATCCTTGGATATGGCATAAGAAACTAAGACATGCTAGCATGCATCTCATTTTAAAATAACCTAAAAAGGATTTAGTTGTTGGTATGCCAAAATTAAATTTTGTGAAAGATCATGTTTGCGATGCATGTCAATTGGGAAAGCAAACTAGGTCATCTTTTAAAACAAAAGATATTGTTAATACATCAGTGCTTCTTCAACTGTTGCACATGGATTTATTTGGCCCTACAAAAACTGTTAGCATTGGAGGAAAAAGGTATGCATTTATTATTGTTGATGATTACTCACGTTTTACATGGGTCATTTTTCTGTCTCACAAAGATGAAGCTTAAAAGAATTTTGAATTCTTTTGCAAGAAGGTTCAGAAGGAAAATGGATACTTCATTACTACCATAAGAAGTGATCATAATGGATAATCTGAAAGCAAAGCTTTTGAGTCCTATTGCAATGAGCAAGGAATATCACACAATTTCTCTTCTCCCAGAACTCCCCAGCAGAATGGTGTAGTGGAACGTAAAAACAGGACCTTGCAAGATATGGCCAGGACTATGTTACTGGATAACTCTCTACCTAATAAATTTTGGGCATAAGCCATTAGCACAGCTTGTCACATTCTTAACAGGTACCTCATTCGTCCTATCCTGAAGAAAACTCCCTACAAACTCTGGAAAGGTAAACAACCCAATATTAGCTGCTTCCATCCGTTTGGATGCAAATACTTTATTCATTACAGCGGGAAGGACAACCTTGGTAAGTTTGATCATAGAAGTGATGAAGGTATTTTTATTGGCTATTCTAACACTAGTCGCTCATATAGAGTATTCAATAAACGTACATTATCAGTAGAAGAATCTATGCATGTTGTATTTGTTGATACTAAACAAGTTCTTGAGAAAGATGAAGCTGCAGATGTTGAGCTATTGAATTCAGGGAATTCATCCTCAAGCACTGAAAATAGCATCCATTCGACTAAAGAACTCTCTGAGGTAAACATTAAAAACCAGAACAAGTCGACTGAGGACTTCACTGCAGTAATTCTAAATGAGTGGAAAGGTGAACCTGGATACCCTCACAAATTTATTATAGGGGATCCTTAAGATGGAATGAGAACCAGAGGCTCCTCAAAACAGAATACAAATCTTGCCCTCATTTCTAAAATTGAACCCAACAAGATTGAAGAAGCATTGAATGATGAATGTTGAGTAAAAGCGATGGAAGAGGAGCTGGCTCAATTCGACAAAAATCAGGTATGGACACTTGTTCCTAAACCACAAAATGCATCTATTATAGGTACGAAATGAGTCTTCAAAAACAAATTAAATGAAGCCGGAGAAGTGGTAAGGAACAAGGCAAGACTTGTTGCTCAAGGCTACTCACAACAAGAAGGTATAGACTACGATGAAACTTTTGCACCACCCGTTGCAAGGTTAGAATCAATTCGCATATTACTTGCTTATGCATCATTTAAAGGTTTCAAACTATTTCAAATGGATGTTAAAAGTGCCTTCTTAAATGGTTTTATAAAGGAGGAAGTTTATGTTAAACAACCACCTGGTTTTGAAAATGTAAAACATCCATCACATGTTTTTAAGTTGACTAAAGCTTTATATGGTCTAAAACAAGCTCCAAGGGCATGGTATGAAAGACTAAATACTTTTTTGTTAAATCATGGATTTAGTCGAGGTAAAATTGATACCATCCTATTTGTCAAACATTCTTCCATTGGAAATATTCTCATTCAAATTTATGTCGATGATATTATATTTGGAAGTACTAACTCTGTCTTATGCAAGGAATTTGCTGAAATAATGCAAAATGAATTTGCTAAAATAATGCAAAACGAATTTGAGATGAGCTTGATGGGAGAACTCACCTTTTTCCTTGGTCTTCAAATCAAGCAATACAATGAAGGAATATTTATCAATCAATCCAAGTACATAAAGGAGTTACTGATTAAATATGGTATGCACAATGCTAAAGCTATGGGTACCTCTATGAGTCCGTCTACAAATCTTGGCAATGATAGTAAAGGTAAGGAGGTCGATCAAACCACCTATCGTGGGATGATTGGATATCTACTCTATCTCACTGCAAGTCGACCAGATATAATGTTCAGTGTATGCAAATGTGCAAGGTTTCAATCTGAACCTAAAAAATCTCATTTAACTGTTGTTAAACGAATTATGCGCTATTTATCTAGAACTGCTTCCTTTGGATTATGGTACCCTCGCACTATTGACTTTCATTTACAAAGCTTTTCAGATATAGATTTTGCAGGTGACAAGGATGATCGCAAATGTACAAGTGGTACTTTTCAATTTGTAGGAAAATCTCTAATTTCATGGCATAGTAAGAAACAAGGTTCAGTGTCCTTGTCCACTACAGAAGCTGAATATATTTTCATTGGCCATTGTTGCACTCAATTACTTTGGATGTCCTATCAATTACATGATTATGATATTAATCCTACTCCTATGTCAATATTTTGTGATAACTTGAGTGCCATTTGTCTTTCTAGAAATCCTGTGCATCATTCTAGAGCTAAGCACATAGAAATAAAGAATCATTTTATTTGTGATCATGTGTTGTGTGGAAACGTTAAAATATCATTTCTTACCGCTTAAAATCAGTTGGCTGATATTTTCACCAAACCTTTACATGAAGAAAGATTTTGTGAATTACAAGAAAAGTTAGGTGTTTTAGAAGATCCCATTATGTCATAAATTATTCTATATAATTGCATCTATTTATGTACAGTTTTTATGGTTACTTAATTATCTGCGTGTAAACACATTTTTGTCTTTATTAGTCCTTAAATATTTTTCCAAACCCGAACCTCACTCATTACTGCTTTCCCTCTTGTCCTTTTATCTCTCAGTCGTGTCCCATCCTTTCCCGCTTCTCCATAAAAACCATCAGTTTTTTCCTCACCTATACTCTTCTTATTTCTCCTCTATCCTCCTTCACTTCACCTTCTCACACAAAACCCTAACTCCTACCAACTACTTCTCCATGGCAAAATATCAGAAAGCTAAATCCCTCCACTATTAGGAAAAGTACCCGTGCTCGCACAAAAAATAACTCTCCTGGTTCACCGGTGAATCTTGCCTCATCGGAATCTTTTCCCATCTCACAACAAGATGAATTCGCCTCTTTCCTTTCTCATCCGTCCGGCAAAAAATCTGGCAGACGCACCATGCATGAACAATCTTCTGGACCATCTCCTAAAAAGCCCAAAGTTGTTGCACTCATTATTGCTCTTGCAGTGACCAAAATTATTGGGATAATGGGCAGGAGAAATTTGAGGATTTGAAATCTCGTCGCATCGCTCCTGGTCGCATTGTGGATCTTGATGGAATGGAAAAGCTTGATTGTCATGTCAATGCGCTGTTTGACTTCTAAGGTTGGTCCAATTTCTTCTCTTTTGATCACCCTATTGTCTGCCCTAATCTTGTTAGGTTATTTTATGCTAATCTTCGCACTTGTGGCATTGATGGCATAGAAACTCTTGTTCTAGGACAACGTATACTTCTTAACTGCAAGGTCTTAGAAAAACTCATGTGTGCAAAAACATCTGGTTTCTCTGATTGTTTCAAGAATTCTTGGCCCTCTGATTTTGAAGTATCGTTTGATCAAGCCAAAGCTTGTATCACTGGTCTTTGTAGTCATGCCCTTCCTGATGGTCAATTAGGTCCACATCTTCTCAGTTTTGAGAATCGTGTTCTTGCCTACATTACTGCCACAACACTTCTTCCTCGCACTGGATCTTTCAGTACCCTTTCTCAGCGTGACATTTTTGTTGTTTACTGCCTTGTCTCTAAACAAAAGTTGAAATTGTCCTGGTGGATTCTGAACTACATGCACGAATGTTCCATGACAGTAATGGATCTGGTTGTCTGCCCTATGGGATTCTTATCTCTCACATTCTTAAGTTGCTTCATGTTCTACTGCATGGCCATCTTGAAAATTCTGTGTCCCAAAGCTATAATGCTCGTGCCTTTGCCAGTATGAGATATGTTCATCTTGGCAACTCTTAGGTTAAGAACCTGATCTAGATATCCCTCCTTCTCACTCTATTCCTACTCATGTGGCCCCTGTTGATAACTCTGATGTCCTCTATCGTCTCTCTGCTAATGAAGATCAACTCAGCACCCTGCGTGATCTGTGTCTCTCTTCCCAGTATAATCTTGAAAAGGCTCGTGATGACACAAAGTCAACTAAATCAGATGTGGCTCTGTTGAAGCTCTCACTTGATCAAGTTGCAAAGGATGCTCACAAGAGTCTTGTCACTCTTCACTCTCGTATGGATACTCTGGGAACCAACATAATCAACACTCTGAAGTACTTTCTGGGAAGGCGCTAATGGCATGGGCTTTGGCGAACTGTGTGACTGTCTCCCCTATTTCTTTTGTTGATGACAAAGGGGGATAAAAAATTACTTTTATCTTCGAACTATGTTTTTATCTTATAACTGACTATACTCATGGTATGTAATATTGATGTGATGTTTTGCTAAGACATTCATATGATGCTCGTAAATTTGCTGTTAATATATGTGACATCTGCTAGTTACAGTCGACTTCTTTAAATTTCATTCTAGTCGACTAACTACCTGTCCAAGGCATAGGCTCTATCCTTTCTACTACAGGTATGTACAAAGACAAGGGGAGCATCAAATCAAGGGGAGCTAAAACACTGAGCTCATAAACACAGGGAAGTATCATAAAAATATTCGAGTATTGTCATCATAAAAAAAGGGGAGATTGTTGACTCCTGTTTTGATGATTATAATTAATTCTATGTGTTTAATAGCTAACTCAATCTACCTTATGTCCTAGGTCTCCAGTTGAATGAAATCTGAAAGGAATAAAGCCAAGATGCTGCCAAGCTTTATCTATGGAAAAGAAATCAGTCGAATGAAATCTGAAAGAAAAAGGTCAAGATTCTCCTAAGTGCTATCTATGGGAAATGGATCAGTACATGCCAATCAAGAAATGAGTTCACACTGAAGTATCTCAAGCTGCATCAATCAAGCAATCAAGCCGTTTAGTATTGCTGCCAGTAAAGGAAAGAAGTTCAAAGAGAATCAAGATCAAATTAAGGCTTCAAAGTTGATGGAGGGAAATCAGCACTCCGAAAAGAATCTCTGGGCAGCTGTACAAGACAAGAAGTGGAAGAGGCTACAACTATATATATTCAATTATCCGTCCTGTGAAAAACATGCAATCTTAAGCTTTCTAGCATTCTCTTTTAAGTCTTGAAAATCTTTAGAGTTTACTACTGTACAAGAAAAAGAAAAGAGATATCAGAGAGAAAGGAAGGTTAGTGTCGAGTGAATTGGTTAACTGTGAAACCAACAGTGTATCGTTTGTGGTGAGCGAAGGAACAAAACCATACGAGTGTATCATTGGTGGCGAACGAAGGAAAACCATCACCCTGTACTTTGAAGAAACTAAAAGCTAAAGAGATAACTCCCTTGTGACCCAAGGGGACTGGATTAGGAACCACATTGGTACTGAACCAGTATAAAAATTTGACTGTGTCCTTTACTTTCTGCTTTTGAATTTACTGTTCTTTACTGCTTCAGATATAGTCGACTCAGCAGTCTACTAAAACTAAAATAAAAGATTAGAAAATATAATTCACCTCCCTCTTTTATCTTCAAATATTTTCCTAAAATTGAAGGAAAATAAATTGTCGTGAAAAATAGTTTTCGAGACTCTTAAGCCAACCAAACATGAAAAAATAAAAAATATTTTTTGAAAAATATTATCCTCCATACCAAACAGTGTCCACAGTCATAGATTTGAAATATGAAAAAAAAGAACTTTTTTTTTTTTTTTTCAAATTAGCATCTACGGTGTATCTTATAAGCTATTCTTTAAACACTACTTATTACAAGCTATTTTTTAAACACTACCTATTACAATACAACTTTTATATACGGTGTAATTTGACCAATTCTAACTATTGACGTACCGGCCTTTTCAAGTTTCATACGGTGTGAATACTTATTTATCTTATCATAGTAAACTTTTAAGTGATTGCTCATCTAATGTAACCAAATGCATATCTCAAGCGCACACAATGTTCAATTTTATCAAAATAAAATCTTCAATAAATTACATAAGTTATATACAGTCAAACTTCGCTATAGTGGCAACGTTTGTCTGAAACTTTTATGACCGCTATAGTGAGGTGCTGTTATATATGTATACTGTTGTTTGACGTTTACATCTCATTAAGCTATTACAATCGAAAAGTACGCAAAAAATACATGTTAATTTTAAAATCTCAATAGATTTTCATATTTCATTAATTAAAAAATGTAACGAATTATACATTATTAATAAATTCATAATTTGTTGTACCGTACCGACAAACTATACATACTTGATACAATAATTTTATAATTATTTTTATAGTATGAATGTGAAAAATGAAATATATTTATGGTACACATGATTATCATAAATATTTTATATTTTATTTTGTACATAATATATCTCTTACAAAATATAATTATGTAATTTGAGTATGGATGTTATAGAGAGGTAATTTTACAAAGAGCGTTCTGCTATAATAAACGTCATTGCCGTTATAGGTAAAATGCTGTTATATAGAGGTAAAATATAACATGAAAAATCGGTTCCGGAGAAAATTAGGTCGTTATACTGAAATGCTATTATAACGAGGGGCTGTTATAACGAGGTTTGACTGTATTCATAAATATGAATAGCAGAGATTCTAGAATATTTTTCTTAATTCATTTCTTTTTTGTTCTTGTTTTTTGTATGAGGGAGCGCGAGGGGGGGTGGGGGTTGCACTGAGATTTATTTTTGAATAAAAAAAAGTTTGATGGGGCAGGACAAGGCAGGTATTATAACCTGGGATTTTTTTGTTTGATGTGCCAAAGTTTTTTGATAGTGAATGTTTTAATCTCTATGTCTTTATTACTTTGTTTGAGTTTTGATCCACTTTTCATAGAGGCAAAAAAATGGCAGTTTAAGATAGTTCATATTAAAGTTTCGGTATTTTCTGGAATCTAACGATTTAATGCTTGAATGAAGTTGAAAATCATGATCCAATCACTCAATATAGAGCTCTGTGTAATTGATACTGTATTTGTTAACCGATTATTTTCAAATGAATTATGAGACAGAAAGTATCGACTCTAAACCGATGAAAGCATAATAGAGTTTCCAACTTTTAAAACTTTCTCTTCTCCAACTATTTTCAGGTAAAAGTAAGGTCTATGAAAGATTTTCTACTTTTAGTGGGTTCTTCTTGTTTGGAAGTCCTATTGCAAGATGTTCTATTATTAAATTCTTGTAAAAATAAAAAAGAAAAAACTAACTAAAATAAAAACTAACAAAATCAAATGGATCAAAGTGAAAATTAACAAATATGAAATAATAAAAGTTTAAAAAAAATTGGAGATAATGTAAATGGATTGAAGTGAAAGAAATATTTAATTTTAATAAAAAAAATAAGAGCAATGTAAAAGAGGTTGAACGGAGCCGTGCATGGATAAATGGAGCACGGCATGATGGGATTTAAATGAGGCCGAGAACTAAACGGGACGGGGCGGGACAACATTTTGGAGAGGGAAGACTTCTCCCCATCGTCGTGTCCTGCATCATTGTCATGCCTACCTATCACTTTATCTGAGCCTAGGGACCAAAACAAGCATTCAAATTTTGGGTCACCTTTACGGATTGAGTAATTGTTTAACCACCAATTTAAGAAATAAATGAATGAGAATTCCGGACGAGAAAGCTAACTTCCGCATTTGGATGGGCAACATTAAGAATTTCATTTACTTTTAAAATTATGTGGTTGGAGAGCTATAAAATTTTAGATCACATCTTTTGAGTTATAAATCTCTAAATACCGAATATATTTGACCGTGATTTATAAAGTGGACTGGAGAAGGATTAAACTATCCCATTAAACTGTAGCTGTTATAGTGTTATGTTGTGGAGCAAAGTTAGGAGTCGTATTTATATTATGAGTTAAATAGATTTGAAGTTTAGATTTGTTTAAATGTTATACTCCCTCCGTTCCAAAATGGTTGTCATAGTTTCCTTATTAGTCCGTTCAAAAAAGAATGACATAATTTTAAATTTGGAAACATTTTTGAGTTGAAACTACTACTTTACCCTTAATGAAATAATTTATAGCCACATATTTATGTATGGCTTATTTTGGACCACAAGTTTCAAAAGTCTTACCATATTTCTTAAACTCCGCTCAAAGTTAAACTATGACAACCATTTTGGAACGGAGGGAGTATGCTTTTAGATATTTGTTAAAATATTTTTTTTTATTTTGTGCTAGTATTAAATACTAAATACTTTTTTCTTTGTATTTTTTTAAATGATTTGCTAATGACAAAAGAATGAATGATCAAAAACTGTAATGAAGATAAGACTTTCCAATTTCGTATATTACATGGACAAGAAATGGAGGGCTCCACCTTAAGAAGTGTCAAACAACTAAGAACTTGTTTGTCCATAGATATTATTTTACTTTTTTAAAAAAATAAAAAAAATTAAATAAAGATTGAGAAACATTTATCCATGAAAAATATTTATCTTTTGGAGATTTTTTCAAAAACACTTTTTGAAGAACCAAAAAGTATTTTGACCACTTTTTAAAAAAATTTTAAAAA
Organism: Petunia x hybrida; assembly: GCA_037355625.1. Classification (NCBI taxonomy): domain Eukaryota; kingdom Viridiplantae; phylum Streptophyta; class Magnoliopsida; order Solanales; family Solanaceae; genus Petunia; species Petunia x hybrida. The sequence goes on along the minus strand of JBBBVM010000027.1, from coordinate 1,520,354 downwards.
AAATTAATTTTCTCCACTCACAAAATTTCAACTTTTTTTTAAGTAAAATTTATGTCAAAACATAACTTCAACTTACAAATACAATTTTCAACTCAACTTAAAAGCTCTTTTTCAAAAAGAAAAAAATGGTATTTATGGTCAAACGACTACCAAGTATTTTGGTCCTTACGAAGTTGCGGTAAGTTACAGCTAAAATTGGCCATGTGAATGGATTCTCAAGTCTTTATTTAGGTAAAAAGGACAAAGTCTTAAATAAAATGAAGTAAAAGGGACAAATTCTTAATAAATAATGAAATAAAAGAGATACATTTAAGATTAACACTAATGACTAACATTTAAAACCCCCAAAGTTTTCTTATTTACACAAAGCCTCCTACTCTCTCTTTCCCCTTTAATCCACCAACCTCCTCCGCCTCCTCGCCTACCTCTTCCACCTTTCACCACCTTTCTCCCCCATCCTTCATCTGCCCTTACCCTCGATGTTCAGACCATCTGTCCAGATGTTCGGGTCATCTGTACATATGTTTCAACATCTAGAGAGATGTTCCAGTTATCTGTCCGGATGATCCCGTCATCTGTTCAAACGTCCCCGTCATCTGTCCAAATATTCCGGCCATATGTCCAGGTGTTCCGTTCATCTGTAAAGGTATTTCAACATCTGTCCAAATGTTCCGGCAATCTGTCTCGATGTTTCCGCCATCTGCGCAGATATACCTGTCATCTGTTCAAACGTCCCGGTTATCTGTCCAGATATTTCAGTCATCTTATAAAAGAAAAAAAAAGAGAGATGAAAAATGAAAGAAGATTTTCACCTTGAATACTAATAAATTTGAACGAAATAAGAGAGAAAGAAAAAGAAAATAAGGAGGAGGAAGAATGGAAAAGAGAAACAAAAATTCAAAATCAAGTAAGAGATAAGGAAGTAGAAAAGGAGAAAAGGGAGGAAAAATTGAAAATTTGAAATTTGAATTCTAGAATTTTAATATTTACCACCCTAACTTTTAATTTTTAATTTGGCCTCTAATTAACCTTTAATCAAGTTTTAGAAATAAAAGAAAGAAGAAAAGAAAATGTATCCTTTTTTCTTCATTAAAGACTTGAGAGTTGAGAGGGTCTTTCAACTCAATCTTCTCATGTAGCTTATATATTGGAGTACATGTTGGTTCAAGAATATTCACCCTGGTTTTCATGCATTTCAATCGAAAAGGAAGGTTGGCGATGGTGTCACAGTATCAATACATCTACGTGCTCTAAGGATGGGCAGATGTTAGTAGAACCTATGGCTATTTTGGAAAGTAGGTTGTTTAAGAAAGAGAACTCTCCCTCAGCAAAAGTTTTGGTGCAGTGGACTTCTCCTTGAAGAAGCTACACAGGAGGATTACATATAAGGATCTGAATTTTGACATATTCATAAAAAGGTAGATGAAGGTGAAATTTCTTCTGACGTCTGCTTTCAAAATCTTTAGGTAATCAGCACTAAAGCTGCCAATAGCTAAATTTGAGTTTCAAGAGTTGTAAATGACAGTAGCCTCCAGCTGCTGATCCATTTTCTTGTCATTCTTAAAGTTAAAACTCTTTTCTTTTGTGTGGTTACCAATGATGGAACTGAATTGTATCACTATACTGAACTTCTGCGGAACAATGAAGATGAATACTTAAAAACTTGCGAATTAGTGGGAAATATATTTATACAAAGAAGGGTGTTGAAAGAAAGAACCACTGGAATAGAAAGAGTGTCTCTTTCAAACTCTAGCTATCTCGACAGACTTCTGAAGGGCACCTAAAAGACTTCTCATGATTCTTGGCTCCCCTGGAGGTGTCTTATCTCTCGATGGTCCATTTCTTATGGCTCGAAAAACGGGAGGTGAGGTATCGGTAGCAGGGAAAACCATACAATCTATATATACAAGCACTTCAGTTTGAGCATCTTCAACTGTAATAAAGCCAAGTCTGGCTCCACCAGGAATCTTGTCAACCTGTACAAAAAGCAAGTCATCTTGATGACCATAATACAAGAACTACCTACCATTCAAGTTCTGAGTATGCAACAATATTTTTTTAGGAAAATTTCCAAATTAAATGTTCCCTGTAGTTTGTATCGCCAGAAGTATTAGAGCTTACTTTAAAAGGGAAAATGAAATGAAGAAGAAGTCAAAGGACATGAAAAACAAAGCCAAATGTGCCTATTTTGTTACATAGACAGTTGAAATCTGCTTCTTTTATCACTGGACTGATCCCTCATCTATTGAAACCTCAATCCCCTTATCTTAACTTCTTTCCTTTTCCTATTTTTTTAAATACAAAACATCGATGCTGTGAAACTAAAGTAAAAGTTAAGGATTTTTGGCCCAAGTTCACAGCTCAGTGAGCTAAGCTATGACGAAGAGTTACCTTTAGAGGCACGGGAAGTGGCAGCATAGCTCCTTGACAAAGACTGTTAGCCCACTGCAAGTCGCAAAACAAAGCACTTAACATAAAGAGGAGATACTTGTTACTCCTTCTATTGAATAAAGATACTAGTAGAATATGTCAGGTCAGTGCTTAAAATTACATCTTTTTTTTCTATGTTAATATTTATACAGAAGATTTTCATGCAAAAGGGGGCACCAAGAATATGACCAATGAACATAAAGTCCCTTATGCAGTGGCCAAACAGAACTCAAGTATAAGCACAAAGTCCAAACATGAGAAATTCCATCTGCAGTTGCTCTAAGCCCAAACATGAATATGCCAATTTGTTATGACTTCTTTTCAATTCTCCATCTCTCTCTTCTAGGTCTCAAGGTGATGATACAGAAACGAGACTCCGTGAGATCACACACGTGTGAGGGGTAAACTAGTAGTATTTTGCTTGTGTGGACCTGTAACATCAACCACAGGAGGCTGGTAAAGCTGCTGCTAAATGAATCAGATGTGGTAGAACACCTCTGACTTAGATATTCGACATACCCTTAAGGTCCTTAAGTGGTCGTTCAAGATCTTAATGGAGCCCTAGTCTCTGAAAAACTAGGGAATACTAGTATTTTTCACTGCCTCTGCTAGAGGGTACTCCCTAATTCCTACGTTTTCAAGTTGAGTTCCAATTTTGTGAGCCTTATCTAATTAGCCTGTCTGCATAATGAGGCATATTGTTTCACTTACATCAGTAATACAAAATGAGGCAAATTGTTTTGCATTACAGCATTAGCCATTCTCTTGAACCCCTTTAGATGTCATCGGGTCACAGAGTGAATCTGATAAAGTTATACTAGTATCTTCTTAATTCAAACTGTTGACTTGAACATTACTTTTTGTTGAGGTTTTCTTTACAATCAATAAATACAAGAAAAGCTCATTTTTCTTAATCTGTCCATGTTTACAAAGGGCAGTTCGGATTCAATAACTAGTATACTCTGCCTACCACTTCTAGTTAAATGGATTATAGATACTTATTGCAAGCAAAGGACTTTGTAAGCAAATAAAAGTTGAAAAAATTTGAACATGAAATCATATCAAATTTTGGTGGAGTACTTAGACAGTAATCCTATAGACAGTACTTATTGCCTACACCAACTAAAGCTGAAGAAAATTCTCAATCAAAAGCACCTGAAAAAGTAGTGTTTCAAATCTTGCAAGATCAATATCTAGAGGCAATTTCATGGTTCCCAAAGATACACCATCTCCATCATCTTGATTTTTAGGTGAAATGCTACCATCCCTGGCAGTTGCCTTCACCACAACATTCAAATTCCGGTATCCTGATAACTCACTGAGATTAAAGGAACTAGCATTGTTGTTCTTGTTGGTGATGAACACAGTTGACAAAGGAACAGACCTGTATAGACAAAGTTGTACTTGGGAATTACTTGTTATGTTGAAGAGTTGTCTGGTTGTTAAGGAAGACATGGCTACTTGGTAGATACACTACACAGAAGTGCGAATATGAGATATTTTGATTTTCCAATGTACAGTTAGAAGTTGTTATTCCTGACCTTGATAATGAGACAGGATAAGGGCTTTGGAAAATCAGTGGTGGCCAGTCATCAACAATGCTGTATCATTACTTTTATATGAAGTTCTGTGTACTGATGCTGTGCAACTCTTGATATTAAGGTTGGTATTATTACTTGGAAAATAGTATACTGTAATAACGTACCATAATCGGTTACATTACGCCTTGTGTAATATAACTTAAATTCACACTTATACTAATCCCCATTCTAATGCAAATAATTCACTCCACAACCATCATCATAATAATTGTAGTACTTACTTGAGGAAGCTAAATTGATCTCCAAAAAAAAAAAAAAAAAAAAAAAAAAAACTAACTTGCCAATTTCATGTCGAAGAAAACCGAATTGGAATGAGTCTCATATGTATGATGATCCAGTTTGATAAATTGTTGGGAATTTCGAGTTGGACTGTTGTTGAGAAATCCAAATTGGAATAAGAGATTCACATGTTTCGGAAAATGGTTTCACCAGAAGTATAGTTATGGTCTTGCTGCAAACAAAAGTTAAAGCTAATTGTATATTAACGAGTTGAGCAAACAAAAATTTGAAATTGGGTTTAAGTACACATTATTGATTTTGCAAACTGGCTGGGCATGGAAGAAAACCACCCAACTGATTCAACATCACACTTTCACAATGAACCCGTCGCAAAGAAACTATTCACAGCAGCGTATATGTGCATTGTGTTAAAAGTAACATATTCCTGACTTGGGATCATTTGAAAGAAGGAAGAACACAATCATGGATTAAGAAGTTTATTCAGCAGCTGGAACTTTGCCAGGAACAACTCAAGTCAAGGGTTTTCAATTTTTCTCTTTGCTGCTGTACAAGTTACAAGTATCCTCCCAAATTCATATAACCATCAAGCTGCAGCGACAGTATACCAGTTCCCAAAGATCCTACTGCAAACCCAAGGCAACAAATTTCATGTATGTCCTCACGTTGAGAGCAGATTGTGCTGAAGTTTGTTGTAAGATTATTATGACGAACAAGCTTCGAGCTTGGGAAGAAGACTTCGCCATGCATCTGCTATGCCATTTGATAGCCGTGCCTGTCCCTTGGCAAATTCATGGAAAGCAAGTCCCATATCCAATGTCTTCTGTTCTTGAAATCGGATGATCTCTTCATTCATAAGCCTCACTATCGTATCAAATCTTCTTGATGCTTCTTCCCCTTCTGCTTTAAGCTGTATTACACATAAAGACAATGTCTCAGTCACTGCACCGGCAGCGACCCAACTAGACAACCGAAAAAAGAAAATGAGTAAACCAGACTGACCATTTCATACTCGCGCTCAGCCTCAGCCAACTTCTCCGATCGTGTCAGCCTGTATTTGTTTCTGCAATAAAAGGCAGAGCCATATTGTATTTCAATACAGAGACTGAGATTCTCCATTCAATGCCCAAAAAAGAATATTAAGTCGGATGCATATTTCCCTGTCTTAGATAGAGTAATAAACAATGTTTCAACTCTTTACAATGCAGATGTACAGGATAAGATATACGAAAAAGAAGTAGGTGTTTACAACAGTATTCCTATTTACCTAGGAGATGCATATTCTATACGCAAGAAGAAGGAAGTCAGATAGTTTTTATTTAAAGGCAAAAGGATGATGTTACATAAGATGAAATTGCAAAAAGTAATCCCCTCACGCTTCAGTGAATCTAATTCATAAAAGTAATTTCTTCACTTTTCACCAAATCACACTTGGTTAGAATATTTCTATTACATTAGATAACTTGGACTGTACAGATATAGTCAGTCAATATGCTCTTGGCACCATTTGAGCTTGAGCCTAATAGTTACAGTTCGACACACTTCAGACCAAAAGGCCTTTAGTTGAAGTCTTATCTATACTTTGGGTTGTATACTTGTATATCAATACATATACCTTGAACAGTATATACAATTGGCATTTAAAAGTACCTATACAGTTATTGCTCACAAAAGCAAAGAACAGGGGGGGTTGTGGTTGATGGGAGGGGCAGAGATGGGATTTGGATCCAGTCCAGTACTATTCTGTTCAGTTATATCCAGTGTAGGCTTAGATGAGGGACATCTGCCACTTTACAGTTTTCTTGTTTGGATCTAATTTAATTTAACAACTTCTTTAACCAAAGTTGACTGTAAAAATTTCTGCGAACTAACAAGCAGGTCAGCTACCCGCAAGGATAGCTGAGTTGGTTCAGCAAGTGCTTTCCCACATGCGAGACTTGGGTTCAAACCCCTTTGCCAACAGCCTTCTCGGTTTGAGCCTGTCGCACCGAGCTTGCCTAGTGTGGGTTACCTCTCCTGTGTGTTTTGCAGGCAATTGCATCAGGAGCGGGGTTTTACCCAGAGTGCACCCGAAGGGTAGCGGCTGCGGGATCCCTTATCATCAAAAAACAAAAAACAAACAGGTCTTTGTCATCAAGTAATTCTGTTGAAAGAGACCACCAGTAGATTTAACATTTACACTACAGCCTTGCGATTCACTTGTTGCTCTTACACCTCATAGTATGTTGCTAATCACCATTAACCGACTACGGGGATCACCTCCATCAGAATCCCCAAGAAGCTACAGTATTTCTCATATTATTTCAACCGAAATTTCCTCTTTATTCCTACGAAAAAAAACTTACTAATCTAATAAAACTGGACCAGTGTGCTTCTTCAATTCAACATAGAAAAAATGTCACTGCTCTTCAATACAACGAGCTTATGACGTTAGATGAGTACCAGAAGCTTAACTTGATTCCTTATCTCTAAGATTTACGTGATGGCTTCCCTTTCCTTCATCCCCAAACTTCGCCATACCCTGTTCCTTCGTCTTCCATCTATTAGGGCACATTGATGGCGAGGTGGGGTTATTTTGGTCAGGCGAGTAGTGGATCAGATATTGTTTCTTTTGGTGAAATCAGACATTCTCTACCATCAGAAATATGGAAGGGTTTTGACTTTTAACTATGGTTAGAAAGATTGTTAAGTTAATTAGATCTAAACCATAGGAATGTAAAGTGGACAGATGTCCCTCGTCTAAAGCCAACATCGGATATACTGGACCGGATCGAAATCCGCAGAAAAATGAGGGACCCATGGAAATAACTAATATCAAGGGAACAACATGGTGGCTAATAAACCCACTCATTCATAAAGTTGAGTTCAGGTGTAGGTAAATAAACAATTAAGCTTCATTTATATACAGCATGAAGGGGACTGATAACTAATTAAATGCACTCTATTCTCCTAAGCAAATTTTGAAAGATCTAGCAGCTGACAAAATTGCAACTTCTCAAGTAGAACAAGATCTACTAGATATTTACACCAACATAAAATCATGTGTCATACTAAGCATGCCAGGATGATGAAGTATCAGATTAGACCATACTAACATAAAACAGCAAGAGGCCTTGTTATATCATCAGATTAAAGATATCATGCGGAACATGAGCCATAGTGATATTCAGTCAATTAAGACCTTAGAGTTTCAGGTTTGCGCACAGAAGGCAATCTATCTGTGGTGAGAGCTAATGATGAGCATATTTAACCCTTTACGCCACCTCAGAATGCAGAAGGCTCATAGACCAGGTCGCTCATAGACCAGGTCATTTTATAAATGAGACATTGTTGAAGGAAAGCTTGCAACAATTCAAACGGAACTATCACCAAATGCAAATTAAGATCAGATTCAGAAAATCATCAAAAGAAACTAGAAAGGAGGAACAGCAGTATAGTTGATTGAGCCATACAAATCAATTTCCTTGAACTTAATTGTCTCAGCCAGTTCACACTGCTGCTTGAATGCATTTGCTCTCTCCGCTATCGTAGCCTGTTCAAAGTTAGCACGTATATGAGTGTAGGCCAGCAAGAGAACATAGATTACTCTTCACAAAGAAAAAGGTGAAAGCACAGATAGAGATGCAACAGTTGTTTATCTTCGTGATGCAGTATTGTCAAAGGTGTGCTTGAGTCGTGCTCAAGTCCAAGGCTCAAGGCAGGCTTGGTGCTTGCCTTGTTTAAGTAGAACCTTAGTGCCTTAAAAGGCGTGCTTGAGTAGTACGTAAGTCCCTTTTTTTTTATTAAGTAAGAAAGATATTATTAACAAAAGCATCAAGAAGATGCATAGAATACAAACTAGAGGAATTATCAGCCCAGAAAGAATGACAAAAAAACAATCATCATAGAGCTAAGGAGCTGATAAATTCCAAAAACAAGTCAAGCCTAAACACAAGAGTGAGGTTGACCCAGCTAAAAAGAAGTCAAGACTAAATACATGAGTCCTGAAGTGAAACTAAACACAGCCTTGGCGCTTTGCCTCATTTAATTAACACTGTAGCAAAGACACTCGGGGATGTGCATTTTAGCAAAAACCAAACCATCTACTTTATTTATTATAGTTGGCTAAACAATATATTACTTTTACCCATACATTACAAATGGAGGTTCTTTTTTCTTTTTTTTTTTGGATAACCGAGAAATCCACAAGGGCTAGTGGCGCATTGATTGAAACTCGGTGGACAAGACCTGCCTCTCTACCCCTCTATCCATACATTATTACATATGGATACATTAATGATCGGGGCAGAAAGTTAGAAACTTCATATGAGAAAATTAACCATAGATTTTAAAACTTAAAATTGCATCTTTGCATATGAATAAGAAAATTAAGATGGCTTTTGAATGTGATTGATATGTTACCTCATATAATGCACATGACAGCAATTAGTGCAATTTCTCTACCCATACAGTAGTTATTATATGTTTTAAAGTTAGTTTTTCCTTTTGTGTGTATTCTCTTCATAATGAACTTAGTAACTTCATATAACATCACTATGTATTTGCTTCACTAATGCACCCACTTTTTTGCCTTTTCGCCTTTGACAACACTGCATTGAAGCAAAACATCTGACGGTACGAATTTTTGGCCCTGCTAAAGTATGATTTCCAATCAAGTTTCAACTTTTGGTTGGGAAAAGGGGGGGGGGGGGGTGGGGGGGGAACACAACTGCAACCAAAAAATTTCTACCAGGAAAAGCACCTTTTCTCAAAAGTAAAATTTCCCACTCACCTTAATAGATTGCACAGCTCGAACATAATCCTTCAAAGGTTCTTCAAAGTTCATTAGAAGGTGGTGAGCCTGAGTGAGAGTGCACTGTCAGTTATTATTACCTACCTTTAAATAACTAAATAAGAGAAAAGACCACTGCTTATTCTCTTTGTAGAAAATACCTCTTTCTGCAGCTTAATTGATATTATCTCAGACTTGGCCCCAAGTTCTGAAAATGCCTTTCCAAGGGCATCGTCCTCACAAGTACCAAGAAGCTTGACTGCCTTTCCAAATTCTGACAGAGACTCCCCCAACTCTGAGTTAACGAGAACAATCATAAGTCAGCTTCTTGGAGTGACAAGTTTGGCATATGTATGGGGGGCTAAAGAAATTAAAGCACAGCATATGTTGGAGAAACAAACACTTGGTCAGATAACAAAATTGAAGGCCACCTTTGTGGTTGAAAACTGCTATGCAAAGCCAAGAGATCAAAGAAATGCCAAATACAGAAGGGAGGCTTGACCTTGGAAATGCCAGTTCACATTTGGAATTTCTCATTTCCAATTTTCATCAGGGGTATACTGTCTACGCTAGCATTATACACCCAGTCAGATCTGAACAAATACATGCCTGTCCCTTTGAAATTGAATTTTCTTAAGCCACTATGACTATAAGCAGAAGGAATTTTATTTTATTTTATTTATTATTATTATTTTGAGTAAGAACAGAAGGAAAAATATTTCGAGCCAGGCATGTTGCTTCCCTTTCTTCATGTAAGTAAATAGGGGAGGCTTCCATTAGTTAACTTCAACTTTTTCAAGAGACATTCTTAACAGTGGCTTAATCGCCATTATCTAATGTAGGTTTGCAATTAGATGGACCCCAATCACCCCATTACCCGCTGAGTTCCCAGATGCATCTAGCTTGTCGCGCAATAACACAACTTTAATCTTCTTCAATCCAGTATTTGGATTTACATATGTATATTCCCAGTGAAGAGAAAAGCTGATGATGAACTTCTTTCAACATTACTAGAGCATTAAAATGAGGATCAAACTGCTAGTACAAATTTTGACGTTAGTTAATAAATTAGCGCACTTGATTAAGGAACAAAATTATAGCATGACTCCTTCATCAACTAGGATCCTACAGGCAACAGAAGGGGGTGTGAGCAAGGTAGACAGAAGCCAATGGCACCTGAATCACCATACTTCTCACTGCTTGAGAATGGGATAGGTATCACCTCAAAAGGGTGAAATAGAAAGTGCACTAGCAATGAATTAAATATCTGAAGTGCAAATACAAAAACACAGAGTACTCCATATCTTAAACGAGAGTTTCCTACCTCTGTGTCTCTTGACAAGACGATATGCATGCTTTTGAGCTTCAGCTAAATGGTCCTCAAGCTCAAATATGTAGCTTTTCATCTTCTCATATTCTGGGGTTGATTCTTCAACTGGCTTTTCCTTCCCGAGAACGACATCACTCACTTTAGATTGCACGTCCTGCCATTTACAACCTACTGTTAATTTTTACATTATCACGTGGACATGTTATTATCGTATACCCTCATTCAGTGCATCGGTTAAATGTGGTGTGAGTCCGCGAACATCTCTAACTATCTCAAGAAAAGGACAGCACACTCAATTCACCACAGGTCCAACATTAAATCATGAGCAGTTACATAAAGAAGGGCAAATTCCAAGTTTAGTTTTGACGCACATAGAGACAGAACAAGAGTATGTTGAAGACCACAAGAAAAATATATGAGACAACACAAAGGTGTTTAATTAACATTGAATACAGAGCCTCCTTTTTTACCACTATCTTCAAAAACTGCCTCTCAAGTAGTTCATTGTAATACAAGATAATATCCCAAAATCTTACACTAAAACAGCCACAAGGGGTATTGATTAACAACCTCACGGAGAATTTAACAAGAAATATACCAAAAAACTAGCTTAAATTACAAAGGGAACACAATTTAGCTACCACTTTTTCTTAACAGGATTTTCCTTTTTCTTCATTTAATAGTCTGCAACTACAACCTTCTTAAAGGTAACTGTGGAATTGCCGATTTACAATTTGGTTAATGCAGCAACAGAGATGCTATCGAAGAAAAAGCAGAGAAGGGAGTTGTTAAAAAGTAAGCAACAGAAATGGTAGTATATTCTATGCAACTGTCAGATACCTTAAAGATCTGTATCAAATCTGCAGGCTTTTTCTTGAAAATACCAGTCTCCTGAAACCTTGCTCTTTCCATTGTCTGAAGAAAGGCAACAATAAACATAGATAAAAATTTGAGAAAGATATGAACATGAGCAAAGCATTAGGAAGAATATGAATGCAAACATAATTGATAAATACATCAGCATGAAAATTCTGTGTGTGTGTGTGGGGGGATAGCATGATAGGTAGTTTGTTAGACTGTTAAGACTACATTATTCCAATTTTAAAGGTACTTCACCACTCGAAGGAAGAGATAGAAATTCTTGATGCAGGGTGAGCGATAGCAGTATCCTTAGTAAAATCCCCTTCCATTGTAGAATATATAAACTAGAAATACTCATCTTGATATTGAATTTGAGCATCCTACCAGATGTACTAAACCCACAAGCATTTATCCGAAGATTAAACTTTCAAATGACTTGAAGATCCCACGCGCTAACCATCTAATTGAAGGCATAGATGTTTTCAATTGTCATTATTAATGCAAAGGTCAAAGAGTGCTGGGACTATGTTATGTTATATATCTCAACCATGCAGAGATACAAATAGAAACTGCATGCCTAGCTCTTCAAGTCCTCTTTCTTTCCTTTTCTTTGATAAGATTTAGCTCTTCAAGTCTAAGATTTTAATACAGTTATATCGTCTAACCTTCTTTTGATAAACAATTGAGTTACATTGTCTACTTAAAATGTTAAATAGATTCATAGAGCTGACAGGCAGCCACAAGTCAACAATAACAAATATCAATTTTCTGTGTCTGCTGAATCCTGGCAAAACATTCAATGTTGCCCAACCCGTTCAAAGGCTAACTAGGATGGGTACAAATAGTCTTATTTCAACCCAAGAATCAGATTGCGCTTTGAATTTAAAACATGAGCAATCACGCCATTTCAAACCTGTATCTGTCTGTTGATTAATATTTGTGACAGCAAGTGATCCATCAACATGATTTGTTGATTGATCAGTACAGCAATTAGGAGAAATTTTTAATCTGAACTTGACGATAAAGCACACTGACAAGGGAGCTACTAAGCTCTTTAGGTAAATCCATCATTCACTGAAAAACATTTTCACAGCTAAAAGTTATGATAGTTGAAAAGCTGCAAACTCTAAAGCTTAGACACCTAATGTGCTATCTCAACCCCAAAGGTGTATCTGGTATCCGTGCATTAATTTCACCAAAGTAAATTACTTTAAGGGGCCGTTTGGTTGGAGTAGTAAGAAGAGTTAGTCTCCCCATAAAATTCAACATTATTTTATACACTATTTGGTTGCTACTTTTATTTTCCTAAATAATACCTGCATAAGTTATGTAGGGATCTATGTATTATTTTAAGTAAGACAGAATGTAGAATAAGAGTGCAGGTACCAGCAATACGTGGATTAAAAACACTGAAATACCAAAATTAACTCTCATAATAGTACACAAACTGCTTTTGTAAAAAGTGGACACATTTAAATTAAAAACATCGTATTCTCACTTGTATTATATCAAACCAAACATCCAGCAAGAAATAACTGCGCATTACTAATGTCTAGATTAGACCCTGCATTATTAATCCCCACGATTCTTGTCTCTAAACCAAATTACCCCTAAATTCTTCAAAGATAGTGCTCAATTAGATAAAAATAGTAATAAGGAGTTGGGTTTATTAAGTAGTCGTTCTCCTAACAATTGTGTGTGCACCAGGTTAATAACACATTAAAGAGACTGTAAAATCAGTACAAGATCAAGACGAGAGTCGTTCATGATATGGCTTTACAACCGGAAACACCATCACGATTCATATACACAGGATGAAGAAGATAATGGATGAACCAAATAGTCCAACCAAGCAAATTAACATTTATTACCTGCTCATCTGCCTGCAAGAAGGTTCTCAAGTCGTCACTTTGCCGAAGTTCATGATGCGAAGCTATTCTGTTTACGAACACATCCAGAGCTTGGCGCCTCATTTCAATAAACTCGGCACTAAACCTGAATTTTTCTGCAAGAAGGTAAACAATAATAATCTCAAAATGCTTTCTTAAGCTCCGAACGCTCTGGGTTTGATAAATATACAGCTTCTTATGAAAAGAAGAGCATCCTAATGGTGCAAAATTTGCTGGTGGTTGACTGCCTTCCCTTAATAGATTACAATAATTAATCCTCACAACCGATACTTCTCCAAAAAAAAAAAAAAAAAAAATGAGAGTGCAGTTAAATCAATCTATTTCACTTCAGCCTACATAACTCCCAATCCTTATCCTTCTCATTTCCAATAAGCAATGACAGATCAATATATTTCCAAATTGAACATATTGGATGCCCATTGGCTTTAGTGTCAGCCAGAGTTAGAGAAATCCAAAGAGAAAGCATGTACATTAGGAAGAACTGTAGCCAGTACCTACAGTGCTCTTCTCTGGAAGTGGAGGAATAAAAATGCCCTTGTATTTCTCAAAAAGACGATCTCGTAACCATACAAAATCATTATATCTTCGAATCACAATCTTTTCGTGCCCCTGGTATTCTGGCAAATTTGTCTGTCTTAAAAAAATTTGGTGAATGAGAACTAGAAAGGAATCAAGAAAAGTATATTCTACATTCTGCTGGTAAAAAGCATACGAATGCCTGTTTCAAGAAAAGAAGATAAAAAACAACCACAAGAACATGCAGAAGAAGCACAATATTTATGAATTTTAGCAAATAATTTCCAACTAATGCAGGGATAGGGATATGTAAGCTCTGGATCCACCAAGAATCTTGAAACACAAAGTTGAGCCTCAAAATGTTCAGAAAATTGAGGTTTCATTGTTTGCTTCTACATATTAAAAAAATTGACCTTGAGCCTAACTCAACCTCAAAAGCTAGTTCATGAAGGAAGGATAGTCCAAGACTATATAAAGAGAGACACTACAACGCATACCCTCAAGCAATTTGGGATTCTAACACAACCTATGAGGTTCACATCTCATGCCTCAACCGTGGCTCAATGTTCCAAACTAGAGCCACCCCAACTAAACTTCAAAGAGCTTTTTCATACCAACATGGCCAAAACTCCAAGTTGTCAAATGTATGTCTTTGTGCGTATAATTCATACTCTTATAGGAAAAGATCTTCAGAATTGAGCAAGAGTACGATTAGCCTAGACACTAAGTAGAACCTTGGAAGGACCTTTTCCTTATAACATTAAGGTACCAAAGGCAAAAAAGCAGTTGGTCCTACTACCCTTGTCCACTTATGTACTAGGCTTAGATCAGATGGCGCAAGGCTCGAACATGTGATCCAAGCTAAGTTGCTCGAACATGTGATCCAACCCAACTTAGCTACTCAAAAAAGGGGTTTTACAAAAATATGATTTAAATGGAAAACCCTAATTAAATAAGGAGAGTAAATTGACCTTAGTGATGACTTTGTAGGAGATATAAGCTTGAACTCCATTACCCATTTTAGCTGGATCCGTTACTGATACTGATAAATACGGACCTTGTGAAGTTGGGGATCTAGGGCTCTGTAAACCCGATCCACTTCTTTGCTGCACCATTTTCAAAAACACTTCATGCAAACAAAACAAAAAAAGTAAAGATTCATGGTAGTGTATAGCGTTACCGTGGTGTTCATGGCCGTTTGCTGATTAGACTAACCCCGGACAAGTGTTGCGGTCTTTACTGTTACGCTGAGTCGTGGCCTTGGGCTGCTTTAGTGGAGGAGTTGTGCGCACCCAACAAACTAGTACTATAATTTGTCACTTCTATGATGAAAAACCATTCATTTCAATTACATATTTTATCAATTATAACTATAGTTACATTTTGAGAACTAACACATTTTATTTTATGGAAAAGAAAGCCGTTTTTTTATATGTTTTCACATGTTGAGAAACTTTACAATGTTATAGTACAAAACTATATTAACAAATATTATATTATATTACAAAACAAAGTATTTCAGAAAATAGAAGAAACATTTTGCTTGAATTATGAAATAGTATTAGTGTGGTAATTAACAATCAAAACTAAAAAATAGTCATCCTATACTTTTGAATATTATATTTGTCAATATTAGGTGGACTTGACTTGTCAATTTAATAGATTCAGCCTTGTTGTGACTTAGCTTGTTCAAACAAAATAAGTTTAAATAGTTATCTTTAATGATTTTGAATGTTCGGATGATCTTTTAAGCTCCCTTTAGGTAATGCAGTCTTCAAATAAATTTCAAACTATTATGCTTAAAAAATTCACTATGATTGCAAGAAAAAAAATATATATAAAGAGAAAGTATGCATAGAGGAGGGGCTCTGATCACTCTACAACACAAGTTGGTTATGGTTATAAAGCAAGGATAAAGATAAAGAATCATAAGTAGGAGTTGAATATATCAAATATAAACAATGAAATTTATGGGACTTATCCTTAAATTTTTTTCATTTATCACCATGTCTAAAGTGCATCTACTATTATGTCTTCCCTTATTCTATGTATTTTCTTGTTGTGTATACTTATACTATTCCATTTTTATTTGTTATGTTCCTTTTTATATATATTTGTATCTTTCAACTTCTCTTTTTTCCTTTATTGTTAATGTAGGGCATACCTGTTCTTAATTGATTTTCCTTGTTATCTGATAAGAAGATTGCTAAAAATAAGTAATGTATGCAAATAACATTTCTATCAATTCTCTTCCTAATACTAATTAGTGATAATTATGATTTTTTTCAATTAAATAAAGATAAAATATTTTTAAAGGGCTTGGTTCCTTATTTCATGGAATTAATCCTATAAAACAAATCTGATTAGATGGGTTGGGCACCAATTATTAATGTCAATATGATGTTAGGCTTATTTGGTGTGGATCATGGAATTAATATGAGTATAAAAATGTTGATAGTTATTATAGAATTATTCTTTTCCTTATTGTATTGTAATTAGTTATATTTCCTTGTTTAGTCCTAGGACTCATTGTATAAATATACCTCCTCATAGGTTGTAATACTCATTCAGAAATATAGAAGAATAATTTTCTTCTCTGAAATTCTTCATGGTATCAGAGCCCGCTGTCTTTTGCAGCCTAGGGTTTTGCATGTCACTCTAAGAGGTCAAGTTTTACCTTCCTCCGGTGGCTGTCCGCATATATTAAATTTTTCGTTGGTTGTTGGGAAAAATAAAAGTACCCAAAGCTTCAGCTTGAACCGCCGACAAAACCCCATCAAAAATCTGCCGGAAACTACTGCACACGCGCTCCCACGCGCCACCAGAACCATCTGCTCCGGCGACCACGCGCCGGTGAGGTTTTTTCAAAATTTTTTTTTGGGTTAGAGTCGCCTCCTTATTCCGACCTTACCCATCTCAGTTGCAACAGTTTCTGGCCACCAAAAAATTTTCCGGCGAGTTTTTTCCTTAGTTTCCGGCCACTGTTTTTCAGATCTGGTCCCAGACAGTTTGTTTTACCAGTTTTATTGGTTGATAATTAACTTATGGGAGACGCAAAGATTGTAGACATAAAGATGGTAGACAATACTTCTATTTCACAAATCAGTGTAGTGAAATTGGATGGGGCTGCTACGTATCTTGTTTGGTCAAGATCTTGTTTGCTTTTTATCAAGTCTAGAAAGCTACTTGGTTATATTACTGGAGAAAAGAAAGCACCTGTTGTTACTGATGCTACCTATAGTCAGTGGGATTCTGACAATTCTCTTGTTATGACATGGCTTTTGAATACAATGCATCCTCGAATTTCGAGACAGTATTTATTGCTTGATACTGCTGAAAAGATCTGGACTTCAACTAAGCGCACCTACTCTCGCAAGGGGAATGATGCACAAATTTTTGAAATCAGGAATAAAATTCATGCTACAAGGCAAGGTGAGTTGAGTATCACTGACTACTATTCTGAGTTGAGTGGGTTGTGGCAGGAGATCGACTACTATTAAGACCTTCAAGCAAAATGCACTGATGATGCAGTTCTCTTTCAGAAATTGGTTGAAAAAGACAGGGTTTATGATTTCTTGGCTGGTTTGAATCAAGAATATGATCAAATCAGGGCTCAGGTTCTTAGCAGAGATCCTTTTCCTTCTCTTGAGGATGCATATTCTTATGTCCAACAGGAAGAGAGTCGGCGAGGGGTGATGCTTTATTCTACACCAATCGAGAAGTCTGGGTTATCCGTCTCTCAGGAGCAACCAAGGGCAGTTACTTTTAATAAGGATCACTTGTATTGTGATCATTGTGGCATTTACAGGCATACTAGGGAGACGTGTTGGAAGCTGAAACGTAAATCAGGTAGAGGTCGTGGAGGAAAACAAGCAAGTCCACCAAGGGGTCAAGCTAATGTTGCTGAAAATATAGAGACATCTAAGGACACGAGTTCTGAAGAATCATTGTCCTCGGCTGAAATTCTACACCTTCGTCGACTTCTGTCCAAACTTGACTCTCCATCTGCGGCAACATCCAATTATGTGCAATCAGGTAATGCCTTTACTGCTCACCTAAATTCTTGGATTATTGATTCTGGTGTGAATAGACACATGACAGGCTCCTTTAAAGGCTTTCAAAACTACTCTCCATGTCTCAAAAGGGATTATGTCAGAATAGCCAATGGGTCTTTAACTCCTATCTCTGGAACAGGTTCTATTGTCTGTACACCCAATATTACATTATCATCTGTTCTCCATGTACCTGAGTTTCCCGTCAATTTGTTATCTATTAGTTCCATCACCAAAGATCTAAACTGTAAAATCGAGTTCTTCCCTGATCATTGTGTTTTTCAGGATCTTCAAACAGGGAAGAGGATTGGCAGTGGTAGATTGTATGATGGCTTATACATGATTGATGAAAGTAGAGACTCTGGTAAAGCATTTTTTGGTGGAAATAAGGCTGTCAACCAAGAAATAGTTCAGTGGCATAGGCGGTTAGGGCACCCATCTTTCTTTTGTGTTAAAGAAGTTATATCCTAGTTTGTTTTCAAAGACTGAGTTTGAATCTTTGGTTTGTGATGCTTGTGAATTTGCCAAGCATACAAGAAACTCTTATCATTTGAGTGATAATAAAAGTACAATTCCTTTTACAACTATTCATTCTGATGTATGGGGTCCTACTCAAACAACTTCTTTGTCTGGAAGTCGATGGTTTGTTACTTTTATTGATTGTTGTACTAGGATGACTTGGGTGTATTTATTAAAGGCCAAAAGTGAAGTGTTTTCGTGCTTTCAATTGTTTCATAAACTGATTTGCACTCAATTTGAGGGTAAGATAAAAATCTTGCGAACTGATAATGGCACAGAATATATGGACAAAAGGTTTGGGTCTTATTTAGAGTCTTATGGGATAATCCATCAAACTAGTTGTCCTTACACTAGTGCGCAAAATGGGGTTGCTGAAAGAAAGAATAGGCATTTGTGAGAAGTGGCACGATCTCTTATGTTTACAATGAATCTTCCAAAACCTTACTGGGGAGATGCTGTACTTGTAGCTGCCTATATTATCAATAGAATGCCACTTAAAACTCTGGATTGGGACTTACAGCAGTTTGATGTAAAGAATGCATTTCTTCATGGAGATTTAAAAGAAGAAGTGTATATGGAGATCCCTCCCGGATTTAATACTGAACAGAGTCGAGGAAAGGTGTGCAAACTGAAGAAAGCCTTGTACGGGTTGAAGCAATCGCCTAGAGCGTGGTTTGACAGATTCCGCAAAGCTATGATCTCCTTTGGCTACAGACAAAGTAATGCTGATCATACCCTCTTCATAAGGCATAAAAAGGGTAAACTCACTCTTCTCATAGTTTATGTTGATGACATTGTAATGACAGGAGATGACAAAGAGGAGATGACCCGATTGAAGAAGTTGTTGGCAAAGGAATTTGAAATCAAGGACCTAGGAAAACTCAAATACTTCTTGGGAATCGAGGTGGCTAGATCAAATAAAGGGATCTTTATTTCTCAAAGGAAGTATATTATGGATCTCTTGAAAGAAACTGGTATGCTAGGTTGTAAGCCAGCTGAATCGCCCATTGAAAGTAATCACAAGTTACAAGCAGGGATTGGAGAGTCAGTTGACAAAGGGAGATATCAGAGATTGGTTGGAAGACTTATTTATCTCTCTCACACTAGACCAGACATAGCCTATCCAGTTAGTTTGATTAGTCAGTATATGCATGATCCCCGAGATCCTCATATGCAAGCTGTCTTCCACATCTTACGATATCTGAGGTCTGCTCCAGGGAGAGGTTTGCTTTTCTCTAAGCATGGTCACCTCCTAATAGAAGCCTTTACAGACGCAGATTGGGCTGGATCTTTAGATGATAGAAGATCTACCACTGGCTACTGTACTTTCATAGGAGGGAATTTAGTTACTTGGAGAAGTAAGAAGCAAAGTGTTGTTGCTAGATCCAGTGCTGAAGCTGAATATAGAGCTATGGTCCAAGGGGTTTGCGAACTTCTTTGGCTACGAAGGTTACTGAAGGAATTGAGAATGTTTGGAAAAGGAAAACTTTCCTTGTATTGTGATAACAGGCTGCAATCAGTATTGCTCAAAATCCTGTCCAGCATGATCGAACAAAGCATGTTGAGATTGATCGACACTTCATTAAAGAAAAGGTTGCTAATGGTACCTTGAATTTGTGGTATGTTCCATCAGAACAACAACTGGCAGATGTGCTCACAAAAGGTCTCAGCAAAAAGGATTTTCATACTTTGGTTTGCAAGTTGGGCATGCGCAACATCTTTGCACCAACTTGAGGGGGAGTGTTGATAGTTATTATAGAATTATCCTTTTCCTTATTGTATTGTAATTAGTTATATTTCCTTGTTTAGTCCTAGGACTCATTGTATAAATATACCTCCTCATAGGTTGTAATACTCATTCAGAAATATAGAAGAATAATTTTCTTCTCTGAAATTCTTCAATAAATAATGCTCGTCACTTGTATTAACAAAATACTAGTATACAAAGTCATTTGACCGGAATTTTAGATTGGGAAGCTACAGAACTTTGCTTAGATCGAAGTAAGTGAGACCGTTAACCGCTTAATTGCTTATTTTTATAAGGAAAAAGGCATAAACAACTCCTTATATTTTGCCCAAAATGTCAGTTACACATCCCATCTCTGTTGGGGTCCTATGACCCCTCCAAAATTTATTATAGTAGAATAACTACGCCCTTCAATACTGAGGTGATACAAAGAGTGTGTTCACTCTTTTAGAGGCATAAGGGCAAAAAGTAAGTTAAAAGTAGATACAATTATTTTGTAATTGGACACTTTGTAATTAACTGCACATAATTAATTATCATTTTAATTTGAACTAAAAGAATTTATTAATTATCATTTTAACTTGAACTAAAAAAAATTCCTTTCTTTGGCAGTCAATCAAATTTCCTTTTTACATTTGTACATATCATTGTTGACTGCATTTTTATGCTCCACCTTGAAGTCACGTCTGTAAGTGTAGCATTAAATATAATCTAAAAATTTCATAGCCAATTATCTCCAATGACATTGACCTTTTCTAATTTACAATGTCGGGGACGGTGAATTCTCATTGATGGAGCATTTTTGCCACGAGCACACCCGAAGAATAGGACAATTAAGTTTCAATTTCTCCAGTCAAATTTTTGAACTTTTATCTTCAAAAAAAAGTAACTTTGTGTGGGATGACACTTTTTTAATTTATTTTTATATTTCTTGATTTTGTGTGATGCTATGTATCGGTAAGGAATGTGGATGGGTAAAAGTAATAAAATATACGAGCAATTTCTTTGTAATCGACTGCTTGATCTCATTGCTATAAAAGGTTAATTGTCGTTGGAGATAATTTTCTAATGGCATTGACCTTTTTCTAACCGTATGACAAAGAAATTATCTACCTTATTTTCTGGCCAGAATCGTCGGTGTATACGATCTCCGGCGTCGCGATTAGGAATTTTAATTTGACGTCATCGGTTCCTATCTCGCTGGAATTTGACGTCACTGT
This sequence comes from Petunia x hybrida, assembly GCA_037355625.1. Taxonomy (NCBI): domain Eukaryota; kingdom Viridiplantae; phylum Streptophyta; class Magnoliopsida; order Solanales; family Solanaceae; genus Petunia; species Petunia x hybrida. The sequence goes on along the minus strand of JBBBVM010000027.1, from coordinate 1,499,160 downwards.
TAGAGCTGAAAACCCTAATAATAAGATCGAAATTTATTATAACAAAGGAAGTTACGTTACTGTTGTGTTACATTTTTTTGTTTTTTAATTTGTTTCAGCAAGAATTTAACAAATATTTAGTTTCAATATGGCAGAGAAAATCGATGTGTGGCAAAGATGACCGTATTTTATACGAAGCAACAGAAACATATAAATCTAAATGAAACTTTAGTATGATACAGTTTGAAATATCGTTGAAACAATCTTAAACAACTATTGAAACAGTCTGAAACGGTACATAAACGGTTAGATACAATGCTGAAACAACCTGAAATGGTACAGAAACAGTTAGATACAGTGCTGAACACAACTTGAACGGCACTGAAATAGTTACATACGGTTCGATACGGAGCTGAAACAGTCTGAAGTGGCGCTGAAACAGTTTGAAACGATGTTGAAACAGTCTGAAACGGTGCAGAAAAAATTTGATACAGTGTTGAACACAACCTGAAACGGTGCAGAAATAGTTTGATACAGTGCTGAATACAACCTAAAACGGTGCAGAAACAGTTTGATACGGTGCAGAAACAGTTTGATATAGTGCAGAACAGTTTTATATGATGCAGAAATAGTTAGATACGGTGCAGATACAGTGAGATACGAAAAGATACAACGAGATACGAGGTGGTTGGTAGTAGAGAAACATCGAGATACGGTAAGATACAACGAGATACAGTGAGGATGTGGATGAGGAAAAGTAAAATTGGGTGAAATAGGAGGAGTAAAAGTGAAATTTGGAGAAATGGTAGAAGGAAAAGTGAAATAATGGGAAATAGGAGGAGCAAAAGCGATAGTGGGGGAAATAAGATGAAGAATGCAAAGGTTTGGTATATTATGGAAAAATATTGCTATATTTTTGCTATGTATGTAATTAACTTGTGTTTTCCTCTATATAAGGTTATTTTGCTAAAATATTGCTATGTTTGGTAATTAAGTTCTAAAAATTGTACTTATGTGTAAATATTCCATTTTAAAATTAGGTCTTGAATTATTTTTTATATAAAATCAACTCTTGATAAAAGACAGTCGTTACCCACGAATTATACACAACTTAGAGAATAAAATAGAGAGTACAAGTTTAAAGCATATATAGTTAATATATATGCAATATCTAGCAATTATAAAAAATAATATATTCGGTGATTTCCCTAGAGCATATATAGTTGTAATGACCTAAATTTGGCACCAAATTGATAATTGCTTGAAGTTGTTGCGTTAAATTCTGTAGGATTTTCCTAGACTTTTCTCAATTTTTATCTAGCTTATTAATTAATTAACTAGTAGAAAAACATATTAAAAATACCAAAAATATTTTCTTTCATGGGGAACGTGTAATTGAAATTTTGTTATTTGTTAAAACATATCGTTGTGTGTTTCTTATGAATTAGTTAGTTTATTGCTAAGATAAGTAAGCTTTTAAAGGATGATTTTGCTATGGATTAAATAGCCATTAGACTAGTAAATTGAGGAAAATAAAGGTAATAGTCCAAGCCCAATATTTTGGTCCACCCTAATTTAACCCTATATCATCACAACCGTAGGATTAATTTGATCCGACAGCTCACAATTCCCCATCCCTTTCAACCCTTTAACCCTAACCCCATTCACTTACCCTCATTTGAATCAAAACACAACTCATACCCCTCAAAATCTCTCCACGCTAGACCGCCGCTGATGGCGGCGCCGCCGACCTCTAGTCATCTTATCTATCAACTATATATACCGTCAGACGCGCCTCAACCCCCCTTTACTCCGATCTACACTTGGATTTTTGAAACTCTCAACCAATAATTATGGATTGGGGTTCAAAAACGTGGCCAAAGTTTTTTTTTGGTGACTTCTCGTCTCCTCCGGCGAACTTTTACATGCTTAGGTAGGGGCTCTTTCCCATTTTCCCTTTTTTTCATTCTTCTGTCCTTCTAGCTAAAACAACCTCAAATGGGATCTTCTCAGTTAGAAGAAGAAGAGATGGATACGAATGGTTAAATATGAAACAGGGTCTGTTCGAACGAGGTGTTAAACGGCTGAAATGGTGGCGGGTTGGTGGAGTTGTGACTGTGTGGTGATTGGCTGCAGCATGGATGTTGTATGACGGGCTGTTTGTGACTCGCTTTTAGATGTGATGTTGCGACGATGGTGGTGATACAGTGACATTGACTCCGATGGAGATGTGATGTCGATAGTAAAACAGTTTGTTTGGTTTGGTATTTAGCTTTGGTGGTTTGTCCTAGTGCAGTTATCTAGTTTGGATGTGTCGAGGCTCGATGACTGGGTGATGTAGAAGCGATGGTGGTGCTGTGACTTTTGGCAGCTTGGAGATGTTGTCGATGGTGTTGTGACGCTGTTGGGGCAGTGTGTGTGGCGTTTAGGCATTTAGAGTCAACTATGGCGTTGATGCTGCATTTAGCACGATGGTGTATCAGGTCGCCTAAAACGTCAAAGGTCGTAAATTAACTCCAGGAGTCAGGCTTAGTAGAGATTCTAAGGTAAGAAGCCCTTATGACTCAGGAAGAAGGTGTTAGGCACTTCCCAAGTCCCACCAAAAGTGGTTTCCGACCGAGTTTAAATTTTGGCATATCAATATACAAGATTTGAACTAAAGCATTGAAATATATTTAAGGCCACGAAAGGAAGGACAAGCAAGACTAAGATCCAAAGGTGCAATTTCAAGTTTAATGGTAACTAATCCCAATATTAGACTAAAAGGGTATAGTCGAATAAATAAAGGACATTCTGTGCAAATGTATAGGCATAGGCAGTAACTATAAAAAAATTCACTGCGTGCCCTCCATAAGGAGTGGTTTTACAAAAATGCCCTCGCCAAGCATTGTTTTAGTAAAGTACCCTTTTTTAACCCCGAGCCAAGACTTCAAGGCAAAAATCTTGTAAGTCTTGACAATTGTCAATACTTCAAGAGCAAGTACTTTTTTGCCAATACTTCAAGGTATATGGCAAGAATGCAGGGAAAGACTGGAAGGGGCAAGTCTTGGCAAATTGCCAAGACTTGCGACCAAGTGCGGCAAGGGTTGCCTTTTGCCAACACTTACCCTTAAATTATTGGCAAATAGAGAGGGGTCAAAGGCAAGTCTTGGCCGATCAACTGCGGAAAGTATTACTTTTTGCCAACACTTGAAGGGATAAGTGTTGAAAAACATAGAGGTATAAAGGCAAGTCTTGGACCCGACCTAAAAACTTGATAGAGGTGTTTTCGTCCGGATTTTTTTTCATTAAACCTTAATGGGGACATTTTTGCAAAACTCGTATTAGCACGGATAAAAAGGCAAACCATTGCTTATGGTGTCATATTTTTGCAAATAGGCCCAATAACTACGTTTAACAGAATTAAACCTTTACCGTATTTGTATTTACAGTCTAAGTCCACTGCCTAGTTGCAATTTTGACCACTGGATGCAAATATTTAATTTTCAAAAAGGATAAAAGTGTAATAGCATCCTGACTCGAGGATATTTCTGCAATATTAGTGAGTTTCGTTAAAAGAGTTAAAAACAGTGAAGCGCAAATATTTTTAAAATTTTCAAAAATATACGATAACTTGAACGGAAGAGACAAAAGAAGACTATCGTTTATACGGGATGTTAGTCCTTTAAGAAGGTGTTTTCATGTTGACTGTCAAGCACCATTTTATATTATTTTGGGATCACGTCAAAAATACTTTTGGTTATATACATATATATATATATATATATATATATATATATATATATATATATATATATATATATATATATATGTGTGTGTGTGTGTGTGTGTGTGTGTGTGTGTGTGTGTGTCACGCCCTAAAATTTTACTAAAAATAAAATAAATAAAAGGTTGTGACTTAAGTGTTTTAAAGGTACCAAATTATTAAGAGATTTTCGGAGTCGCCACTTGACAAGTTAAAGGTGTGCCAAGTCACCAAAAGGTACCTTGGAACATCTATGACTCGTTTAGTGGTCTGCGTCAGAGTTCCGGATAAGGGTCTCGGTTGACTCTCGGGAAGGTGTTAGGCATCCTCGAGTCCTGTGCCAAGCACACTTGCTTTTATTGACGCATTTTGACTCTTTGAATTTGTTTGTTGTTTATTGCCTTTATTATTTTCGCTTTTAATATTTTTTGAACTAAAGATTGCATTAGCTAATCCACTGGGTATATGTTAGAACAAATTGCGTCTCAGTTTATTTTGGTGTGCCTAATAAGTAGATCACGAATCATACTTATTTGTCGTACTTATTTTTAAATCAACTTGGCTTTCTTATTTTTATTGCTCTTTGCCTAATAAGTAGATCACAAATCATACTTATTTTGCCTAATCGAGCGAGTCTTTATTTCTATTAATTTGCCTAATCGTGTATTTTCTTATTTTTATTTGAAACGTGAAACGTTGTCAATTTATTGTCTTTTGAAGAATGGTATTTCGTTTGAGAAATTGCCCTGACTTGAAATCTACTCTTAAACTGGGTCATTTTCGCAAATTTAAAAGCCCACTGGCTTCTGCCCGTTCCCTTTGAACGTGCCTACTGTGTTTCCTAAACAGCCTACTTATTTCTACTTAAAAGTCATTTGCCTTCATGTCCTATTTTATCTTCCCTTGCAGATTTAAACTATTTCACAACAACACCTGTTGTTTTTCTTTTTCGCAAGATCTTGATTTAAACTCATGTTAAATGGAGCCTTAAACTCGCCTACCACGTTGATTCATGAAATGGATCAAACTTTTAAAGGCCGAAAGGTTTCCACATACATCAACATCCCAACGTAATGTTCTGACAAAACCAGGCAAATTAATCTAGCAAAGTATGTAACCAAGCATGAAAACACCAAGAACCGGACTTGCTGGACTGATTTTAACTCTAAAATTTAAGTGCACCACTTGATTCATGTACATACTTTTAATAAAGCTGAAATACATACAAGGCAAAAGGGAAACTTGGAAAATTTACCTATGGTGCAGAGCAAATGAACAACAGTATGAGGACAACAAACAGCAGCTAATCCAACTTTCACAGCAACAAGCAGACAGCCAAGCCACTCCACAGTCTCCTCAAGACCCCATTTTAAGACTCATAACTCACTTTGGAACTCTTTAGTTTGTATTAAAAAATGACTCTTTATCTCACTTCTTTCTTCCTATTTTTCTTCTTTTCTCTCTATCTCAGATCTGACTTTTCTTTCAAGTTTTTAAGAGTTGTATTCAGATCTTGTAAGTGTGTAGAGGAGTAGTGAAAGAGAGAAGTTTAGAGTGTATTTCTCCAGATCTGTCCCTTGAGTTCTCTGCTCTTTTGTGAGAGTAAAACTCCTCTTAAATAGACCTAGAGAAGGGCAAAGACTTGGGTAAAAAGTACACCCATGTGACCATTTTTTTTACTTTTCAGGAAAGTACTTTTGGCATGCTAAAGCTTGCACAAAAAAGCAAATAACAGACAGAGAACCCTTCTCTAAAAGCTGTCCATACCCTTTTTACATTTGACTTTTGACTCCTCATTTTTTTGAAAATTTCCAGATTTACTCAATGCAGCCAAGTGACTTGGCCTAGGCATCAAATAGCTATGTCCACAACCCAAAAGACACTAATTATGCTCTAAGTTTCAGATTTCAACTAGCACCTAAGGACTCAAGCTAGTAGACTTCATGGCTCTCGGCCAAACAATCCCAAATCAAAACACTAAATGCTTCCAAACCAAAACAGAACTAAACTAATCAAGCAAATGATTCAAACATGCTGACACCCTTCCCATGAACAACACACACACTCATAACAATGAAACAAAATTCAAGCCTGGATATCAGTTGAACACTCATTCATGGCCATACACACACAGCTCCTCTCACATTTATGCCAAACAAAACTGAACAGACCACTCTTATAACTAAACATTCACTATTCATTCAAAACTATACATTTCATACTTAAGAGTTAAAACACTAAGCATACACTAAGCATACTTAAGCTGACAACGCCAAGAAATGAATTCATGTTTAAAAGGAACTAAGGCAAAAAAAGAACACACATAAGCTCGGACAAACTCATTTTTATTGCTGGACCAACAACATAGTAACAACGTTCTAAATTTAAACTTTCACGTTTTAATACCAACACGAGTTTACAAACTGATTGCTAACACTAAACTAAATTATATTGTATTACTAAACAAGTTAGTCAACAGATAACACAAAGGAAAAGAAGAGAGATCTTCTTTAATTCTAACCCGTCGAGTCAAAGACGAACTGAAAGCCTAACCACTGCCTTTACTTCATCGTCGCTGCATCGACGTCACTATTGTCAACGCTGCTTCAACATCATTGCAAACTTGTCATCGCTGCCTCATCATACCACAGTCATGTATCCACACACCCCGCTGCCTCGCTACCACTCATCACTAAAGCTGCTGCACCTCCACGACGTTACAATTCATCTCCACCTCGGATCAGTTTCAGCATCACAATACAACATCCAGAATCACCCCCTCGGAACAACACTAGCTACATCGTCACTATTATATCAGCCAAAACAAAGTCATTGTCACAGCCCCCCTTGCCAACGACGTACATCATCATCGCTGCTCGACGTCGTCACTGGATACTATGGATCGACCTCCTTCAAACAAACCAACACCAACATCACGCTATCACAGAATTTAGGAACCAATAAACAACATTGAATACCCATCCATATCATCCAAACGACGTGGTAGGCATAACACCACCAGCTTTGCCATAGTTCCATTCGCTACACTATCACAAACCACCAAGGTGAGAATCGCGGCAGAGGCGAAGCAAATTCCATCATCCTTTTCTCGCTCTAATTAAACGATCTCACTTGAGATCGTCTCAATTAGAACAAGAGAAGAAAAAATGGAAAAGAAAGGCACGCGAAAACAAACTATAGTAAAGAAAAACTTTTAAAAGCTATCGATCGGATTTTTGAAACTAGGCAGAGTCTTACTATGAAAATGGAGCAGAGGGGGTGATAGGGAGAGACATGAGGGAATTCAAGGAGGTAAAAGCCACCGGAGAAGATAAAATGTCGCCGGAGTTGAGTTTTTTTTTACCGGATTTTTAAGCTTCGATCCATGCTAAACGGCTGAGAATCTGAGAGATGTAATGGTGGAAATGGATAGAGGGGAGTGAGAGGAGCTTCAGGAGTATAAGATTTTGGCCGGAGGGTGGCCATCGATGGCGACCACGGTGGCTCTAGCGGCGGAACCCGGTGAAGGGTCGAAATTAGGGCAGCGCTTCCTTTGGGTATTCTGATTTTTGGGGGGAAGTTGTATCAAAATAGCAAGTTTTTTGTTTATATATCAAGGGCTTGGGCCGGGTCAAGAGAATGGGCTGATGGGTTGGGGCATTGGGCTACTATTTTTTCATATATGGCCATTAAAATGTCAAGATTTGATTAAAATACACACAATTAGCTAGAATTAAAACTACACAAAGTTGTAATACTATCACAATTAAAATATAAAATTACAATCAAACACACAAGAAGTAATTTTTGATAATTTTCGCATTTATCATCCTAATTTAAGACAATTCTAGTTAAAATAAAAGTCTTAAACTCTAGGAAAATTTGACAACAATTCTATGAAATAGGCAAGGCTATTTTGAGTAATTTTTATATTTTCATGCCAAAAGTAGGTGATTACAATAATATATATATAAAAGGAAGATTTTGATTTTCGAAAGAAGGATACGTAAACAAGTTGAATGCATATAAGGGGAAACACACATAAATGTATATATAAAACCATGCCTACAGTTTCCAAGCAACTTCATGCAATACATGTTAGGTGACTTATTTAAACGACTTTACTTTTAGAAAAAGGCTTACATAGATATACATTATGTATAACTTGACCCCCAAAGTGTATACTCCCCCACACACTATTAATTAGTGCATGGGAGAATACAATTTGTTAAAAACCAGTTTATAACTAAAAAAAGACCCACATTTTAAGAAAAAATAAGGCCTGCAGTAAATGGGCCATTTCAAATTTGCAAGGATAGTCTCAGTTTAGGTAGAAATTTGGTAAATAGCCTCTATTCAACAAAACTTTCAGATTTCAATGGCTTTCGTTAAAAACTGATACGCATTAATATGAACATATTATTTCAGACCTTAAATACCGTTTTTCTTTAACTTTAACATGCGAGATTTCTTTTTTAATGATGAATACATACAAAGAGAGAGTAGGGATTAAGAAATAGGCCCCCTGATTAGCCCGACAAAGTAGCAGCAGTGTGCTACATTTTTACAGCCCTTTTAAGGGCCATAACCTTACCTTTTCCTTCCATATTTAAGAATGTATAAGGTACATGCATGATTTCCTAATCAAATACATAAAAAAGAAGATTCTAAAACACATATAGGAGCCAAGGAAAAAGTATTGTGCCCTCAATACATATCCACAGACTATACGACTCGATGCTTTCCCCTTTTACTTAGGGTCAACAGTTTTCTCACTCCCATGCCAACCAGTTGATATTACTACCTTCTTTTTCCTTCATAGACAACGATTTCGTTTCCTAACTGGTATAGTCTCATAGGACTATCCAATGTTGAATTAATTATAAACACACAATCACATAAATCAAGAACACCTAATAACCATAATAAGGGTGTGAGTAAAAGGGCGTACCTTTATCCGCCATGGCAATACGGTATTGAAGACGAGCGAAGGCCGAGTCTTTCCTCTCCTTGAGCTTATGAGAACTGACAGCTTAATGGGAAGTTGTCTACAATAGGTTAAGCCAGGAGAGGAGACCTAGCCTCATATATATAGGCTTAAAAAGCCTTAACCTAATGGGCCCACCCATAATAGGCCCATAGGTTTAACAACATGCCTACACTACTGTCAGCCCACACCTAACACAAGAAACAATACAGGCCCATCATGGAATCCACAAATATGTGGCCCGTGTATTGTCCACCAGCTATTTACAATTAGCCCGTTTTGGTAAAACCGAATAAGTTAATGTTAAGTCCAATATTTAATAAATAATTCTAACATTCTCCCACTTGGACAACATTAACTTAATTATTTAAAATAGTTTGAAAAAGTTTATTTATAAAATGACTCTCGGGCTAAATAAACAGTGGCCACAAACATATAGTGGTGGAACATTGTTTCCAACATGATCTAATCAAACAAAACTATCAAGGTCGGAAAGCAGCAGTACTTGCATCAATTAACGACACAAGACTAGTCCACGATCACAAACATTGAAGTCTTGCTGACTGATCTAAGGTGTGGTAGTGTAGCAAGAAATAGTCAACATGGACTCCAAAACAAGACTATTTCATTGTCGGTCCAACAAATGATTTTCATAAACAACATTGGGCGACCAAACAACATGCGCACCATTAGAAAATCTACAACATGATTTTCTGTTACAACATGTGAGCAACTAAACAACATGTGCTTCACCAGAAAATCATAATCTTCAAGGCCCAACATGTGCAACTAACCATAATGTGCAACGACCAAGAAAAATATATATGGCATAAACAATATGCCCCATGTGTCTCCATCATCAACATGAGACACCATCAACACTTAAGACAGCAAGTCTTAAAATAATAATTTAATAATCAATTGTGCACAAAATATCAACATTATTTATGATAGCAGAATTCACCATAAATTTATTAAGAATGTGAATATCTCAACAAAATAAAATGTATCATCATGAGCTCATAAGAGATGAAGCAAATAGTCTAAATAACATGGCAAAAATATGAATACCTAACACTCCCACTAAACTGGCGCATCAAAAGATTCAACAAGTCCCATGTTAGCAACATGCTCCTTAAAAACTAAGGTCTTCAATCCCTTAGTCAGTGGATCAGCGAGCATGAAGTCTGTCTGTATATGCTCAACCTCAATTTTCTTCTCTTTAATCTTATCTCTCACTTTAAGAAACTTTATGTCAATGTGCTTATTACCAGGAGTAAATTTACTATCATTTGCAAAATCCACAGCTGACTGGTTATCACAAAACATCTTTATGGGTCTTGATATGGAATCAACAATCGCAAGTTGTGAAATGAAGTTTTTAAGCCAACTAGCATGCGAAGCTCCACCGTAACAGGCCATATACTCTGCTTCCATGGTAGAACCTGCAGTAAGAGTCTGCTTCACACTTCTCCAACATATAGCACCACCTGCTAACATGAAGATAAAACCAGAAGTGGACTTCAAATCATCTGGGCACCCAGCATAATCTGAGTCTGTGTATCCAATCACCTCAAGATTGTTAACTTTTCTATAGAGCAACATATAATCTCTTGTCTTCTTCAAATACCTCATCACCTTTTTAGCAGCAACCCAGTGAGCTCTTCCAGGATTAGACTGATAACGTCCAAGAGCATTAACAATGAAAGCAATATCAGGACGAGTGCAAACCTGCAAATACATAAGACTCCCAACGACACTTGAATATGGCACATCTTTCATGGACTCTCTCTCAAGATCATTTTGGGGACACAATTGTAGACTCAACTTATCGCCTTTCACAACGGGCACATCTCCACCCTTACAATCTTCCATATGAACTCTGCTCAAAACACGATCAATGTATGCTCTTTGCGAAAGTCCTAACAATCGACGAGACCTATCTCGTTGAATCTCAATGCCCAAGACAAATGATGCTTCTCCAAGGTCTTTCATATCAAATACTTTACTCAATGATTGCTTAGTTTCATAAAGCAGTCCTGAATTATTACTGGCAAGTAAAATATCATCAACATAAAGAATAAGAATGATGAACTTACTCCCACTGATCTTCATGTAGATGCACTGGTCAACTTTGTTCTCCACAAAACCCATAGAAGTGATAGTTTTCTCGAACTTCAAGTACCACTGTCGAGAGGCTTGCTTCAGGCCATAGATGGACTTCTTCAACTTGCACACTAGGTGCTCATTACCTGTGTCGATAAAACCTAAAGGTTGTTGCATGTACACCTCTTCATTAAGATCACCATTTAGAAAAGCTGTTTTTACATCCATCTGATGCAACTCTAGATCAAAATGAGCAACCAAAGCCATAACAATCCTTAAGGAATCCTTTGATGACACTGGTGAAAAGGTTTCATTATAATCAACCCCTTCCTGCTGTGTGAACCCTTTAGCTACCAGCCTTGCCTTGAAGCGTTCAATCTTCCCTTTCGAATCCTTCTTAGTCTTGAAGACCCATTTGCAACCAACAGCCCTATAACCTTGAGGGAGTTCTGCAAGCTCCCACACATTATTTTTATGCATAGAGTTCATCTCTTCAGACATAGCATCAAGCCACATCTTTGATTGAGCACAAGAAACTGCTTCATGGTAAGTTATAGGATCTACAATATCACCTTCAGCAAGATAAGCTAAGTAATCATCAGACAGTGCTGATCTTCTTTCTCTACTTGATCTTCTCAAATTTTGCTCTACATGTATGGTAGCACCAGGTGCCTGAGCTTGTGCAGGCATAGGCTCCTCAACATGTACATGCATAGGCTCAGTTTGTGTAGGTGCACTCACAACTGTCTCTGCGGTAACAGTAAGAGGAATTTTCACAGTCTCATCATTCTCTGCAGGCTCAACAACAACATTTTGTGAACAGTCTTTATCAGCAACATCAAATTCCAAAAATTTTGCATTTTGTGAATCAACAATTCTTGTTCCCCTTGTAGGACAGTAAAACCTGTATCCCTTAGAATGAGCTGGGTATCCAATAAAGAAACAACGCGAGGTTCTTGGTTCAATTTTCTTCTCAGAAGGATTATAAATCCTTACTTCAGCTGGACATCCCCAAACACGAAAGTGGTTCAAACTGGGTTTCCTATTGGTCCACAACTCAAAAGGTGTTTTAGGAACTGACTTGGAAGGGACACGGTTAAGAATGTACATGGCTGTCTTAATAGCTTCACCCCACAGGAACTCAGGTAAGTTAGATCTACTCATCATACTTCTCATCATGTCTTTTAAGGTACGGTTTCGCCTTTCAGCAACACCGTTTTGGTCAGGACTACCAGGCATGGTATACTGAGCAACTATGCCACAATCTTGCAGATATTTGGCAAAAGGTCCCATATGTTGCCCAGTTTCAGTGTGTCTACCATAGTATTCACCCCCACGATCAGACCTCACTATCTTAATGACCTTTCCCAGTTGTTTCTCTACTTCAGTTTTAAACACTTTAAATTTTTCTAGAGAGTCGGACTTGTCTTTGATAAGAAAAACATAACCATACCGGGAAAAGTCATCAATGAAAGTGATAAAGTAACTTGAACCACATATTGTGGTGGAATAAGGACCACTAATATCTGTATGAATAATCTCTAACAAGGCAGAACTACGAGTAGCACCCTTTTTCCTAGTTTTGGTCAACTTTCCTCTAATACAATCAATGCATGTACCTATGTCCCCAAAATCAAGAGAAGGTAGAATACTGGACTTGACTAATCTATTAACTCTTTCTTTAGAGATATGACCCAAACGCCTATGCCACAACATGCCAGACTTTTCATTCAAAAGTGATCGTTTGGTTCCAACAGTTTCAGAATTAAAAGAGTTGTACTCAAAATCAGAAGCCAAGGAGATTTTAAATAAACCACCAGAAAGGATTCCATGACCAATAACTTTAGAGTTCAAAAGCAAATCAACTTTTCCATTATCAAAAAGAAAACCATAACCGACTCTGTTCAAAACAGGAATAGAAATCAAATTCCGCCTAAAAGACGGTACATAAAAAGTGTTCTCTAGAACAAGCTTATGACCAGAATCTAATGCTAAAACTACTGTTCCTATGAACTCTACTTCAACTTGGACATCTGTGGCGACTCTAATCTTTGACTCCGTTTCCTTTGGCTTCCTTTTGTTTATGAACCCCTGCAAAGAAATGGCAACATGGGCAGAGGCCCCACTGTCAAACCACCAGGAACTAATGGGGACATCAACTAAGTTTGACTCAAAACAAACAAGAGCTAGATAATTACCTTCTTTTGAATCCTTCTTTTTTAACCAGAGGTGGAACTTGGTGCAATCTCTCTGCTTGTGACCAGGTTTCTTACAAAAGAAACAATTATTATCTTTCTTAATGACAGTGTTATTTGCCCCAAGGGTTTTGGTCTGGTCTTTATCATGTCTTTTGGTGTCTTGACCCTTCTTAGAAGTATGATGATTAGATCTATTGAACTTCCTAGGTCCCTTACTAGAGCTTGCTCTAGAATTATGGGAAACAAGCAATGCAGTCTCGCCCTTCTCTTTTCTTATTTTCTCCTCTTCGACAACACATTTTGAGATGAGATCATTAATTGACCAAGACTCATTTTGGGTGTTAAAGGCAGTTTTCATCTGGCTAAACTCAGCAGGCAGGGTATTAAGAGCAGAGTGAACAATATAAGCATCAGCACATACATGTTGTAAAGTGTGTGCTAGGCAATGGCATATGTGATCCCAAGGATTGAATTTGTTTTGTGAATTGGGGTAAATAGTGTGCACCAAAGTGACCTTTTATCTTGACTTATGAGACTTACTCATTCCATGTTGGGGATACCACTAGGTTATAACATACAATAGCCTGCCCAAAGGGGGTTCATTGTGTGTTGTAATTTGGTGTATTGATGAGACCAATTATATGAGAATATTTTGGACCACAACTTCAGCATTATTGTTGTTCAAAGTAATAGTAACTATACATATCACAACATGAATGGGATTTATTAGCAAGGCATAAGATAATATTATCACAACGATGAGTCCAACAACAACAGTAGCCCCCCTTTGGGCAGGGCAAGAAAATATTCAATATTAGAAACCTATCCCCTTTGGGCAGACAGATTCACTAAATTAAAATATTCTCATATAATTGGTCTCATCAATACACCAAATTACAACACACAATGAACCCCCTTTGGGCAGGCTATTGTATGTTATAACCTAGTGGTATCCCCAACATGGAATGAGTAAGTCTCATAAGTCAAGATAAAAGGTCACTTTGGTGCACACTATTTACCCCAATTCACAAAACAAATTCAATCCTTGGGATCACATATGCCATTGCCTAGCACACACTTTACAACATGTATGTGCAAAATTATTGTCCGAAATATTTTAACATGTAACCATTCAGATCAATATTTGAGTTCTACTCATTCCATTGGAACAAAACAGTAGGAAACAACTGTACATACTTATGGTCATCGAGCGTGTTAGTTTGAGTACCAATGCAAGAAATAATAAATTAAGAGTGCATTATGAAATAAGCCAACATGAAACGAGTGCATTGTTTTCAATACAGCGGAAGCGTCAATCAATTTAATAGATTGAGTAAACTTATATAATAACTTAGAAAACATACATTCTGCTTCTAGATTCCTTGTTCCTCTATTTGATAATCTGTTTAGATGCCCAACTTTAAGGGGTACAAATTGTTTATTGAACAATTGCAAACGATGAATACTACTTAGATTCCTCTAACAATAAATAAATAAGTTATTAACCTAGTGCAACAACATGTGACAATCACCAAGTGAAGTTTTTTAAGAATAAAACACGACGACTTTCAATATGGCAAAGATCAAAATATTCTGTAAATACACGGAAGAACTGTATGTCCGTTTTTAGAAATTACTTTCATCATATATGCGCCGTAACAAAAAACGGAACCGACAACAGAATCAAAGTTCTATTTCAGAAATTAGATCATAGAGAGCTGCGATACCGTTCAAGATTAAATCAATAAGATAATTTTTATCTCACATGGAAAAGTAATAGGATTCTAGATCTATGTGATTTGCTCTGATACCAATTGTTGAATTAATTATAAACACACAATCACATAAATCAAGAACACCTAATAACCATAATAAGGGTGTGAGTAAAAGGGCGTACCTTTATCCGCCATGGCAATACGGTATTGAAGACGAGCGAAGGCCGAGTCTTTCCTCTCCTTGAGCTTATGAGAACTGACAGCTTAATGGGAAGTTGTCTACAATAGGTTAAGCCAGGAGAGGAGACCTAGCCTCATATATATAGGCTTAAAAAGCCTTAACCTAATGGGCCCACCCATAATAGGCCCATAGGTTTAACAACATGCCTACACTACTGTCAGCCCACACCTAACACAAGAAACAATACAGGCCCATCATGGAATCCACAAATATGTGGCCCGTGTATTGTCCACCAGCTATTTACAATTAGCCTGTTTTGGTAAAACCGAATAAGTTAATGTTAAGTCCAATATTTAATAAATAATTCTAACATCCAAAACAACCTACTGACAAAGTTAGTGGTAAAAAGAGGCCAAGCAAGAATAGGCTAAAGCATTCACAGTATACAAGCAAAGTGCTAAAATTCAGAGATGGATTTCTCAATATATTACCTTAGTGAAAAAGTGCAGACAATAAATGATTGATTACTGCCGGAAAACTATCAATGCCAACATTAAAGATCAATGTTAGAGAGTGACTGTCACCAGAACTTTTTTAAAGGAAGAGAGAAATTTCTTTTCTGTAGTTTTCAGCGTGTGTCCAAAGGTGAAGAGGGGCTACCCTTCTATAGTGTAATGTTAAGGGCTTAATTGAAAAAAATTAACGTGTGAAAGAGGGTAGAAAGAAATCAAAGATTTATTAAATAAGGGAAAAAAAGGCTTTGTACTCGTAATCAATAAAGTCGTATCACATCACGTTTACCTATATTTCCATATAGAGAAATGTCAATTGAGTTTTTGAAAAATAGAATAAAAATACAAGAGTTTTCCTTTTCAAATAAACTCTCCATGATCCCCCAAATCATAGGCTTTGAATCAAATATCTTCACTGCTAATTTCATGCCACTCTCCTAAAACAACTTGAATCAATTTGAAATTTGAATATACTGATATTTGATTCTAGTAATTTTTGTTCAAGTTTCCTAGAAGTGTTCTAATTTCAATATTGCATTTTACCATAAAACTTGTCTAATATGCTTGAGAGAGGGCGTCCCAATTATATCCAAAATTCAATCAACAATTAGAAAAATCAACCAGTTTTCAAAAGAAAGATTGGATTCAAATATGTCTTCTTTCATATATATGCGAGAAACAACCCTATTGAATGGTCTAGATGCAAAGTGGATCAAAAAGAGCAAATTTCCTTAACTAATTTGAATTAGAGGCTGATAACTTTCCCTTTATAAAATTTCAGTGGTTCCCAAAAACAAGAACCAAAAGTTGTTCGCGTTATCACGCCATAGTTCAAAGAGTAACAAAGTTTACAGTGCTAGGGATATCCTTAACAACCAATTAAATTTCAAACACGCACACACCGACCATCTTATAAAAGATTTTAGCATTAGTTCGATAGTAATTCAAGCTAAGAAAAACAGTGACAAGCTTAAGCATGTTATTGGAAATAATTTTTTTTTTGTTGATGAACACTGAACAGTGTATATTTATATACAAGGAAATTGTACAAACTCCTACAGTTTTCTATTGTCCTATTGGCTACAGGTGTCTATTTCCCTATTGGTTTGCCTAGGAGAATCCTATAACAAAATACTGAATATACTTTTATAATTTATTTATTCATATAGAATCTATTTTATGCAAGGTCTTTGGATGTGGCTTCAAGCTGTAATGCATTTGCAAAATAGAAGGCTCAGATCCTTTCATTTGTCTTCTAATCAACGGGTGTGATTTCTTTGAACCAATCTTACGAGGATTGACCTGTTTGTGTCTTTCACTTCTGATTTTGTAAAGACTTTCTCACAACCTTTCTCCTTCCCACAACCTCTTTCATCTTCCTTTCGATCGTGTTCATTAGTTTCATGGAGGATTAATTTTCTAGTGCCAACACCCCCCTTCAAGTTGGAGGGGTGGAAACACACACTGTTATTTCCCAAGACCCACCACTACGGAAGAACCAGTTCCTTCTATGTGTCCCTTTACTGATTAATTGTGGAATTAAGTTAACAAGAGTAAATGAACACTGATTTTAGCATGGAAAAATCTCTTGAACTCGGGATCAAAAAACCACGACCTACTTTCTCAGGTAGGATTTCAACTTTACTATTTGAAATACTCACTCGGTTACAAGACTTCTCTCTTACTAACCTAGGACTAACTCTAATCCTATAGTGACCCCTTTCACAATCAGTGAAGTTCCGCCAAGTAACAAGATTTGAATGACGCGTACTCTTACAGAGCTTCTATGAAAGCAAATACTCTCTCCGTCCCAATTTATGTGGCACCATTTCCTTGTTTGTTTGTCCCAAAATAAGTGGCACCTTTCCTTATTTGACAACTATTTAATGCACTATCTCTATTTTACCCTTGTTGGGCCCTACATACTTTTAAACCTACCAACAACTTTTTTATTACTCAAATCTTCTCTCTCTTACTTTTTCAAGGTTAAAATTGACACTTAACAAGGTCAACCTCTATTTTCTTAAACTCCATGCCCGGTCAAATGGTGCCACATAAATTGGGACGGAGGGAGTAGTACAATTTGATATACCCTACTACAGATGAACTAAGACTGAACTTTGACAAGACTCAATCTAAGGATCAGGTTCTTCACTTAGTTCTCTGTAGCTTAATGACTACACAAATACACTTTCGACTCAACAATGATATAGTTATTTTCTCTCTGTATTTGTGCGTAACTTCAACAGCTGAAATGCTCCCCTTATTATAGCTTTGAAATCTGAGGAGTCTTGAGCAACTAGAACTCAAAAGCCTCCAAGAGTTTGAGTCCTAATTGAACTCCTTGCTTATCTTCAAGCCTTATCCTAATCTTATGCAATCTTTTCGTATCACGTACAACTCTGCAGAATTATCAAGATAAACATTAGATAATAGGATAATAATTAATTTTTCCGCTTAATTGATTTTGCATAATTATTTATTCATCTGCAGTGATCCAAAGTAACAAGTCCTTGGATCTGTTCCTTCGTCATCAGTCAAAACTTCCAAGCTTATTCAAGCTAACATTTTCCCCCTTTTTGATGATGACAAACTCATAGACTTCGCTTCATATCCTTAATGTCCTGAACCACAATTTTCACCTTAAAAGCCACATTAGCATAAATTAATTTCATCATTAAGGATCAGGTTCTTAAACAGGTTATAAATATCACAAGCAAAATTACACTTACTCTTCCCCTTTTTGGCATCATTGAAAAGGTTGCATAAGTCAGAATTATTATAAGCAATAAAAACAATCAACTCATAGCCGTTTAAGCAACTCAAAATGCAAACATAATCCAACAAAAAGCAACTGCATTGAAATGATATTAGTTATCGAACATATAACATAAGCAAAAAGATTTTCAACCAGGGGAAACAAACTAAGCAAGTATTGCTAAAGTAGTCAAAAACTAAAGATAAGAAGGCTAGGAGACTAGAACTAATCTAAATCCCACTGGACAAAAGATTGATTTTTGGTTTTGGGTATCAAGTGGTAAAAGAACCAGGTACCGGAGATTTTTCTTGCAGCAACTCAAACATTTTACTGAGCATCCCTTCATTTGTTTCTTTTGCCTTAGCAGCCTCAACCTTCCAGCAGTCCATTTCTTCTTCCAACATCTTAATCTCAACAGCTTGCATATCAATCTGCTGCCTCAACACCCTAACCTTATTGTTCAAAGGTCCTTTGAAAGAACCAACAATAGTAGCTCCAACAACAACAGGCTCAGCATTTACTGTCATGTTACAATTGATTAGTGTAGTAGCCCCAAATCTTTCCTTCTTGGTAGCATTTTTCACTTCTTTCAATGGAAGGAACAGTTCCTTTACCCTTAGCAAAACTCTCTCCTTGGTTTTTCTTTTTAAGCCTTGGTTTATCTACATCCACCATCTCTTCATCCTCCATGGGTGCTCTAGAAGCAGCCACTGGAGACTCAGAAGTCTCATGTATGGGAGCTTCTAAACACTTCATAGTTTCCTTTTCCCCCTCACTTTCTGGTACAAACACACCTAGCCCCTTTACTTTCTCACCCTTATCATCAACTACATTTAAAGGTTCATCGTAGTTTACCTTGAATTCATACAGGATCATGGCCCTAGACAAATCATCCATATGTTCCAGTGTCTCAGCAATAGATGGACCTCATCCTTCCCCCTGAATTTCAGAGTCAGGGTTTTGAGGGTTTTGATTTTCTGGATGTGGTGAATTTATCTGCATGGGTGAAATAGGCTTTGTAACTGGTGGTTGTTCATTGGTAGGCATAGATGAAGTGTTTTTAAGTGAGAGAGACATTGCACTTTTCGATTTAGAAGACAATAAATCACTCTTTCTTGAATGAGAATATGAGATTGGAGCTTAAAAGATTATATAGAAGTAAAAGATAGTGATAGAGATGGAGTGTAAAATGAATTACCTTTCAGCTTCCTTGATTAAATAGAGTTCCAGACTGATTAGGTTTCTTGAACGTTTCAAAATAGAGCCATTAGGATTAAGAGTTCAAGTGGAAGATAGAGTGTGGAACAGTTCCTTGATGGGACTGATTTCAGAGAGATAGAGTTTGAGTGGGATTTAAACTCGTCTACTTACTTGTGTTCTTCAAACTCTAATAATTTCTTAATAATGAAGTAGTACATACCTGAGAATGTAACAGAAAACAGTTCCCATACCCAATTTCAATCAAATTGCATAATCTGAAATTCTAAGAACATAAGGGTAACATCATTAAAATTTAGTAAAATTAAGTAAAAATCATGGCATAGAGTATTCAATTAAGTATAGAACTGAGCTGAAAACTTCAAATTGACTCTGATAAAATTTATTTTTAAGACAAATTTTCTAGCCAAATTTTTAAGTAAAGCTGAGTAGACTTAGGTGAATTTAATCATCCCTAATTCTAACTTGTTCCTTTCAAAATGATCTCTACCTAAAGCCTTTGTAAAAATATCAGCAATTTGTTTATCAGTAGGACAAAAGGCTATAGTGATCAAACATTCTCATAATTATCCCTCAAGAAATGGTGTCTTATGTCAATGTGTTTTGTTCTCTTATGATGCACATGATTCTTTGTCATGTTAATTGCACTAGTGTTATCACAATAGATAGGAACAATTCCTACATCAACACCAAAATCTTGTAATTGCTGTTTAATCCACAACAATTGTGAACAACATGAGGCAGCTGCCACATACTCAGCCTCTGCAGTGGAAAGTGCCACTGAATTTTGTTTTTGTTTCTTGGTTCCCCATGAAACCAAACACTCACCAAGAAAATGTGTCATACCTGAGGTATTTTTTCCATCAACAAGAAAACCTGCATAGTCAGCATCAGTATACCCAATAAGATTAAAATTACTACCTTTTGGGTGCCAAAGTCCCAAGGAACTTGTTCCTTTCAGATATCTTAATATCCTTTTAACAACTTTCAGATTAGATTCCTTAGGATCTGACTGAAACCTTTTTCTTTCAAAAATAGTGCGCTATCAATTTTACCTTTTTTATGCCCATGCTGAAGTAGGAATTTTGATAGACGTTCATACCATGCTCTTTGTGCCTGCTTGAGTCCATACAAGGCTTTGTCTAGCTTTATTCCTAGTTACCATACCATCCTCATCAAATTAGTTCCTAAAAACCTATTTTTTTCTTATGATGGACCTGTTCCTTGGTTT
The DNA here is from genome assembly GCA_037355625.1 of Petunia x hybrida. Taxonomy (NCBI): domain Eukaryota; kingdom Viridiplantae; phylum Streptophyta; class Magnoliopsida; order Solanales; family Solanaceae; genus Petunia; species Petunia x hybrida. The sequence goes on along the minus strand of JBBBVM010000027.1, from coordinate 1,478,530 downwards.
GGGTTCTATATGCCAAACTTGACTTCTTTGGAATTGATTCAACTCCTCAAATTGTGATTCTTGACTGCTGATCTAGCTTGAATTCCAGCAGTCTTATCTGAGATTATCTAATCTACAGGATGTGAACCTTGATACTTATAAGGCTTGAGTATCAGATCATCTTCAGAAGTTCCTTGCTGAGGAACAGTTCCTGAGGGAGTAGCACTGCCAGTTTGTAAGGTGGATCCAACATTTGTTCCCCCTGTTTCTGTGCTACTTTTCTCAGTTTTGTCTTGAGGAACAGTTCCTTGCATTTCAATTCTCACAGTATCCCCCTCCAATGTCTGCATTTGTGGATCAATTTCACCATATTTTAGCATTCCAATTTCTTCATCTTCTTGTACCTGTTCTTGAGACAAATTGTCAGATTCATCAAGCTTAACATGCATGCTTTCTTCAATCTTTGATGTTTTCTTGTTAAAGACTCTATAGGATTACTGTTTGAATAATAACCAACAAAGATTCCCTCATCATTTCTAGGATCAAATTTTCCTAAGGCATCCTTTCCATTGTTGTGTATAAAGCATTTACAACCAAAGGCTCTAAGGTGTGAAATATTTGGTTTTCTTCCTTTAAGTAACTGATATGGTGTCTTTTCTATCAGTGGCCTTGTTATACACGTATTGATTGTGTAGCATGTAGTATTAATAGCCTCAGCCCAAAAACTTTGTGGAAAATTCCCAGACAGTATCATAGTCCTAGCCATTTCTTCTAAGATCCTACTTTTCCTTTCAACTACTCCATTTTGTTGTGGAGTTTTAGGTGAAGAGAAGTTATGATAAATACCATTTTCATTGCAAAAGTTAAAGAACATTTGATTCTCAAACTCAGTACCATGATCTGACCTTATAGCAACAATATGATTATCTAGTATTTTCTGAATTTTCTTAGCAAATATTGAAAATGCATTAAATGCTTCTTCCTTAGATACAAGAAAAAGAGTCCAAGTAAATCTAGAATAATCATCAACCAGTACCATAACATATTTCTTACCTCCACGACTCATTGCTCTCATTTGTCTACAAAGATCCATATGGACCTGTTCCAAAGGTTTGGTAGTACTGACCTGTTTCTTTTGTTTAAAGAATGACTTTACTTGCTTCCCCCTAGCACAAGCACTACAAACTCTTTCTTCCTTGAACTTGATGTTAGGAAGTCCTATCACCAAGTCCTTAGAAACTAGTTTGTTTAATTGCGAAAGAATAGCATGACCAAGTCTTTTGTGCCATAGGAGAGGATCATTTTGCATTACACTTAGACAACTCATGCTGCCGTCCGATAGTGTCAAAAGATCTACTTTGTAGATGTTTCCATGCCTATTTCCCTGCAAAATAATCTCTCCAGAAGTTTGATTAGTCACAGTGCAACCAGTAGAAGAAAAATTAACATTATTACCTTTATCACACTATTGAGATATACTCAATAAGCAATGCTTCAAACCATCTACTAGAAATACATTATCTATGCTGTATGAATCAGACCTACATACCTTTCCGATGCCAATTATTTCCCCTTTCTTACCATTACCGAAGGAAATACTTCCTTCTTGAAAAGATGAGAGTGAATAGAACAGTTCCTTGTGTCCTGTCATGTGCTTTGAGAAACCACTATTCATGTATCATTTTGTGGCTCTTCACTTTCACTTCAGCCAGCAAAAAGAAAACTAGGGGTTAATTTTAGGAACCCAAACTAGTTTGGGTCCTTTTCCTTTAACAAAAGGGTGAATTAAATCTCTCCTAGCCCAGAATGGCAATGCTTTCTTTGTGTGAATATTTTTCTTAGCCACATATTTTTGGACAGGTTTATAGGACCTGTTCCTTTGTGTAGCTTTTTCAAAAGATTGACATTTTCTTTTCTAGTGACCAGTGTTTCCACAGTGTATGCATAACCAATTTTCAGGAAGAGCTAGATACTTACTCTTTGGATCCCATTTGGGCAATGACTGAGATTTCATAAACCCAATACCCTTCCTATTACTACAATGATTTTCATGTAACCATTCTAATGCTTCAGAGGAATTGTTCCATTTAACAGTTTCGTTCAGCTCATCTTTGGTTTTGATCAAGTCCTCTTCCAAAGTTCTTATCTTTTCTTTTTCTTGTACAGTTTATCAACTGTCACTTTCAACTTCTCTTCAGCAATAAGCTGGTGAGAATTTGCAATGCCCTTACCTTTACCAACTGTATCAGTTTCTAAATTTTCATTTTGCAATTCTTAAAAATTGATTTAAGTGTAAAGACCTGTTCCTTTAGCATGATGTTTTTCCTTTTCAGAATGTCATTTTTTATTACAACCTTTTTGTATTCAATTTCTAAACTCTCAATTTTATTATGCAGTTGATCTTTACCATCCCTTAGAGATTTAAATTCATTTAGCACAGTGTGAAACAGTTTAACTAATTTCTCTCTAGGAATATTTTCACATCCTTTTTTAGTTTAGAAACAAATACCTCGGCATCTTCTTCATCATCTGAATCTTCAAGAGCCATTAGAGCCAGCTCATCATCCAGATCATCATCAGACTGCTCATCTTCACTATCTTGCCATCCAGCAACCATTGCTTTGGGAGTTAAATTCTTCTTTCGGAATTGTTCCTTAGCCTTCCTTCTCTTTTCAACATACTTCTTTCTCCATTCTTCTTCCATGACTGGGAATTTGCTAATGTAGTGCTCCATGCTTCCACATTTGAAGCATTCTCCTCCCTGTTTCATGTCAGAAGATCTACCTTGTCTACTAGATCCCTTTTTCTTATTCAGGAATCTTTGGACACTTTTGGCTATAAGGACCAGTTCCTTCTCATCATCAACAAAATTGTTAGAAGCAAATAAAGCTAAATTAGGTTCAGTTTTATCTGGTTCTCCTATGTTCTTGACTTTCTTCCTCAGTTCATATGTTCTTAGATTACCTATAAGTTCATCTAAGGAGGGAGTACTAAGATTCTTGCTTACAATGATAGCACATGCTTTAATTTTCCAAGAATCTGGAAGTACTCTAGTCAAGATCTTTTCAACCCTATCCTCTGCAGTTAAGATTCTTCCAAGAAAGATAAGTTTAGTTGCAATAACATTAAAACTAGTGTACATTTTAGAAATTGTTTCTCCTTCTCTTATTTTAAAATTTTCATATTCAGCAAAGAGAAGTGTACCTCTAGATATTTTAACTTGATTGGTTCCTTCATGAGCAACCTGCAATGCATTCCAGATTTTCTTACCTGCAACATCATTGAACAATGGTGGCTTAACAGTGGACTGACCCTCGGAGTTTTCTTGTGGTGCACTCACTCTAATCCTAAGGTGTTAGCCTCTTCAAGGATAACCCTCTCTGATACCAAATGTTATTTCCCAAGACCCACCACTACGGAAGGACCAGTTCCTTCTATGTGTTCCTCTACTGATTAATTGCGGAATTAAGTTAAATAAGAGTAAATGGACACTGATTTTAGTGTGGAAAAATCCCTTGAACTCGGGATCAGAAAACCACGACCTACTCTCTCAAGTAGGATTTCAACTTTACTATTTGAAAGACTTACTCAGTTACAAGACTTCTCTCTTACTAACCTAGGACTAACTCTAATCCTATAGTGACCAATTTCACAATCAGTGAAGTTCCTCCAAGTAACAAGACTTGAATGATGCGTACTCTTACAGAGCTTCTATGAAAGCAAATAGTACAATTTGATATACCCTACTACAGATGAACTAAGACTGAACTTTGACAAGACTCAATCTAAGAAACATGTTCTTCACTTAGTTCCCTGTAGCTTAATGACTACACAAATACAATTTCGACTCAACAATGATATAGCTCTTTTCTCTCTGTATTTGTGCGTAACTTCAACAGCTAAAATGCTCCTCTTCTTATAGCTTTGAAATTGAAGAGTCTTGAGCAATTAGAACTCCAAAGCCTCCAAGAGTTTGAGTCCTAATTGAACTCCTTGCTTATCTTCAAGCCTTATCCTAATCTTATGCAATCTTTTCTTATCACGTATAACTCTGCATAATTATCAAGATAAACATTAGACAATAGGATAATTATGAATTTTCCTGCTTAATTGATTTTGCATAATTATTTATTCAGCTGCAGTGATCCAAAGGAACAAGTCCTTGGATCTTTTCCTTCGTCATCAGACAAAACTTCCAAGCTTATTCAAGCTAATACACACCCAACTTGTCCAGATTACTGTGATGATGAGGCCCAGAAAGGGCTTTTGTAAAAAGATCATCCACTTGAGAAGTTGAAGGGACGAAAGAGAGAGAGAGATCATTCCGGCGAGAAATTGTTGCCGAATAAAATGACAATCCAATTCCACGTGCTAAGTACGTTCGTGGAAAATAGGATTTTTTGCTATATGAATTGCGGCTTGACTGTCCGAGTGAAGTGTGACCGGCAACGATGGTATGATACCCAAATCTGAAAGAAGACGGACGAGCCAAGTTACTTCCCTTGTTACCCGCCTCATTAGATTTCTAAGAAACAGGAGATCCACCCAGACTAATGTAATACCCACTCACTGATCGGCGGGAATCCGGATAAGATCCCCAATCAGAGTCGCAGAAGGCGACAAGAATGAATATGTATTCATGAGAAGCCCCAAATCTGGAAATTTGAGTAAGTACCGTAAACAACGAATTGCTGCATCATAATGACTTTGTCTTGGAATTTACATATACTGACTTAACCTTTGAACATCAAAAGAGATATTTGGGCGTGTGTGAGTAAGAAAATTGAGTTTTCCCAAAAGGCGACGATAAATTGTTGGATCAGGGAGAATATCACCATGATCTACTTGAAGCTTGCAACTTGGATCAAGTGGTGAGGAAACTGGCTTGAGATCAACACAATTGTACTATGACAAGAGATCCAAGGTAAACTTTCTTTGACTCACAATTAAACCATGTGTTTCTCGCAATAACTCCATGCCTAGAAAGTAACTTGCTTGTCCTAGATCTTTGATTTTGAATTCTGAATGAAGAAATGCTTTGACTTGAAGAATCTCTTCTGGGTCATTCCCAGTGATCAAGATGTTGTCAACATAGACGACAATAATCGATATCCTGTTGTTTGTATGCTTAAAAAACAGAGAATAATAATTGAGCGAGTGTGAATACCCTTTAAAACTTAAGGCTGCAGTGAGCCGAGCATACCATTGTCGGGAAGCTTGCTTCAGCCCATATAATGATTTTCATAACCTGCAAACATGATTAGGAGAAGGAGGAGAGATTCCTGCAGGGAATTTCATATAAACTTCCTCCTATAATTCACCATGGAGAAAAGCGTTATTAAAATCTAATTGAAATAAATCCCAGCTTTTTTTAACTGCGATTGCAAGAAGACATCTCATTGTTTTCATTTTGACAAGAAGAGAGAAAGTCTCATTGTAGTCGATTCCCTCTTTTTGAATGTCTCATCTAATGACTAAACGAGCCTTGAAACGTTCAATACTTCCATCTGATCTATACTTTTCCTTATAGACCCATTTAGATGGCAGAGCCCTCTTCCCCTTGGGCAATTCAAATACTTCCCAGGTTTTATTAGCCTCCAAAGCTTCAAGCTCTTTGGCCATAGCATCTTACCAACCAGGATATAGAAGGGCTTGTAAATAACTAATGGGTTCAGTGACTTGAGAAATAGAGTTAAGAAAATATTGGTTTGACTGAGATAAAGCTGAAAAAGGTAAAACAGTAGGATTTGTAGGAGAACTAAAGCAAGCAAAAGTTAAATCAGTCAAACAAACACTGTTACACACGTAATTTGTCAGGTAACATGGTTTAACAGAAATTCTCTCACTTCTTCTTATAATTTAAGGATGAGTGGAAGAAGAACATGGACTAGACCTAGGGAAAGATCTAATACTAATACTGGGAGAAGCAGATTGAGTTTGATCATTTGAAATAGGGACAGTTACATTAGGTGAATGATCATGATCTAAAGGTGAAGAACAATTGTCCCTTAAGGGCTCAACAGTACTAGAAGCTGAATCAATGAAGTGATGAAATCCAGAATCATCTTGACTTATGGAGGGTGATGCTGGTGAACAAACCTTTCTTGAATAGGAAAAATAGATAAATCTGCATCAGATTTAAAAAAAGGAAAAACTTCCTCAAAGAATATTACATCTCTAGTAATAAAAGGTTTCATTGTGGCCAAATTTAGAACCTTGTACCCTTTCTTTCTAAAAGGGTACCCTATGAAAATGCACTTGATGGATCTAGGCTCAAGTTTAGATCTATGTTGTGGTAAAGTTGGTGCGACAACCAAATTTTTTTAAGGAAGTGTAAACAGGAGGTTTTCCAAAGAGGATTTCATAAGGTGTTTTATAATTTAAAATCTTTGATGGAAACTGTTGATGAGATAGGTAGCAGTCAACAAACAATCTCCCCAAAACCTTGTAATTAAATTAGATTGATATAATAATGCTCTATAAGTTTCTAAAAGATGTCTATGTTTCCGCTCTACCACACCATTTTGTTGTGGTGTGGCCACATAAGAGGTTTGGTGAAGAATACCTAAAGAAGAAAAATAGGCTGAAGTGGATTGACTGCTTCCTAATTCCAAAGCATTGTCTGATCTTATTACTTTGACTTTTGTGTGAAATTATCTTTCTACCATTGCCAAAAATAATTTTAAAACTGTGAATGCATTGCTTTTGGTTCTTAAAAGAAAAGTCCTGGTCCCTACTAAAATCATCCACGATTGTCAAGAAATACTTATAACCTTCATTGGTTGGCTCTTTATATGGTCCCCAAGTGTCTATGTGAATGATTTCAAAAACTGATTTGGTTTTCATTGAACTAGAAGTAAAAGGTAATTTAGACTGTCTTGCTTTTGCACAAATTTCACAAGGATCGTTTAAATGAAGAGATTGAGATTGAAACATGGAATGATTTTTCATATTAGATATTGGCATATATCCTAATCCTTTGTGCCAAAGGCTTACATCAAAAGAAAGAGTTGAACAAGAAACAGTACCTAAAACATGATCTAGGTCTGCTTTGTTAACAACATTATTACAAAGAGACTTTGAAAAAGAAACTAAATTATTCTTTGATCCTAAAACAGGATAGGTAGAAGCTGAATTGAGTAGGTAGAGTCCATCCCTTACTTCACCAAGAGCCACTGGCCTCTTCATTGAAGGCCCTGCAACATTGCACCAGTAGAGGTAAAAATCAGAAAACAATTGATTTGTTTGGTGAGTTTTTGAACTGAAAACAAGTTAAAATTGAAATCTGGAACAAATAAAACATTTGAGATGGTGAATCCTGGCAGAATAGTAACAGAGCCTATTTGACTAACTTTAGCCTTAAAAGAATTAGGCAGGTTGATTGATAAAGGCTAAACAAGACTTTTTAGGTTGAATAAAACTGATTTATTATAGGTCATATGTTCTGAAGCTCCTGAATCAATTATCCAGGAACTTGAGTCAATGTGTGAAAAACAAGAAACACAGTTTAAAAGAGGTTGAGGTATACCAGCAGAATTGGCAGAGATGTTTGCCTCAGAAGCTTGTTCACTTTGTTGTCCAATTTGGACTTGTTGAATTAGATGATAAAGTTGTGCTAACTGATCTTGTGTGATTATTTTTCCCCCTTGATTTCCTTCTGTTCTATTGACTGATTGTGCTCTTGCTTCTTCCTAATGCTATTGTTGCATTACAATGAGCTCCTCCTTGGTACTTCTTGGATTTTGTGAACTTGAAATCTGGTGGGAAACCATTCGCCCTATAACACTTCTCAGTACAATGATTATCTTTCTCACAGTGAGTACACCACATTGGTTTCTTTTTTCTAAATTTTCTTTGAATTTTCCAGACCTGTTACCAGACTTTTGATTGATATTTTTTTTGAGTTCCAGCAAACTTTTGATTGAAATTCTGCCCAGCGTAGAAGGCAGATTGGGCTGGATGAAAGAGCGACATGGCTTTTCCTTTGTCTTTCATCTTGGATGAGTAGAGAATAAGCTTGACTTATGGAAGGAAGGGGAGAAATCATTAGAATCTTACTCCTCGCCCCTGAATAAGCCTCATTAAGTCCCATTAAGAACTGAAACAGACGCGAGTGCTGAAGAGATTTGACTGCTTTGTTCTTTCCTCCACAAGAGCATTCACAAGAGCATACTACACCTGCATTAAGTGAGTCCAATTCATCCCAGATCTTCTTCATTTTGGTGTAATACCCTGCAATATCTGAAGTTCCTTGTGTGATGTCACTTATCTCTTTTTGCAGATGATAGAGTTGAGCTCCATTGCATTGTCCAAAACGATCCTCAAGCTCTTTCTAGATTTCACGAGCTGTTTTTAAATAGAGAACACTTTCTGCTATCTCCTTTGAAAGTGAGTTGAGAAGCCATGATATCACCATATCATTGCATCGATTCCAAGATGCAAAGAGAGGTGATGAAAGAGCTGGTTCAGTTTGGGTTCCATCAATAAACGCAACCTTGTTTTTTGCTAAAAGAGCAATGAAGATAACCCTTCTCCATCCACCATATCCTTTTCCATCAAAGATGGAGTTTACAAGAATCATGCCATGTGAATCTGAAGGATGAAGATAGTAATAATGAGATGAATCATTAATGTTTTGGGTTTTAAAGACAGAGATTTCAGTGCTGGTATTTCCAGGTGCTGAAATACCAGTATTGACAACATTAGCGAAATGAGACTGATCTTCTGCCATGAAAGAGAGCTTAAGATTTAAGAAGAAGATTGAATTTAAAAAATAAAATTAGAGATTTAACATTAGCTCTGATACCATATTAGAAATAATTTTTTTTTGTTGATGAATACTGAACAGTGTATGTTTGTATACAAGGAAATTGTACAAACTCCTACAGTTGTCTATTGTCCTATTGGCTACAGCTGTCTATTTTCCTATTGGTTTGCCTAGGAGAATCCTATAACAAAATACTGAATATACGTTTACAATTTATTTATTCATATAGAATCTATTTTATGCAAGGTCTTTGGATGTGGCTTCCAGCTGTAATGCATTTGCAAAATAAAAGGCTCAGATCCTTTCATTTGTCTTCTAATCAACGATTGTGATTGCTTCGAACCAATTTTACGAGGATTGACCTGTTTGTGTCTTTCGCTTCTGATTTTGTCTTTAGACTTCTCACAGCGTTTCTCCTTCTCACGACCTCCTGCATCTTCCTTTCGATCTTGTTCATTAGTTTCATAGAGGATTAATTTTCTGGTGCCAACACATGTTGAAACATCTTATGAGGGACAATTTATAATCTTGCTTTTACGGCTTACAAAACTCACAACATAATTAGTGCTAAGGTGCAGGTTAACAAAGCTTGGCCAATGATTTATAACATAGTCATGCGATAACAATGCAAATTCAGACATTGCAATGTACAAACACAGAAGGAAAGATAAAAAAAAATAAGAAAAGGTGTAGTAATACCCGATTGCCTTAGGTTCAAGTCGATTACGACCCGCTTCATTTTGCATCGCAGATCTTTCTTCTCTTGACACAAAGAAAGTAATTCTCGTCATTTTGATACAGCGGGGCTCCGGTCTGGGAGGGCTTTGTCAGATTCTTCCACATTCCACGACGATAATGAAGCGATCGAGGGGGGTCTGTTTCAGACCTTGTCATTTTGCGAAATCGACATAGGGGTTTTGTAGGGGAGAGCGAGGGGAGTCAAAATATATAATTTGTTCATCGTTTGTGGCCGGAATTAGCCATGGAAGCGATGGCGTTAGGGTTGGCGAGAGAGAGATAAGAGGAGGGGCAGCGGGTGTGTGTGTGGAGAACGAGGAAAATGATTTTTTTGGGTCCTTAGGGTGTTGGGTGTAGTTTAGATATTAAAAAGGAAATTTAGTGTGAGCCATCCGAAAAAAATTATGAATGGCTCAGATCTTGCCGCGTAGGCGCGTGAGATTGAGTGTATATGCAGTGTGTGTGAAAATTGAGTATATTGAGTGCAAACGTATACAAGTTTATATAGAGTGTATAACATACGTATAAAAGAGTAAAATTAACGTTAAAATATCAATAAAAATTCAAAAATAAAAAATAAAACGTAGTGAATGTTATAGGTGACTTCGAAAAATATCAAGTAATTTTAAAATAATTATGGATAGATTTAAGTAATATAAATAATCACAAAATGAGTAATTAAGTGTACTAATTTTGCAAATAATCATAAATTGTGCAAGTGTATTAAAAACAACCACACTGATGTATTTGTGCAACATAATTGTGATTGAATGGGTACTTGTATGAATAGGAGATCAATGGCAGGGTGACATGGGCGAATACATGACGACTAATGCGATTTTATCCGAAAAACTACTATCGCATTTTTTTTTTGAAATTTGATATGGCCAACTGTGAAAAAGAGGGATAAAATAGGGCTCGTTCCCATGCATTAGCCGCACTTAGAACTCAACGATTACCAAACTATGGTAAGAGAGTTTATACTCTACGTTCACTATATTATTCAACATAATTCCATTTGTTGGCTTATGTGGAGGTTAAAAACTATGTTCCTCCAGAAGAGCAGTGAAAGTGGGTCAAAGAAAGTATAATTAATCCACCAATTGTGAAGCGTGTGAAAGGCCAGAAACGAGAGAAAAGGATCCCATCTATTGGTGAAGTTATTAAAAAGCATAAGAAGTGTTCTCATTGTAAGAAAGCGGGCCACAAGAAGACAACTTGCCCTGATAAAAATGCTTGAATTCTAAAAATGTAATTAGAAGTTCTTATTAATTTGGAGACTATATGTATGTACACTTGAACTATTTTATGGTTTATTTGTGTTTTTAAGTTTAATTCCTTAGTTATCAATTCTCGTGTTAATATAAAATATCATCATAATATTATAAAGTTATTGCAAATAGAGGTCGATCTAAACAACTGCTGTAATAGATCGATAAAGTATTTATAAGATATATCATTAATTTGCCAGGCTCTATGCAAGACTGACAAAATATCAAGTGGATAAATATCTAATATATTCGTGATTTATGAGCGAGCTCTTGATTTTACATTCTACATAATTTAAAGCAAGGAAAAATACTCAAGAGATTTTTCGAATAAAGTAAGAAAATGAATATTTGAATTTTGTGTACATATGAAGGTGCTTTCACGCAAACAAAGTTTGTATATCCTCCTATTATTTCAGATCGAATGATCACGCCAATATTTTTTTGAAATTTTCACTAAATTAACTCTTTACACATCAATATTTAATATAATATGAAAATTATTATGAAACTTATATTGAATAAAGCAATAGAGGCTAATCGATGGCAGATAGAAACAATTGTCGTAACAGACCAATAAGGAATTTATTGGACAGATCATTAATTTATCAGGTTCTATGCGAGACCAATAAAATATTGATCGGGAAGATCTTCAATATATCGTGATTTATGAGAGAGCTATTGATTTTTCATTCTGCATAATTAGAAGCAAGGAAAAATACTCAAGAGATTTTTGGAATTAAAGTAAAAAAATAAATATTTGAATTTTGTGTACATATAAAGGTGCTTTCACGCAAACATAGTTTTTATATCCTCTTATTATTTCATATCGAATGATCACACCAATAATTTTATGAAATTTTCACTAAATTCGCTACTTATACATCAATATTTAACATAATACGAAAATCATTATTAAACTTATAGTGAATAAGGTGATAGAGGCCGATCAATGCCAGATCTTGTCGTAACAGACCGATAAGGTATTTATTGGATAGATCATTAATTTGCCAGTTTCTATGCGAGACCAATAAAATATCGATCGGGCAGATCATTAATCTTTCGGCAATGATAAGCGAATCAAATGGTAAAAATAGAAACTATTTTCATTGAGACAAAATCTAAATTCCATGAAATTAAGATAAGTTGATTAATTTTGTCAGTAAAGACTAAACATAAGTAACATAACAACTTAAAACAAAACAAACAAAACTGGAAGACAGATGGTCATAAATCGAGCAGATAAGTGCTCTACAAGTCCAAAAGATATCCTAGCAAGATTACTACTCATCAACAGTAGTCTTTTTATTCTTTGTCAAAGTCTTCATATTATTTGGAGTCTCCCATTCCTTTGTCCCACTTCTGTTGCATAAGGGAAGTTGTACTTTAGGTTAACTTTTCTTCGTCGTTTCACCCATGTAGTACATTCATTTTAAAATTTTCTAATTTCGCCTTCATCAGCCATCTTACTTCGTGCCTCTTCAACCTGAATAGCTACCTCCTTTTTCAATATATCTTTTTCATCATCATCCACCCTAAAATTTTCATCTTGATTCTCCTTTTTGCTTAATTTTTCTACCTAAGCACTCAAATCATGTACTTTATGACTAGAGTTTTCAACTTTCGCACTCAAATCATTGAAATACTTGTTCACCTCATCATAAATTTTCTTCAACAAGTCAATAATCTCGTTGTCCGATGACTCACTTGGATGAGCTTTTCAGTAATTTCTTCTGATGGTTTCCTTCCAATAGCAACTAGGAGCTCTCCTTCAGAGCGCTCATGTCTTTCCCGGGGACGATTAACTAACCGTGTTGCACCACTTATTTGTTTTTAATCGATCAATATTCTCATCCACGTTATGTTTTTCATCTTCCCAATTAATCAAATATGTGTTCTTGACTTGCTAATAGTAGGAATCAAAGTAGGATGCACCATGACCTTCAAAAAAATAGTTAAATCAAACTATAAAAATGAAATATTGCACAAATAAAACTTAAATATTCACCTCTTTCTATTGTAATGTTAGTAAGACAGTTTGGTTATCTAGAGTTATCTTCTTTTTGCTATATCATCAGAGTAGTCTTGGAAGTGGAAATGAAGGTTTTGTCAATGGTTGTCCAAATGCTTCATCTAGTGCAGGAAATGCTTCAAAAGCCCACACCTATGATGAAAAGTAAATAAAATTTAAAATATAATTAATAATGGATGATCAATTATATAAATATATACTTTGTCATGACCAATACAATGCATATCTCATCATAAATATATCAACTTACTATAAAAGCCCAAGGGAATCCTTGCAAACTGTAACCGTTAGCCATGGAACTGTTTTCCTTTTATTGCACAAACTTTTTCTTCAAGTTAATATTTATAAGTGAATCCACTACCGCCTTAAAAGAAACTGTATTTCAAGGATATCCATTGAAGTTATCATAGTTTGTCACCATTCGAATCAAATTTAGATTAACAGTTCTTTTTATATTACCATCTTATAAAAACGAGTGAACAAACAAGACCATAGTAAGCTTCAAAATTGTCTATGTATCAAATCTCTTAGTTTTTAGAATTTTATTTAAATCAGTTCCAATTAGACTACTATTTTTATTTAACATTCGATCTAACAATTTGTTTGCCTCATCTTCATCATATAAAGCCTCGTTAGTGGGAACTTTTCCGCAGTTTAGCCCAGTAATTATAGAAAACTCCTTCATACCAAATCAAAGTGGCTTACCATCAATTATGAACAAAAGCTCTTTATATTTTGAACTTGCAAAACACCATCGTAATATATAGCGTGGGATTTGACCACAAAAAATTTTGTTTCAATTCTTTAGGTCCACTTGGAGGAAATAACCAAAGCAACTTTTTTTGGTCGAACACATTTGATCTCTCCATATAATATTTTATCTGTTGAACATTATCACACCATGACATGATGCTCACAAGTGCATCAAAGTAATCCTCATTATTCTACTCTTTACGCAAACCATAGTGTCACGGGTCTATCAACATTTCACATTCTTGCACCAATAATGTGTTTTTCTCCTCAGAAGACTTACTCTCGCCACCAGATTCCTAATAAGATGCATCTCTATCACCACCAGATGCCTCAAAATGATGAATCTCCTTTACTAGATGCCTTAGAAGACTCATCATCATCCCTAGATGCCTTAGAAGACTCATCATCCCTAAATGCCTTAGAAGTCCCATCTTCATCATTAGCACGTTCCTAAGAATAAATATAATCAATAATATATCAATTTAATGAACAACGAAAAATTAAGATCGGTCTCAAATTTTTAAATGGATAAATTATAAATTAATCAGACCAATTATAAATTAATATACTCTAATTTAAGGAAGTTCGACCGATACATACTAGTGAAAAATGTGAAGATCAAACAACAAATTAACTGGATGGTAGGCATTATAGATCCGATTAGAATTGAGAAAGGAAAATAAAGTTCAACCCTAAATCAATAGTAAAGTAGAAAGGTTTAGTAAGAGATCTGGGGGTTTATTATGCTAATGCAGGAAAGAGTACAAAACCTAAAGTTTCTTGCAAGACACAGTCCAATGCTATGAGATTATGAAAGTCGCATGCTCAGAGTGGGTTACTCTCAATCGCCTGATTTGCTAAAAATATCTTTATCCTTTTGGGTCAAGTAATAAATCAAATAGTTCGAGCGGTACTATAATATACAATAATAATAAATTGAGTGGACCAATTTATGATCGGCCACTTTTTTCTTTGTTAGATGAATTTATTATTTGTCACTTAATTTATTTTATCAAAAATCTACTTTAAAAAATGTAAGGAGAAACGTCCTCAGAGGTGCAGCCCACTTGGTGTCGGATCAGCTCGACATATCACTCAATAGTCTTTCGCGGAGTATCCCCATTTTAGTGAACCCTGGACTGAAAACTATCATAGACAATGCGAGCAAATGATGTGAACAAAGTAACATATTAATACGAGCAAACTAAACAAGCAAAAGTGAGCCAATGAATAAAATAGAAAAATTTACATAAATAAACTACTGAAGGCACTTAATCACCTAACATAAATATATTTTGAAAATAATTATTAGACATAGCATATTCTTTTGGGTTGCCTACAAAACATAGCTATTTAGAATAATTAAAGAGATATTCCCCTTAATATTGGCATTATACATTTTTGAACCAACAACCACCATTAAATTACGTGGAAAAAAAATAAATTTGGATCCCCTCTCTCTCTCTCTCTCTCTCTCTCTCTCTGATATAGTAATGGATATGGTGATTCAGAGGTAAATGAGTGGTGATTATGGTATTTTGTAGTGGTGGTCGTGGTGAGTTTGATAGAATAATTGGTGATTATGATACTTTTTTTTAGTGGTTAGGGTGATTTGAATAACTTTTTATAGTTTCGTATAACTTTGTATAACCATGTGTATCTTTGTAATTCTATAAATCTACAAGTGTATTTCTTTGTATATCTTTATTTTGTATGACTTTGTATAACGTAGTATAATTTTGTATAATTATGTATACTGTTGTATTATGTATCTACAATTGTATTTCCTTGTAAAATTTTACTTTATATAATGTTGTATAATTATGTATTCTTTTGTATTTACATATATTTACAAGTAAAAAATTTCACGCAGTGCCCTCTATAAGCACTGGTCTTACCAATTTGCCCCTACTTTCAAATGTTTTAAGTAAATTTCCTCCACATCATCCCTCACTATGCGAAAGGACTATCTTGCCCATGTCTAAACCCAATTCACATGGAACATTCTTCTTCTCTCTTTCCTCCTTCATTTCCTTATCTCCTTCCTCCTTTCTTTCCTTCTTTCTTCTTTGTGTCCTAGAGAGATTTAGAAAATCTGTAAAAGTTTTATTTATTTTATTATTAATTTTATTTAATTTGTGTTATAATGTAATTTTTATTTCGCCTAATTCTTTATTTGTATTTTTTTTGTATTTCTTTTTGGTAATTATTATCTATATACTTATCTGTAAGTTTTTTCCATTTTGATTGATGATTGTTGAATTAAATTTGACGTTCCTGTGAATTTTTTTACTTCTTGTGCTTGATTAAGATGATTTTAATGTTCTTATTGGTAATAGCAATTAGATATTGTTGTTGCTCATTGCATATAGCTTAAAGTCTTGGCTATTTCCATTAATGCATAGACCTCCTCTGCAAGTAGCCTCTATTGCACAGAGATTAAAGTCTTGGCTATTGCCAAGACTTGAAAGGCTTTCTCTGCAAGTTGCCTATTTCATAGATCTTAAAGTCTTGGCTATTGCCAATACTTGCAGAGACTTTGTATGCAGGTTGCCTATTACACCAGATCGTAAAGTATTGGCAACTGTCAATATTTTAAGAGACTTTCCCTGCAAGTTGCCTCCTTCCACGACCTTAAAGTGTTGGCTATTGCTAAAAGTTGCAGAGAATTTGGTAACATCACTTGGGTGGTGTTACCAATAATAAAAGAAGTTGGTTTCTTGATTTGTCCAGTGATAAGTTGGCCCTTCATGTTGATGTTCGTAACTTTCATTCAATCTTGTTTTATTTTTCTTGTGTTGGATTCCACTTTGATTTCCTAGTTAAGGCATTCATTGCACCAGAGCTTGATATCTTGGAAATAACTAAGACTTGCGGAGACTTTCTCACAAATTACCCATGCGAATTACCCACTGCAACAGGGCTTGAAGTCTTGGAAATTGCCAAGAAGTCTATGCAAGGTGCACATTGCAACAGAGCTTGAACTCTTGGCAATAGCCAAGACTTGCAGAGACTTTCTCTGCAAATTGGCCACTACAACAGGGCTTGAAGTCTTGGCAATTGCCAAGAAGTCTTTGTAAGGTGCCCATTGAACCAAAGCTTAAACTCTTGTCAATAGCCAAGATTTGCAGGGACTTTCTTTTGCAATTTGGCCACTACAATAAAGCTTGAAGTCTTGGCAATTGCCAGGGAAGTCTGTGTAAGGTTCCATTGCATTAGAGCTTAAACTCTTTGCACACAAGTTGCCCATTGCAACAGGGCTTAAAGTTTTCGTAATTTCAAAGAAGTTTGTGCAAGGTGCCTATTGCCATGAAGTCTGTGTAAGATACCTATTTTCATAGAATTTTCTACAAGGTTATCCAAATGAATGTAAGAGAGTAGGAATTTGAAGGAATCTAACCTTGAATCTTCGTTTCAATGGAGGAATCTGTAAAAGTTGTAGGTTTTTAGGGTTTAGAGATTGTTTGAATGGAGAAAAGGAAGGGGAGGATAGTATGGGTCTTTTTATTAATTGTGAGGAGTATTTTCGTCCGGAATAAATTTCATTAAATTAATGGAGGGTAGTTTTGCTAAACCACTGTTATTGAGGGCATTTTGGCAAACCATTGCTTCCCGTGTCATAGTTTTGCAATTCAGCCATTTACAAGTGTATATGTTTTGTATCTACATGTATTTTTTGGTATATTTTGTATGTAACCTTTTTTTAGTAGTTGTTGTCGTTGGCCGTGGTGGCCAGTAGTGGCTGTGGGGCGGTAGTGGGATGAGGGTAGTGGTGGCTAGGGTATGTGGGCAGAACAATATAGAAAAATTCTAATTTAGTGAGATACCATAATATTCTATGAAGTGTAAATAGATATTGCTATATTATTTAAGCAAAACAGTATAGCTATTTTGTGTAGCATAGCTCTCTAAAATAGTCTGTTTTTGAAAAAAAAACAATATAATATTAAGAAATACCTAGAATATTCATCAAGCATATGAAAAAATATAGAACGCAACATATGGCTAATTAGGTGTACCTGATTCTCATCGAGCTCGATATTGTCGTCAACTGATAGTTATATATTTTATATAATTTTAGATATATAAATTATTATATATATATATATATATATATATATATATATATATATATATATGGTATTATCTTCAAATTATGCCGAAACGACCTTAGGTAGTCGGTTCGGAAGTAAGGACTCCAATTGGTATGCTGATAATTTTAAAATTTTCGTAAGGTCCATTAGAACCTGTCTGTAAAACTTGAACTAAATCGGACTTCATTTGGCAGGTATCGGAAAAAGGTTTCAGTTTCTGTTGTCAGTAAATTTTTTAAAAAAGTTTTCGAGCTCGATTTAGGCGAATGAGCTCCAATTCAAAATACGAAAGCGTCATTAGGTTCGTATGATTATTTGTGACTTGTGTGAACTTTGGGAAGTGAATTTCGAGGTCGTTCGGACAATTTTCGTTAAAATGACGAAAATTAATAATTTGATTTTTTTCCGTTCAATTTGCATCTTGAGTTTCAGAAATCCAATTTCAGATCCGCCTTAGCAACTACGTTACATAAATTTTGTATAACTTACTTGAATAATTTGGGATTATTCCGAATTTTGTAGAATTATATTTTAATTTTCGTCACGATATAAAAAATAAAAGAAAGAAAAGGAAAGGAAAAATTGAATGGAGGCGGTGGCTACATGCCAAGGGGATATATATCCCTTGGCTTAAAAGTTGAACAGAGAGAAACAGAAAATGGAACGCAAGAGAAAAAACTGCCAGAAAATAGAAAAGAAAAAGGAAGAGGAGAAGAAAAGATAGAATTTTCACCCCAAATCATCCAGGTAATGATGTTAATTTATTATTTCAGTTTATTATATGTATTTGAATATATTTTGATGGTAGAAATTAGGATAGTAGACACCGTTCTAATAAGTTAAATTGATAGTTTCAAGGGTTAATTGAACCCCGATGATGGAATTTATTATATATTCATACTCAGGAAGTTATGGACAACCCATAAATATAATTTATTAAAATTTTGGTTATGTAATATTGAACCATGTATATAGGCCTGGACTGCGTACTGTCTATGCAAATCGGGTGTCAGGTTCCTGACCAGATTATTCTAAGATATAAGGAATGAAGCTTTTAGCCTTATTTGATACTCCCTCTATCCCATTTTATGTAGCACCATTTGACGGGCACAGAGTTTAAGAAAATAGAGGTTGACCTTGTAAAGTTTCAATTTTACCCTTGAAAAAGTAAGAAAGAGAAGATTTGAGTAATAAAAAAGTTGTTGGTAGCTTTAAAAGTATGTAGGACCCAGCAAGGGTAAAATAGAGATGTTTCATTAAATAGTTGTCAAATAAGGAAAGGTGCCATTCATTTTGGGACAAACCAAAAAGGAAATGGTGCCACATAAATTGGGACGGAGGGAGTATATTTTTCTGCTTATTGAACACAGTGGGATCATTTGGCATTGAATCCAAAGGGCAAAGTGGTTGTTGAGTAGTAGTGTTAGCTATAGATCAAGGTAAGTGATTATATCCATTTATTTGGAGGCCCTTTGATGTGGGGCAAATTGGAGCCAAAGCGCCAACAATCAAGAGCCAAGCGAGAGAGCACAAAGGATCTAAGACAAGGGCACCGGAGGAGGGTTCGAGGGTGATTTGGAGTCATGGACTTGAGCGCCAACAAAGGAGGACCGGCTACGGACCAAGCAGGAACACTTACAGTCTATTTTGAGTCGTTTCCAAGCCTCCCAGGAAGGGGGCGGACCGCCCACTGGACTAGGCAGGCCGCCTAGTGACTACACCACTCTCTGGACCTTGGGCCGGCCATAAAAGGGGCGGACCGCCTACTTTGAAGGGTGGGGCGCCTACTCTAGGCGCCTACTTTGCAGGGTGGGGCGCCTACTCTGTTGTTTGGGGCGCCTCTTTTGCCTTGTTTTGGACGGGATTTTGACATGTAATCCCTATTTTGGCCCTATGAGGCTTTTATTGTTTTTATATCATTTGAGGGATTTTTAGACATTACATTAGGAGTGTGGAACACCTATAAATACCACACTTAGTCATTTTATTTGATTAGCTAGTTTTGTAGATAGAATTGAGAAGATAGAATAGGTTTGGCCATTCTTGTTGAAGCTTGAGCTTCATGTATCTCTTATGTTGAATCCATGGTGGATCACCGCTAGTGTGACTCCCGTTTAATGGTTCAAGTCTCTCCTCCCATTTGTATCAATCTAATTGTTTAGTTTGATTCTTTCTTCTATTTCTATTCTCCAGCATCCCTATTTTCCTTCCATCGTGTTTACTTTGTTGCTTCCGTTACTTGTTATTCGCTTCCGTGATTTGACCCGTATCATCTTGGTATCAGAGCAAGGCTCGGATTTCGTTCTTACTAATCCACGTTCCTTGTTCATCCTATCTTTACTTTATTATTATTGTGTTTATGTTCTTGTGAAAAGAAGAAAAACAAAAAAAATGAAAAAGTGAAAAAAAATACAAAAAAAATTCTTATTGTGGATTGGATTTGATGACCCGCTGGTTGTTTGATATCGGGGATTGATCTATGATGATTACCCGTTGATTTGGTACCCTTGTTACATGATTTGGTGTTGAAAATCAAAAGGTTAAAAAAATTAAAAACCCCAAAATTGAAAAAACCTAGAACTTGATTGAAAATTTCTTGATTCGGATTTGTTATGGATTGGGTGATGTTATAAATTATTGGGGATTGATTGGAGTAGTTGAAAACACCATTGGGTACCTTTGGATTGGGAAAACACCTTGAAAACATTGGAGATTTGGGTGCAAAAGACCAAAAAACACGTTTTCGGACTGTGCTGAAAGCACCAGTAGGCGGGGCACCCAAATAGTAGGCAGGGCGCCTAGTGAAGTCTCTGAAGTTGGGCAGGCGGACCGCCCACTTACAGAGGCGGACCCCCCACTCCTGGGGTGGCTCCGTTTGGCTTCGTTTCGTGTGTTTTTGTGTTTCGTTTGTTTCCGTACCTCTTGGTTAGTGTTTCTAGGGTATTAGTCCTACTTTATTAACACTAATCTTTGTTTCTTTAGGGTGTTGTGTGTCTTGAAGTCTTTACTTAAAGTCGTAGAATTTGCTTGCTTCAAGTGCGCATTAAATTAGCTTCCATACATCGAGTCACATAAACTCCATTCCGAACCATTACTTGGGTGCATTAGTTGATTGATCTTGCCATTGGGATTCTAAGAGACAAGAAGGTCTTGAGTGGAAAAAGGCTTGAGTGGTGAGAACAATAGAGTGTGGTCAAAAAAGCCAACGACCTTGAGTGTATACACGAGTAGAAAGAAAATTGAGTGACATCTTTTGAGTGATACACGTGAGGGAGTGAATTTGTGAGGTCCTTTACTCGTTTGTTACAACTATGGAATCGGATGACGATTGTGGAGGGTATGACTCATGCGGAGATGATGGAGACTATGGTTCCTATGATGGTGATGAAGGGTATTGCTATGACGATTCGGGGAACCAAGGCTCATACGATGAAGAAGCGAGTCACTATGTTGATTATGAAGATGAAGAAGACTATGGGGCTAGCGAAAACGCATGTGAAAAATCTTATGCTCCAAGTCAAGAATATGAAGATAGTGACGCTTCAAGGTATGATGATCCTACTTACTCTTCTAGTGGTGAATTTGAATGTGATGATAGTGACGTAGAGAGAATGGATGATGAGGTTGATTATGAGAATTTTTCATTTTCATCTTCTCTTGATGTTGCTTGTGGTGTGCAAGGGAGTAGTAGAGGTCCTTCCATTAGTATGGGAGGAGGTGGTGGTTATTCCATGGGAAGGGAGAAGCTTTCCTATTCCACTTATGCTAAACGGCTTGATGCTTCTAACTCCCATGTGAAGGGTGGAATGAGAAGTATTGCTCTTACCATTACGGGGGTGCATTGCTCTAGTAGTGGTAGGAGTGGTGCTAGGGACTATGGAACCAAGGCGAGAGGCAATTATGGGTTCCATAATGGTACTCCTTCCTCGACTTTCAACAACACTTCTAGTATTGGAAGGGTGACGGGAAGTGGAAGTTATCCTAGTGGTGATGCTAGGGGAGGAGGGATGAGGAAGACTCAAGTTGAGGGTGATGTTTTTCTTGAACTTCCAAGTTCTTACTTGGATGATCCTATACGGAACTTGGGTCTAAGGAGGTTCCTTTTTGAGGTGGAAGGTAATGGAGGGTACTTGCTCAAGATTGGTAGCACCGATGCCAATTGCATTAGTACCTCGGTGGTTGATGAGTTAATGCTACTTTGCTATGTCCTAGAGCATCCTTATGAGTACCACGGAATGTGGGTTTCCAAGCAAGTTCGAGTGTGCATATCTCATAGGAGTTATTGGGGGTTATGTGTGGTGCGATGTGTATCCCATGAAGCATTGTCATGTGTGGCTAGGTGAGCCATGGTTGCAAGGCAAGAAGGTGCGATATGGTATTAAGTGTGATAGGTATTATGTGAGAAAGGGCCAAAGGACTTTTGACTTTGAGCCTCTTAGGGCAAAGTTCAAGTCACCTCCTAGTATACCTTCTAGGCCTATGCAAAAGGAAAAAGGGCAAGACCCTCATCCTATCGTTGAAAGAGTGCAAACAAGAAGTCCTACAATCATAAGCAATGGTGGGACTAGTGCAAGAAGAGAGTTGACAATTGTCAATAAGGTGAACCCCAAACCACAAGCTCCAAAGCCAAGTGGTTCACCAACAAAGTAAAAAGAGAGCTCAAGTGATGAGTCTCTTAGTCCTAGATTCCGGGGTTATGTTAAAAGTCCACCTACTTCGGCTATGGGTATTCTTGGGCCTCATCCCAATTCACCCGAATTTGAGAGACAAAAGATTGAGAGGAGTAAGGGAGTAACCGGTGACATTCTTCGAGTGGAAAAATGAGAGGATGTGTTGAGTGATGTGAGTAGGATGTCACCACCCGAATCTACGCCAAAGCTTGAAAAGAAAATGAGGGAAAAAAAAGAGGGAAAAAGAATCATTGAGAGTGAGGACACCCCTTATTTTAACCTTAACCCTTTATCTTTTTCTTCTACTTGTGTTAGCTATTGTGTAGGTACTCTTGGAGGCAAACCAATGGAACCTCAATCATGTCCCAAGAAGGATGGACAAGGTGAAGAAAATCTTCAATGTGAGCTTCAAGGTGAAGAAACAATTCAAGACACTTCAAGTGCATTGAGTGAGCAAGATGGCCACTCAAAGGTATGTGAAAGTTCTTCCCTTAAACATGTTACTTTCTTGTCATGTGTTAGTATTTGTGAGGGTTCTATACTAGTTGATGAGTTATGTGACTATAATGTGTTTGCAACTAGTGTAGAGTCGGTTGGTCAACTTGTGTGTGGTTGTGAACCACTAGTCGAGAGGGATGATAAGCCACATCATGATATGAGCACGGTTTTCATTGAGCCTCTCATTAGTGAAGAATGTGAAGTTGACCTTGCTTGTGAACCTTGTTATGACACCCTACCTATATTTGATAAAGGGGAAGATGAGTTGAATGAATACCCTATTCTTTCCCTTGATGAGTTGCTTGGTAACGGTGGACTTATGTGTCGTAGTGAGGATGGTTGTGACCTTAAGGAGTCTCTAGAGTGTGAGATGGATCGATTTGTTTTCGATGACTCCTCGGGGGAGAGTGAAGAACCTAGTCTTGATACCATGCTTTGGGGTTACCATGAATTTGAGGTGCATGCTTTTACATTTTCATTGTGTGAAGATAATCTCATGTGTGGTAGCGAATTGTATCGGACTAGGATTGGTAATAGAATAGAACCTCCATGGTTTGAAAGGTTAGACTCTATGGACGATCCATTGTTTGGAGCTCCAAATAAGATGAGTGGTCTTAATATTGGTTGTGTTGAACCATCTTCTAGTAGTCCTAACCTTCATTGTGTGGACTATAATGAGGAAGGACCTATTTTGGAGACCTTCCTTTGGAGTTTGTCGAGTGAGGGAGATTGTCTTGGAGTTGGTTTTGGAGGTGAGGAAGTCACTCTTGATTTGTGTAAGAGTGCTTCGAAGAAGGGGAGTAGATTATTTGATGTTAGTTTTCAATTGAACTATTTTATTTACTCCACTCCACATGTTGATCACACCTTGGGTGCTGAGCATGCCAAAGCCAATGTGTCACATTATGATAATATTGATTTGAAGGCTTGGTATGTTGTTCATAAGCTTAGGGGTCATAGGGAATTTGATTGCTATATCTTGCATGTTCCATATCCTATTGATCTTTGCTTGTTCTTGTGTTGGGTGCACTTTCTTTTGGAGTCAAGTACTTGTTGTATCCTTTTGAGACATAAGCTTTCTACTTGCTATTGATGCTTGGCTCTATCACAAGAGTGTGTTTTCCTACACTTTTGGCACTAACCTACTCTTGTAGTGGGAAGCTTTGTTTGTGCTTGCTTTGAATGTAGGCTTGATGGTTTGATTTTGAGGACGAAATCCTTTCAAGAAGGGGAGGATGATGCAGGGCAAATTGGAGCCAAAGCTCCAACCATCAAGAGCCAAGCGTGAGAGCACAAAGGATCTAAGACAAGGGTACCGGAGGAGAGTTCGAGAGTGATTTGGAGTCATGGAATTGAGCGCTAACGAAGGAGGACCGGCTACGGACCAAGGAGGAACACTTAGAGTCCATTTTGAGCCGTTTCCAAGCCTCCCAGGAAGTCTGGGCGGGCCGCCTAGTGACTGCACCACTCTCTGGACTTTGGGCCGGCCATAAAAGGGGCAGACCGCCTACTTTTTGGGCGGACCGCCTACTTTGGAGGGTGGGGCGCCTACTCTGAGCGCCTACTCTGCAGGGTGGGATGCCTACTCTGCTATTTGGGGCGCCTCTTTTGCCTTGTTTTGGACGGAATTTTGACATGTAATCCCTATTTTGGCCTACGAGGCTTGTATTATTTTTATATCATTTGAGGGCTTTTTAGACATTACATTAGGAGTGTGGAACACCTATAAATACCACACTTAGTCATTTTATTTGATTAGCTAGTTTTGAAGATAGAATTGAGAAGATAGAATAGGCTTGGCCATTCTTGTTGAAGCTTGAGCTTCATGTATCTTTTATGTTGAATCCATGGTGGATCACCGCTAGTGTGACTCCCGTTTAATGGTTCAAGTCTCTCCTCCCTTTTGAATCAATCTAATTGTTTAGTTTGATTCGTTCTTTCTTCTATTTCTATTCTCCCCCATCCCTATTTTCCTTCTATCGTGTTTACTTTGTTGCTTCCGTTACTTGTTATTCGCTTCCGTGATTTGACCCGCATCACCCTTGGCCTTATGGATATTCTGCCACGTGTTCCTTACGTGTGTAGCTGCCGATAGGCGTACTCATTATGCCTTAGCTTTTGATTTATATTGTATATTATATGTTATCCCATGTTATTGGTGTTGCATTGAGCATATGAGCATTGTACTTTGGTTTTGAGATTTACATATACTTCCTGGTAATCGATGTGAGTCCCGAGACGGTGAAGGGTCGTTATTGCATATACTTCCTGGCAGTCGATTAGAGTCTCGCGCCGGTGAAGGGTTACTATTGCATATATCTCCTGGTAGACGGTGAGTAAATATATCAATTTCTTTTTGGCCTTATGCCTGTGGATTTGTCTATGTATGACTCTATTCATACATAGATGCCGATAAATGCATACTTACTATGCAGATTGTTTTTGAAAAGCATGATGTACGCTGTATGGGTTAAAATTTGTTGTATTTTATGCTGGTCGGTTTAGTCTGCATGTCTGCAGGAGATCTATGATCCGGTTTGATACTGTTTACGCGAATGGATCGTCCCACGCGCTTGTAGGAGGATGCATGCCTATATGGTTGGCTCGACCTGCACGCCGCAGAGGGTATACATCATATGGGGTTGGCTTGACATGCGTGCCTATGTGGGTTCTATATAGTTGGCTCGTCCTACACGCTTGTAGGAGTATATATGCGTATATGGTTGGCTCGACCTCTACGCCGCAAGGGGTATATATCACATGCCTAGCAGGGGTTATATATACATAAGGTTGGCTCGACATGCGTGCCTATGCGGATTCTCTATGGTTGGCTCGGCCTACACGCTTATAGGGGATATATGAGAGTCCCGTGCCGGAGATAGGAATCAGGCACATGTGACTGCATTGCATCATACCGCATTCGTCCCATTTCATTGCACCACATGCTAACTATTGTGTGTATTGTGCGGTGTTTTGTGTATGCGGTATGTATACCATGTCTTGGACATATTTCAGTTTGCCTATATATTTTTGGCTATTTTGTGTCCCTAATTGGTTTATATGTAGTTGTATGCGTTTAGAGAAAGAAAAGGTCACCAATGCCATCGGTGGTTCGCATTAGTGAGAAAAGTAACCAGGAAATACCACCAACGGCATTAGTGAGTTCGCATCAGTGGGAAAGAGGAAGAAAAGGTCACCGATGCCATCAGTGGTTCGCATTAGTGGGAAAATAATAAAGAAATACCACCAATGGCATTAACAACCTCGCATCAGTGGAGCTTTTTTGCTGTCAAATTTCTCTATAAATAGCGCATCGTTTGGTGAGAAGATAGCATCCCATCTTTCGTGTAAAAAAACGTCTCTCTATTGGCTTTGTTTTAATTTTATAAGTTATTTCTTCTTTGTAGGAATATTATTTTCTTTTCTCCATAATAGAGTAATTTTCTTTGGTTGAGTTATTAGTTGAAGCTTGATAAAGTTTTTCTAATGGAAGTCTTGATTTTATTATATTCTTATGTTGGGGTTTTCTCTTTATCATCTTTATACACCAGGATTAACCATAATCTTTATCTTATTTATTTCAATTCTTATTCTCGTGAGGAGTTGACTCAAATAAGATTATTAATTTAGTAAAAGCTAATTGAAAGAGGTTTTTGCTCACTTGGTGTACTCAACTAAGATACTTTTTGTTTAAATCATTACTTTAGTCGGTTAACTACACTAATCTAAAGAGGTGTTATTAATCATTTATTATTTAATGTTACTGACTATCAATAAATTAATAGTATAAGCGCGAGTGGTGCTATTAATATATTGTGGTTAAGTGAAGTGATTGTATTAGAAATAGATGATCATTCTTTGAACAAGATCTCTGTTTCACTGTCAATCGATTAACTACATTAACCAAAAGAGGTATTATTAATTGGTTACTTCTATGTGATTTGGTTGTATTAGAAATATGCGATCATGTCATTAAACAGAGAACAAATAATGAAATTTTGATTTTATTATAATAGTTTTATCTTGTTGATTCAAAGTATCCCAACCTTAATCTTTATTATCATTTATTTATTTTAAAAATCTATAAAATATTTACTCTACTGTTATTTAAATTTCTAGGACTATTAAACAATTCTCATATCACCAACTTGATTCTCTCAAATAGTGATAAAGACAATATAAATCTGTAGCCTAGGTAGTTCCAATCTCTATGGGACGATATCTTAAATTATACTATAATTTGACAACCTACGAGCAGAAAATCATATACGCCCAAAGGTTGTCAAATTTTTGGTGACGTTGCCGGGGATTGGTAAGCATCTACTTTAGATTAATTGTCTTATTACTACTTTGAGATTTTTTTTTCTTTTTCTTCAAATATTTTTGCTTCCTAGTATCTGATAAGTGCTAGGAAACAAAATTTGACCAAAAAAAAAAATCTGAATATGAACTCTCGCCACATGTTCTAAAAATGAATTTCAACCATCCAAGTGAAAGTCTTGATGAGTTGGTAGAAAAATATTGTCAGAAAGATATTACTTGTGACTACTGTGGAGACAACCACCAAAGCTTTGAATGTCAGACAAGTAACACATTCACCTATGCAAATTCTAGGAGAAGCAAAGACCTTGAACAACTAATTAATAAAGTTAGCCATCCAACGCTCATGCGTCCCCTTTCTCCCACTCTTTTAAAGCTTTCAATAAAGCCTTAGGTCTATTACTTGTGAATATTGCGGTGGAAATCACTTCATTCATGAATGCGGCGCAAGTAACTCTTATTTCTTTGGGTCATCTTATGAAGAATCTTATTTTTTCTAGTCCTCACATGTACAATAATTCTAATGAATATGGTTACAGTCCGGAGTGCAACCAATATTTACATGAAAATTGGGACAGGTATCAACCACCACAAAAAGAGAATAAGAGCTTAAGAAAATCTGTGTATGATTTCAAATAAAACACTGATGAGAAATATTATGACGGACCTAACAATGCAATTAAATCAATTGGTAAGTATGACGATGTCTTTTAATTGTGGTGAGCACTTAACTGAAACAACATGTGAAAATGTACCAATTCAAAAATATGATCCTTATAAGGAAGAATCTTTCATTCACGATGAAAAACCTGATCAAGTGGAGATGGTTGAAAATAAAAGTTTGGTTGAATTTAATTCAACATGTGATGAGTGCATACCCCATTTTTCTTATCCACAAAAATTAGCTAATTTGAAAGAAAATAAGGATGGCGAGGTCAATTACATATATACAATTGAATATCCTTTTGACTAACATCTTTTAATTTCTTTTGATCACTGTGACTCTGTGGATTTTGTTGTAGGGGATTTTCAGGAAACAGCATGGATCGATCCTTGTGAAAAATACAAAATGGAGTTAAGGATCACCATGAACGGTTACATGCCCGCTCGAGACAAGACAAAGAAAGAAAGAATGAGACATGCAAAACAAGAAATTAATTTGTGATGTTCTTGGCCAAGTGTGTAATCACCTAATTTTGGCACCAAAAATACAAAAAGTTATGTAAAATAGTTGTATTAAATGTTATGTGAATTTTTCCAAATTTACCGTTTTATTTAGCTAGTTTAAATAATTAATTAGGAGAAAAAAAATATGAAAATGCTAAAAATACTTGTTATGTGTTTAATTGTAGTTATATGTTCGATTACGATAATGTTGCGATTTTTGTGTGATGTTCAAGTCTACGTAATTGTTTATGCTTTAAATAGTTTAACCTTTAGTGGTCATTTGTAATCAGCCCAAGTCCATGACCCAATCAACCCAATATCCGACCCGGCCCATTCCCCTTTGCTTATAAGAAATTTCTTTCCCAATTTAGCATTTCTTTTCACAAGCCATGAGGCCAAGCAAACCCATTCCCATTTTTCACACGATCCGCCGTCTTCCGCCACCGGCGACGACGACCTTCCTCTCCCCAACCAACTTCTTGCTTCCCGGAATCATCTCTCGCTCCTCTTCCCATTTTCACTGTCAATTTCCCCAAAAACACGCTGATTCGTCGTAGATCGTGAGTTTAAAATGAGACATAACCTAACTCCGGTGAGTTTTCCGTCTAAGTCTCATACCAATGGTTTTGTCTCGCCCTCCTCTTTCGTCCCATGCTCTAATTGGCCCGGAAACACCTTTGCTCGGCTAAACCAGAAATGAAGCAGACTCGGATCCCATTTTTGTGCTTTCGTGCTTCTCTTTCCATTTCTTCTCTTGTTCTAGTTGAGATGACCACAAATGAGGTCGCTTCAATTAGAACAAGAAAAGGAATGGTTGATTTCTGTTTTGTTTCTGCCGTGACAGTAGTGGTAGCGACAAAGGTATGTAGTGGCTGCTTTGTTGTTTGATTCGTTTAGACAGTTTCGGCTTATGGGGGGGTTGGAATTGGTGGTTGTTTGGTTCAGTTGTGACTGTGTGTGGGTGTTAAAACTTTTTGGCTTTAGGATGGTGATAGTGACCGTTGAGTTAGTGTTTGATCCGAGGCCATGACGAGGGCTTGTGTCGCTGCGATGGCTATTTGTAGCTGTTGTGGTATTTAAGCCGAGGCGATGGTAGTAAGGCTGATCCGATGGTATTTAGGCAGTAAGCAATGGTGTTGGAGATGTTTCAATGATGAGCGAGGCGAGGCAGCAGGGCTGTTTTGGGTGAAGCTGCGACGAGGCAGTTGTTGACGCTTGACAGGGGCGTGATGGTCCAGTCATGGTGGTGCCGATGTTGTCTGTTGTTGCTATGAAGCGAGGCGGTATCAACGTGATTTCTAAGTTTGGTAATTGATTAGTTAACTCCCTAGCTTCTTTGATTTCTGTCAATTAGTGTTAGTTTTAGTTCCTAGCTCCGGTTGATTAATGTACATAGTCGTGGCTTGATTTAATGGAATATCGATTAGCCTACATGAATCTGTCTATGTTTAGATCCGCCAAGCTTGCGAATTGAATCCTGGATGTTTGTATCACTATCTAAAGCTGCCTTGCTTGCCATTTGGTCACAGTTTTGGATCCCTGCATGTTTGGTTCAAGCATTATTTGTTTGTTTGATTTACTTGCTTAGAGATTAGGCATGTTTGTTCTATTTGTGAAGCTGTTAGGGTGTACATCATCAAGTGACTTGCGTGATTGTTATTGTCCTATGTTTAGCATGAACTTGTTTCATTTATCAGTTGTTTCGTATGTTCTTTAGCATGGGCAATGGCTTTCATTAGTTCAATAATTTGTTTTGAGTTCTTGTCAAATGGAGGGGTTGTCTGCTAACAAAGCTCAAATTTTTTGTTAAGTTAACAAGTCTGGGTGAGCTTTAGTGACTGGTTTAGTTCTCCGCTTAAGTATAGGATGTTTGAATGTGTTTAAATTGAAGTTAAAATGTATAAGCTTGTTGTCCGGTTGCTTGATAGTTTAATTATAGACTGATAGTTAGAATTTGAGAGTCCAAAGTCTCCTATGGTTTTCTTTGGACTCAATTGGGTTTAAGCTCACCCTGGGTTTGTTTTAGTTAGATTTTCTTCTTATTTTACAAATCCTTTGGTCACTGTGGCCATCTCTAAGACTTTAGGTGTTGTTTGGTTTAGATTTTGGCAAGTTTTGGTCTCAATTTAGTTTAGTTTAAAAGCTGAAAATTTGTAAAGAAAAAGAAAAAGAAGTCAAATGAAAAAGAAAAAGTAGAATTGGCAGCCTTAGAAATAGGCTTTACTGCCATGTCCTTTTGTTTTCTAGTAGCCAAGCATGCCAAGAATTTAAGTTCTTCTGAAAAAGTAAAAATTGACACATGGGTTAGTACTTTTACCCCAACTTTTCACTTTGCTTTTGGGTCTACTTAAGAGAGTTTCTCCACTCTCTTTTAGAGGACACACATCAGAAACACTTCTCTTTAAAGAGATATGTGCAACACTTCAAAAAAATCAGATCTGGAGAGTAGAGAAACTAGATCTAAAAAAAAGGTAAGCAAGAGATAGCTAGAAGTTTGAAAAAAACTACTAAGAGTTAGTAGAAAAAATAAAGCGAGGGAGTAAGCAAAAAAAAAAAAAACACAAAAGTTGTGTTGAGTACAAATCTCGAGTTTAATTAACAAGGGAAAAGAATTCAAGAAGTTGTCTGGTGCTTTGACCGTGGGGTTACTGTTGTTGTTACGTTGCTGGATGCAAGGTGTTTGGGTTTGGCTATATATATTTTTCCTTTGCTGAGCTCTGGGAGTTTTATCTACTAGCCCACAGGTTATTGCTTCCTTCATTCTTATATTTTGTTAAAGCTTGATGTACCTTTGTATGGAGTTTGTTTAAGATGGACTATTGAAGTGGTTTTTTGCTCATGTATGTCTATTTTTATTTTCAATATAATCTTGCTGCATATTTTTTGGAAAAAGAGTAGTTAGATGTCTTTTCTTTTTTTATTTTGCTTTCCTTGTTAATTCACACCCGCTGTAAAGAGTAAAGAGGGGATAAGAAAGAAAAAGAAAATCTTTTTGTAAAATATATTTGTAATATCATTCCCGGCATAGATCTGAACCAATATATAAAACAAGACTAATAGTGCAAATTGTAAAACGGACAGAAACTCGTGAGCTTTTATATTTGCAAAAATAGATTAGTTTAAGCTTTTGGGCGGCTAGTTAAGCGGAAGAATTCAACAAAAAATCAAAACGGGATATTGGTGTAATTGTCTATAAACTAGAGCTATGAAATTCGCAAAGCTCTGCCTAGTTTAACGTTTGCATTTCTGAGCTTAAGATGTCGTAATTGTCTACACGAAATGAGTAGATTACTTGTTAAAAGAAACAAAAAGGGTGGTCTAGTTTAAAATATGGGCTCTCACACGAGTTGGCAAACTAATAGGCCGATTCAAGCTTAACTAAATAATAACTCATTTTGTTCACTTGAAACTCATTTAAGTCAAGAGATTTCGAACGAGTGAAGTACCTGCGCGATTTAATTGATTTAACAAAAGATTTCGAACGAGTGAAGTTCTCGCGTGATTATATTTGATTGGAGTTTCAATTGTCAAACAATAAAATTAACAATAAATTGAAGTGTAACAAAATCAAGGCAAAATATAACAAACAAATTCAAGAGTCGAAATGCGTAAATAAAGCAACTGTGCTTGGCACAGGACTCGAGGGTGCCTAACACCTTCCCAAGAGTCAACCGAGATCCTTACCCGGAACTCTGACGCAGACCATTTACAAGTCATAGGTGTTGTGAGTTACACCTTTTGGTGACTTGGCACACCTTTAACTTGTCAAGTGGCGACTCCGAATTCTCTTAAATAATTTGTGTACCTTTAACACCGTCACAAACCTTTTAAAAACTAAATAAGTTTTTCTTTTAAGTTGAAAAAGGGTCGTGACAAAGTGATCTCTGAGAATAATCCCAAGGAGAAAAAAAGAAAAATTGATTCAGAATTGGGTGTGGAATTCACAAGCTCCAGGCGAAAAAAT
Source organism: Petunia x hybrida (assembly GCA_037355625.1). Lineage (NCBI taxonomy): Eukaryota > Viridiplantae > Streptophyta > Magnoliopsida > Solanales > Solanaceae > Petunia > Petunia x hybrida. Next base: position 1,446,280 of record JBBBVM010000027.1, on the reverse strand, counting down.
AAAAAAATATTTTAGGGAGCCCCTTTACCTCCTTTTTCGTTTAAATTATTTGTCATGAGAACTTGACAATATTTAAGTGTGGTGGTAAAAGAATATATATTTTTGTGTGTGTAAATATGTGTGTGTTTTCAATTTTTGGTGTATTTTTCTTTTAAACTTTTTATTGATTTAATTTTTATATATAACTTTGTATAAATAATATTTTTTTAATTTATTTTTCTTTTAAAAAAATTAGCATAACTTATTTCATAGACTTCCATAGATTTCTCTGTTCAGTTCTTTGCCATGGTTGTAATATTTTGAACTGAACATAGATTTTCAATAAATAAACTTCTAAAAACATGATTTTTCATAGAATCAGATTTTGGAAAAACGTATTTGATTGGGTACCATTCTTGAGTTATAAGAATATCATTCCAAATTTATTTTTATTTATTGGTGATTAAAATTATAATTTTTTCTAATCCCAAGTGTATTGTGTTGTCAGGTTATTATCGGCTCTCTTGCTTATTTGGAAATCTAGAACTTGCCTCGAATGTGGTTAGAAGCGAAATTCTAGGTAGATTTTTAAGTTGTGAGATGAAAGTATGCCTTCCTTGCTAAACCATGACCAAAATTAACCTACCATAATATCTTTATCCCTAGTCAGCCCCGTTGAGCCTAATGAATTATCCCTTATTTTTTTTGATTACCAAACTTTAACCCTTAGCCTAATTTTTGTTGTCACATCTACTTATTCACCATATTTCTTTTTTGGCACTTACAAAAAAAAATATTAGGAATATATATTTGAATGAAAAAATAAACTCTGACGGGGTAGTTGTAAAAGAATACGGCAAAATGGTTATGTTGAGCTTATTTGTTATTGAGAATGTTATCATTTCAAAAAAAAAAAAAAAGAGCTAGAAAGATAATAGTTGATAGCTACATCATTAAAAGAAATTACGAGGAAAAGATAGAGAGATATGGAGTTTGACAAAAAATATGAAAAAGAAAGAATGTTGATATTTTTAGAAAAAGGAAGGCATAGTGATAATTAAATTCCAATGTATTGTGGTGTCTATAAAGGATTCAAGTCACTCATATTAATATGTATCATACATGCCCCTAAGCCTACATTATAGCCTAATGAAAAGCCCTACATGATCTCAACTCAAAGATTCCTATATTAGTGGAGAACCACATGATATGCAAATTTATGGTAATTTTCGGTAGCTAGAGATACTTCTTTGTTGAGAGTGAGAGAATTTTTCTATCTATGCCTTTATTCGTTTTTATTATATGTGTAATTTATGGGCATCTCTCTTCATTTGGTGAGATACATTGAGATTAGAAAATATTGTGATTTTAATTCTCAATCGGTGAACATGAGTACGGATAAAGATCATTTGAACTTGAAGTTTGGTCTTAGTTGATTCTTGTTTGCCGAAAATTCTCATTCTTCTTAATGTTTTCAGCTACTACTTTATATTGTGTCTTTTACTCGAGGACACGCAAATATTTAAGTGTGGGGGGTATTTGATAGTTATATATTTTATATAATTTTAGATATATAAATTATTATATATTTTTATAAAAAATTCTGTATTATCTTCAAATTGTGCAAATACACAAAACAGTCTTTCAGAAAATAAAAGAACGCAATAGCAAGAAAAGAGGAAAAAAAATGACACTGATGCCATCAGTGGATCAGATCAGTGGGAAAAGAATGAAGAAATGCCACCAATGGCATTAGTGAGTTCGCATTAGTGGGAAAGAGGAAGAAAAGGTCACCAATGTCATCGGTGGTTCGCATTAGTGGGAAAATAACAAAGAAATGCCACCAATCGCATTAGCAACCTCGCATCAGTGGAGCTTTTTTGCTGTCAAATTTCTCTATAAATAGTGCATCGTCTGTTGAGAAGAGAGCATTCCATCTTTTGTGTAAAAAAAACGTCTCTCTATTGGCTTTGTTTTATTTATAAGTTATTTCTTCTTTGTAGGAATATTATTTTCTTTTCTCCATAATGGAGTAATTTTCTTTTATTGGGATAATAGTTGAAGCTTGATAAAGTTTTTCTAATGGAAGTCTTGATTTTATTATATTCTTATGTTGGGATTTTCTCTTTATCATCTTTATACTCCAGGATTAACCATAATAATCTTATTTCTTTCAACTCTAATTCTCATGGAGGAGTTGACTCAAATAAAATTATTGATTTAATAAAAGCTAATTGAAAGAGATTTTTGCTCACTTGGTGTACTCAACTAAGATACTTTTTGTTTAAATCATTACTTTAGTTAGTTAACTACACTAATCGAAAGAGGTGTTATTAATCAATTGTTGTTTAATATTATTGACTATCAATAAATTAATACTATAAACGCGAGTGGTGCTATTAATATATTATGGTTAAGTGAAGTGGTTGTATTAGAAATAGATGATCATTCTTTGAACAAGGTCTCTGTTTCACTGTCAATCGATTAACTATATTAATAGAAAGTGGTGTTATTAATTGGTTACTTCTATGTGATGTGGTTGTATTAGAAATATGCGATCATGTCATTAAACAGAGAATAAATAATGAAATTTTGATTTTATTATAATAGTTTTTCTTGCTGATTCAAAGTATCCCAACCTTTATCTTTATTATCTTTTGTTTACTTTAAAATTCATAAAATATTTACACTACTGTTATTTAAATTTTTATGACTATGAAATAATTCTCATATCACCAACTTGATTCTCTCAAATAGTGACAAAGACAATATAAATCTGTAGCATAGGTGGTTCCAATCTCTATGGGACGATATCTTAAAATATATTACAATTTGACCGCCTACGAGCATAAAATCATATACGCCCAGAGCTCGTCACCAACTTCTTTTGGATCCATAAATTATTCAGAAAAATCAAAAAATGTGCCAAGTTTAAACCCACAAAATTTTACCTTTATTAAAGAAGAAAATTGGTAATTAAAGTAGAGTTGGAGTAATGAACTTGAAAAAAAAATCCATCGAAGAAGAAAATTGAAGAAGGAAGAAAAGAAATACCAGGACTTTGGGAATTTATTGATGAATATGCAGAACTTTTGAGCTTTTGTAATGAAGAAAAGGAATGAATACATTTTATGAATTAGGAATTAGGTTTTATATAATTTAAAGTTTTACAGTTTGCTCCCATCCTTTTTAATATGTTAATTGGATCTCAATCTTTAATTAACTTTTTTTTATTTGCTAAATATTTTCTCTTTATTTCTTTATAGAAAAGTGTCGTTTTGCTAAATAAAGACTTGAGTTGGTCTATTTGCCAAATCTTTTGTTGTTTCGAACGTTAACTTAGTTTTCCTTACACATATTTCACATACATGAATGATACTTTGATATCAGAGTATTGGTTTGATCTTTATTAATTAATATTTTCAGTCAAGATTTCAACATTGACCATCTATGTTTGAGGTGAACTATAATCAATCTTATCAACTCAGATGATTTATTTCAGTAAACATTTTAAAATTAAAAACTTATTACGTCTAATTGAGATGCGATCTAGTTATATCATCAAATTTATCTAATACTGGGAGCTCTGATACTTGTTTCCAACACATCAGCTCTGATACCAAATGCTAGAAATTTGAAGAGCAAGACAACAAACAAATACTCAAAACTCATTAGAAGAGAGATAATCATTACATATCTATTACTATCTCATTCTAATGTCATAACTTTTTTTCTTTCCAAGACAACTCTTTTCGCACGACACATCTCTACCTACCTATTAGGTGTGATTTTCAACTTTGATCAATCTTACCAAATTAAATGATTAATTTATGTCAAGACCAAAGTTTAAAAATTGACCACCTATTACGTGCAATTATGAACATTCGTCAATCTTACCAAATTAGATGAATAATTTTGGTCAACATTATGTGCAATTGTGAACATTTTTCATTTTTACTAAATTAGATTATTAATCTTGGTCAACATTTCAAAAATATAATGCCAATTGTACTTGCTTGTGAACTTTGGTCAATCTTACTGAATAAGATGATTAAATTTGTTTATTATTTCAAAATTGACCACTTATTACATTTGATTGTGTATGTCTGTCAATCTTACCAAATTAGATTATTAATTTTCGTAATGTACGATTGTGAACATTCGTTAATCTAAGCCAAAATTAAATGATTAATTTTGGCCAACACTACGTGCAATTGTGAGTTTTGGTCAATCTTACTAAATTAGATGATTACTTTTGGCTACCTGATAATAGGCCAAATTTATACATAATTGGATGTTTACCCATACTTTGGTGCATTCTAGTGATGCTTGAAGTTAAAATTGTGATGAATTGAGCTAATTGGTTGTATTTTGATGTATATGAGGCTAATGTTGCCAAAGAAATTTAATTTGAGAAAAAACGGAGCCAAAAAGAAAAATCTGGAGAAATCTAAGGGTGTTGTGCATCGCATGACCATACCACAACCTTTAGATGAAATTTTGATGAAGAAAAATATTGTCGAAGCAGTGAGGTAGCTCCCTATTGCATAACCGTCGCATTGGAGAAGAGATAAATGATCTTGGGGTGTTATGGAGTGGTTGTGCATCGCACAAGACTGTTGGAGAAGTTCTAGAAAACCTGTGCTATAGAAAGCACAACTATCCTGATCGGCTCTTGAACGTGGTGGCAGTCCTAAAGAAGAATAACAAGTGGAGGATGTGCATAGATTTCAACGACCTGAATAAAGCCTTCCTGAAGGATTCATTCCCGCTACCTAATATCGACCAACTCATCGACTCTACCGCAGGACATGAAATGCTTAGCTTCCTGGATGCATACTCGGAATACAATCTGATCCTCATGAATCTAGATGATCAGGAGAAGACTGGATGCACAGTCGGGATACAATCTGATCCTCATGAATCCAGATGATCAGGAGAAGACTTCTATCATTAAAGATGGGGGGCCTTATTGCTATCGGGTGATGCCGTTTGGGTTGAAGAATGCTGGAGCCACTTACCAGCGGCTGGTCAACTTAATTTTCAAGGATCATATAGGGAAGACCATTGAGGTGTACATCGATGACATGCTGGTGTAGTCAGAGTTTGCAAAGGACCATATCGAGCATATGAAAATAGCATTCGATATATTGAATTAGTTCGGAATGAAACTTAATCTCGAAAAGTGGGCTTTCGGGATATCCTCGGCATGTTCCTCAGATTCATCATCTCGAACCGAGGGATCAAAGCTAATCCCGTCAAGATAAAAGTTATTAAAGTCATACCAGAAGTACTGAGGAGCGAGACAGGGGTGAAAAGGCTCAACGGCTGCATAGCCGCATTAAGTAGGTTCATTTTTCGATCCTCAGAACATTGTCATCATCTTTTAAAAAAGAACAAAGGTTTTGAATGGACGGATCAATGTCAACTAGCACTTCAAGACTAAAAGAGTATCTATTGAACCCCTTCTCTATTAGCCAAGCCACACAAAGAGGAATGGATGTTGTTATACCTGGCGGTCTCGGGAGTAGTTGTGAGTGTCGTCCTCGTACAGGAAGAGAAATGAGTGCACTCTCCCATCTATTATATTAGCAAGTCCCTACTAGACATGAAGACCCGCTACCAATATTTGGAGAAGCTCGAACTGGCTTTAGTTGTGCCAGCCCCCAAATTCAGGCCATATTTCCAGAGCCACACGATAGTCGTTTTCTCATCCTTTCCAGTAAGGACCATTATACAAGCCAGAATTATCAGAACATCATGGAAAATGGGCCTTGGTACTAGAAGAAAATGACATTATTTATCAACTTCAGACGGCCTAAAAATTGCAGCTCCTGGCAAATTTCATCGCCGATTTCAGTACAGATATGGTAACCAAAGTTGAGGATGAATTGCAAGCTATGTGAAGAGTGACACTTGGAGGCAGTCTACATGAATAGAGCATCAAACCTTAAAGGAGCTAGGCTTGACATGGTATTGAAGAATCCCTATAGGAAAGTATTTCGTAAGGCTGTAAGTTCCCCCATTTATCACTAATAACGAGGCAGAATATGATGCTATCATTGAAGGCCTTGAATTAGCCTATACATTGGGGCTACGGAGGTCGGACTCAAGAGCGATTTATAGTTGGTGGTCAATCAAGAAAAGGGGGTGCTTGCAGCTAAAGACGCCCGCATGTAAGGATATCTCACAAGATTAGAAACCCTTCTGAAGTAGTTCCACAAGTAGGAGATCACCCAGGTACCGAGGTAAGAGAACACAGAAGCTGATGCATTGGTTAGTCTGGCAGCCACTGCAGACATGAGTCACGAGAACCCAGACATGGTAATTCAGCTGACCCACTCAGACATGAAGCGTCGGGATGTCAATTAGACTGCCTTTGTCTAGGATTGGCGCAACCCCTTGATCGATTATGTAGATAAAGGGATACTCTCTAATGGCAAGAAATCAAGCAGATGACTGAGGATGGAGAAGTACTGTATTGAAGGATGTTCAGCGGCACACATGCCAAATGTCTAGACCCGACACAAGCTGATTATGTACTAAGAGAAATCCATAAGGGACATTGTGGAAATCATTCACGAGGAAGGGCCTTGGCACAAAAATTGATCAGGGGAGGCTACTACTGAGTTTTAGGCATAAACAACAATTGCTAAGTAGAAAATTGCTGAAGAGGTTAGCTCTTTGGAAAATAATATTGGAAAGAGACATAACAAAAAAATATTAAAAAGAGAGATATAATTTTTAAATATATTTGAGATGAGAAAATCTGCTGTAATTTTAGGTTAGAAAATTTTTAGTGAGCAAATACATGAAATTATTTATTATTCTAATCATGAATTAAAATAAAAAGTAGCTAACATTTTGGGCGGAGTTGAGTGATAGTGGGTCAGGGGAGAAGAAAGAGGGAAGAACAAGTCATGCGTTAAATATAGGTTGCAATATGACCACGAGCTTTTTGGACAAACTGAGAAAGTGAGAGTGAGAAAAAGAGAAGTGAGTTTCACTCGTAACATGTATGAAAATTAGAGAATGATAGTCATGTTATTTACCTCATATGCCATGTCGATTCGTGCTAAAATTCTTTCTCGTAAAGTAAATTATTTCATGCATACGTTTGTTGGAAACAATTTTTCTTTTGTAAGTAAATATGATGTGGCGAGAAAAAAAAAAGTGTTGGCGACACTGCAACAGTCTTATCTCTATGGACGAAAATTGACCGTATTATCATTTTCATTTCGTTTTATTAGGTTTTCAACATAGGGTCAAAATGAGTTTTTTTTTTTAAGCAGCGCCATTTTAAAGAAAGAATAGAGAAGAATACATCCTTATCTAGAAAAGGGGACATATAATTGCTAATATGATAAAAATCGCTCAACTACTACCTAACCTTCTATCCCAATCTTTGATCCACAAGTTTTCCTATCTAGGTTCATGTCCTCGGTAATATGAAAGTGAGTCATGTCTTGTCTAATCATCCTACCCCACTTTTTTCTTAATCTATCTCTACCTCTTCGTAGACTCAGTATTGCCAACCCCTCGCACTTCTGTGCTCCAACTCTTCACATGTCCCAACTACCACATTCTTACTTCTTGCATCTTGTCTGCCACTCCCACCTTGCGCATATGATCTCGTTCCCAATCCTATCTATTCTAGTGTGCCCACACATCCATCCAAGTATTCTCGTCTCTGCTAGCTGGTTCTTTTGCAGCTATGTATTACTTTCTCTAACCTTTTATTTTAAAGTTAATTTCTTAAATTTTTTTGAGATGCAAAGTTATAAATTAATTTTTTTAATTTATTTTTTTAAATATTTTTTTAATGAACAAATCGACACACTTGATCCATTCAACTGATTATATGGTCCAAACATTAATAATGTGGTAAATCTTTTTTTTAAAGCTTTTAAGTTTTTTTTCCTTTCCTTTATAAAATAATTCATGTTTTAAATTAATTTCATATATGTTAATAAGAGTTTTTACAATTATAACCAATGTAGCGTTTTGAAACAAATGACTAATATTTTATTTACTTAAAAAATATCTAACCAGTATAAATAAATATAACAATAAATTTTGTGTGCATTTGACTTATGGGCCTAGAGCGGAAGCTTTGCTAACCATACCCTTTAGCCACCCATGATTTAGTTCTTGAATTTGATGGTTAAACCCATGAACACCTAGTTGATGCTCTTATAGTGGATTGAGTCCTTGAACCACCACAACTTTACTGGTTGCTACTGAGCTTAATGGTTAACACTATGAACACCTGGTTGCCAAGGTTGATGTATTTGACGAGGAAGTGGCATTCTGGCATACCTCCAGGTTGAGGTTGTATTTGCGGAAGAAACCATGACATTCCAGGGGCCAAGTACTGTTGCATTGGTTGTTGCATTTGCAGGAGAATCCCTGCAGCTTGATTTAGCATTTGCTGAATTGGTATATGATGAAGCCCTAGAATACCAACTTGATTAAGCCCTCCATATATTGGTTAATTCATTTATAGCTGTTGAAGAAATACGGGCAATACTGCCATAGGTGGAGGAGGTGGAGGTGGTGGGCTACCTCTCAGTACACTAGATCATTCAAATTAACATGGAAGTAGAACCCACCATAATCTTTCTATCAGAATACTTGATCCTCGTCCAAGCTCCATCACAAATTCCAGCTAATAGGCCACCCACAAAAGTTCTCATCAATGTAATAACATTTAAGCCAAAAAATTTCACTGTATGCCCTCCATAAGGAGTGGTTTTAAAAAATTACCCGCGCTAAGGAATGTTTTAGCAAAATGCCCTTATTTAGTCCGCAAGCCAAGAGTTCAAGGAAAAAAAAATTGTAAGTCTTGGCAATTGGCTATACTTCAAGGGCAAGTGCTGTTTTGCCAATACTTTAAGTTATATGGCGAGAATGCAGGAAAAACTGGAAGTGACAAGTCTTGACAATTGCCAAGGCTTACGACGCAGTGCAGCAACTGTTGCCTATTGCCAATACTTGTCGTGCAAGTGTTGGAAAATCGAGCATGGGTCAATGGCAGGTCTTGACAATAGCCAAGACTTACGGCCAAGTGCGGCAAGTATTGCCTATTGCCAATACTTGAAGGGATAAGTATTGAAAAGCGGAAAAATATAACGGGAAGTCTTGACCGCGGACTTTTCATTAAATCTTAACGGAGGCATTTTTGCAAACCATTTTTTAGCACGAGCAAAAAGGCAAACCATTGCTTCCCGTGTCATATTTTTGCATACCCATTTAAGCATTCAAAGACAACTTGTGCTTATATCCCAGTTGACAACTCCCGTGCATCTCTAGCCCTATACTAGTTCATTTTCTTTCTAGAGCGAAAAGAGGGGAAAGGTCCCCATAAGTCTTAATAGAAGGATAGGGGACAAGACCAAGTCAAAGAGTAATTAGTTTAAGTGAGGGTTGAAGTGAATTGTTTAAAAACTTGTGGGTATAATTAAAAGTTTTCATATTTACGAAAACACCCCACTTTTCAAAAAAATTCAAAATTTTCATTTCCCCCCCTTCCCACCCACTTTACACTCTCTTTTCTTATTCTATCATTTCAAATTTTATTTCTCTCTCTCTCTTCTCTCTTTCTTCCTCTTTTCTCTTCTTCTTTTTCATTCTTTCTTTTCAAATTTCATTTTATCACCATCTATATTATTTATCTTTCTTTTTTTTTCGTATCCATTTTGTTTCTTCTTCATCCCCATTTTACCTTTTTTATTTTTTAATTCTAGTCAATTTATACATCTTTTGAGATGTGTAAACATATTTTCTATATATTTATACACTTTTGAAGATGTTTTCACGGCTGAAAAAAGTGTGTACACATATGTGTACGCATCTGACGAGATGTGTACACACTTTTTTCGGCCGTGAAAACATCTGCAAAAGTGTACACATATTTTTATATGTGTACACATCTGACGAGATGTGTACACATTTTTTTCAGCCGTGAAAACATCTTCAAAAGTGTATAAACATATAGAAAATATATTTACACATCTGAAAAGATGTATAAAATGACTACAATTAAAAAAATAAATACACATATTATTATACTAGTTTCTCGACACGTGCGTTGCACGTGAATATCGAGTCTCGTAACATGATATTGTAATAATTATCAATAGTCACTACCTACACTGACTATTGTTTAAATTTCAAGATTATATAACATAGAATATAATTGACTATGGTATGACATAAGAATAATTGTCGTTATATGTAGATATAAATAAAAAATGTGAACCAATACGAAAGCAAAACATTAGAAGAATTATGGATCAAAATGGTTATATACAACAACACATCAAATTTTGCATGTTATGCTAGCAGAAGTTGCTACTATTATATGAAGGAATGCACAAAATTTGATATGTTGTTTTGACAAGACGGTAAAATATAAAGTAACCAAATTTATGTCATAGAACACAAAGTATATAACCATCTTTTCGTGCTCAAGTATACAATAACACAATAACTTATTGTAGTATCTTACCCTATTGTTTCATAAAGTATTATGATAAAAGAACTTTATGGAAGAATTGAGTTCAGAATTACAGGAGACTTGGGGATATACTAATGCAACAAATACATTTTGGGAAGTCAGTATATTTCAATCTAAAATAGTCATGTAATGTGTATATAACCAATTACAATAGTAAAACAAAATAGAGGAATGGTGCACCAACCTTGGGATTCAAGGCCTCGTTAGAATGTGGCGAAAGTAGTAAAAAGACATGGTACTATTTGAAGGATATAGTACTTTTGACACTGGGTGCAAATGATTAAATAGAAAATTATAATTCCAAAATGTTTAGGTTGCAGTCTCTGATATTTTTTTACCCAAAAACTCAACTTATATAGGAAGGAGTTTTGAAAAATAGTAGATTGAATGAAGAATAGCAAGAAGTTGTTCACTATTCTGCTCTCGAAAAGAACTGACAAAATAGTTAAGAAAATGATATACCGTTTTGTACAACCAACGAAAGAGAACTACTCCATAAGAAGCTAAGGGAATCCACTGAAGCCGAGATAAATAGATTTCAAAAAGGACATTGAGTAACTTATTTAAAGGATGCAACTTTTTAGAAAGGACATGAAATCAGGTTAGTTATCCTCTTCTTACTAATATTGTAATTAATAAAGCAATTATAATGGACCATCGTTATGTGCTAATCTTTTGCGGTAGAAATTAGATGGAAAGAATAGAAATTCTACCTAATAATTATTGTTTGTAGCATCTTTTCACATCTCATGCTATGATCAAACTTGTATACTTCAAAACATAAATTTCAATCTAAATGAACTTTTTTCCCTCACAGTGAATAGAGAACTCTGTTACCAGTTCAACTAAGTCAATTCAATTCATTACTTTATTTTATCCCTTGAATTTCACCCTATTATCCACGTACATTCCATATAAATATTATCAAAATGTTCAATAATCCCATCTATAAACCATCTGGCAAAAATCTTCTTCCACCTTTTAAATTTAATTAGATCACTAAACAATTTCAATCAAGACATCAAAGCAAAATGAAAATCACAATTCATGGTTTTAAGAAAATCTATCTGGCGAGATTGAAACAAAAACTAAAAGATAGGTTATATTTGCTTACCAACAGCCCGGAATACATTTCAAAACTATGTAGAAAGAAAGCAGAGACACTTAAAAGGGCATGCACGTAGACAAAATCGGCCAACAACTTAGCATAAAAAGAACATGAAACTAACTGGAGAAACTTTGAAACCAAATCAAAGTCAACGGGCAGATAAGAACACATGAAGCGAAAAGACCTTAATATGTCTGCCATAAGGACAATTGATTTTTTAAGAGAATCAAAATTACTTTTGGGTTATTCTTCGCCGAGAGCAACGATCGACGACGTACCAATTAATTTTTGAACAAAATGGAGCCTTAGACTGACACAACAGAGATACACTTCAAAAAAGGTTTTGGCTCGTACATAGAGATTTATATGAGAATGATGGTTCGTAAAGACATACCGATATAAGATTGCCCTGAGTCTGCATGTGTACCATTTTGATTTTGGACAACAGACAGTAAATTTACATGGTTAATGTTTAACTCTATAATTGCATTTATATTATTCTTGCATAACTGAATTTTCACAACTCCAAAATAAATTGTTGGTGACTTTTGTGAAAGGTTGTCAAATGGTCGTATAGGTCTTGTGAAGGGCTGGCCATAATTTAGTGTTTTTTTTAAGGTAAGGTATTTATGATATTTAGAATATTTAGAAGGGTATTTTAGTAATCTGACTTTTCATGTTTTTGAGTACATGCTTTTATAATAATATGATGTGTACACATATGACGAGATGTATAACACTTTTATCATATATATGTGTACATATTATGTCTACACATCTTTTTTATTAGAGTGGTGTAGGGTGGTGGGTGGTGGTGGAGGGTGGTAGAAGGTGATGGTTGTTGGTAGAAGGTAATAGAAGGTGGTGGTGGGAGTGGAGGGTGGTAGAAGGTGGCGGTGAGTGGTGGAGGGTCGTGGTGGAATGGTGGATGGCCGGGGTGGGGGGGCGGATGGGGGCTAAGGGGTTGATAGGTGGGTGATGAGAGGTGGGGGCTTTGTGTAAATAAAAATACTTGGGGGCTTTTAAAATGTTAGTCATTAGTACTAATTTTAAAAGTATTCCTCTCACCCATTTTTCAAGACTTGAGTCCCTTATAACTAATAAAAGACTTGGGGTCCTTCTCACCCAAAAATCCCTTCTTTCTAACCCCCATGTCCAAGTGAAACCCAAAGTCTTTTTCAATTAACTTATTAATATGCTAAAGTATAAAATAGAAAAAGAAGCAACAAAGATAACAAATCAACAATGGGTAACAACAACAAACTAAAATTTTAAAGCAATGGGTGGAGTGACCCATAACTTTATAAATCTTTTCTGAAAAATTTTATATAGCTGATGTGAGACACTTTGTATTCTAAAACTGTCAGCAAAGACAAATTGAAACCTAGAGAAATTTTGACTATACAACTTAGAAAGTAACAACAGAAATATAAAAAAATATATAGCTAAGAATTGGGAGGATCGCAAGTTCCATGAGTGAGTGAATCAGAACATACATAAAAAAAATTATAAGAGTTGTCTGAAATTAGAAAGAACTAAATCAACAAGCTGCAAAAGGTTAGAGAAAGTAATACATAGGGGTGTCAATGCTTTTTCGAAAATCGACATAACCGACCGAATCGAACCGTACCGAACCGAAATTTAGGTTCTTTATGATAAAACCGTAGGTTTTTATGTAAAGTCATAACCGTACCGATTATTAGGTTATGTTTTTTATTTTATAAAAGCAAACCGAAAAAATACCGAACCGAAACGAATAATTTAGGCAGAATGGCTAAAGTGCCCCCTGAAGTTGGCTCGAAAAGCCTGTTACGACCTTTAAGTTTGCGGGGGTCCTATTACCCCCCTGAACACGTTCGAAATGGAATTAATACCCCCTTACTCGATCACTCCCAGCTTTAACAAATAATGTGTTTGGCACGCACCATTCCTTGTTCGACACGTGTCATTAAAGAAAAAGAAAGCTTTTTCTCTCATTTTTTCTATTAATTTATAAATTCTTTTTTCTTATTACTAGATTCATTTATATATTCTAAAAAATAAAAAAGAACACAATCTCTTCCCCCTCCTTACCCCTGCCCCCACTCCCCCTATTCCCTTTCCCGTAACTCCTTGCTCCCTTTCCTGTGAGTACCCTTTCCCAACCATAAAAAAATCTTAATTTTTTTTTCTTCTTTTAATTAATTGTTGATTGAAATTATATTTTGAAAGCTTGTCATAGCAGAAATAAAGGAAAGAGAGAGAATGGATACAAGATGAGTAATAACCGGGGTCAATTTTTTGGGGCCAAAATTGGTGTTTTCCGATTAAAAATGGTGGAAAAGAAAATTAATATGATTCAAGCTATGATATTGGCAGAGATAAGTAGTAGTTGGAGCTAATTTTTTCGGCCAAAAGTGGTAAAGATAATGGGTGGAATTTATTTTTGTTATGATTCAAGATCTGATTTAGGGGAGAGTGGAGAGTGTAATTTTTCTATTTTAGGCAGTGGAGATGATGGTGGTGGCAGTGGCGGTGGTGGTGGCGGTGACAGTGGCAATGGCATGAGAGATGGTGAAATGAAGAAAAAGAAAGAAAGAGAAAGAGAAAACAAGGAAAAATAAAAATAAAGAATTGAAAAAGTAGGAATGTAGTTTGTTATATTAACCACGAATTTTTCGATGGCTGAACAATTTTCCCGGTGGCCGGACTTTTTCCAGGTGGCCGGATTAAAGTTGGGGGAGAAGAAGTAAAAATTAATTAAGAGAAAAGAAAAGAAAAGGAAAAGTAAAATCTAAAATGAAAAGTATGCTGAAAATAGTACAATTTTGACCTTTTTTCACCATCTCACTCTCCCTAAGAGATACACTCTCTTTCGTATCTGGCGCTAAAAGGGGTAATTAATTCGGTTTGGAATGTGTTTAGGGGGGTGATAGGACCCCCGCAAACTTAAAGGTCGTAACAGGCTTTTCGAGCCAACTTCAGGGGGCACTTTAGCCATTCTGCCAATAATTTATATGCATAAAATATACTTTATATATGAACTTATATATATAAATATATATAATTTAGTTAAGTCTAAAATCAACAAAGGATAAATTTTTTCATTGTAAATCCTTGGGGTGAAATTATTAATGTAAAACATCCCTACCTATTTTAATAGTACTATTACTACTACAAAAAGTTGAAACTAACATGTTTCAATTGCTTAGTGCTTTCGCAATTTTTAAATTCTAAATTTTTTTAAATTTAGTAACTGCAAAGGTGACAAAATTTATTGTAGAAGGTCTTTGCGGACCATTTGGATTCGTCTTGTAAATGTTGTTCACTTTAGGTGAAGGTTTAATTTCCTTTTAAAATCATGCTCGCTTATGTTTATTTGAATTTTGATTTAGTATAAAATAATATATCATAGTCAAACATTTTATTGAAAAAGTAAATGAAGTGAGTTTAACAGTCCAAATAATGTAAATAATTACCCCACTTTTTATTTATTCATTCATATCCACTCTGTCATATATAATGTTGTTTTCGAGACCTGGTATTATAAAGTGCTTCACTATCGCATAATAATGAATTATTTTAGGCACTTTTCGCCAGATATTCATTATTATCTTTTATATGGTTTACTAAAGTAAGATGACATTTATATTTTGGTTTAATTAATCAATAGAACTGTATAAATTTTGCAATGAAAGTGATGCATATTTTTCAATGTTATTGTCTTGTATGCTAAAAATATACATTTATTTATGTGGTAGTTTTAGACGACATTTTTCAAAAAATACCGAAAATTAATCGAACCGTGCCGAAACCGAAGATAAACCAATATGATTGAGACGGTTTCGAAAATTCAACTTTTGGTTATACCTCTTAGAATAACCGAAAAATTGGTACGGTACAAAATTTTTAAAATAACTGACCGAACCGAACCGTTGACACCCCTAGTAATACATACATGTTTTGAATTGTTGGTAAAAAGACACGTAATTGACTGGTTGCTTAGATAATTTTTTCAAATTGTCCAAAATGCCCTTAAAGTTGAATGGAGTTAAGGAAATAACTAAAATATTATAGGACAAATTTATAATTACACAAAAAAAAATCCCCTAATTAGGGTTGTACGGATGACAAAACCATAATTATGCTCTTTTATTATATATACTAATAGTAAATTGAATAGTAACATTGGATTTGATTAAATTATTATTTATAAAAAAAATTATATTCGAAACACTTACTCAAGCAAGCTAATTGTGGTTTTTAAATTTTGGCGTTGTATTCACCTTTTGTTATTGCAAAATAAGGTACTACTATAAATGGGGGGTTTCCAAAAATATTAGAATACATAAATAAGAGGGGCTTTTGATTATTTTTACGTTCAAATGATTTTTTTCTCCTTCTTATCTATCTATCAACTAAGGTATTCACATAATTCTAACAGTATGTTGCATAATTTAAGCGTTGATTTTTGGAAATTCCTCGTTAGGTTCCATCTTTGCCTATTTTAAGTAAGAATCCAAATAATCAAAGTATAATTCAATTACTTTATCTTTGGGTTCGATCATGGCTATTGAGTGAGCTTCAACTTCAATAAATACTAGTCGCAACATGTACCAAGCTTTATAAATTTGTGTTAGAATACCATTGAATCATTGACAACGTTAAAGCTCGACTATCTTCCCCAATTGCGTTAAAATCCGTTGGTTTTACAAAATCGAAAAGTCTTCATCATCTCTAACATATTAGTTAATTGGCTGATGTTTTGTCAAGTTCGCATGATATATCTTAACACTAAAAATAGAGAGTCCATAGAAAAATCTAGTTTTATAAATAAAAAAAATCAAACTAAAATAATTCGAATTAAGTGAGATATTGAAAAATAACTAAAATTAGACCATTAGCCTAAATATAATAAACAAAAAAAAATTCATACTAAAATAATTTAAATGCAAGTAGAAAAAATAAAAGAGTAACTTATAATCCAACAAGATTCGCATTCTCGATTTATAATAAAATAAAAATATAAATTACCCGAAATTAGCCTTCTTTGGTACAGAGAAACTAACATAAAAGTGAAAAAGCAAAGACTACAAAATATTTAAAATTTGAATAAACGATATAATTTCAAAGCAATTAAACAAAAAAAGTTATATAAATATCACCATTATAACGTGATATTGCTTTTGTGCCAATATTCTTTTTGATATATATTGGTGGAGACTAAACAATACAAATAGTATTGCCAAAATTTTAAGTTTGGAGGAATGGTTTTGGGCTTTTGGCATCGATGGAAGAAATTAGAAATTGTTTCCTCTCTAAATGTATCAATAATGCAAAAAATAGCATTTTTTTTTTACATTTAAATAACAGTAGCCGTTAGCTTTAGAACTTTAATTCTTAGTTTTGTATGGCAAGAAAAGTTAACTACAATCTTAAGTGAGGCTTGTACCTATTGTCATTCCTGCAACCAAATAAATCAGAAAAGACAACAAACAGAAGTATATTATCAGTTGTTATGGGACAATCCCGAGCCCACAATTTACTTGTGTCTCCTTAAGAAATCTAACCCCCTCACAGTTGCCCAAGGTTCACGGGTTAATTTCTCCCAGGATGGAACGGGATAACAGTTCTACTGTAGCGGCACTTCAAACAGTAGAACACTGCGAACTCAAAGAAAACGGAGCAAATCACACGACTTACTAAGACTTACTTAGTATGCAGAAAAGAGAGGAATGCAGTAAGAAGTTTTGTATTTCTGTGTTTCAGTGTGTTGAAATGATGAAGACTGACCAGTTTATATAGCCATAGGAAATGGAAGGAAGAGTCACCACTAATGGCCACTAACACCACTAACTCTGCCACTAATGGCACCTGAATTCATTGCCACTAATGGCTGAATTCACTAAATGTTAGTAATAATGAAAAACGTGGGAGAGTGGGTGAGAAAACGTGGGAGAGTTACTCTGGATTAATCTGATTAATCCATTCAGATTTCTGTTACACAAACAGATTAAATATTAAATATTAATAATAAATTATTAATTAAATAATATTTTTAGTTTTATCAATCATATCAATTGACCGAAATCCGAAATCCGAAATCCGAAATCCGAAATCCGAAACCGAAACCGAAACCGAAACCGAAACCGAAGCCGAAGCCGAAGCCGAAGCCGAAGCCGAAGCCGAGACGAGCGAGCGACGACGACGGCGCGAGGCTTCCCTTCTTCTCAACCCTTTTAAGAGCTAAGAGAAGTGATTTTGTATTTAAACCCAACAAAAGTCTTTTCCTCTACCAATATGGGAGAATGTGCATTTCCTTACTAAAAGGAACCTTTTCACCTTCCCACCCATTTCCCATTCACACTCTATTTATTCCAAAATCCCAACAATCCCCCACATGAATGGGGAATGGCTATATTGAAAATATGCATGACAGACTTGTGTGATTTGCAAGAAAGAACTAGTTGCATCGGGATAAGTAGGTTTCCCTTTGAACTTTCCGTAGTTAACATACATCGGATATACTCGGTCAATCGGTAGATTTGATATCTTTGAACCGTTGAGCTTTGGTGTATACCTAGACAACGTATGTCACACAACTAATCCTTAACCGTCTTTGGTTCTCACTGTTGTGTTCGTTTCAGCCATGAACACCGCCTGGTTTCATAAGTACTTAGAGAACTTGCCATACCGAATTCTCCTTGAAGCGGCTTCCACTTCACACTTACATAGGTGATTTCTAAACGTGTAATCCTATAGATGTACACTGTTTGATAATTAAAATATCAAACTTAGACAATCATTAAAAAATGCCTCTAGCATTTTACCCTTGGTACTTGAACATTGTCTAATCATGAGAATGGACCAAACATTAACTGACAATGTTGGACCGTCAAACACGACTTTGTATTCTCCTTGAACCTAGTTCTTGGGATCTCCAGTCTCCTAGGTAGAGTTGCCGCCGTGATGACTTGTCCTTGGCCATAGTCCCATTCCCTTCGATGAACACTCAACCGCCTCTCTAGTTAGGCCTTTTGTAAGCGGATCCGCCACATTATCCCTTGACTTCACGTAGTCAATGGTGATAATTCCCCTAGAGAGTAGGTCCCTAACGGTTTTATGCCTTCGTCGTATGTGACGATTCTTACCGTTATACATTACATTCTTCGCTCTTCCTATAGCCGATTGACTATCACAATGTATACAAACTGGTGTCAATGGCTTAGGCCAAAACGGAATGTCTTCCAAAAAGTTTCGAAGCCATTCAGCTTCTTCACCGGCTTTGTCTAAGGCTATGAATTCAGCTTCCATAGTAGAGCGGGCAATACATGTTTGCTTGGACGATTTCCAAGACACCGCTCCTCCACCAAGTGCGAAAATATATCCACTTGTCGACTTAGAATCAGTTGTGCCGGTGATCCAATTGGCATCACAATATCCTTCAATGACGGCAGGATACTTGTTATAATGCAATGCAAAGTCTTGAGTGTATTTTAAATACCCCAAAACACGTTTCATTGCCATCCAATGGGTCTGATTGGGATTACTCGTGTATCGACTTAGTTTACTTATAGCACAAGCTATATCTGGTCGAGTACAATTCATGACGTACATCAAACTTCCCAAAACACGTGCATAATCCCGTTGCGACGTGCTTTGACCTTTGTTCTTCTTTAGAGCAAGGTTTACATCAATAGGAGTCTTTGAAATTTTAAAATCCAAATATTTAAATTTTTCAAGAACACTATTGATGTAGTGAGTTTGAGACAACGCCAGACCTTGAGGAGTTTTATGGATCTTAACACCCAGAATTAAGTCCGCAACTCCTAAGTCTTTCATATCAAATTTGCTAGTCAACATGCGTTTCGTAGCATTTATATTGGCAATGTTATTGCTCATTATCAACATGTCGTCCACATATAAGCAAACAATGACTATAAAATTAGGAGTGTTCTTAATGTAGACACATTTATCACACTCGTTAATTTTAAAGCCATTTGACAACATTGTATGATCAAATTTCGCATGCCATTGTTTAGGTGCTTGTTTTAGTCCATAAAGTGACTTAACAAGTTTACACACCATCTTTTCTTTACCTGGAACCACGAACCCTTCAGGTTGTTCCATGTAAATTTCTTCCTCCAAATCCCTGTTTAAGAACGCTGTCTTAACGTCCATTTGATGGATTTGCAGACCATACACGGCGGCTAACGCTATTAACATACGAATGGATGTAATTCTGGTTACCGGCGAGTATGTGTCAAAGTAGTCAAGACCTTCTTGTTGTCTATAGCCCTTAACAACAAGCCTTGCCTTGTACTTGTCAATAGTGCCATCAGCTTTCATTTTCCTTTTGAAAATCCACTTAGAACCTAATGGTTTGTTTCCAGGAGGAAGATCAACCAACTCCCAAGTATGGTTGCTCAAAATAGATTCTATTTCACTATTGACTGCCTCTTTCCAAAATGGAGAGTTTGAAGAAGACATCGCTTCTTTAAACGTCCGAGGCTCATTTTCCAACAGGAAAGTGACAAAGTCATCTCCAAACGAAGTAGAAGTTCTTTGACGCTTGCTTCGTCTTGGTTCTTCCTCATTTGGTGAATTTCCTTTGGTTCCTTCCCGAGGTCGTTTGGATCTTTCACCAACTGACTCACATTCCTTCTTATACGGATATATTGTTTCAAAGAATTCAGCACTATCTGATTCCATCACCGTATTAACATGAATGTCGGGATTTTCTGATTTATGAACCAGAAACCGATATGCTTTACTGTTTATAGCATACCCAATGAAAACACAATCAACTGTTTTCGGTCCAATCTTAACCCTTTTGGGTTTTGGGACTTGCACTTTTGCCAAACACCCCCACACTTTGAAGTAATTCAAGTTGGGCTTCCTTCCTTTCCACTTTTCATATGGAATGGACAGTGTTTTGCTATGGGGAACTCGATTGAGTATTTGATTAGCCGTGAATATAGCTTCCCCCCACAAGTTCTGGGGTAGACCCGAACTGATTAACAAGGCATTCATCATCTCCTTTAATGTTCGATTTTTCCTTTCCGCAATCCCATTGGATTGAGGCGTGTAAGGGGCAGTTGTTTGATGAATAATGCCATATTCCAAACATATTTGTTCAAAAGGAGATTCATATTCTCCACCCCTATCACTTCTTATCATCTTGATCTTTTTGTTAAGTTGGGTTTCAACTTCATTTTTGTATTGCTTGAATGCGTCAATTGCCTCATCTTTACTACTAAGTAAATAAACATAGCAGTAACGAGTGCTATCGTCAATGAAAGTTATGAAATACTTCTTTCCACCGCGAGATGGTATTGACTTCATGTCACAAATATCTGTATGAATCAAGTCTAATGGTTCAGAATCCCTTTCAATTGACTTGTAAGGGTGTTTAGCATATTTAGACTCAACACATATTTGACATTTTGACTTAGCGCAATCAAATTTAGGCAATACTTCCAAATTGATCATTTTTCGCAAGGTTTTATAATTGACATGTCCCAAACGAGAATGCCATAAATTATTTGACTCAAGTAAGTAAGAAGAAGCTGCAATTTTATTCATAGTGTCAACGACCATTACATTGAGTTTGAAAAGGCCCTCAGTCAGGTAACCTTTTCCTACATACAGCTCATTCTTAGCTATTACAACTTTGTCAGAAACAAACACACACTTGAACCCGTTTTTCACAAGAAGTGCAGTAGACACCAAGTTCTTCCTAATTTCAGGAACGTGAAGAACATTGGTCAGAGTCACAACCTTGCCAGACGTCATCTTGAGGAATATCTTCCCATATCCTTCAATTTTGGCCGTTGCAGAATTGCCCATAGAGAGCGCCTCATCAGGTCCAGCGGGAGTATACGAAGCAAAGGCTTCCTTCACAGCACAAACATGGCGGGTGGCTCCTGAATCAATCCACCATTCCTTAGGATTTCCAACTAAGTTGCATTCAGAAATCATAGCACATAAATCAATGTCTTGCACTCCTTGGGCCAATTTTGTCTCTTCAACCATGTTTGCTTGACCTTTTTCCTTTTTCCTGTCCTTCTTTGCAGCACGACAGTCTGCGGACTTATGTCCACTCTTGCCACAGTTGTAGCAATTTCCCTTGAACTTTTTCTTGCTGGGGTTTGTCTTCCCTCCAGAAGGCCTCTTTCTCTTATTTTGATTTGGAGTGTGCTCAACTATATTTGCTCCCGCTATTGCAGCACTTCCACGAGCCTTCTTTGCAGCAGATTTGTTGTCCTCTTCAATCCTCAAGCGTACAACCAAATCTTCAAGGGTCATCTCCTTGCACTTGTGTTTCAAGTAATTTTTAAAGTCATTCCATGATGGAGGTAACTTTTCAATCATGGCTGCAACTTGAAACGCTTCATTAATCTTCAAACCTTCAAAGAAAAGTTTGTTAGCAACAATATAAGTAATACTCTTAACAGAAGTATTAATCAAGATCAAACCTTCAGCAAGGAGATCATGGATAAGGACTTGAAGTTCTTGGACTTGGGACACAACAGATTTGTTATCCACCATTTTATAATCCAGAAATTTGGCAGCCACAAATTTCTTCAGTCCAGCGTCTTCAGTCTTATATTTCTTTTCTAAAATATCCCACAGTTTCTTAGACGTTTCAACATTACTGTAAACGTTGTACAGGTCATCTTCCAAGCCACTTAGAATGTAATTTTTGCATAGGAAGTCAGAATGCTTCCAAGCCCCAATCACAAGGAAGCGTTCGTTTTCAGGTGTTTCATCAGTCAGGACTGGAGCATCCTCGTTGATAAACCTTTGCAGGCTTAAGGTGGTCAGATAAAAGAACATCTTTTGCTGCCACCTCTTAAAATCCACACCAGTAAACTTCCCCGGCTTTTCTGCTGGTGGCATAACCGTTGCAGCAGCACGGCTAGGCCCAGCAGCACCAGAAACTGCGGTAGCATTCGTATTCACAGCAGGGACAGTTTGTTCAGCTCCGTTAGTCATCTCTGTCAAGTGACACAAGCAGAAACAATATTAATAAACTGTTTAAACAATAGGAGTAGAAAAAACCACGAAGGCTTTTAATCCCCACAAACAGATTATTTCACAGTAATTAGGAGTAGAAAAACCACGAAGGTTTTTAGTCTCCACAGCAGATTAATAAATTATAAACGAGTAAAAAACCACAAAGGTTTTAGTCTCCTTAACCAGTATTTATTTAAGTGCAGAAAATAAATAACACTAGATTTCTTAAGCTTGTTATTCCTGCAACCAAATAAATCAGAAAAGACAACAAACAGAAGTATATTATCAGTTGTTATGGGACAATCCCGAGCCCACAATTTACTTGTGTCTCCTTAAGAAATCTAACCCCCTCACAGTTGCCCAAGGTTCACGGGTTAATTTCTCCCAGGATGGAACGGGATAACAGTTCTACTGTAGCGGCACTTCAAACAGTAGAACACTGCGAACTCAAAGAAAACGGAGCAAATCACACGACTTACTAAGACTTACTTAGTATGCAGAAAAGAGAGGAATGCAGTAAGAAGTTTTGTATTTCTGTGTTTCAGTGTGTTGAAATGATGAAGACTGACCAGTTTATATAGCCATAGGAAATGGAAGGAAGAGTCACCACTAATGGCCACTAACACCACTAACTCTGCCACTAATGGCACCTGAATTCATTGCCACTAATGGCTGAATTCACTAAATGTTAGTAATAATGAAAAACGTGGGAGAGTGGGTGAGAAAACGTGGGAGAGTTACTCTGGATTAATCTGATTAATCCATTCAGATTTCTGTTACACAAACAGATTAAATATTAAATATTAATAATAAATTATTAATTAAATAATATTTTTAGTTTTGTTGGTCCAAAAAATTAAGTCAATCAATCATATCAATTGACCGAAATCCGAAATCCGAAATCCGAAATCCGAATCCGAAACCGAAACCGAAGCCGAAGCCGAAGCCGAAGCCGAGACGAGCGAGCGACGACGACGGCGCGAGGCTTCCCTTCTTCTCAACCCTTTTAAGAGCTAAGAGAAGTGATTTTGTATTTAAACCCAACAAAAGTCTTTTCCTCTACCAATATGGGAGAATGTGCATTTCCTTACTAAAAGGAACCTTTTCACCTTCCCACCCATTTCCCATTCACACTCTATTTATTCCAAAATCCCAACACCTATTAGATACTTCAAACATACTTAATATGTAGTTATGTACCAATTTAACAAAAATACTAACAAAACAAAAAGAAAGTAATTTTCCCTTCGCCCAGGTGCATGAGGAACTTAAAAAATCTCATTCTTTATTTATTTATTTTTTTAATTAAAACAATATATTTTTCCAAAAACCATCATAGGCACCATCCCCTCCGCCATTGCTACTACAAAAAATATCCTGCCACCATCAAAGTATGACTACCACCTCCCCTCTCACCTACTTCTTTCATTTTTATTAAAAGCACTACCATCTAATATCCGCGGTCACTGCTCCACCACCAAAAATTCTTTACCATAAAAAAATTGGCCACCACCTCCTCCCTCACCTTCTTCTTCTTGTTCCATAGTCACCACCTTTTATCCTCTTCTCCGCAAGTCAACTCACCATTGAAGATCTGAACGCCATCAGTTTCAGAATCCACCATAACTAGGGAAATGCACCAAAACAATTATCCAATGCTCTCACAAAAAAGTAAGAACTAAAACAGAGTGATAGCATACTTGAAGGATGAGCTTGTCTAGATGCTACTCAAACTGAAGTGGGTTCATCTGCTAAAGTGACTAAGGTAACTGTTATAATCTGAGCACCTCCTAAGGACACTAGAAGTGTGGGTTGAATAGTGTCTACCAATTTTTCTATGTAAGGACTCGATTCTTCTGAGCAGCTTGCACTCAATCACTTCAACACACACACAAACAAAAGACACAGAGAACACGGTGTTTTTACGTGGAAAACTCCTTGCTCAAGGGAGAAAAACCACGACCCACACTCTGGGATTTTAGATATCAATCCACTTACACAAAAAGCAAGTTTCTGATTACAAGACTCTGCAACCAAGAGGCTACACTCTAGACCATAATCACTCAACAAAGCTAAACTCTAGCTTTACAAAGCAATCTCTCAAAAGTTCACCTAGCACAATTGCTTCTAATATAAGCTGATAGCTAAAAACAATGATCGCACAAAGCAAGACAACTTACAACTCAAGAACCTAGACAGAATATCTAGACTCAATCTATTTAACTCCACCAGTTGTCTTCTTCGGTTATCTCACGTAGAAAGTTGCTGGATCGCCTGTGTGTGCTCTCAACTCTCTATTTGTGAATAACTGATTTCGGCTGCATCAATTACTTATATTTATATGGGCATTAAAACCCTAGTTGAGTTCCACAAGGAAACCTTGTAATTATGGTAAGACAAGATTCCTTGTGACTCTTTCCTTGTTTAAGTCCAACTCTTATTCGTATTTCGAAGACACAGCCTAGGCACCGTCTTTTTTAGTCTGACTAGGATGCATACTCGTTCACGCGCCACTACTCCTTCCGCAGGGATTTGCAGCCCTCAAATCTTTTCGATCAGTCGTGCCCTTCTATATAAGGACCAGGTTCTCCTCCAGAACCACTGAGTCCTTCTCGTTTGTCATTCTTCAAAATCTCTTCTCAAAAAATGCCCCATTTTTTATGATGACAAAAAAATGTTGCCAAAGAACCTGAATAGACAAAATTTTCAAAAACACAAAAACAAGAATGACAGTTTGAAAAATTTAAAACATATAAGTTAGGTCACAAACACCCCAACATTTCCTTCCTCCCACTATTGGCATCATCGAAAAGATTCAAATACCTGCATGAACCAGTTAGAACTATCCAGTCTAGAGCACAAGGCAACAAGTCAGCTAAACATAAAACACACAGAGATAAGGCTAAGGGCCCAAACAGAACCAAATATCATAGATCAAATCCCAAAAGTAAGCAAGAGAAATTTAAAATCAATCATCCAGGGTGTGATCAGAAACACAACCCCAATAAGAAGTACACACCATAAAACAAATTGTCTTAAACATCACATATCAAGGTAGGTCATGAAAGGATAAAGGAGATTATGAGAGAGGACATGAGGGGTAGGGAAGGAGGACTTAGGGCTTTAAGTTGAAGTGTTTGATAAGTACCTCAAGGTTCTTTGTATTCTTGGCTCTCTCCATCACCAGCTCGGCCTCATACTTGTGACACTCAATTTTCAAACGATCAATTTCTTGATCCTTCAACTCCAGCTTTCTTTGCAGCTCAGCATTTTCAGTGTTCACCTCAAGAACATGGCTCTCCAGTTCGTTCACTGCTGCAATGGCCTCCTCGGGTCCATAGTCCTCGCTTTCCTCTGACTTCTCCTGCTTGACCTGCACAGGTTTCTTGGAAGCTCTCATTTCTTTGAAGAAATCACAGCTTTTTAGCACATTAAACCCAAATATTTGATGAATAGTGGGTTTCTTCCAGCTCCCAAAGGAACCCCGAAATGCTCTAGAACCTGCTGTAGGATGTAGGAATGCACTAATGAATGTGGCTTTTGGTCAGTGTCTGCAATCCTTTTGATATGTCTGATTATCAGACCAGGTAGATTGATTTTTACTCTTCTATCCAGCAAGTCCATATAGGTTAAGTCATGAGCACTGGCCTTACTGTTTCTCTCTCCCCTAGGCAGTAGGAACCGATGAACAAACTCAAAGAGCAGCTGATGTGCTGGCTCAATCTCCTTTTTGTCCACCTTCCTCTCCTTTTTGAGCTTTGGTTTTCTTGAAAAATTCTTTACTACACTAAGGGGAGTCACTCCATCTGTTCTCTTTGGCCATTTCAATTTAATGTACCTGCAATAACCTTCAACAGGCACACCAAGGATCACTCCCAGCTCAGTTCTTCCAAACTCAATCTCAACTCCCTTCACCACTGAAAACACTCTCCTGGCAGTAACCCTGCAGTTGGTATAGAACTCTCTGACCTCATCAGAAAACAACATCCTATCTTTGTTTGCAAACAAACCTAACCATCCTTGATCACCAATCATCCTGAGCAGAGGTTTCATGTGATGCTCCCAGCAAGTACTTGGTGTTTAGCAAAGAAGACTACCTTGTCAATCTCTTCCTCAAAACCCTTTCTCCTTTTCCTGCTCTTCATTTCACTATCAGTTTCAGAGTCACTAGCTTCTACATAACTGCCAGCTTCATCACTTTTTTCTTTGGCTTCATCTTCCTTTTTCTCATGCTTCTGTACTTAATTGTTCTTCAGTTTTCCAGCCTTCGCATTCTTAATTGTTCTTCCCAGCTTATCAACCTTTGCTAATTGCTGCTTCAAAGCTGACCTTGTTGCCATCCTTCTTAAGGAAGGGCCTGGCTGTGCAGCAATTTTGTCTTCACTCTCAGTTCTCTCCTCCTGAGAGTCCTCACTAGATTCATCCACCAGTCTACTCTTTGATACAGACTTTCCCTCTTTCAACAATCTTCTTCTCTTATCAGGCTCCACCCTGGTCTCACTTACAAACACCACTTCTTCTTCTTCTTCTTCTTCTTCATCTTCATTCAACAATTTTTCATCCTCCTCTCCAAACCTTCTTTTTACACTCTTCCTTTTTGTTTCCTCAACTTTCTCTGCTATTTTCTCACCTTCACCATTTCCTTCTAAACCTTCCTCATTATTTTCCTCTTCAGAATCTGTCCAATTTAGTTCTGCATCCTCAGCCACAGTAGGATCCGAGCAAGAACCAGGTTCTTTACTCAAATCCTTTGCAGCCTCAGCAGAACTAGGTCATCCAATAACTGGACCTTCACGTACATATATCTTATGAACTCCCTCAACAGAAACATCCTCCAACCTAGGTTCACTAACATGATCCTTTTGGGATTCAGCAGAATCTTCTTCTCTCAGTCTTTCTATCACTTTTTCAACTACATCAACCTCCAGCACATTCTCAGTTACTAAGGGCATATGCATACTAGACTTAGGTTCCTCCAGAACAGCCTGTTGTTTCTCCTCAACTACCTTCCCCTATCAGATTTTTCACAGGGCTCTACCTTTTCTACGATTTCATCTAGTCCTTTCATCAATGTTTCAGTACTTAATTTTCCAGGACTTTTTACAACTTCTAAAGCAGTAGAATCAGGTAGAGTAGAGTCAAGCGTTACCTTAACCGATTTTTCAGATGAAACTGGTTCCGCCGGTATAGGAGACGAAGATCCCACCACCGTCTTCTTGACACCTCTTTTCCCTGCTCTTTTGAGAAATTTTACCCTAACTTTGACGATTCTCTTCGCAAGAGTAGATGGAGGAGGTTTTGGAGTAGATTTCTTGGATTTGTGTGTTCCTGAAGCTTTAATAGGAGATATCGATGTAGATTGTGCTTGAGACATTGTGATTTTGGTTAGGGATTTGAGAATGAGATGAAGGAGATTTCTTGTTCTGATTTTTGGTGAGAGAAAGTGAACAAGGCAGAGAGGGATTGTTTTACAAGTATATCTGTTTGGCTTTTGTCAAACTAAAAGTGAGAAGGAGTAATGGTGGTGGGGGTCTTACTAGGGAACTGACGCTTATGATGGCTAAAAGGTGCAAAGCAGCTTTTTGAAGTTTTGAAAACCGGGAAAAGATGGATTGATTTGACGGTTACAAAACTTACCCAAATAAGGACTTTTTAATGAAGTGGGGTCCGGTCAAGTCTAATAGAAGTCTAACCAAAGAGGGAATATGTTCTTATAATTTAGGACAGTTACAAGAACATGGAAATCCTCCCTTAACACACGTATAATTGACAATCAATTTCAGTTATGACTCTTATCATATAGGGCTGTGTGACTGTTCCTGGACATAATTCCTCATGCTTGCTTTGGTTCCTTCTACGTACCTAGTAAGTTCTTCATGGGAACACATTAACCCATCCTGGTGCTATTCATTTGAACAAGTGTACTTAATAATGTACAAAATTTAGACTGGACAATAATAACAATAGTTACAAACAAGAAGTTGAACACTTTACTAACCAATCATTGGGGAACAAACGCTGAGTCATCCGAGTATTTTGGTCATCTCTAACTCCAACTTGTTCCTCTGAAACTGAACTTTGTTCAGTGCTTTGGTAAATATGTCAGCAATTTGATCTTCAGTCCTACAAGAATTTAGTGATTAGAACTTTTTCTATATTATCTCTAAGAAAATGATGTCTAATATCAATGTGCTTTGTTCTTTTATGCTGGACTGAGTTCTTGGCAATGTTCACTGCACTTGTGTTATCACAGAAAATGGGCACAACTCCACATTTAATTCTAAAGTCCTCCAACTGATGTTTGATCCATAGCAATTGTGAGCAGCATGATGCAACTGCTACATACTCAGCTTCTGCAGTAGATAAGGCTATTGAATTCTGCTTCTTTGTTGCCCAAGAAACTAAGCAGGGACCAAGAAAGTGTGTCATTCCTGAAGTGCTCTTCCTGTCCACCAAGTGACATGCATAATCTGCATCCGCAAAACCGATTAGTTCAAAAGTACCACCCCTTGGGTACCATAGACATAGATCTTCAGTTCCTTTCAAGTATCTCAAGATCCTCTTCACCGTTGTCAAATGTGATTCCTTAGGCTTGGATTGAAATCTAGCACACAGTCCCACACTGTATACAATGTCAGGTCGACTGGCTGTGAGATAGAGGAGTGAACCTATAATCTCTCTATATTTCGTCTCATTTGTAGAAGGACCTAGTTCATCCATGTCCAGCTTGGTTCCAGGAGCAATAGGTGTAGTCATTTCTTTTGCTCCTTCCATGTCAAATTTCTTCAGAAGTCCTTGACATATTTTTGTTGATGAATCATAGTTCCTTCAGGCGTCTGTTTTATCTGCAGCCCTAGGAAGAAATTGAGTTCTCCCATCATGCTCATTTCAAATTCACTGCCCATCAATTCAGCAAATCCCTTGCATAGCTCCTCATCAGTGGCTCCAAAAATGATATCATCAACATATACTTGAACCACCAATAAATCATTTCCTTTCTTCTTCGGGAATGATGTGTTATCAATCTTTCCTCTTGTAAAACCATTATTCAATAGAAATCCTGACAGTCTTTCATACCAAGCTCTTGGCGCTTGCTTCAATCCATAGAGTGCCTTGTCAAGTTTGTAAACATGATCAGGAAATTCACTGTTCACAAACCCTGGTGGGTGTATTACATAGACTTATTCATTTAGATAGCCATTCAAGAAGGCACTCTTCATATCCATCTGATACAGTGTGAATTCCATGTATGTAGCAAAGGCAATCAACATGCTAATGGCTTCCATTCTTGCTACTGGTGAAAAAGTTTCATCATAATCAATTCCTTCTTCCTGACTGTATCCTTGAACTACTAATCTGGCCTTGTTTCTTGTCACTATACCATGCTCATCCAGTTTATTTCTGAACACCCACGTTATTCCAATTATTGATCTGTCCTTCGCCTTAGGAACCAGATGCCACACTTTGCTTCTCTCAAACTGATGAAGTTCATCCTGCATGGCTAGAATCCAATCGGGATCTTCTAGGGCTTCTTTTACATTCTTTGGTTCCAGAGATGAAAGGAAGGCCAAGAATGCACAAAAGTTCTTCAAGGCTGACCTGGTCATGATTCCAGTGTCCAGTTCTGATAGAACATTCTCCAAAGGATGAGAACTTTGGTGTTTCTATGGCTTGGATTGAATATGACGACAAGAACCTCCAGCATCACTTTGGGTAGGTTCTTCATGTCTTGTTGAATCGTCAATTTCATCTGATGTTCCCCCTGTCATATTGACTCATTTTTCTCGTGAAGTTGAATCTTCACATGATTTTTCCTTGTCTTTTGGATCTTCAGAGTCAACTGCACCATTTTCTCGAGCAAGGCCAATTGCCTGATCATCTACTTCAGTTTCATCTACCGCCTTATCAGATTCATCAAATACCACATGCATACTTTCCTCAACTGTTTGTGCTCTTTTATTAAACACCTTGTATGCTTTGCTTTGAGTAGAATAACCAAGGAATATTGCCTCATCACTTCTAGCATCAAATTTCCCCAATGGTTCCTTTCCGTTATTGTGGACAAAGCATTTGCAACCAAAGGGTCTCAGATGTGCAATATTTGGTTTCCTTCCTCTGAGTAGCTCATATGGGGTCTTGTCAAGAACAGCTCTGAAGGAGCATTTGTTCAGCAAATAACACGCAGTGTTTATTACTTCAGCCCAGAAGTTTCTTGCAAGTCCACTTGACAGCAGCATAGTCCTTGCCATATCCTCCAGAGACCTGTTCTTTCTTTCAACCACTCCATTTTGATGTGGAGTTCTTGGTGCAGAGAAATTATGATCAATGCTATATTTTGCACAATACTCAGAGAATTTTGAGTTTTCAAACTCTGTTCCTTGATCGGATCTAATGCTGATAAGTTCCAGGCTTAACCTTTTCTGCACAACACCAGCCCAGTCTTTGAAGCTATCAAAAGCTTCATCTTTAGACGCCAAGAATAAGGTCCATGTGTAGCTAAAGTAGTCATCAACAATTACGAACAAAAACCTCTTTCCTCTTCTGCTCCTGATTCTCATAGGTCTACACAGATCCATATGTACCAATTCCAGTGGTTTTGATTGACTCACCACCTTCTTTGATTTAAAGGATGATCTCACATGCTTTCCTCTTACACAAGCATCACACATTTTTATGTTTTCAAATCTCTTACTAGGCAGTCCATGAACCAGTTCCTTTGATACTAGCTTGTTGAGTTGTGAGAGACTTGCATGACCCATTCTTTTGTGCCACAACTGAGAATCACTTTCTTGCACGTTCAAACATGTTAAGTTATTTTCAGGCAGAGATTTCAGTGATGCTTTATACACATTGTTCACCCTTTTTCCTTCCATAACAATTTCTCCACTCTGTAGATTCTTCACAATGCACCATACAGATGAAAAACTCACTTCATTTCCTCTATCGCACAATTGAGAAATACTCAGCAGGTTGTGTCTGAGACCATCGATACAATATACGTTTTCAATTGCATTGTCCAGAGTTCTCCCAACTTTTTCAATTCCTACGATCTGACCACTTGTTCCTCCTCCGAAGGCTACACTGCCTCTTTGAAATGCTGCGAGTAAGAGAAAGTTTCTTCTATCTCCTATCATGTGCCTTGAACAACCGCTATCAAGTATCCAGCTTGGGTTGTTCTCCCTCACTCCAGCCTGCAAAACAGATTAAGGGTTAGTTTTAGGAACCCAGACAAGCTTGGGTCCCTTCTTATGAGAAAATGGATAAATCAAATCCTGTTTAGCCCATTTAGGTAGAACACTTTTTTTATTCTTGGCCTTTGCGTTGCTTGCATTCATGCACCTTTGGTTGTAGTGTCCAATTTCACCGCAGAAGGTACACAACATGTTACAAGGCAAACCCGCATACTTGCTCTTAGGATTATATGGAGGCAATAGTTTCTTGAATCCTAGCCCTTGTTTTCCCTTGTTCCAATTTTTAAGAACCCAGTTCATTGCCTCAGAAGATTTATTCCATTTTTTTAATCTGGTAAGTTCATACTCATTTTTTTCAACCTTTTGATTTAAAGTGCTGTTCTTTTCAGTTTCCTGATACAGAATCTCATTTGTTCTTTTAAGTTCGTCTTCAAGAAAGGTTTGAACATCACTTATTACTTGCTTACCATTTATACTCTCTTTTAACTGATTAAGTTCCAATTCCAGTTCTGTGATCTTAGAGTTTGACACAAGAATCTGCCTTTTTAAAATGACATTGATATCTTCCAGTTCAATGTTTTGTTCTTGAAGACTCTTGTGCTTAGTTCTGAGATCACTTAACTCTTCAGTTATTTATCTTTCTCAATTTTCTCTTTTTCATAACCCTCAATCAAAGTGACAGTGATTAAGATCATATTTTCAGTAGAGTATGTATGTAAATTTTCTTTGAGATCAGATAGACATACATCTGCTGAATGAGAAACCTCTTCTCCATCAGTTGCCATAAGAGCTGAGTCCTTCTTTTGGTCACCTTCTTTGTACATTTCTTTTAGCTTTTCCCACACTTCTTTAGCTGACTTGCATTCAAGTATCCTTGCTAGCACGTCAGTAGACATCTCGTTCCTCAGGTACAATTCAACTTTGGAATTTGCTTGTAACCAGTCTAGGTCTTGAGGATCTAGTTCTTCTACCATCTTTGGAACTAGAACCCCGTTTGCTGATCTCTTTACAGGAACATGAGGTCCTCTTTTCACAATCAACCAAAGACTGTAATCAGTTGCTTGAAGAAAGTTCTTCATCTGTTTCTTCCAGCACTTGTAGTTAGTCCCGTTAAACATGGGTGGCTTTGAGGGATCTCTTCCTCCTCTGAACTCCCGAGGGTCTTCCTCATCTGAACTGATGTCTGTCAGCCCCATTAGTGCTAGTGGCGATTCATCTCCAGATTCCTGTTCATGATCAGATTTATTGTCAGTCGGTCCCCATGTAGCATAAAAAGCTTCATTTCTCTTCCTTCTTTCTGCTCTGAAGTTTGGAGGTCGTCTTGCCTTCTTCTTATCTTTGTCATTCTCCTTCGACGCCTCCCTTTCCTTTTTCTTAGTTGCTCTATTTTTCATCCATTCTGCTTCCCACATAGGACAATCCATAACAACATGATCCTTCTTGAAGCACTTAAAGCATCCTGAATAATCAGGACTGTCAACTATGTTCTTCCTTCCAAAGTTTTCCTTGTTATTTCTTTTGAACCCTTTTAACTTTCCCAAGTTAAACTTCTGTCTCAAGGCACTAACCATTGCTGCTTCAACTGATTGAAAATCAACATAGTCATCAGTTGCTTCAAGGGCAAGGGTCTTGTCCTTTTTAAGAACTGGTTTAGTTTTTGAATCTTTCATCATCTCATGAGTTTTCAGACTACCAACCAGTTCTTCAAGTTTGATGAATCTTAGAGGTTTAGACTCAATGATAGCAGTCATCTTGGGTTCCTAGGCCTCAGGTAACACATTCAGAACCTTATCCACCATCTCCACTTCAGGCAACTCCATATCCAGGGATCTCATCTCATTAGTGATAATCGTCAACCTGGTCATCATATCCTGGATTGATTCCTTCTCTCCCATAGAGAACAACTCAAATTGTCTCTTCAGCATTCTTCTCTTTGGGTCCTTCACTTCAGTGGTTCCTTCATGTGCAACTTGCAAGGCATCCCAGATTTCCTTGACAGTCTTATAAGATGATACCCTATTAAACTCCTCAGGGCCAAGACCACAAATTACCAAACGTTGGGCTTTGTGATTCTTTTCAATCATCTTATAGTCCGCCTCATTGAACTCCTCTTTCAACTTAGGTTCTTGTCTGGCAGCAGCTCCCTCACCAACTATTTTAGTAGGAATAAAATTTCCTTCTGATACTATAAGCCATAGTTGGTAGTCCTCAACACATATGTAATTTTTCATCATGTTCTTCCACCAAGCATAGTACTGCCCATTGAACTGTAGGGGCCTTACAACTGACTGTCCTTCAGTGATGGTAGGTGGTGCACTCATAATTCTGATCCTTCTCAAGGTGTTAACCTAGCACGATAAAACCCGCTCTAATACCACTTGTTATAATCTGAGCACCTCCTAAGGACACTAGAATAGGGGGGGGGGGAGGGGGGTTGAATAGTGTCTACCAATTTTTCTATGTAAGGACTCGATTCTTTGAGTCAAGAACCTTGTTCTTCACTTAGCAGCTTGCACTCAATCACTTCAACACACACAAACAAAAGACACAGAGAATACGGGGTTTTTACGTGGAAAACTCCTTGTTCAAGGGAGAAAAACCACGACCCACACTCTGGGATTTTAGAACTCAATCCACTAACACAAAGAGCAAGTTTCTGATTACAAGACTCTGCAACCAAGGGGCTACACTCTAGACCCTAATCACTCAACAAAGCTAAACTTTAGCTTTACAAAGCAATCTCTCAAAAGTTCACCTAGCACAATTGCTTCTAATATAAGCTGATAGGTAAAAACAATGATCGCACAAAGCAAGACAACTTACAACTCAAGAACCTAGACAGAATATCTAGACTCAATCTATTTAACTGCACCAGTTGTCTTCTTCAGTTATCTCACGTAGAAAGTTGCTGGATCGCCTGTGTATGCTCTCAACTCTCTGTTTGTGAATAACTGGTTTCGACTGCATCAATTACTTGTATTTATATGGGCATTAAAACCCTAGTTGAGTTCCACAAGGAAACCTTGTAATTATGGTAAGACAAGATTCCTTGTGACTCTTTTCTTGTTCAAGTCCAACTCTTATTCGTACTTCGAAGACACAGCCTGTGCACTGCCTTTTTTAGTATGACTAGGATGCATACTCGTTCACGTGCCACTACTCCTAGTTCCGCAGGGATTTGCAATCCTCAAATCTTTTCGATCAGTCGTGCCCTTCTATACAAGGACCAGGTTCTCCTCCGGAACCATTGAGTCTTTCTCGTTTGTCATTCTTCAAAACCTCTTCTCAACAGTAACTACTAACTAAGTGAGGAATTAAATGAATTAAAACAAAAATAATAACATACCTAATGTTATCGTACCAGGTGGGTCTGAGGAGGATGAGATGTACGCAGAGCGTAACCCCTACCAAGGTGAAGAGGTTGTGTTCGATATACCCTTGACTAAAGAAAAACACTTATGAAAACATGTTTGGAAAGAAAAAACAAGTTGAAAATAACATTGTAAAGATAATGCTGACATAAAAACTAAAGATAACCAAGGAAAAACAATCAAAAATTAATACCAATAAAGACGAAAATACAATAATATATATATATATATATATATATAATTATTATCATCATATTATTATAAAAGTGAAAACCCCGTAGTGAAAGTTAAAATACGAAAATACCTCTGTATGAAATTAAAAGACAGATTTACCCTTAATTAAACACTACACCTATTAATGTAGAAAAATATAATAAATAAATTGTATTAAAATTTTGAAGTTTAAGAAAGATAGCAAAACTTTTCATAGTTCAACGTTTCATCTTCTTATACATATTGAATGTTTTGTTAATCTTTTCAACTTCAAATAATAATCTTTTAAAGTCTTTCATTGCCAAATATGAACCAAAGCACATCCAGATAATAGATCTTTTCTTTGGGTTCTCTTTTCTCCTTAAAATAAAGTAAGTGCATTACATATTCTGACCTGAATTTTTTCAGTTATTATTTATTCAAGTCTTCTTCAACATTGTGCTTGTACCTTCATCATTCTTTTCTAATCTTTGTATTTCCTTTATCCTTTCTTGTTGCCATGGTTTTTTGCATTTTTTTGTTTGTTAAGATTGATGGAAATTAGGAAGAGGAAGAGAAATCAAAGATAATTGATCGTTCATGCACTCGAATGCAATCCATCGCAAAGAGGTATGTGTGTATATACATCTGTTTAATTTCTATCAATATTTTTAATTCTAGCATAAAGGAAAAAAAAAGTTAAAAGTAATAACTTAGTAGGTGTCTACCTTTGTTTCAATTATGGTATTTTTCATATATCTATTTTATAGAATTATGTGAAGATTGTGTGCCAGATGTTTGAAAAATACTCTTTTATATTGAAGGAAAATCTTTCATAATGATAGTCATTTTATAATTAATAACTCGTTCATATGTTTAGTCTGTCCAAATTTTGAATAATCTATGTTAGTATTATTTTTTTATTTTATAAATTTATGTGGTTTAATCAAGACCAATCATTTAGCAATTACAATATAATAGCAGTGGTTGAAGAGCTCTTCGATCATAGTTGCCAAGTTGTTTTAGTAAGATCAAAGGTCCAGTACTATTTAAGATTTATAAGAAAATATATTTATTATTTTTCATTATAGATATTTTCTTCTAATTTGGGGAAGGAAAAAAATGACAAATATTAAATATAACAAATTGGAGTTACATGAAAGTTAAACATACAAATAATACACATATACTTATTCTAAATTTTCTATGGCTGTTATATTCCTTCATTTTATATTTCAGAAAACTAAGATTGCAAGGGTTTTGAAGATAAAAAATTCTATTATAAAATACAGTTTAATATTGATTTGAGACCATTTATTTTTTTATTCTCTAAATATTATCTCTTTAATGACATTGAGGGTAACTGCCTCCATCTCTATTTGGCAGTTATTTTGTAGGGATATATAAACATTTGATACTTATTTTATAGGGATATAAACATTAAAACACTTATATATTATCTTGTCATTAACTTTTTTTAGTAAATCACATGGCACATATAAAGTGTGAATCAGAAGTTGAATGAATGCCAATAATTTTGGCTACATATATATATATATATATATATATATATATATATATATATATATATATATATATATATATATATATATATATATATATATATATATATATATATATATGAAAATATGATAGAAAATAAGCGGCTACTATCTAACCGTACACCCTAACCTCGATCTCCATACTTTCCTATCTAGGGTTATGTCCTCGATGATTTGGAGGTGACATGTCATGTCTAATCATCTCACCTCAATTCTTCTTCGGTCTACATCCGCCTCTCTGTAGACCCAATACTGCCAACTCCTCGCACCTCCTCACTAGAGTATGTACTTCTCTTCTTCACATGACCAAACCATTGCAACCTCGCTTCTCGCATCTTATCCACCATTGAGGCCACTCCGACCTTGTCACGAATGACCTCATTCATGATCTTATCCATCCTAATATGCCCACACATCCATCTAAATATTTTCATCTCTGCTATACTCATCTTCTGAATGTGTGTATTCTTGACCGGCCAACACTCCGCGTCATACGACATAGTTGGTCTAACGACTACTCTATAGAACTTACCTTTAACTCTATGTTGCGTTTTCTTATCGCATAGAACACTAGAAGCGAGCCTCCACTTCATCCATCCCGTCCATATACGATGAGTGACATCATCGTTAATTTCTCCATTGCCTTGGAGGATTGATCCAAGACACTTGAAGCTCTCTTTCTTGGGATAGCTTGTGTACCAAGCGTCACTTCAACCTTCTACTCATGAAAAACATCACCGTACCTGCACTTTATGTACTATATTTTTTTCCTACTCAGCCTAAAACTTTTAGACTCTAGAGTCGGCCTAAAAAAAAAAAACTCCACTGCTTGTCTCGTTAACCAAAACAATATTATATGCAAATAATGCTCCGAGTTAATTTATCCATCACCGGAGAAAATAAATATGGGCTAAGCGCTGACTCATTATGAATTAAAATTTTAGTAATTTTATATTAACATGTTTTTAATATTTTTTGTATAATATATATAATGTATATTAATTTAAAATAATGATATTTATATTTTGTTATGGTATTCGGGGGAATACCGTTTATTTCTTTTAGGAAAATGAAAGACCATACCAAATAGCAAAATTTTATAAATATCTATGAATAGTGATACCAAATACCAAAATACTAATACCAAACTAGTATAGTACCCGCGCGATGCGCGGTTGATATCAATATTGACTAATATAGTAGATTTTATATATCAAAATAGCAAATCTAAAGTTGTCATATGATTAAAATGTTTACTACTGTGGTTCCTTTTTTTTAACCTCTTTTGGTTGAAATAGAACAATAATAAATGTGAAGCCAGCTAACAATACATTTATTCTAAAGACATAAAGTTTGAAAAAAAAGGAATAATTATACAGTTGGTGATACTAATAATTTGATGACCATATAATTTATAATACAAATAATACAAATTAAAATAATGATACAATAACAAATAGTATTTAAATGAAAATAGATTCAAAATAATATATAGTCAAGATGCAATACATCTCTTTTCGAGAAGATAACTGAAAAAATCATGTACTTTTGTATATTCTGCTTTTGTTGAACCATCTTATAGAAACTTGAATCTTTCAGCTTTTGCTTTAAACATCAAACATGATGACAATAAATGACAAAAAGTGGATAAATTCTCAAGGTAATATTTGTTGTTAGATATAACCCATGATAGCTTCTATGAATAATTAAACTAAAGCTACACATTTTATCTAATCATGTGATAAGAGGAATAATAGAAGTATCAAAACATCAATAACAGAAAGGAAATAACTTGATCTTGGACCATTACATATAAAATTAAACGCAAACCTTCCTGTCTCGTAAGTAATGGACACACACAAAAAAAAAAAAAATCACTGTCAATATAATAACATTGCATATTATCCATATCACACCAATTATTACTAATATTGCTCTCTACGGATGCCTCAGCGAAAGATTGGTTGTTGTTGTCTTCAATTTTTCACCACCATTACAAACATTCTTGCGTAAAAGTTCATTTGGATAACAAAGCAAGTTGGGATTACTCACAATTACTTAGACTGCAAAAAAAAAAAGTAAATACTATTATATCCGATTTACTTTCGTTGTCAAAAATAATTACCTCATCATATCTCTCACTCAAGTGTAATGTGATATTGAAATTACCATATAATATATCAAATATAGTTTCAATATTTTTATAGCTACAAAAATGTATTTTGGAATGTTCCCTGACATATAGTTGTATTAATTGACAATAATGTTCATCTCATCGCGTTCTTGAGTTCTCATTCATTGACATCAACATTTAGAATAATATGTCATTCTGCTAGTTATTCATGCTTGTCGTAAGTTGATGGACCAACAATTTGGAACTATAAATTATTCACATGGGAATTTTTAAAAGTATACCTTAAAGGTTGAACTTATGTTCGAATGATCTAACCTAAACTACAAAAAGACTCATAACACTATTACTTTTTTCCTGATCTCTGCGTTCATTGCATTGAAGTTACTTTCAAATTGAGTACATGAGAGGACATGCATGCTCCTTGCTTTAAACGGATAGTTCCTTCACTGTCAATTATATGTAGAAAAATATTATATGATAATATATTTTTTTCATTTACTGAAATCAACACACACTCCGTGGATCGTATGAAAAAAACTATGGCACATTAATCGTCTATTTCGACATAGATTTAGTACATATGTATTACAATCATCACACCAAATATTAATAAAATATTAGATAAATTGAAAAGGTTCACATAAAATGAAGTTTATTTAATAATGTTGAATTAGATCGTATTATTATATTGTATAAAATTTTAATTGACCTATTTTTTTTTATTTCATTGTACCTAATAGGCTCTATAAAATTAAAAAAAATGAATAATATAGTCATAGAAATGAATAATAGAATAACTATTATTATATTTTTAATATGATTATTCATTATCTTATCACCCAACTTAATATCATTTATATAAAATAAATATAATTTATTTGTACTCCTAAAATATATTTGGACGATATTAGAAAATACTATCATATTTTAAATTCAAGAATGCCTTAGCCTTCTATTTAATAATAAAGCTCCTGTCTTTTTTATGTTGCGGCTTTTCATTAGCACATCCATACATAGTAACCCCAATTGATATTATATTCTTGATATGAATTTTTATTAGCTTATCACCTAATTCTTACATTCAGTACTCATTTTTTTAATCTAAAATAAATCTATACTTTTGTACTCCTAAAATATTTTTTCATTAATATTTGAAAATATTGTCATATTTTAAATTCAAGTAGGTCTTAGCCTTCTATTAATAAGGAAATTCTAGTCTTTTTTATATTGGAGCTTTTTATTAGCACATTCGTACCCACTAATTTCAATTGATATTTCACAGATAACTTGAGAATTCATAAGCCAAATACATTTTTCTGTATTTAAAGTAAGCTCTTAGTTATTCCATCTAAACACCTATTTAGACTCTCAAAATACTTGTGATAAAAACCTTAGGCATGATAGATCATTATTTGACTTACAATTCACGTGTGTCTATATATATATATATATATATATATATATATATATATAACTACTCTTTCTGATGCTTTTATCATTATGTAAACTACAACACAAATAAGAATAAATATATCAAAAAATTAAAAGTAGTAGTAGTCAAAGTTCATATCTTACTATTTGTGGCGAAGAAGCTGCCTTGTAAAAAGTCATTGTAGCAGGTTGAGTAATCTGAGAAGATATAATAAAGTGAGTTAATATGTCACTAAAGGGTATATATAAGAGTTCAAAAAGTCGAAACTTTACTCCAATTCAGATTCTATTTAAACTCTATTTCTTTTAGTGTATAAAGAAAGCAAAATTTAAAGAATGAGTAAACATTCATGAGTTTATAAAGGTTCTGAATCCAGCAATCGTAGCAACTTTTGTGACCATACAATGTTTTTCTCTCATCACTCCCATACTGTCATACAAAGAAATAATAAAAAGTGGATTGAAAGAAAAATGACAAATCTTATAGAAGAGATTACTCACTCGTCCGTAATATGCATTTGTAGAAAACTGAAAGTTTTATCTGGACAAAATAAAGAGTAAGCTTTTTCAATTAAAGAACACACACAAAAAAAAATACAATAGATATTATAATGTGCTAATTCAGCCTAGAGTGGAAAAAAAATACAACACTACATTTTCAACAATTAACATTACCTTTAAAAGGTCAAAGCAGGCACGACCTGATAAGTAATCAATCGAAGTCTCATCCCTCCTATCACAATCATGTAATCACTACTTTTTGCTCTCAAATTTGTGAAAGCTCTGTCGCAAAAAAGCTAAAACAGCATGTATGAAAAGAACCAAAATAATTGTTGAAGAAGAAGAAAAAACAACGTAAAGATTAGGCTTATTAATACAATAGAATAGAGATGCAAATGGAGGGCTTCGTTATACCTGATGAGATTATTTAAGCGAAACAAATTTTAGAATTGAGAACTGTATTGTAAAATTATATATATTTAATTATATAGCTTGATGAAAGTTATTCAGGAGTGTGAGAAGGGAGGGAGAGAGAAGGACTGATATAAGAGTACAAAATATTGAATTTCTTCCGTTCATATCTTGTAATGATGTAAAATTCAAATATGAAAAATTCCACATTGGAAAGAAGTCATTCTAGATGGAGTTAATGGATAAAAGCAATTCATCTGCAAAGGAGCAGTTTTGATTCATGCTCCAAAACCGTTTTTCGCATGGATTAGAATTGGAGGTTTTCCGAATATTGCTAAGTGTAAAAATACAGTTTTTAAACCTTGCTGATTAATTTTTATTTAAATTAAAATTCAAATTTAATTTAAAATGTGAAAACTAATTTTATCCTAACATAAATACCTTAAAAACTAACAACTAATAGAGTTGTGCCACTTGTTAATATTTTAACTAAAATTAACTAAATTTCAAATGTAGTAACTAATAACTAATTTTTGTTAGAATTGCCATGTGTCATTTTAATTTATTGCCACTTGGCTAATTATTAATGGCTACTACTTTCCTTTTAATATATATAGAGATTATTAAATAAAATTTCAAAATTAATTTGAAAATTTATTTACCAAATGATGCCACACCTCTAATCCAGGACTATATTTATTAAGCCCCCGTTTGTTTATAGTTTTTGGGGACATTTTTTGGGACTTTTTGGGAGAAAAACTGTTTGTTTATACTATTTCATCAAAACTTCTCCCAAAAAGTCCAAAAACTCAAAAAGTGCTCAAAGGCTGTTTTTGGGCAGTTTTTGGGAAATTTGAAAAACTACTCACAAAACTTCAACTATTTTTTCAAGTAAATTCTATGTCCAAACACAACTTCAAGTTCCAAAAATTATTTTTCAACTCAAATCCAAAAACTCAAATTCCCAAGTTTCAACCAAATCTATGTCCAAACGCTAGCTAAGGTGCATATATGAAGAACCAAAATAAATAAACTCGAGTACACTAGTGACCATTTTATATCTTCTCAATTTCCCCCCTCCCCCGGTTCGGTTCATTGTTCTCCGGCCCGCAGCAGCTCCTCCTCCTCCTATTGTTCAGCGGTATAATTAGGGACCTTATTAACTACTATGCTGTTCCTTGATTTCAGTGAACTTCTTGTATTCCTCTGTTCTTGAACAAGGTACATTTACTTTAGTTAATTTCTTAAATATTAGTGTTTATTGTACATTTCACACGTACAAAATAAAAACTTTACGATCTTGAATTGACTATTTGACTTGGGCAACTGGGTATTTTTACTTGAAAGTAAGGGAAAGAAACCAACAGAACTGATAAGGTCTTTTTGAAGGGTAGCCGGTGCACGAAGCATCTCGCGATTACGTGGAGTCCGGGGAAGGGCCACCCAGAGGGGTGTTATTAGGCAGCCTACCGTGATGCATAACACTGGCTGACAACTTTACCGTTGCTCCTGCACTCCCCTTTTGATAAGGTCTTTTTGCATTAGGATATATTGGAAAATTACAAGCCTCATGCCTTATGATTATTTTGTAATTTAATGAATGTAGGAACTTGTCATTTCTTGCTTTTCTCGGTTTGATTTCATTTAATGAATATAGGAATTTGTTTTGTGCCAAGGAACAGGCAACTTGTTCAGAGACAACACAATGGGTGTAAATGAGTTAAAGGAGGCGTTAATCTTTCTTTGTAAAGGAGAGTTCTGGAGAATGGCTGTTCTTTGGACTCTTTCACTCATCATTTCCTACTTGCAGCTATTTGCCCAAAGTCTTTTCTTGCAGAAAGCCAAATCGTATGATCGTACTTCACCACCACTGCCTACAACATCAACTAGTCCTGCTGTTATCAGAAAGCCAATCTGCATAATTACGGGTGTAAGTGTGCCATAGGATTTCTATGTGATTGTTTGCCAATCTAAAGTCAAATTGACTGTTCAATTTTTTAATGTATCCATATTAAAAGGTATGGCTTAGGTATAGATACGTTCCTTCATAATACACTAAGAATCTGATAGAAACTAAATATGCTAGTGTTGGATCCATGCCAAGTTCTATGTGACATATATGCCATTTAGTATAAGTATTTAAGCTTCACATTACCCTCTCTGTTTTGTTCTTATTGGTGCATAGTTTTCTGTCGTCTGCAGGCCACATCTGGTTTGGGTGCTGCAGCTGCCTATGCTCTTGCTAAAGAAGGATATTACGTTGTTCTTGGTAGGCTTTGTGATGCGTGCTTCCTTGATATAGTAAAAAATAAGATGTACGTTAACATTTCAAGTTGACATGAATTTCCTGATCTAGTTAATGGATCAGATGCGTGCATAGAGAAGCAGTCCATCCTTGAGAACTAGGCTGCGAACATTAGAAATCTACTGATTGAAGGATTAATAGAGATGTCGGGGAAAATTAAATATCAACGGACGCTATTTAATACACCGACCTCTTTGTTATCCCTCGTTGTTCGGAGAAAGAGAAACATTTCTTCGGTTGGCAATTCTGTGTCCTAGGGTGTGTCTTCTACCAATGTCTGTTAATATTGCTC
The DNA here is from genome assembly GCA_037355625.1 of Petunia x hybrida. Classification (NCBI taxonomy): domain Eukaryota; kingdom Viridiplantae; phylum Streptophyta; class Magnoliopsida; order Solanales; family Solanaceae; genus Petunia; species Petunia x hybrida. The sequence goes on along the minus strand of JBBBVM010000027.1, from coordinate 1,402,286 downwards.
AGTGAGTTATATTATAAGGAGGCTATTATGGATGCAATTGGGTTCAGATTTGGCATTTTTTCTAATGGTTGCTAAAACATAACTTTACTGTTTAATTCGTTTAAGGGTTAGCTCATAGACAAGAATCCTGAATTTTGGATGGCTGAATGACCTGGTTTTAAGACACCAAGTCTTATTTTATCATGGCCTGATATTTGTTAATAAATGTATATGCTTGAAGGATGCCTCCTTGTGTCTCTTTCCATTCAACCATTTTCCTTAAAGTACACGAATGATGACAACATTTTTTATCCTAAATGTGTCATGATGTTAGGAGATATGCTCCTTTTTTTTCTTTCAAGAAAAATAAGAGTCTTGTCATTATACAGGATTCTCATAAGAGCTGAGCATTGTGTAGGAGGATGACAGACACATAGAGAAGCAGCTTAGTAACCTTTTTTAAGGGGATGAGCATTGTTCTTCATCCCTAAGTAAATGGTTTCCTTCTTTTTCTTAAGATAAAGAAAAAGAACCTTTTTCTTCCCCATCTTTTCTAACTTTCAGAGAGTATTCGAGAAGAGTTCTACCCCAATCTCACCACTACTGAATCATCAAGGAACAGTCTAGCTAAATAGCATGATTTCTCTTCTTAGTTTTCACAGGTTTGGAGTAGCCTTTAGTGGAATTTGCATTGGAGAATACAGATATTGTGTTACTTGATCTTGATGACTGTAGGGCAAAGTGGATTCTTTACCCGCTTAGTCCCTTTCATATGATTCTCAATAGGGCCTCTAGCCCATTATGTTTTTTGGTTATATTCAGAGGGTGCTGTGGCTTCAGGAATTGCCTAGGTTTCTCTCATAGTGAGGGACAAGTTACGCGACACACAACGAATGGGTTTGTTTCATCTGATAGAGCTAAAAAGGCTTCAAAGGGAATACCTGTTGTGTAAGACAATGAACCCGCTCTCTGTAAATTGGACCTTCAAAGGGATCAGTCATTGATAACTTTTTTCTTATTTGCCATACATGGTATTTGTGTTAGTTATTTATGGCTTTTTATTTATAAGCTGTTTGACAAAGATATTTGTGAAGAATCTGGTTCCATTGTGTGATATGTCACTTTAAAATAGTGAGGTATTCAGCTTCCATTTCCCTATATCTTCTTGCTTTCTTGTTGTTCAGACATACACACAGTACTCTTGCCATATGAACTTGTCAAAATTCGTTTCTCTAGATTTTATTTCATTATTATCTACAGTATCCGAAATCAATTATGCGGAGTCTACTTTTTTCCAGTTACTTTTGTGTCTTGTCTCTTTTATCCGTCATGCAACTAAAGATTATATGTAAGCGGTCTTCAGTGGACCCTCCATCTCGATGCTAGTATCATTTAACTGACCCTCTAATACTTGCAGCTGGAAGATCGTTGAACTCATTGTCAGAGGTACTTATTGAGTAAGTGGATTTTATCTGCCTCATTGTGATTCTGCTTTGATTGATTTTTATTGTTCTTATTTGACAGATTGTGTCTGATATCAAGGAACAGATTGATGATGCTGGTTTAAAAGCATTTCAGGTTGATTTATCATCATTCAAGTCAATCTTGAGCTTCAAATACTCCCTTCAACAGTGGCTTTTGGACTCAGATTTGCATTGCTCTATTCAGCTCCTAATAAATAATGCTGGAATCCTTGCGACATCGTACAGAATCACTGCAGAACGATGTGATCAGTAAACAACCTAGCACATTACTTTTTTCGTTCTTGCTAATTATCTTCTGCAATAGGTTGCATTCAACATGTTTCTCGAGCAAAACTGCGAGTTCATGTGACCTTGCACTAAAGAATCAGAATAAATCTGATAGAGATGTGAATCACACTATAGAAAAGCACTCTAATGAGTAATGAACAATATTCGTCCCAAGTTAACTTATCAGATAAGGAATGACGCTGTTTGTAGTGCCTACACTACTTCACTTGCCTTTAACATGCAAGAAACCGTGAATATTACCTTAATCATTGGAGAAAACTTCAGTTGGCATTTATGAGCAAGTCTTTTAGTAATTGAGGAACATTTGGTATTTCATTGTTAATCGATGAGGAGGATCGGAAGGATCGTGGCAGTTCATCTTTGGTCATTTGAGGTGTTCTTCATTAGGAGGAGGAGATGACAGTCTTAGTGAGAGGATCTACTACTTGTGTACATCCCCCCCCCCCCCCCCCCCCTAACTCTATCACTTATTTGCATTCCATTTCTCCATGATAGAATCCTGCATTATTGTTACTCTCTTTTGAGAATGAATATTTATTTTTTTGTTTCAATGATGTTTTGTTACTCATAATAAAAAAGGGAATCCTGCATTATTTAGTTACATGACAAACTTCCATTGCTGGCAACTCATGGCAGACAATGTCTCACTGTTCCCCCCCTCCTCCTCCCAGCTACTCTAAGGATTGAACGGATCTTGATGAACATGAATTATTTTCTAATGGACATTCCTTTTTTTCCCCCTTCCTTTTGGCAGGATGATGGCAACTAATTATGTTGGTCCATTTAGTCTTACAAAGTTAATTCTGCCGCTTCTAGAAGATAGCCCTATCCCTTCTCGTGTTGTTAGTGTTACATCATTTACACATAGAAATGGTTGGTATGATTTCTATGCTCGAATGTTATAATATCTGACATTCATATTCTACTGTGTTAGCAGTAGTCTCATTCTTTCATGTTGAAGCTTTTTTAACTTACTTAACAACTCAGCTTAGATACTTTGAATGAAGGTTGCCTGTTATAACGAGCTAGATTATACTTGATTCTTTATAGCTATATCCACAGATGCCGTTCAAAAGCAGTTTGTATTAATGAAGTCTATGCTAAAAATGCTTTACATACTGTCAGTTATTTCCTGAAATAGTGGACTATAAATTGATCAGGGTAGTTCAGTTGATAACAAATGAATCAGAAACGCAATATGTTTCTTAGAATGTTCTCTTGGCTGTTATTGGTGAATTTACAAATATGGTTTTAATTTGACATTTTCTAATTTTGATCAATAGTGTCTAGCATGGAGGTCGCTGGAGAAACAATATCTGGGAAGTATTCTTCAAAATTAAGATCCTATCCATTTGCTCATATATATGAGTATTCCAAATGTAAGTTGCCTTTGCCAGATTAAAGTAAGCATGCTATGCTTGAGCTCATTGACACCTACAAGTTTCACTATTTGTCTTGCAGTATGCCTTCTGCTCTTCACATATGAGCTTCATCTGCGAGTTGGTCTAATGGAGAAATCTCGTCATGTCTCTGTCATGTAAGTTTGTGTTCTCCTTTATCAGAACAAGAAAAAAAAATTGTCTTCTCTCAGTCACCTTGTAAATTGTTATGTTTTCTCAATTTCATTATATACCTTGCAAGAAATGTATGCTTTTATCTAGGTAAAGTTTATCTTTTATGTTGGTTTGTAAAAGTTAGCGCAGACTTATCCTATGATATTACATGTTTGTCTATAGCCAGTAACATAGACACTAAATTATATAGGTTAATTCTTCTTTCATTGTTTACGCATATGTTTTAGTGAATGTTGAGTTTTCTTAGGTGAAATATGATAGTTGACCGAAGATAGCAGTATTCCGTTACCTTCCCAGGAGATATTGAAGTAGTGGTCGCTCACTAACTTTGGCTTATCATACTTTGCCTCAGCATATTTTGGATATACCATGTCCACTGTGGACGGTTTCAATTGTACGCTTGTGAAGCATCTAGTTATAGCGTATATGACTTTCTGCAATAGAAGAACAGAAGCTTTGTGCTTATTTTAGTTTTAGATTATGGAATTGTATGTTCATGCCGGTGGAGGAGATAACTGAGGTGTTTAGGCATGAAATTTTGGCAGATGCTGCGTCTAAATTGCAATTCATGGCTATGCTTAGATTATGTTATTGCAAGCAACGACATAGTTTGGAAGTAGTCAAATCTGTATGACCTGATAGGTCATCTTAACTCTTAAGTGAAGTGGTTTTGTAGCAACGAGTGTGTAAAGAATTGCTCCACTGTTAATCACTATCATAGTGAAGACTGAAGACTGTAACTCTATTACAGTTGGGGCATGTTAGAATGATTGAAGAAGTTATTGGCTTATTGCTTTCTCATTTAACAATAAAAAAAAAATGTTATTGCCTTCTCGGTCAAAGACAAGCATTGATTTACGGTTAAAACAGCTGACTGTGGAAACCTGTGAGAAGTTTGCTAGGTTCAGCTTTTTGCTTCTAAGATTGCTTCCAAACATTTCGTACTTATGTAAATTGGCTTTTGTAATCCTAACTGATCAACGAGCTCCTTCAGATGTACTAAGGGTGATTTAATTTGCTGAAACTTTTGTCTTTGTTTCTGGAATGATGAAGTGCTGTAGATCCTGGAATAGTGAAGACCAACATTATGCGAGAAATTCCTGTATGCCTCTCATGGTTGGCATTCTCTGTTTTGAAACTTTTGGGGCTTTTGCAGTCTCCTGAAGTAGGAGTTGGCGCTGTTCTTGATGCAGTACATGCACCACCAGTGAGTTTGTCCTCCTATCATCTGTTTTCTGAAATACATCAATTGGCTCTCAATTTGTTGGTTCATTTTTTTTTTTTGGCTTTCAATTCCTGTTTGGTCAATATCTATTATTTTGCTATAGAACCTGAAAGAAAAAATTCTTTGCAACACGCTTCTCTGTGAAATTAGGCTAAATATACTTGTGTAGTTGTTCTCTAGCCGAGGTTCTATCGGAAACAGCCTCTCCACCTTGGTGGGGGTAAGGTCTGCTTACATCTCACCCTCCCCAGACCCCATTTGTTTCGTTCAATGACAGAATATGGTGATTGAGAAATAGTGTGAATTGTGAATTATCCTATCAATAAAGAGTTAAGGTAGAGTTACAAGAGAGAAGCATGTTGTAGTCTTGGAGCAGCACGTTCATTGAATAATTGGTTTCCACGAGCAATGCAGGTTTGTTGTCATCATCTCATTCATAAAACCTCAGTTTATGTGTACGTAATAGGGACAAGTGTACACAGATCAGCAATGGTAGACACAGTTTCTCAAAGAGTGCAGTTTACTCTTGTGAGTTCCATAGCATATCTGAGCATTCCTGCTGGAACACATTTTACACGTTAGCCCAATGAGACTCCATTAATTTTGCCATATTTCTTCAGCCAACGTTCATTTTAAACTTCCTCGGTCTCTTTGTATTTTCACTGAATCTATCCTCTCAAAGTTTTAAAATCTTGGTTTCACATTATAGCACAATAAGGGAAGCTTATCTGAACATCTTTTAATTGTTGTTCTGATTTTACGCTTTAGATGTTCAGTTGTTTGATGTATTATTGGAACATGTGTGATCTTGCTGCTGCTTCTGCTATTCAACTTGAACTGTTATTATATGTTCTTGGCCATTATCTGGGATTCCTCACGCTTTGATGACTATACCAGGAAACTTCGGGAGTATACTACTTTGGAGGAAATGGGAGAACTCTAAGATCTTCTCGGCTTTCTTATGACCCCAAACTCGCAAAAGATCTTTGGGACGCTTCGTCTCAAATTTTCCTGGAATTGCAGCTTGCTTCCGAAGATGCAACTTGAGCAGAGACATTAAATTAACTATCCTCAAAGATGCATGAAACTTGACCTTGGGGTTTGATCTTCCCGACGGTTAGAGTAATTACATATTTCCTATTTTGCATTTTGAAGGTTACATATAGTAGCTTGATATTTCATTGAGTTCCTTTGTAAGTCCTATTTATGTTACTAGTTATTAAAGTCAGGCCAGTCTTTGGCCATTTTTCATTTTTAGCACACCTTACCCTATATTCTTCATTTTTACTTTGTATTTACTACTAAAACCAAGTATAGTAATAACTCAAAGTTAGTAACTCAAACTACCTAAACTTGGCTGTAATGTAATTAGTCCCATGTAAGAAGAATCTTTACACCAATTCTCATTTGTTGTTCATTCTGAAATGCACCTGTCTGTCTGTTGCTTATCTTGTAACATCAACAGCTGATGTCTTTTTGTTATTGTGTCGGTGAGTTTTAGTTGTTTTACAGAATGTTCCTCATGCTCTTTTGTCCTTTTAAAGGATTGGTTTAGACCAGCTTCTTCCTGATTTGATGTTTAGTTGCATGTTTATAACTTTTTAAGTAGAAGCATAGACATGCTATGTGCTCTCCAATTTTATGAACACCTAGAATGTGCACTGTCACTACTTGGTCTGTTTTTCACTGGTGAAAAAAAAGAGGTTCGTTATTTTGCAGTTCTCTTGATTTCTTTCATTTCTCAATTTTCATTGTTTCTTTAAGAGATGCCATGTGTATTGGTTTTGTTTGGTACAACATAAGTTATGGTTCCCTCAATTTTCCTGTTTTTGCCTGTGCACTGTGTAGGGCTGCGCTTCAGAAAGATGAGATCAATTTAGTCCAAGTGGAAAACAGAGTCCTCATGTGAAGCAACTAACAATCTTTTGATAGACCAAACAAGCAGAGATGGTTCAAATGGGATGACACAGAAGCTCACACTTAAATGCAAAAAGCATTTGATAATGTATACATTTACTCGATGCGATGTTTTACAATCTGACTTATGGTAAGTTTATTCTTCTTTTAATTTAATACCGTCGCACCAGTAGCCTCATGAAATACTAAAGTGGTGAGGGATGGGGTGCACTATTATTTGAATTGATTCAGGGTAAAGCTTCAAAAGTTGGTGATTAGACTTGTAATCTCGGTGTTTTTGCGCCCGAATTTGTTTAGAATCCTTTGTTGATAATGAACTGAAGGCCCTATGTGTCTGCCTAATCTTCAAAACTAACTTGGAGGTGGAGGGAAGGCGTTAATAAATTGTTTTTAATCGAAAAAATGCAAGAATCAGATTATTGTTCTTTTGTTTGTTAGCTAGTCAAATATCTAACCAAGACAAAATTAAGAAGCCTTCTTCAGTGGAGACTTCAGAGGTCTAAAGTTGAACTAGGATAAATATATGAAGAAGAAGAAGAATTTCTTAATTCTGTTCCAATATGAAGATGATTGACTTGAACAAAGTCTTCAGTATGATATTGGAGTAGAAGGTTTCAATGTGATGAATGGTCCTGCATTGGCAAAATAAGCACATGCATGAACAGGAAGAAGACAATCCAGGTTCCTTATTGAAGAGGGAATCACGGTCGAATTAGTGGCGACATCAATGTGGCACGACAGCAAAAATCACAAACAAATACTCATATAAATGGTATGGGGGAAAGCAATTTTCAAAAACTGTGTTCCTATTTTTCCATGTTAGGTTAGCTTGAATGATTTGAATTATTTTCCATAACTCATCTTCTCTAATCTGGGGAAAATAACTTCCCTAAACAATGTTGGGAGTACACTTTCCATGCACAAACACAAATCCTAATCCTCACCCCTCTTGCCGCCTAATCCCACAAACTCCTCCATTACCCTACTTCAGAAACTTTCTCTCCATTTTCAATGCTTATTACAGTGAAAATCCTAATCTTTGTTTACTCGGTCTCGCTGTCGACTGTTGCTCTATGCTTCCCTTTGCTGGAATTTCTCATACCTTTCAATGCCCTTGTTGCCGCCTTTTCCTTGCCCCTTTGTGTGCCGAACTTCGACGAGTCGCAAACGACTTGTCGTCGGTTACTCCTACATTTGTACGCGATTAGATTTTATAATAAACGTGGCTTAAAACGTGGCTCATAGGGAGAGGATGGTTGGAGTGCATGAAGTTTTGGGATGGAGGGGTTGGGTGGTAATGGGAGGTGGGGTGGGGCGTATTGAGGATAAGGATAGAGATAATAGAAAGGAATTTTTTTTAATAACTATTTCGCTAGCAAACACAAGAAACTACGTAAGAAAATACTTATCTCTCAAAAATATTTTTCATGGAAGTTTATTTTTTATAGAAGATATTTTTCTTCGTACCAAACACACGCAAAAGCTAAAACTTTGAAATGCTAAGGACGGAGAAAGTTATGCCTGATTACAATTTAAATAAACTCAGCAATATTATCGAGATTTTTTGCATTTTTTAATCGATCTATTACGAAAAAATTTATTGAGTTAGGCTATTGATAAAAACAAAAGGGAAGTAGCATTACTTTTCAGTCTAAGGTCAATTGCCTAGCTATGGTCTATGATAGAGAAAATAGCCAATTCGGTCCCAGCTCCGAGACTATGCTTTCAGTCGAGTTCCTAATGGAACAAATGTTTTAAATTGGGTTTAATTTCATAAACGGTACTCATTTAGCTTTTAAAAACAGTATCTTCATCTTGGCGGGTCAAAATGTATTTATATCTCACCCTCCCCAGATTTTACTAGTGGAATTACACATGATACACATGATATGTTGTTATTGTTGAGTCATTTAATTTTTAATTCATTACTTGAAAGTCAGAAAATTTATTTTTGCAGCGAAAAAAGTATTCAACTACAAACACTAAAAAAATATTATATTTGGCTCAGAAAACACATGTTACCACTCTATAAACGCACATTAAATAACAACCATGCGGTAATCATAACAATATAAAAACACATCCTCGACGTCGACGCACTTAAATGTCATTTAGCATTACTTAGAAATGTGCAAGCTTTGCTTGTTTGTGCAGGCATCATAAAAAGCACATAGTACGCTATGTGGTAACTTTTAAAGAGTATTAATCACTCTCGACTAATACTTTTTGTTCTCTATGCTGATGCTCGCAGAAACTTTTATGTAAGTTCTTATGATTTTCCCTCTCCAATGAGATATGAAAAAGAATAAGAAGCAAGAGGAAGTCACCCAAAGAAAAGAAATTGGAAAAAAAGATCCTGAAAAATTCATCAGAAACCAAGGCAAGGCCTACATAGAAAAGGTAGGACAACGATATGACAAAAAAAATAACGCTCCAACATGAAAGGCGAATGTGCGTATCCTCCCCTTTTATTTGATCTTATCATGTTTCACTGGGAAATTAGCTAATAAAGTCACTTTGCTTTGGTTGGTCACGATAAAACCACTAAGCTTAGGGTTAATATCTTCAAAAGTAACTCACTTCAATTTTGCACTGTCATTCACCAAAAAATCAAAAGAAACTCACTTGGTTTGCACTGTCATTCACCAAAAAGCTGACGTGGAATATCTAATTTTTTTAATATATCACGTGGGACCCACTTTCTTGCCAACTGGGACTATTTAATACTTAAATTTAAGAAGCTGAATTTGAAGATATGTGAGAACATTCAAGTGTGTTTCACTCAGAGGTGTGGAACATCAACAACCAAGAGTTCCACTTAACTGGGGTATTAATTATTTTACTTGACAGTTAATAACAATTTTAATCATTTCTCGATTGTATATTTATTCATTTTTCTACTTATTGTCATACGAGAGCAACTGAACAGCAAGGCACTAGAGTTGCTCTTGTAAATGATATTGGTACTAGGAATTGGTAACATGTATACTAGCAAAATGTAGGAGTTAGACTTACTGTTGTTTTTGTGCTAATGGCAAATAATTATTTTAAGTTAAGTTGCTATTTTTGTTAAGTTGTTGAAAATTGTGGCAAATAATTATATTGAATTGTGGTAGTTATTGTTAAGTTAATACTTATTTTGTTGGATTTACTGCTAATTTGGTACTTATTGTTAAGTTGATGTTTGTTGAATCTGTTGCTGGTTTAAGTCTCAGATATAATTGATAAGTAGAGCGTCTCTGATTATGGGAGTCACAACACAAAATATTTTATAAAAAATTTTACGTCTTATTTCAATCACAAAAATTTTATTATTCTTTTATCTTCCTCACAATTCAAATATATTGAGGAAAAAAGGATAAACTAGAGAACAAAGAAGCAGAAAATGAGCAAGCGACATGTAATTTATATTGGTTTAAGTCATAATTTATTTTTTAATTATTAAACATTCCTAGTTGGCAAGAAAGTGAGTCCCACATGATATATAAATAAAAATTAGATATTCCATGTCAGCTTTTGAGTGAGTGACAGTAAAAAACCGACATGATTTACTTTTGAAGATATTAACCATAAATTTAGTGACCTTATTGTGACTACCTAAAGCAAAATAATTTTACTAGCTAATTTCTTAAAGTTGAGTGACCATTTGAGAAATTTACTCCCAGAGAAGGTGAAGAACACCCATGGAAGTAGAACCCACACAATAGAGTGGGTGTGAATAATTCACTTATCATTAGCTATAAATTTTTGTGGTGGCATAAATGAAGGACTAAAAGTCCCAAGCAAAAAGTAAAGTTGTTTTCTTTGACATACATGGTCTTAATTTAAGCAGAATCCAATAGAAAGTTGTGGACTACTTCAATGGACATGCAAATAGGGACTAGATTTAATGAATGTGCTCTTTGGTCGTCGAGCATATATGAGAACTGGATTCTTTGAAAAAGCTAAACTAAAATTTGATAGTAATCTTTGTAGAGACTATCAACAATGTTATTACGGATATAGTATACTTATAATTAGGAGGACTTCTACATGCGTAGTTAGACTGTTAGAGCTAGGAATTAAGAAGATCCAGATTGCTAAGGAAAAGATGGATTTGGTCTAGCAATACTAATACAAAAAGTTATCACACTGTCAGTCATATAATTTAAATTAAATTCAAAATATTAGTATCATATTTGAATCTCATCATCATATCATCAAACTGTATTTACGACTTGTGTCAAAAGGAAAAAAAATATCGCGTATAAAGTGAGTGTTATATGTTTGTACTTTCGATAATAAACAGAAAATAGAATGAATTCTAAGCCAACAATATACTCTGCTTGTCCTTAAGAAATCTAATCCCCTCACAGTTACCCAAGGCTTATGGATTATTTTTCCCAGAATAGAATGAAATTAACCTCACTATGATAGCAGTAATTTAAATCACAGTGAACATCGAACTCAAAGAGCGGTAGCAAATCACACTGACTCAGAACATACTTTTTATTTTGAAAGCAAAAGCAGAGAGTATAGAGAGAGATTGGATAATTTCAGATGAAGAAATGAGGCAGAATGCCTCTGTATTTATAGCCACAAAGTGGTAGAAGGGAAGAGGTGTGAAGTCTTTTCAATAAAAAAGTGCCAAGGAACCATTTTTCATTCACACCCATTATAGAAACCCCAACAATCCCCCACATAAATAGGGAATGGCCATATGATGAAAACATGCAGAAAACTGTGTGATTCGCAAGTAAGAACTAATTGCATCTGGATAAGTAGGTTTCCCTTTGAACTTTCCGTAGTGAACATATATCGGATATACTATGTCAATCGGTAGATTTGATATCTTTGAATCATGAGCTTTGATGTATACCTAGACAATATATGTCATACAATTAACCCTTGACCATCTTTAGTTCTCATTGTTGTGTTGGTTTCAACCATGAGCATCGCCTGGTTCATGAGTGCATAGAGAATTGGCTTACATAATTTTCCTTGAAGCGACTTCCACTTCACACTCACATAAGTGATTTCTAAACGTGTAATCCCATAGATGAACACTATTTGATAATTCCTATATCAAACTTAGATAATCATTAAAAACGCCTTTAACGCGTTATCCTTAGTTCTGAATATTGTCATATTACAAGTAGGTTAAGTTGTTTGACAATATTGGAGCGGTCTTACATAACTTTGTTTGAGCTCCTTGAACGTAGATCTTGGGATCTCCAGTCTTCTAGGTAGAGTTACCGCCATGACGACTTGTCCTCGGCCATAGTTCCATTCTCTTTGATAATCTCTCAACATCGTCTCTAGTTAAGCAGATCCAATACATTACATTATCCTTTGACTTTACATAGTCAATCGTAATAATTCCTCTTGAGAGAAGTTGTCTAATGGTCTTATGTCTTCGTCGTACATGACAGTTTTTACCATTATACATAAGACTCCCAGCTCTCGATATTGCCGATTGACTATCGCAATGTATACATATAGGTGTCAACGGCCTAGGCCAAAATGGAATATCTTCCAAGAAGTTTTAGAGCCATTCAACTTTTTCACCGGCCTTGTCTAAGGCTATGAATTCAGCCTCCATTGTAGAGCGAGCAAGCAATATTTGTTTAGACGATTTCCAAGCTACCGCTCATCCACCTATGGTAAAAATATATCAACTTGTGGATTTTGATTCCTTTGAACCGGTGATCCAATTTTCATCATAATATCCTTCAATAACAGCGAGATATTTATCAAAATGCAAAGCATGGTCTTGGGTATACTCCAAATAACTCAAAACTCGTTTCATTGCCATCCAGTGATTTTGTCTATGATTATATGTATACCGACTAAGTTTACTTATAGCACAAGCTATGTCTGATCGGGTACAATTCATGATGTACATTAGACTTCCTAACACTCTAGCATAGTCTCGTTGAGACGTACTTTGTCCTTTGTTCTTTGTAAAAGGAATGTTCACATTAATTGGAGTCTTTGAAGTTTTGAAGTCTAAAAACTTGAATTTTTCAATGACCTTTTTGATGTAATGAGTTTGAGATAATGCCAGACCTTGAGGAGTTCTATGGATTTTAATTTCCAAGATTAAATCATCAATTTATAAGTCTTTCATTTCAAACTTGCTAGTTAGAATACGCTTAGTAGCATTTATGTCGGCAATATCTTTACTCATTATTAACATGTTGTCCACATTTAGACAAACAATGATTACGTGATTCAGAGTGTTCTTAATGTAAATACATTTATCACACTCATTAATCTGAAAGCCATTTGACAACATAACACTATCAAATTTCGCATGCCATTGTTTGGGAGCTTGTTTTAGTCCATAAAGTGACTTACCAAGTCGACATACCTTCTTTTCTTTCCCAGGAACCACAAACCCTTCGGGTTGTTCTATGTAGATTTCTTCCTCTAAATCTCCATTTAAGAAGGCTGTCTTAACATCCATTTGATGGATTTGAAGACCATACACGGCGACCAAAGCTATTAGCATCCTTATGGATATAATTCTGCTTACCAGAGAGTATGTGTCAAAATAATCAAGGCTTTCTTTTTGTATAAAACCTTTAACGACTAGTCTAGCCTTGTATTTGTCAATAGTAACATTATCTTTCATTTTTTTCTTTTGAAAATACATTGTAACCTAAAGGTTTGCTACTATGAGGAAGATCCACCAACTCCCACATATGGTTTCTTAATATGGATTCTATTTCACTATTGACTGCCTCTTTCCAATACGGAGACTCAGAAGAAGCCATTGCTTCTTTGTAAGTTTGAGGCTCACTTTCCATTAATGTCATAAAATCTAGTCCGAAGGGAGTAGATATCCTTTGACGTTTACTACGTCTTGGATTGTCACTGTTTGGCCTACTTTCTTTGGTTTCTTCCCGAGGTCGTTTCGTATTTACACTTGACGACTCATATTCCTTTTTATACGGATACATATTTTCAAAAAATACAACATTATCTGATTCAATAACCGTATTAACATGAATGTTGGGATTCTCTGATTTATAAACCAGTAATCGATATGCCTTATTATTATTTGCATATCCTATGAAAACACGATTAACAGTTTTTGGTCCTATCTTTTCCCTTTTAGGTTTAGGAACTTGTACCTTTGCCAAACACCCCCACACTTTGAGCTAATTCAAGCTTGGCTTTCTTCCTTTCCATTTTTTTTTTATAAGGAATAGATTGTGTTCTGTTGTGGGGCACACGATTAAGTATTCGACTAGCCGTAAGGATAGCTTTCCCCCACAAGTTCTGGGGTAAACCCAAACTTATCAACAAGGCATTCATCATCTCCTTTAACGTTCGATGTTTCCTTTATGCAATCCCATTTGGCGTGTATGGGGTAGTTGTTTAATAAATAATGCGATATTCCAAACATATTTGTTCAAAAGGAGATTCGTACTCACCACCCCTATCACTTATTATCATTTTGATCTTTTTGTTAAGTTGTGTTTCAACTTCACTTTTGTATTGGTTGAATGCATCTATAGCTTCATCTTTACTACTAAGTAAATAAACATAGCAGTAACGAGTGCCATCGTTAGTAAAAGTTGTGAAATACTTTTTTCCACCGCGAGATGGTATTGACTTCATATCATAAATATCCATATGAATTAAGTCCTAGATTTATAAGGATGTTTCGTAAATTTAGACTCAACACATATTTGATATTTTAAATTCTCAAATTCAAATTTAGGCAATACTTCCAAATTGATCATTTTTCGCAACGTTTTATAATTAATATGTCCCAAACGTGCATGTCATAATTCATTTGACTCAAGTAAGTAAGAAGAAGCTTGAAGTTTATTATTAATAGCAACAGTCAAACATTCAGCTTAAAAAGAGCCCCACTTAGGCAATCTTTTCCTACAAAAGAATCATTCTTACTTATTGCAATTTTATCATATATAAATACATACTTGAACCCGTTCTTGACGAGAAGTGCGGCTGATACCAAGTTATTACGTATTTCTGGAAAGTGAAGAACATTGTTGAGAGTCACCACCTTTGTCTGAGGTCCTTTAGGCATATCTTGCCATAACCTTCAATTTTTGTTGTTGCAGAATTTCCCATGAAGAGTGTCTCATCGGATCCAGCGGGAGCATGTCCAGTAAACATGTATTTGTTTGCACAAACATGGCGGGTGGCTTCAGAATCAATCCACAATTCTTTGGGATTTTCGATCAAATTACATTCAAAAATCATTGCACAAAGATCCATTTCTTGCAATCCTTTAGAAATATTTTCTTCTACAATGTTGGCTTGACCCTTATTTTTGGCATTCTTTGGAGCATGACAATCTACAGCCTTGTGTCCATATTTGCCATAATTGCGGCAACTACCCTTGAATTTCTTCTTCTTCAGGTTATTGTTTGGTCCAGAAGGTTTCTTTCTTTTGTTTTTATTTGGTGAGTTGTTTGTCTCAACAATATTTTCTCCCATTATTGTTGAATTTCCACGAGCAACCTTCTTCTTTGCAGTCTTGTTGTCTTCCTCAATCCTCAAACAAACAATGAGATCTTTGAGCGACATCTCCTTGCGCTTATGTTTCAAGTAATTCTTAAAGTCTTTCCACAAAGGTGGTAACTTTTCAGTTACCGCATCAACTTAAAACGCCTCATTGATGTGCAAACCTGAGAAATTCATTAATAACAATATAGTTAATATTTCTAACATAACTATTAATTCGGGTCATACCTTCCGCAAGGAGATCATGAATGATCACTTGCAACCCTTGGACTTGGCTAATGACAGTTTTATTGTCCACCATCTTAAAGTCCAGAAATTTGGCGGCCACAAATTTCTTCATTCCGGCATCTTTAGTTTTGTACTTCTGTTCAAGAGCCAACCAAAGCTCCTTTGAAGTAGCAGCACTACTGTAGACGTTGTACAAGTCGTCCTCCAGTCTATTCGGAATATAGTTTTTGCATAGAAAATCAGAATGTTTCCAAGCCTCAACAATAATGAAGCGTTCATTTTCAGAAGTGTCGTCTGGCGAGATCGGAACGTCCTCCTTAATGAACCTTCGCAAACTCAGCATGATCAGATAAAAGAACATCTTTTGCAGCCACCTTTTGAAATCAATCTCGCCAAAATTTTTCAGCTTTTCAGCCGGTGTGGGCGCAGGTGCCAGTGCTAAAGCAGTGCAGCTTGAACTTGCAACATTTGGTGTGCCAGAAACACCATTATTATTTTTTGTGTTCGTTATTATTCTGTAAAATAAAATAAAACAGTCAGGTTTAGACAATCTAATTTAATATGCAACGAAGTTTTTAATCTTCAAACTGTATGTAACAACACACTTTTTTTTAATAATCCAGAATTTTTTACTCTTCCAAACGGAATAAAAATTTCAATAATTCGTTGAAGTTTTTAATCTTCAAAACAGACTATTAAATTTGGAGTAGAAAATCTTTTCAGATTTTAGTCTCCACAACAGTTTGGAGTAGAAAATCTTTTCAGATTTTAATCCCCAGAAACAGTCTATTATTATTGATTAGCAGACCAGAATACATATTAGATTTCTTAAGCTGCTTATATGTCTGCACATTCGATGATAAACAGAAAATAGATGAAGTAGAATGAATTCCAAGCCAACAGTATACACAAACATGTTCTTAAGAAATCTAATCCTCTCACAGTTACCCAAGGTTTATGGATTAATTTCTCCCAATGAAATTAACCTCATTGTGATAGCGGTAATTCAAATCACAGTGAACAGCAAACTCAACGAGCGGTAGCAAACCACACCGACTCAGAACTTACGTTTTGTTTTTGAAAATAAATGCAGAGAGTAAAGAGAGAGATAGGATGATTTTGGATGAAGAAATGAAGTAAACTGCCTCTGTATTTATAGCCACAAAATGGGAGAAGTAAAGAGGTGTGAAGTCTTTTCAATGAAAAAGTGCCAATGAATCATTTTCCATTCACTCCCAATACAAAAACCCCAACAATGAGAACCTAACAAAAAAAGATTTTGATTGCCTCTTCAGAAGATATAGATGGTGCATCTTCACAATCATGTTGTTTTCTCTATTCCACTTTATGTGACAAAAGTTTAGATAATGAATATTTAATTTTGACCATAAATTTGAACATAAATTTTTTAAATTTTTTGAAATAATATTCATATAGGAATATTTAGAGACTACACAGAAAATACGATAAGAATAATTCTTAGTATTGATAACATTTAAAAAGTAATTCAGGAAAACATGGTTAAAGTGAAACTCTTTGATTCAAGATAATGTTGCCACATAAATTAAAATGGAGGTAATATATATTTACTAATGCTAAGTATTTCCACAAATCCATGGGGGCTAAAAATTTTCGAGTTCTGATTTTTGTCTCTATGGTTATTACCAATAAACCTTACCTCAACTAAATTATTAGTGGAAGAAGACCACTGGAATTTAAGTCGCTAGCTTTTTCTTCGGAGAATGATAAAAAGAACCCACATTGAATGCTTCATTACAAAACGAAATCAAATGTCATGTAATAAAATAGAGTGACAAGATCTGCCAAAGATTCGTACAATCACGTTAACTGGGATTTAATCCATTTGACACGGTTGATTCTGTTTTGTTGGAGTTAAGCTAAGTGTGGACACGAAAATTGGTCAAAGCAAGAAATTTCTCAACACTTGACGAGCTTTTGCTTAGATTGCAAGACCAAAAAAAGGGGAAGTGAAAGAAGAGAATAAGCATTATTTGCTTTCTTAATCATGCTAAAATAACAGTAGTGCTATTACTCTTGTTCCAAAAATTATACATGGAGTATTTAAAGATACACTACTAAAAATCTGGGGTTTTTCCACCACAAATTTCAGACCGAATTTCGGTCGAAGAGGGCTATCGACCAACGCGGTCGAATAAATAAATATATATTTTAATTATAAATTAAAACTGTAAAGTGTCCGACCGCCGCGGTCGAACAGTAATTAAATAAAATTTTCTTTTTCTTTATTCCACCGCCGCGGTCGAAGAGTATTAAACTAATTTTTTTTCCTTTATGCGACCGCGTCAGTCGAACAAAAGGAATGAAAAACGGGAACAGACTTATTCTTTCCCCATTCTCTTTCTTCTTCTTCCTTTCACTTTCTCTAACCACATCTTCTCCAATCCGTCTCCTACACCCAAATCTCACTAAAACACTTATTTTTTTCCAATTAACCACTAACTCTTCACCCACTAATCCTTTTAGGGTAAATATTTGTTAAAATTTTTATATTTTCCATTTCTTTCATCCCAAACTTTACAAACCCCAACCTTTTTTTATTTTTGCAGATCCGGCGAGATAACACCGAACCCGCACGGAGCAGTGAGCTTTTGAATCGCAGGTTTTTATTTTTATTTTTGTATTTATGTTTTTATGAAAGTTTCAAGTTTTAAGTTTTAAGTTGTAAGTTGGTATATAAAATGAACATTGATAGTTGTAAGCTGGTATATAATAGTTGTAAATTTTCATGACAACATGTTGGATTAGTTGTAAATTGTTGTTTTGGATTTTGATAGAAAAATGGAGAAAATGGAGTTGTTAGCGCCTTTGGATTAGTGGTAAAATGTTGTTTTGGGTTTTGGTTAGCCTTGGTGTTGTTATGGAAAGTTGAATTGTTAACTTTGTAGGCGAAAATTGATAACGAGAAAGAGAAGAAATGATGGGGATATTGTTGGAGTTAATATTATTGTTTGATTGAAATAAAAAATTAGATAAATTGAAAAGTATAACATATAGTCTTGGTGTTGTGGTTGATATTGTTAGATAATTTAAACTTTGTTGTTGTATCAAAGAGAAATATAATGTAGATATTAAAATAGGATTAATAGTTGTTATGTTGTGCTTTATTGAACTAGGTAATAGTTAGAGAGTTAGGTACATAGGAAGAAAGTTAGGTTCTTATTTTCTACTAAATTGCTTAAGCTTGAATCTTTCTAATCATAGCTATAAGTAATATAGTGAATACTAGTGAACGAGAAGTGCTAGTGAACGAGAAGTGCTATTAATTACTAAACGATAATCCTAGAGAATAAATTAGTTAATAATATAAAATAATTGACTTAGATATAAAAATAATATAAATGTACTTAATATTTTTTTAAATTGGCAGTATTTTTAGAATAAATTATTTTTTAGTAATTAGTAAAGAAGAAGAGAATAGCAAAAAATTGTTTTACAAGGGACAAATATAGAACTTTCTCGTAGCATAAATTGTAAGTAAATGAACTACTATCACACTTAACAATAACTTAAGAGAAATTAGCTTTAAGTAATATAGTAGTTACACAATTTAAAATGTCTTAATTATTTTCATAAATTCATTTAAATGAAATAAATTATTTTTAAATATTCATCATTTAATCTTTTATTCTAGTTCATTTGATTCTTTAGAAGTGTTACTAATTACTAAATGATAATCTTAGAGAATAGATTAGTTAGTAATATAAAAGTAATTAACATAGAAAATTATAAAATTACTTAATCTTATGAAAATTGGTAGAGTATCATTGTAATTTTCTTTTAATATTTTCAATTGAGTATGTTTCTCAAACTTGCAATGTTTGTGTATATATGGATTATAGAAGCCGTAGTTGGATGTATAATAGAAATAATCCCGGGCAGCGGGGGATGAGGGAAGAATTTGCTATAGGTGTTGCAGAATTTATTGCTAAGGCAAAAACACATGATGATTTTATAAGGAATGGCCAGATTAAGTGTCCTCGTGTGAAATGCAAGTGCATAAAATTTCGATGATTGTAAGACTTGTAGTTGATTTTGTTAAGCTTTTTTGATGATTGTAAGACTTGTAGTTGATTTGTTTGACTTGTTTTATCGTTGTGAAGTCTTGAAATTATGTATTTGTTAGACTTTTAGTTTAAAGTCAAGTTTAGACTAATATTAAGGCTTGGTTAAGCCTATTGTTTATATGGTGCTGGTATTTTCTGCATTTACAGGTGGTGTAGCTCTAATTACAGCTTTTATATTGCAGGTTTTACACAGAATTTCGACCGATTCGGTCGAAAAATTGAATTTTTTTCTTTCCAGAAAATCATATGTTCAACCGAATCGGTCAAATAGATGAATATTTATTTTTCCAGAAATTCATCTGTTCGACCGCTCTCCCACCGAATGTCGGTCGAACGCGGTCGAACAGACTTTTCCCACCACCAAATCTTCGACCACCTGTTTTGGTCGATCATCGGTCGGTTGTCTGACCAATATCCAACTATTTGGGCGGTCGAAAAACCCCTGATTTTTAGTAGGGATAGTCAAAGTAAGTTAATAAAATGAACATGAAGGCTAGAGCGACTCCAAATACTCATAATGTTTGACAAATGTCAAAGAAATTTACTAACAAAACCTAACAACAAGATTATTAAAAGTGAGCAAGTCAACCTAAAGGAGAGAGTACTATGGCCAGTCGTTGAGGTGGAATGACGCTATCGTCGCCTCCTCCCATTTCTCTGTTCTGCTGATATCTCGTTTACTTTAATTATGTTAGAGGTGGCAAAATCAATCTACCTTTCAGTAATTAGTTGCTCAATCCGTCCAAGTTTAAACGAGGTAGTTATGATCTATCTTTAGATTATGATCTATCCATTTGTTGATTACAGGTTGAACACAAGATCCATTACACTGTCGGATCAAAAAGGAACACAAACTCAAATATATAAAATCAAATTTGGAGATTGAGAATGTAATTTGGAAGAATTTACGTTTAAGTAATATTTTAAGAAAAATGCACTAGCTTTCACATATTTTCCAAAAAGAAAAATAGTAAGAAAGGTGGCATGAGCTTTCACATTTGCCATTGTTAATTATAGCTGCCACTGATTCCTGTGACTCAGTGTTAGTATTCCACTTTCGTGGTGGATGTGTTAGTTTGTCTTGTTCTATAATCTTGAGCTCATGAGCTAACCTTTGAAACTAAGCAATGCAATGTCCATTTTTAAATCCATCATCTCAATTCTTGATTTACCTGATATTAGCGCCCTATATTATGTTTTTCATGCTCAAGTTGGCATGCTTGGGATGCATGTGTTTTGTTTGGGGGGTGGGGGGTTACGTTGATTCTAGTAGCCGACATTAATGGTCGATTTGTCAATTTTCTTCTTATATGATTTTGGACAATCCTCATGAACTAATTTTTTATGGTAAAATTTTCGATGTGCCACTTTCTTTACATCACAATTTAAAATGCAATTACTTTTTGATTAAATTTTACAAGCATTGCCAACTAAACTCCAATCCTAAATCCTCCATTCTCAAGAATTGGAATTGGCTCAACTCAGCTCTTTTAGTTTGAAGTTGAGCCAAAAGTAGGAAGTTGAGCTCAACTTTAAACTTATGAATTTGAGCCCAACTACAAACAAAAAGAAAGGAGAGAAGAAATTTCAGACCTGAACTTTAGTTTGGCGGTACTGAGTTAGGCTCAGATGGAATCCAACTTTAGTAACTGGAACTGATTTTGGGGAAGTAGCCTTGCAAAGTGTTGTAAAAAGTGATTGCGCCTTAAATGGTGTTGTAGGAACATGCTATTTGTGCTAATTTACCAGGTGCACGTACAAAAGAACAAGCTATTTAGAGTAGCCTTTTTATATAGGGAACAGTCAGAAGTAGCCAAAGTAGCTTACAAGTGGTTTGGCCCTACCACATTTTAGCCATTTATTGTCCAAGTTTGGAAACTAAATGTGCAATTTTAACTTAAGCAGAAATTCATTGACTAATTCCACTTTCTTGAAATAATGTACGTATAGTAATACAGTACTCAAAATGGAAAATGTAGTAGGCTTTCCTTCTCACACGCCGTGGAAAATTTCTAAGTCCTGAACCATATTATTCTTTCATTACTTCACTCGGTTTACTCCTTTCGTTCTCCTTGCCCCTCCCCCAAACCCACCAACCCTACCCCTCTTTTCTCTCACATCTTACTCTTTAAATACTCGGCTAGACCAAACCCATGACATGCACTAAGGAAAGTCATCAAGAAACCTATACTCTCTAGTGTGTGTGAGTGAGAAATATTATGAGATATTGGTGTTAATTGTGTAGGGTTAGGAAGAGACTTAAAATTTGTTTGTTTTTTTCTTGTTTGTTAAAATGGAGATGTATGATGTCCAACCAGGGTTTAGGTTCTATCCTACAGAAGAGGAGCTGGTGAATTTTTATCTGAGAAATAAGGTTGATGGAAGGAGAGATCAACACATTCAACGTGTTATACCAGTTGTAAATATATACCATCACAATCCATGGGAACTCCCACGTTAGCTTCTCCATTCATCTATTTTTTAATGCTGTACTCTCTCTTTTTGGTGAATTTAATTAAGTTATACTTCTGAGAATGAGTTTCTGATCACTATGATACACAAACCAATTTAAGTTTACCCTTTTGTTTACTTTTAATTATGTGATGGTTAAATTTCATACCAAGCGCGCATTTGCACGCATAATATAAAGATGAAAAACTTGTCGTCTAATTAATCTTAATCTTTTGTATTTATTTCGAAATGTGTCTCTGCATGAAACAATTTACATATAATAGGCTGATCCCTACATTTTTTAAGGATTTAACTTAATATAACCACTGTAGCAGATTATTAGTATATGTTTTATTTTTCTGATTACTAATCTCACTTACTATGCACAGTTATTGTTTTGATGAATGATGATGTGATAGTACTGCAGATATTTTTCTACGTGGAGTTAAAACTTTTTGAACCCTTGTTCTTCTAATAAACTTGATTCTTGAAAGCAGAAATGGCAGGAGAAGGAATTCGAGAAGAATCATCAGAGCAATGGTTTTTTTTCATTCCAATGCAAGAGAGGGAGGCAAGAGGAGGGAGACCAACTAGGCTTACAACAGCAGGATATTGGAAAGCAACTGGCTGTCCCGGTTATGTTTATTCATCAAACAATCGAATTATTGGAGGGAAAAGAACCATGGTTTTCTATACAGGAAGAGCTCCACATGGGAAGAAAACCATTTGGAAGATGAATGAGTATAGAGCCACCAGTGATGGTGAAGCTTCACTAACAAACAATATTACAAATTTAAAGGTGAGTTCCAGTACTTGCACCCTCAAAAAGTAGAGTTTTAACTAGTAGTTGTATAGCTGTATATATATAGCTGTGCAACTTTCTTTACTCCATTTATGTAACATAATTTCTTGTTAGTCTCTTTAAAGAAAAATAATATACTCATAATTGAAAGAATATATACGCAGCGGAAGCAATTCATACATCATACTCATATGTATTCTAGACAAACTAGTGGCACACATTCAATTTCGCAATAATATAAAAACGGAATACCTGTAAAAGTCCTCACAAAGACCTTCAATAACCTTGTTGTCCAGTTGCTCCAATTCCACAGTCAATTCCCGGACCAACAGTACTTGGGTGGAACAAGTGCTTCAGAGAAAGAGGGTGAAAAATATGTATTTTTCGTGTGTCTTTATAGGTTAAGTTTTGAGGGTTAAAACCCTTCTCCAAAACCTATTATGATTTTCCTTTTCCACCAAACAACTTTCTCCCGATCCAAATTAGATTCAGTCACAACACGGACCACAAAATCAATTAATAAGACTTCCAATTATGAAATTAATTCTTTTTCTCTAGAATTAACCTTTCCATAATAAATTACAAATTATTTCCACTAGAAATTCGTAATTGCACTCCTTAGATGAATTTCGAATTCTTCCATCAAATCTTATTTAACTCCCCACGTTAAGATTACAGATACCAATCAATAATATTAAATTACTGACAACTTAATATATTGATTAAATGAATATCCTTTAGACTTCCGCTTAACTTTAATTTTAAACCACAGGATTTAAAAGTCTTCTTTATTTTTTTAAACTCCGCACCAAATCAAACTCAGACACTCATTTTGGGATGGTAGGAGTACTACTACGTTGTTTCTCAAGATTATAAATAGATATAAGTACTGTACTTTTAATCATTTCTCTATACAGATCCTGTTGAATTTGATATTTGATAATTGGTTATTCACTTGTAGGAGTCCTATCAACTCATAACTTACTACTGTAGGTTTATTAGTAGTACTCTGTCATGGTCCTGTCCCAACCAAAATAAAAAGAACAACCTAAAGGGTTTTTTTTTTTTTTTTTTTTTTAATTTTTTAATTTTTATTTATTTTTATTTTTTAAAACTAGTGTTTGGCATATGCTTCTTGATCAATATTGGTCGGCATGATATAGATACACCATAGCATTCACCAATGTTCGTTTTGATCAAATGGAAAATGCTTACACCACATCATTCTTTGGTTATATCTGATTATCTTATTTTAAAATTGATCTATATATTTCTTCATATGTAACTTTTCCAGTATCAAAATTGATGCATTGCTCAAGCAACTTCCCCACTCCCCCCTCTCGCCCCCACCTTGAAGCCTACTAAATTTTTGATTCGTTGAAATGTTATGTTATGTCTCTTTTGTGGTTCATGAGTAGAGTTTCTACAAAGCATGAAAGTTTCATGATTAGATATTTAGTTACTATGTTCTTTCTCAAATATATTTTCTTTTAAACAAATAACAACGAATATTCTTCCCTGCAAATTATATATGATCTACCCTATAACATCTAGATATTCTCATATTGTGCGAGTCTATGAGGTAGCAACATGACGACTCTTCCTAGATATAATATAGACACCGCCGACATGCATAACTCTTCCATTAGCAAATGGATTAATTTATGTACATTAATAATGTATATTTGTTTTATATTATTAATATAATTCTTCCAATTATTTCTATCTACATAACTTTCCAGGAATATTATAAATTATCAGTATCAACTATTCTAGGCAACTCTTTTTTTTTTTTTAAAAAAAAAAAAAAAAAATTAAATACCACCTCATGGTGGCGTAGTTTATTAAAACAAAGAACAAAAACAAAAGCATGGGGGGCATAGACCAAAATCCCTATGAGGACAATTTCGTGAGAAATGAAACAAAACTCAATTCTCTTTACAGTGGTAGACTAGATTGAGTACACCAAAATTCAAATAACACAACATTTGTGTGTGTGTGTGTGTGTGTGTATGTATGTATGTGTGTGTATATATATGAATCTAGTAAAGAGTTGCTCTTTGATCTCGTTTTTCTTCGCGGCAAAATTGAATCTTGACACATCTATTTTTTATTCTTTTGATCTCTTTGGCCTCTAATCTTCTATCATGTATCAGTATTCATCTTTAGAATTATCATCTTCGTCCGAGAAGAAGTCGAAGGCTGTTACAATATTGAACTCCTCTTCTTATCCTACTTTTGGTTCATGTACCCTTTTTTAGGTAATTTAACCTGACAATTGACAAGATTTTTGGTCTTTTTTTTTTTTTTTTTTTTTTTTTTTAATGCAGTTGCGCCATGAATTCAGCTTGTGCAGAGTTTACAAGAAATCAAAGTGTGTTAGGTCATTTGACAGAAGGCCAACTGGTTTTGAAGGAATACCCCCTCAGTCAATAACTGGTGGAGATGATCAAGCTGCATCATCTAACCAGAATCTTCCCTCAGTGGAAAGTTCATCATCTGGTGGAGAGCACCATGATGGAACTTCACAGCCTGGGGAAAGTGTAGATTGTTTGAATCTGTGGGAAGACCCCGTATGGGAATGGGAATGCCTTTATTTAAAAGATTAAGAACAAACTTTAACATATTCACTAGCTAGGTAGGTTAACTCCCTAAAGAGTAAGAAAACATCTAAATCTTATGATTCTCAATTTTCACTTTCTTGGGTAATTTAAGCACGTATGCTTGGTTGATGGACTGAAACTTATCTATACAATGGTAATTCACCAAAAGTAGGATTAACTAAGTCTAAATCAATCAATTCTAGACTCCAAATTTTAGGAATTGTGTAATAAGAGAGGTCTGTATATTCATTGATGTTGGAAAAACTTTGAGTCAACCTCCTTTTGGGTGATTGTTGTAAGGTATTTTATTCAAATTGGTTTTCCTATCTTTTTCAATTTATGTGATATTATTTTTTTAAATTAGAGTTTAAGTTCTATGTACCGTCGGTGTACAAAAATTTTTACACTATCAAGTTAATTTTAAAGGTTACCACTAAGGCTGTCCACTGGCCCGGTCCGGTCCGGTTCGGTTCCGGTGCGCCTTCGCCGGTCCGGTCCGGTCTGGTGTTAAATAAAAAGAAAAAGTCGAAACCGGTCCGGTCCCGGTCCGGTCAAACGGTGCATTTGCACCAATGCCGAATCGGAACCGGAACCGGCAAGGTGAGACCGCTCCGGTCCCGGTTCGAACCGGTCCGGTCCAGTCCGGTTTCGTTAATTTTTTTATTTTTTAATTTATGTTTTTGATTGTTTGAAATAGATAAAAAAAAATATGGTAGACTAAATAAACAACACAAAACGCACATTTTATTCAACAATACGACAGTACATTAAGTTGGAAATGCATAATTAGAAAAT
Source organism: Petunia x hybrida (assembly GCA_037355625.1). NCBI lineage: Eukaryota > Viridiplantae > Streptophyta > Magnoliopsida > Solanales > Solanaceae > Petunia > Petunia x hybrida. The sequence continues at coordinate 1,376,350 of JBBBVM010000027.1, read as the reverse complement.
AAAAACTAGAAAATAGACTAGAAATTAGAAAAATATATAAATTTTCAACTTCAGCGACTCAATTATCACGTGGTTGCAGATATATGCCACCACCACGAGCTGCCCATTCGGGGGCATGATGGTATTTCAAGTGAGTCTTAAACTTCCCCGTCCCTCCATTATTTGATCCACTTTCATTATTCCAATTCCAAACTTTCTTACAAAGAGTACATTGAGCTTTGCCGGTATCATTATTTTTTTGATAAATTCCCAAACTTGGAATCTTCCAGTTCTTGGACTAGACGGACGTTCTGTAGTAGCACCTTGAACTTGAGTAGGATTATTTGCATTTGCAGCCATTTTGATAGAAAATTTATAAAAATAGCCTTTGTTAGAAATTTTTTAAGAGAAATGAATAGAAAATATTGAATTGTGATTAATTTGATGAAATATGGGAGTATTTATAGGAAAAATAGGTAGGGGAGGGCTGCTGGGGCGTTTATGGGTGTGGGGGTGGGAAAAATAACTGTTTATGGCCGTTGCCAACGGCTATTTTTCAAAAGGGAGCGGATTTGGTGTTTTTGTTGTGTTGGGCCGGTCCGGCCCGGTTTGGACGTTTATTTATTTATTTATTTTGGTTATTTTTTTTTTAATTTTTAATAGCCTTTGTAGTTTTTGAATTTTAAATTAAAAAATAATAACAAAATATAAATTGATAGCAAGGCATCTATTTTTTATGTAATAACTTATATAATGCTAGTATTAAAGTATTAAGTATGTAGTATTTTAGTATTTAATATTTAAGTATTAAATTACAAAAAATATAATTGAGAATATATATTAACAATGGTAACTTAGTAGCAAGACATAACACTTGTTATTTTTTCAAACTTAATACTACGTATTAAGTTAGTAGTATTTAGTATTTAGTATTTAAGTATTAAATTGTAAAAGTATAATTGAGAATATATAAAACAATGATAACTTAATAGCAAGATATAACACTTGTTATTTTTTTAAACTTAATACTAAGTTAGTAGTATAATAGTATTTAGTAATTAGTATTTAGTATTTTAGTATTTAGTATTTAGTATTTACTCTTTAGTATTTACTAGTAGTATTTAAGTATTGAATTGCAAAGAGGTAACTTAATAGCAAAGGATAATTGAGAATATAACAAAGGATTATAATTTATAAATTAATAGCAAGGCATAACGCATTTTATTGAATAATGGTTGAATTTTTTTTTTTTGCAAAGTACATACTACATAGATATTAAATTGCAAAACTACATATTAATTAAAAAACTTCTCATTTTTTGAATAATTTCTTCTGGCACCTCTGGAGGAACCGGTGGCAAAGATTCATCTTCTTCATAATCATTTTCATTGTCCACACTTCCATCGCCTGATAAAATTTCGGTTGTTGCTTCTGCATCTGCTAGTTCATCTTCTGCAAATCCAAAATTTCTTCGCTCCGATCTAATCCAATCTCTGAATAATACGGCCGTCTCCATTGCTTCTTCCTTCAATGAATGTCTATGATCTCTAATTTGTAATCTTCCTTGGCTAAACGCGCTTTCTGAAACAACAGATGATGCTTGAATAGTTAGAATATCCCGCGCCATTTTTGCTAAAACTGGAAACTGTGCTTGTTGATCCTTCCAAAATGGCAGTAGTTGATCGCTTCCAAAATAATCAATTTCCTTGCAAGCATGAAGTAAATAAACATCAAGCTCATTGAACCCTCCGCTGCTACTCGAATACCTGCTAGAAAGCCTTTGATTAAGGTTGGAAAAACTTCCCAATCCGGCTGCAGCTCTTTTACTCGCCTGCGTTGAACTTGATCCAGCTCCACTTGGAACACTTGGAACAACATTATCAGCTGCACTCCTATATCTTTCATAAATCCGTTGGCAATCTACAATTACCTGCGCACAAGCTGTTTCTACACTTGGTGTTTCTTCATCAGTAATTCTCAAAGTCCGATAAATTTCTCTAATAAGCATTTCGGTATTAAAACGTTTAAAACAGGGATGTAATACAGAAGCAACGCAATAAAGTGGTGGAATAGGAAAAAAATATTTTTTAAATTTTTCAATCATTGCTTCTACGGCTTGTTCATAACCAGACACTACTCTATAATCGTTAAGTAATTCTGCTATTCCAGCTATAAAATACAACATGGTAGTAACTGTAGGATAATATTGACCGGAAAATTCTTTAGTAGCATAAAAAAACTTTTCTAAAAAAAAGAAGAAGACGCTTAACAAGTTGCCAATCAGATTCTTCTAGGTGATACTCTACAGCCACTTTACCATTAAAATAACTAGTTATAGGCGCTCGTAAAGTGTAAGCAACAGTCAAAGAGTCATATACAGTGTTCCACCTAGTTGAAACTTCCTTAGGAACTCTTCTAGGCCGCAAACCTTCATTCACACACTCTACCTGAAAGTCCCTCCATCTATCCGGTTTTTTAGATTTAAAAATATAACTAATTGCGAGTCTAACCTTCACAATAGTAGGATCAAATAACTGAAGGCCATCTTTTACAACTAAATTATATATATGACATGCACATCTAACATGAAACAATTCTTCAAAAGGGGGATGCAATGCGGGTCTTAACTTACTAATAGCAAAATCATTGTTTGCAGCATTATCAAGAGTTATACTTAAAATTTTGTCACTAATAAAATACGCCTTACAAATATCAGAAACTTCTCTCTTAATAAATGCTCCCGTGTGTGGTTCATCGACAGTGCAATATGCTAAAATTCTTTTTTGCATTACCCAGTTAAGATCTATCTAATGACAAGTAACTGTTAAATACTCATACCCATTAACACCACGACCCAAATCAGTAGTAAGACAAACTCTACAATCAAAGTGATAAAATATATATCGTAAATATTGTCTATATTCATTTTTAAATTTTATAATATCACTTCTAACCGTAGTTTTTGGAAAACCTTGAAAAGATGGATTATATACGGTTTGAGTATAACGAATAAAACCTTGACAAGAAGCAACTGTAAAAGGTAAGCACTCTACCGCAATCATTTTTGCCATTTGTTCCCTATCTTTCTTCTTATCATAATGCATAAGCCCCCGTCACTGGGTTAATTTCCTGTTGGATTCCACTACCTTGCGATGGAGCCATTCTGTTCCCTGAACAAGTGCCACCCCGGCCTCTTTTCCCATTCATCCTTATGATGGTTTTCTAAGTGTGTTCTCAACTTCCCCGTCCCACTATTATGCTTGTCGGTTTTAAAATTCCAAACTTTTTTACAAATATTATATTTAGCGGTCTGAGCCGGAACATTTTCAGTCATAAATTTCCCCACATCCGATCTTTCGGGTCGTACCGCTGGTTCTCTACTAGGAGGCATAAGTGGTAATTCAGTTTCTTCAGGTTCACCATGAAATTGACTAGTGGGTGTTTCATATTCTAAATTAGCCCCTTCGGTATTTTCTTGATATCGTACCTCTAACATATTATTATCTAGTGGTTGATCAAAATCAAAATCATGATAAAATTGCGTGTCATCTTCCTGAGTAAAATCATCTAGATGAGAAGGAGCGCTAGAAGTACCAATTGGTCTTTTACCTAAAGCACGACTACGTCTATCATCCCCCCCTCGGTTAGAAGCACGTGATCTACGACCGCTACCCGTACGCCCAGTAATTGATCTCCACAGTGCAGACATTTTTATAATTTATAAGTAAATCAAACAAATAAATTACTAAAATATGCTAGAAACAATATTGCACAAAAATAAAATAGATAATAAAAAGTAAGAACGAGTTTACTTGATATCGTGAACTTAGAATGTAGATTGTAGAACTTAGGAAGTGAAAGTCGAAACTTGACCGGAACCGCACCGAACAATTTTCCACTTCACTCCAAATATTTTTTCGTAATGCAATTTAGCACTTAAACCCTTTTTGCAAGAGCAACTTTGAATTATTTAGCAAATAGCCTTTGTAGAAATAAGAGAGATTGAGAGAGATTTAGAGAGAATATTAGAGAAATTGTGAATAAATTGATGAAAAATGATGGTATTTATAGAAAAAATAGGTTTGGGGGGGGGGTAAGGGGGCGCTTAGGGGGGTGGGGGACCAATATGATCGTTTTTGGCCGTTGGGCCAACAGCTGTGCGTGAAAGAGCCGTTGCCCAGCGACTATTTTTTGCACAAGCCCACCTGAATTTGTTTTTATTTTTCCGGTCCGGTCCGGTTCCGGTTCGGTCGGTTCATTTTGGGGGTGACGGATCGGGGAACAAACCGTGTAGTTTTTTTTTCATTTGGCCCGACTTGCGTCGGTCCGTGCCGGTCCGGTGCAAACCGGACCATTGGACAGCCTTAGTTACCACATAACAACTTTTTTATTCTTTTAATTTTTACATTATCTATTTTCTTCCCTAACCCCCCCCCCCCCCCCCCCCCAAAACCAACCCCAACACCCTTTTAGTCCCGTGCCCCTTTCTCTTCATCTTCATTTCCTGTGTCTCTTCTGATAAGGAATCCATCCCTTCCCTTTCTATTCAATCCCAAAAATGCTACTTTATCTTCTATCCTACAATTATAATTTACGATAAACATATAAAGACTAGTGTATCCAAATATAGTGAATTATGACGGTGACGAAAAAGCAACAAATATGGATGAAGATCAGCAAAATCAATCATTGACATAATGTTCTCCTCGTCAAACCTTTCCATTAGATTGGATTTGTAGAGCAAATTTAATCCGTGTTGTATCCTAACTAAAATTACAGTTTCCTACATTATTTAATAATTTCTGACAAGTTTTAATAGTTATTTCTCAATATCACCATCTATAATTTTTTCAGATCTCAAATTTTATGAATGTTGCTAGAAAAATTAATTTTCAATGCCTCAAATATTGTGGTGGAATTTCTGCTATTCTAGCTTTCAATTCTCACCTTTCTCTATTCTTGTGGGAGGGCTTGCTAGAGATAGAGACAGCTTGAGGGAAAGCCAAATATGGAGAACATGGTTGGAACAAATATGATAGATGAAGCCGTGAGGATTATAAAGGGTCTGAAGAGAGACGGAGGGTGAGAAGGAAAAATACAGTGTTTGATTAATTTTAGGAAAAGAGAAAAAATAGGCAAAAATATTGGTAACCTGCTATAGCCGGTCAATATTACCTGATAGTGAAAAAAAATTACATTGACAGTGCACTATGCACCGTCGCTGTATAAAATTTTTTACACTATCAAGGTAATTTTAAAGGTTACCACAGAACACTTTTTTTATTTTTTTTTATTTTTCAAGCCTAATAATCTTTTTAAATAGCTAATATAGCTTAGAAAATTGATCAATGGTTGAGTCACAATAAAAGAATTGACCTTCAAAAATCACAATAGTAAAAATTAGCATATTGGTATCTAACTAGGAAAAAAGGAAGGGCACAAACTTGACTTGGCCGAATCATTAGCATAATTAATGTTTAAGTATTAAAACAAATAAATATGCTTGATAATTTATTTGTAATGAGCTTTGAATTACATGGCAATGTAAAAAAAATTACATCTTGATAAACTCTTTCAAAAATCATACATGTCAGCCTTTTAAATTGGATATAATTTAACTTAATTAATTTTTTAATTTATCCTTAATAAGAAGTTTTTATTACCACACAAATGATAGATAATATTTAGAACTACAAGTTAAGAAAAATTTTCATTAATTTTAAACTCAGTCCAGTCAGAACTTTTCCACCTAATTTTGAATGGAGAGAGTACATCTTTGGGATAGTAAAGTCTAATTATTTACTCTCTTGTACTCTTTGAGTACAATGATTTTGCCCTTCTTATCGATGGCCATTATAATTTCTCTCACATCACATATGCTACTGAAGGATAGGAACGGAGTTGCAGTATAGCTAAATAATTGGGTTGCTTATTTCATAGGCTTTGTTCTTATCCTCATCTAAAGGAATTGATCCAATAGACATAGCCAAATTTACTGCAGACCAACTTCACGCTAAACCAAAATTAAAGGGCTGATAAGTTAAAATTAGTAAGAGTCAGAAGTTAATTAATCGCTCGTAATTATTTTTGCTATCTTATCCCTAACAGTTCTTCTTTCAAAAAAATCTCCGAAATCCTTTCAAAATTAATTAACTCATAACTTATGGTGGTGACTCCTTGAAGTTGAAGTTCCCTAAACCTTGAGGGTGTTTTTATATTTTTGACTTACATTGATCGCTATAACAAAGTCTCGAAGTGTCTGTGACTATCGGATAATACAACAATGGAATTTGTCTGCATGAATATTGTATGATTGTCTACTTCAAATTACTTTTACGTGGCTGCTAAATACTTCGAACGATTACATAAGCACACAACCACGAATGTTCAAGCCTTTGCCGAACCACTTCTTAAGCTAGCGTTTGGACATGATTTGGTTGAAACTTGAAGTTGTGTTTGGACATACATTTCACTTAAAGAAAAGCTGAACTTCTGTGAGTAGAAAAAAAAATTCCAAATTATTGGTATCAACCAATGCTTGAGAATTTGAAGATTTTGTTTTCAAATTTTGGACAAATTATATAAAAAAATAAAAATTTGAAATATTATCCCAAATTTTGGTCCCATATTTTATTAACAAACGGGTCTCATGTTGGGAATTCTTCCCGTTCTAGTCATTTTAAGGTATAAACAAATGACCTTTGCTTCTACGCTCCGTCTTTCTTTATGTGGCATTCAGAGTAGGAGGGTCAACATATGTAATTTTGATCGTTGATTTAGACATAGATTCTTTAAGTTTTTGTAAAACTTATATAAAAAGTACTATAAATTATTCTCTACGTTTTACAGTTTATGTGGCAACATTTATTTTTGATCCATTCTAAAGTCGGCTTTCTAAGTTTAAAAATAATTTAACTTTACCTTCCTAGTTTACCCTTAATGAGAATGCTTTATAACCACAAAAATATTATGAATTTTAAGCTAGCATTTGGATATAGATTTGGTTGAAACTTGAAAAGAAGAGTTTTGTAGTTGTATTGAAAATAGTTTTTTAAAATTGAAGTTGTATTTGTACATGCATTTTATTTGTAAAAGTTAAAGTTTTGTGAGTGGAAGAAAAATTTTGAACTAGTTTTTGGAACTCAATAATTTATCTTTAAAAAAAAATTCAAAAATTGATCAAGTTCCATGAACAAACATTCAACAACAACAACATATACAGTGGTATCCCACTAGTGGGGTCTGAGGAGAGTGAGAGACCTTACCCCACTAAAGTGGAGAAGATATTTCCGAAAGACCCTCGGCTAAAGAAAAAATTTAGAAAAACATGTTTGAAAAATATGATGAAAATACCATGGTAAAGAAAATACTGACACAAAACTAAAAAATATCCAATATACATAGAAAACACCAATAGCAATACAAACGAAGAATAAGATAAAAAAAAATACATACAAGAATAATACTAGTGTTACTGAAATCGCTCGACTACTATCTAACTTATACCCTAATCCTCGACTTCCACGTTTTCCTATCTAGGTCATGTCCTCTGTAATCTGGAGGTGGGTCATGTCCTTCTTAATCACCTCGCTCCAGTTCTTCGTCTGTCTACTTCTACCTCTCCGAAGACCTAGCACTGCTAACCCCGCGCACCTCCTCACCGGAACATCTGTGGTTCTCCTTTTCACATGTCCGAACCATCGCAACCCTGCTTTCGTATCTTGTCCACTACTGAAGCAACTCTTACCTTGTCGCGAATGACCTTATTTCTAATCTTGTCCATCCGATATAATATGCCACAAATCCATCTAAGCATTCTCATCTCTGTTGTGCTCATCTTCTGAATCTGTGTGTTTTTGACTTGCCAACACTCCGCCCGCTACGACATAGCTAGTCTAACGACCGCTCTTTAGAACTTACCTTTAAGTCTATGTGGGACTTTTTTATCTCATAGGATACCGAAAGCGAGCATCCACTTCATCCAACCTACCCCTATATGATGTGAGGCATCCACGTCAATTTCTCTATTACTTGGAGGATTGAGCCAAGATACTTAAAGCTTTCTTTATTGGGGATGACTTGTGTATATCACTTGCACATCTAACTCATGGGATATATCACCATACATTCTATATACTTTGTTTTCGTCCTAGACAGCCTGAAGTCTTTAGATTCTAGAGTTTGTCTCCAACACCTCTAGCTTATCCTTAACTCTGTCACGTACTCGTCAACCAAAACTTATCATCCGCAAATAACATACACCATGGTACCTCCCTTTGAATACTCCTTGTTTAATTATCCGTCATCAGAGAAAATAAATATAGGCTAAGCACTGACCCCTGATGCAACCCCATCTCGAATGTGCAATGATCTGAGTCTCCCCCTATTGGTCTCACTCGGGTCTTGGCTCTCTCGTACGTATCCTTAATCGCTCTGATATATGCAACAGGTACACCTTTAGATTCTTAACATCTCATGAAGAAAAAAATCGAGGGAGTCCATCGGTATTTAGGGTATACCCATGAACTGCCTCGGACAATTGGTTCCTCGGTATACTGTTTCTTGGTATTATAATACCAACGGACACCATAGGCACTTAACAATTGTGTTCCTCGGTAGCCTATGGCTATATACACTGACAAAAAGTAACTTGGCAAATTAAGAAACCGAGGGACACTGTGGCAACATAAAATTAAATTAATTTAATATTCTGAATAATTGATTACTATATTTTTTTTAATTTAATAAAAAATATTTATTTTATGTTCTTAGAAAACCCATTGTGTCCGTGGGTATCTTAAGTATCATAGAAAATTAAAGATGAACAAACCGATAGACACACACGGTATTTTAAGTTGAATATTTATATTTTGTTTAGTAACCGTTAGTGCCCCTCTGTTTATTAAGAAATCTGAGAAAATGAAGATACTGATACCGGCAGACACTATGGATAGTCCCTTAGTTTTCTGAACAATATATGCCAGGCAGTGCTTGCTAAGTAGCACCACCTGCCAAATATTTTAAAAATTAAATAAAAAACATAAATCCATCCATACAAAACACCAATACATACTCAACAAAAGCACAATACATACTACATCCACTACAACCAAATTGCAAACAACTTAACTAATTAAGTCATCATTCCAAATCCTAGTAACGAATATCCAACTATTTAAAACTTCCAACCATAATTATCCAACTTACTTAAGGGTTCAACATATTTACCAACTAACTTAAAGATCAAGTATGTTTAAAAGTTAAAAATAAATAAAGTTAGTTTATACAACCATCCATTTACTCAGCTCATTCCTCATCTGAGTGAGGAAGAACATTCCTTACGAAATATTTTATTTGTGACTTCAGTGAGGCTATGACATTATCTTGATGGACCAATTCCGCTTCCCTTGCCCCTGCTGCTTCAAGTTCCTCATTAAGCATAGCTATCTTCCATTGCATACTTGATGTGTCGGCATTTTATGCTTATTGTTGACTCTTTTAGACTAGTTTTTATGTCTTTTAGCTTTGTTATATGTACAAATCTTATGTGATTCTCGATGCTTAACGTCTTGCTCGATATTCATAGTTACAAAGCCAAAATAATGAAGAAAGAACAAAGTACAAGGGAATTTAGCTACAAATTGAAGACATGGAGGCAAGGAAGAAGCAGAACTAGATCGGCCCCAGCCAAATAAACAGCTGAATTAATGAAGTCACCTGACAGAGATGAGATTTCAAGAGCTGAAGATGAGTCATCGAAGTGAAAGGGCGACCCCCCGAATCATGGGCTGAAAGAAATCAGTAGGTCCGCAAAGTCATTGGCTACCTGCCGGTACTCACAGTGGGCTTTGAAGATAGGTGATTCTATCCTCCTATTCCGCCACTCAATGGGCGCCCATCGAACCTGAAAGGTGAAGTACAAGAAGGAAGTCAGAAACTCTGCATTAGGCGACCGCCGAATGTAATAGGCAGGAGCCGAATGATCGGCTCAATATTGAGAACAGTCCCAAATGGAAATTTTGTAATTAGATTTTTGGCTTTCAAACCCATGCCTATAAATTGTCCATTATGTCTCAAAGGCTAAGTATATGAGAATATCTTAGAATATTTTAGTTTTCACTTTTGAATATTCTTGGAAGGCAAGCAAGAGTTTTTACAATAATTTTGTAAGGATTTGAACCTTTCATCTATTCCGTTACATGATTCTTGCTATTTCTTTTGTTACTATGATTGTGTTTTTTTAGGCAAATATACCACTAGGCAGTGAGCCTAGTAGCTAATATAATAATAATAACAACCAAAATTTGAATGTCATTGCATTTGAAGCACCTCAAGTAGTACCATTTAAAATAAAGGAACTAGCTAACTAAATTTCAAAGATATAGAAAAACTAGTTAATGAGTGCATCCATGAAATCACAAGTCACATATGCATCCATAAGCCAAGAGTCGAAATCGATAGGAAGAACCTCCAAGCTCTCACTAGGTACCATAATTTCAAGACCTAACAAGGCATATATGAATGCCAAGAATCACTTCAATTGATGCGATGAGCTTTGTCCACTGAACTTTGTCTCACTCTGTGCAAAGAAAACAAAATCCCAGCCGAAATAGCCCTTGATGCGTTGCATGCTAGGGTGTTTGGACTGAAATTTCACACCTCTAGCATACAATTGTTGATGCCTTTGCAACTTTCCGCCGGTCCCTTTTCATATTAAATTCCAATTGAGACACCCGTTGATGCTTCACGCCAGACGATGTTTCAGTTGGCTCTCATCAAACTCCCAGGTGAAACACTCGTTGATGCTTCGCATGGGACGCTGTTTCAGCTGAAAATGCGTCCCAAATCGCAAACATCAACTGGCGCTTTTGCAATTTGCCACTCACCAACCTGTACATAATTTCTTCCAGCAGAAATATCCTATGGCACAGGGCATGAGCGACTATTTCACCTGGGCGCTGCTCCTAGCACTTGAATCAACTCTAACATTTTGTCCCTGCAAATCAATGATCTTACTCGATCTCAAGCACTCGCCCACTACCAACTTATCCCCAGAATGAGCATGATAACACACTAATACCACTGGAGAAGAAATTGACAATGTATAGCACTTAAGCAAGCAAATATCATAAAATATAGTTAATATAAACATCAATCCTGAGCTCTTCTCTTTGCCATCCTAATTCTAAAATTAGGAATATGAGAGCTTTGTCCATATTAATGAGCCTCTTTCTGGCACTAGGTAACTCAGAGAATGAAAGAAAAGTTATTTTACTTGCAAAAGAGAAAACAAGGTTAGTCATAAAATTCGGCATTGCGTTCCCCTCCTTTAGAATATGTTGAAAGATAACATTAAAATTATCCTTCAACTTCTTGATCTTCTCAACTTCTTTTAAAATACACCAAGGGGGATCCCATTCTCCTTTGATAATTTTCTTCATCACAAGAGATCAGTCTCCAAAATCAAAGGATGAAGTTCCTCTTCCATACAATAAGACAATCCTTCCAAGATGCCCTTTGCCTCAGCTACTATTTTGGCAGTTTCTCCAATGCCCAACTCTTTAGTATATACCAAATCAGCCACACAATCTCTCACACGATAAACCAAAAGAGCTAGAACTTGGATTACCCCTTGAGGCTCCATCAGTATTATACTTGAACCACCCTTTAAAAAGTGATTGCGATGCTACCCTCTTGGTAAAAATAAGAGGTCTATACTCCTCAAAGAATTTAACCATATCCTGCCATAAAGGTGGAATTCCTACCAACCATGGATACCTCACTCTAGCCAAAAAGAAAATATTTTTATTTACCTCATGAATGATCCTATTAACCGAAACTGTACCTCCATGCTTCACAGTATTTCTTCTCTTCCATAGCTCCCATGTACTTATTGCAGGCATAGCATGATATAGTGGCTTCAATTTCGAGCAGCAATTTATATTCCACCAAACTCTAATAGCCTGCCTCAGCTGAGTCAAATGAGTCTGAATACATGCAGATCTTAGAAAGAACCTCCATACCTTTAATGCATCTGGACTAGTGAGAAAAAACATGTGTCAAGGTCTTCAGCTGGCCATTCTCACAACAGTAACACCTAGAAACCACAAATATTCCCATTCTTCTTATGATATCATCAGTTGTCACCTTAGAATGCCAGAGTCTCCATATGAAAAAAGATATCTTAAATGGAAAACCCTTAATCCACATGAATTTATATTCAGGTTGTGGATCAACTCTACGTCTAAGGAATAAAAAAACACTACTAACAGAGAACTTACCAGAAGCAGTAGGCATCCATCATAACTTGTCCTAGGAATCTCTATTTCCAGCAAAGTGAATGTCTTGCCTAATATGATCAGCAATGTCCTCTAGAAATAATTCATTCAACAATTGGTCGTTCCAGCTCCCATTAACCATCAACTCTGAAAAATCTTCAATGTGCTCGTTAATGAAAAAATCATCCGGCACAACATTATACAAGGCACCTAACTTTGTCCAATTTTCATGCCAGACACTGGAAGTACCCCCTTTCAGTTGCCACCAAATTTCATGCTCCACCTTAACCCCGTGCCTTCAATATCTTTTTCCACATATAGGAACCCCTTTTAGTGTTTACCACAGTTGGAGGCTCCTTTTTACAATACTTGTTTAACATGAAATTAGTCCATAATGACTTGGAAGTTCGAAATTTCCACCAAAGCTTAGCAAAAAAAGCCTTGGACAAATCAAATAAAAGACCTGAAACCTAAGCCACCCTCCTCTATGGGCAAGCAAATATTTTTCCATGATGCCCAATGCCTACTCCTCCATTCTTCCTTACTACTCCAGAAAAATCTTGCCAATATTTTATGCAATTGCACTAAGACATATTCCAGAGGATCCAACACAGAAAGCAGATGAATGGGCATGCTTTGTAATTGATGCGGGGAAAATTGGGCCAAGATGCCAACCATCAAGAGCCAAGCTTGAGAGCACAAAGGATACAAGTCAAGGGCTCCGAAAGTGACTTGAACTTCATGCATCGGAGCACCATGAAAGGAGGAGCGCCTAGCTCAGCAAGACCGAGCGCCCAACTCCAGGCGGAGGGCCTAGGAGGAGCGCCCAAGCCTGGGTACATCACAGCCAGGCAGAGCGCCTAAAGGTCAGGCGGAGCGCCTAAGCCTGAGACCAATTTTGATCATAAGCTCATCCAGGCGGAGCGCCTGACGCTGAAGACTTCTATTGTTTTGGCTTGAAGTTCTTATTTTAGCCGTAAATTTTCTTTTATGTTTTAAACCAACTTGAGGGCATTTTAGATATTTCACATTGTCTTAGGAAGAATTATAGATAGGAACCTTAGGCTTTTCATTTCATTAGCTAGTTTTGATCATAGAATTGAGAGGAAAGAACATCGAGAGGCTTGGCCTTCGTGTCTGGAGCTTGAAGCTCATGTATCCCTTCAGACTTGGGAACCCGAGGATTTTATCCTAATATGAATCGGGGATTTGGTTCAAGTTTCTCGTTCTTCCATTGAATTCAATCCACGTATGTGAGTTGATTCATTTATTTCTTCTTAATTCTTTCCTTCCTAATCTATATTTTTTGTTATCTCGTGTTTTACATGCTTCCGCGTATTAAATTATTGCTTCCGCTATTTTACCCCGTATCAGTTTGGTATCAGAGCACGGATAGGTTTTGTTCTTACAAACCCTCGATCGTGCCATTTTATCTTTGTGATTGTTGTTCTTGAAGAAAAAGAAGAAAAATAAAAAAATTGAAAAGTTGAAAAACGTCAAAAGAATTCATAGATCGGTGATGTTTGGCATTTTATGCCAATGTTTCCTTAATATTTCCGCATGTTTGAGCTTGTTATTCGCTTGTTTTATAGTTTATGAATGCGGTTTTGCACTGATTTTATATCGTGTGTTTGTAGGTTGTTATGCAGTGCAATTGGAGCTTTAAAGAGCATGATCGAGCAAGAAATGATTGGATTTTGATTGAGGATTGGATCGAGCACAAGAAGGCACGACACAAAGCGAGCAAAGGAGCAAGGAAACAGGAATTTGGCCGGGCGCTGTTGGGCACGTGGCGCGCCTCCCAAAGCGCCCCACTGCATGGCGCATTTTCCCACACGGGGCGCCCCAAAGCCGTGCAAACTTCGACGTCCACTGGTTGTCTAGGCGCGGTCGTGGGCGCGGGGCGCCCGCTATAGCGCCCCTGGAGCGAATTTTGACTTCCTATTTCATCTAGGCTTAGGTCTAACTTATTACCAGGCCTTTGTAAACCCTATAAATACTCTTTTACTTAGTTTTTGAGAGGAGTTCAGACTTTGGAGCAAATTGGAGAGCTCATAACATCTTAACAAGGGTTTTTCTTCCTTCCATTAATCTTTTTACATCATTATTTCATTATTACATCAATTCCTTGTGTTGTTATTATGAGTATGCGTAGCTAAATCTATCGTTCTAGGGTTAGAGTATTTCATGAAAGTTGATGTTTGAAGATTGATTTCCATTAATTGAATTCCATAACGGATTGCTTATCCTTTCTTGATTTCACTTGTGTAATTGTCAGGGCCCGATTATTACGCATTATCTATGGTTTTTAGATTGAACTCGAAAGAGGGAATTTAATTACGTAATAAGAAAGAATAGAACTAGTTTGTGAACCCGGGCATCGGGGAACCAATTTGTGAGTAGGATAGACATATACTTGCTTGCCTAGTTTAACTCATTACAGAATTCGTTAATGCGTGCACGTGATTCAACCCATAGACATATAGTGATTGGAGTAGCCTGCATAGACCGTGAAGAATCGAAAGGTTTTCACGGGTACAATTAACCTGTTAGTTAGCAATCTAGGAAATCAAGAAATTGAACGCACACGCAAGTATACGTGGTCGACAAGTAATAAAGTGATAAATCGAATATCGATCCCACGAGGACTATTCAGACTGAATTCTAGCAAACAATTTATATAAACTATTCAGGGATCGTTTTCCAATAGTGAGGTTTTTATTAACTAAAGAACAGTAATTAAATGGTAGAAGTGAATTCAAGCAATGGAGCAAAATCTGGTTGTTATCAGTAATAAGGAGACGGTCCAGGGTCAGAGTTACGAACAATCCAGTTGAGTTTTCCAATTGATTCCACTTCTTAAATCCCGGGTTACTAACTAACAGATTAAATGTACCCGTAAAAACCTTTCGATTCTTCACGGTCTATGCAGGCGCAAGTATATGTCTATCCTACTCACAAATTGCTTCCCCGATGCCCGGGTTCACAAACTAGTTCTATTCTTTCTTATTACGTAATTAAATTCGCTCTTTTGAGTTCAATCTAAAAACCATAGATAATGCGTAATAATCGGACCCTGACAATTACACAAGTGAAATCAAGAAAGGATAAGCAATCCGTTATGGGATTCAATTAATGGAAATCAATCTTCAAACATCAACTTTCATGAGATATTCTAACCCTAGAACGATAGATTTAGCTACGCATACTCATAATAACAACACAAGGAATTGATGTAATAATGAAATAATGATGTAAAAAGATTAATGGAAGAAAGAAAAACCCTTGTTAAGATGTTATGAGCTCTCCAATTTGCTCCAAAGTCTGAACTCCTCTCAAAAACTAAGTAAAAGAGTATTTATAGGGTTTACAAAGGCCTAGTAATAATTTAGACCTAAGCCTAGATGAAATAGGAAGTCAAAATTCGCTCCAGGGGCGCTATAACGGGCGCCCCGCGCCCACGACCGCGCCTAGACAACCAGTGGACGTCGAAGTTTGCACGCCTTTGGGGCGCCCCCGCGTGGGAAAATGCGCCAGGCAGTGGGGCGCTTTGGGAGGCGCGCCACGTGCCCAACAGCGCCCGGCCAAATTCCTGTTTCCTTGCTCCTTTGCTCGCTTCGTGTCGTGCCTTCTTGTGCTCGATCCAATCCTCAATCAAAATCCAATCATTTCTTGCTCGATCATGCTCTTTAAAGCTCTAATTGCACTGCATAACAACCTACATATACATGACATAAAATCAGTGCAAAACCGCATTCATAAACTATAAAACGAGCGAATAACAAGCTCAAACATGCGGAAATATTAAGGAAACATTGGCATAAAATGCCAAACATCACCGCCCCACACTTGAACCCTTGCTCGCCCTCGTGCAAGTCACAACTAACTTCCCAACCTAGGTAGAACAGGTCTGCCTATGACTATGGTTGATACCGATCATTGAACAAATGCACACATGACTACTATGGATCCACAAACATGCCAACAATTTATCAAACTCAAAAATATGAGAACAACCACCCCAAAATAGCTCAAATGCACAAACTCAACTCATTGCAACCATGCTCCCACAAAAGCACACCTATCTACTCAACCAAGAAGCCATCAACTTCACCTATTTCATGCAAACCATGTGCCCTCACCAATATGAAGCAAAAGAGTGTCCCCAAAAGATCACACACAACAATAAATATCATGAATAGAACGAGGACAATAACAAACGAATTCACTCACTCTCATGAAAGTATCACATGTCACACACAATGTACCATAGGCTTGCCCGTACTGTAGGACTCCACTAATGTAAGCTCACTCCAATCGGGATTAACTAGGACTTTAAAAAGGTTGTAATGTAGGCTAAGGGGCTGGTAGGATACATATGGGTAATAGTGACTACCTCCCTAAGCACTTTAATACATCACAATTAATTTAAGCACAAATCTCATCAAGCCACCCAATCAACAACTTTCACACACACCTTCTCAACAAGTAGCAATTTTTTTTTTTCTTTTAACCACACACTAGCAAGGAATAGATATTCTTTTCTCTTTATTTCTTTTTCCACAATTTTTTCTTTTCTTTTCACTTTGCTCTTCTTTTTTTTTCTTTTTCAATTTCATTACTTTCCAACCTTGCCAATGCTCATAAACAACTACTACACAATTCATTCAAGTATTCCCCTCATTGGTTCCACTCAAAAACCTCCCAATATTCAACCACAACTCCACAATAGTATCACAATATCAACTAAAGTGCTTAAGGAGTAAAGGGCCAAAAAAGAACAATTTAGAACAAGTGGGTAGGCTCGGGGTGTGGGTGCCAACAAAAAGGGTCAAAGAATTCACAATAATCAAGTCCAAGGTGTATATGTAAGGGTAGGTAAATCAAAAGAAAGCCTTGTATCATTTCCCGAGTAGAGCAAACCTACGATTTCACTTTGCACACACACGGGGCAAGTTCTAGACATTAATATGCAAACATGGAGCAAACAAGAATATGCCTCACACACACACATTGCACATGATCCACACAAAAAGGTTCCATCAACAACTCTCACTCAAGCATTTAGAGTGCAACTTGTGGAAAATTAAGCACTAATGCACAGAGGTTCACAATAAAGTCAAGCAAGTGGACTCAAGCATCTCACCGGGGTCGTTCCATTTTTTTTAGGCATGCATCACAATTTAAAATCAAAAGACACCACAAATAGCACATGCAACAAGTTCAAATCCACCGGTATCAAACAAATCAAAGGCACCTAGCATTCTACCTATTCCCTTCATCTAGGGTCACCTATACTAACTATTCTAATCCTAAAAATAAAAAACTACCCGGTTCAAAGATCTCCCCGTGGAAAAGAACCGAGGCCATAAGAAAAACCACGGGGTGGATGATATGTACCACTAATAAAAACTAAAAGGAAAATATTTTTAGAATTTTTTCATTGGTTTTCTAATTTTTTTTTCATATATTAAAGCAAGAAACAAATAAAAATAAAGTCAAGTGACAAAAGAAAATCCTACGGTACATGCATCCCTAACCTCAAAAATAAATAAAAGGGTAGTTCCCCCACCCCACACTTAAACTAAGCACTGTCCTCAGTGCTAAAAATAAGAAAGTGCAAGGTAAAGAAAACTTCCCTGAAGACTTTAGTCCTTGGTGTTAGCATCCTCCAAGCTTCCATATAGTATGAGGTACTCAGACTTCCCCCAACAGGTCATCAATATTAGGCAAGGGTGAGGACACCCCACACTTAGCCTCGACATTACATGAACCTGCAATCCAAAGAAAAATAAAAACTACGTGATACTATAAATAAAATAATACAAGTACAAACTCGTGTTGCCTCCCGAGAAGCGCCTTAGTTAACGTCGTTGCACGACGACACTTTTAGCTCACTTCCAGCATTTACGTCTTCTCTTCTTACGATGAAATTTTGCTTTCTTCCCTTCTTTGAGAGAACCCCTCTTCAACTTCACATGTGGTGTACTTCAATGTTCTTGTCTGACACATTCGATCATAGAGCACTCTTCAACCTTAGCTATGTGCTCCTTCTCAGTATACACCTTGAAAGTAACCTTTTCTCCATGCGCTCTAACAGTCATCTCACCCAGCTCCATGTCAATAATTGCCTTCGAGGTGACGAAGAATGGTCTCCCCAAAATGATTGGAGCTTCTCGGTCCTCTTCATAATCTAGGACTACAAAATCAGCAGAGAATGTAAACTTACCAACTTTTAATAACACATCCTCCAACTTACCATCAGGGTGAGTGAGAGATCCATCTGCCATCTTAAAAGTAACTGAAGAGGGCTTGATTACTCCTAGCCCTAACCTTTTGCAAACAGAGAGAGGCATGAGATTTATGCTCGCACCCAAATCACACAATGCACCAGTGATATTATGCCCTCCAATGGTACAAGAAATAGTAAACCTCCCAGGATCTTGAAGTTTTGGAGGTAGCTTGCTCAAGATTGTGCTACACTCCTCAACTAACTCAACTGTATCTATCTCTTGAGGCATTTTCTTCTTGACTAAAATCTCTTTTAAAAACTTCACAAAGGATGGCATCAATTCAAACACATCAGTTAAAGGAATATTAACTTGAAGTTCTTTCAACATACTCACAAATTTTTTTATACTGGGCCAGATCCTTCGATGGTATAAGTCTCTGCGGGAATGGTGGAGGCGGCAGAGGTGCCTCCTTTCTCTCTTCTTTCTTCTTTACCTTCTCCACTTTTTCAACTTTTTCTATTTCAGCTCTCTCCTCGGACTTGGCCATCAGCTCTCCACCTTCAATTAAAGTCACTGCAAGACATTGTTCAGGCTCTTTTTTAACAGTGCTTATTTCTCCCACAAACTGCCCCAACTGGTGCTCCAGGTTCTTGTGAGCATTGGCAATATCTTGTATGGCCTGTGCATGGGCTGCAGTGTCATATATCATTCTCTGCTGGCCCGCCATTATCTACTTTAGTATATCTTCAACTGAACTGCTAACCTGCTGTGGTGGAGCTGGAAATGGGTGGTAATTATTCGGGGCTCTCGTATTGCCTTGATAATAAGCATTACCAAACTGATTTTGACCCTGCAGCCTGTTTTGATTACCCACGTAATAAACTGACTCTGGATTAGAGGAGAAAACCTCTGTAGCATGGTCTTGACCACAAACCTCACAAAAACTCTGGAGTTGTTGCACTGGAGCCACTGGTTGCTGAGCCTTTGGCAGAGCTAACTTGCTAATTTGATTGGAAATAGCATCCATCCTCGCCCTTAGCTCTGAAACTGCATCTAACTGAAGTACCCCTGCAGATTTCTGCGTAATAGCTCTACCATCTCCCTGCCAATCAGGATTGCTCTGCGAAAACTTATCTAGCAAATCATAGATCTGGTCAAAATTTAAGGCTAATACTTGGCCTCCAGCAGCAGCATCTACCACGATCTTAGTATGCGCATTCAGCCCCTCAACAAAAGTATGTGCAACAACCTCATTGGATTGGTTGTGGTGTGGAAAATCTCTCAATAAAGCTTTAAATCGCTTCCAGGATGAATATAAAGACTCTCCTTCTAATTGTCTGAAGGACATAATTTCACTCCTCAGCCGGGCTGTCTTGGCAGATGGATAAAATTTAGCCAAGAACTTCTTAGCCAAATCCTCCCAAGTAGTGATAGACCCAGACTTTTCAGCCTTTAACCACTTCTTTGCTGCCCCAGTCAGTGAAAACGGGAACAACGTCAAGCGAATATAATCAGTAGGAACTCCCGCTGGTGTATAAGTATCACTGATCTCCAGGAAATTCTGAATGTGTTGCTGCGGATCTTCATGAAGTAATCCACCATATTGCCCAGTCACATGCAGCAACTGAATCATGCCAGACTTAATCTCAAAGTGCCCGGTGATAGCGGGCTTAACTATGCTAGACGCTACCCCCTCCAGTCTGGGGAGAGCAACAAGCTAGTTCTGCTGCCATTCCTGTAGGTAAAGATCAAGCAGGACCTAATACCTGAAATAGCACAAAACTCAAAACAAAAATTAAACCTGAATAGAAAGTAATAAACTGTTCAAAAAGAAATCAGTCAATTGTTTAGTCCCCGGCAACGGCGCCAAAAACTTGTTGCTCCCAAACGCACACGCAAGTATACGTGGTCGACAAGTAATAAAGTGATCAATCGAGTATCGTTCCCACGAGGACTATTCAGACTGAATTCTAGCAAATAATTTATATAAACTGTTCAGGGATCTTTTTCTAATAGTGAGGTTTTTATTAACTAAAGAACAGTAATTAAATGGTAGAAGTGAATTCAAGCAATGGAGCAAAATCTGGTTGTTATCAGTAATAAGGAGACGGTCCAGGGTCTGAGTTACGAACAATCCAGTTGAGTTTTCCAATTGATTCCACTTCTTAAATCCCGGGTTACTAACTAACATATTAAATGTACCCGTAAAAACCTTTCGATTCTTCACGGTCTATGCAGGCTACTCCAATCCCTATATGTCTATCGGTTGAATCACGCACATGCATTAACAAATTCTGTAATGAGTTAACTAGGCAAGTAAGTATATGTCTATCCTACTCACAAATTGGTTCCCCGATGCCCAGGTTCACAAACTAGTTCTATTCTTTCTTATTACGTAATTAAATTCGCTCTTTCGAGTTCAATCTAAAAACCATAGATAATGCGTAATAATCGGGCCCTGACAATTACACAAGTGAAATCAAGAAAGGATAAGCAATCCGTTATGGGATTCAATTAATGGAAATCAATCTTCAAACATCAACTTTCATGAGATATTCTAACCCTAGAACGATAGATTTAGCTACGCATACTCATAATAACAACACAAGGAATTGATGTAATAATGAAATAATGATGTAAAAAGATTAATGGAAGGAAGAAAAACCCTTTTTAAGATGTTATGAGCTCTCCAATATGCTCCAAAGTCTGAACTCCTCTAAAAAACTAGGTAAAAGAGTATTTATAGGGTTTACAAAGGCCTAGTAATAATTTAGACCTAAGCCTAGATGAAATAGGAAGTCAAAATTCGCTCCAGGGGCGCTATAACGGGCGCCCCGCGCCCACGACCGCGCCTAGACAACCAGTGGACGTCGAAGTTCGCACGCCTTTGGGGCGCCCCGCGTGGGAAAATGCGCCAGGCAGTGGGGCGCTTTGGGAGGCGCGCCACGTGCCCAACAGCGCCCGGCCAAATTCCTGTTTCCTTGCTCCTTTGCTCGCTTCGTGTCGTGCCTTCTTGTGCTCGATCCAATCCTCAATTAAAATCCAATCATTTCTTGCTCGATCGTGCTCTTTAAAGCTCCAATTGCACTGCATAACAACCTACATACACACGACATAAAATCAGTGCAAAACCGCATTCATAAACTATAAAACGAGCGAATAACAAGCTCAAACATGCGGAAATATTAAGGAAATATTGGCATAAAATGCCAAACATCAATCGGGTTGGATTTGATTCCCCAAGCGTTTAAAAGTATTGGGGATTGTTCTAAATTGTATTCCCATCATTTTGATACCTACATATCACAATTCAGTGTTGCGAATCAAAATTTCAAAAATCAAATCTCACAATTTCGAAAACTCTTGAATACGGTTCAAACTTGAATCGAAGCTTGTTGTTGTTTGTTTGAGGTTGAAAATCATTGAGGATTGGTTAGGAGTTGAAGACACTATTGGGTATCGTTAGATTTGCGTAACGGGTTGAAATCGATCGAAAATTGGGTCAAAATCACCAAAAATCCATTCTTGGAAGCTGCTGAAACGCACTCCAGGCGGAGCGCCTAAGTCCAGGCGGACAGCCTAACTACCTGGGCAGTGTGCAAGGTAGGCGGAGCGCCTCCCCTCTAGGCAGAGCGCCTCCCTTACTGGGCGGAGTGCCTCCCCTTCCCGGCAGAGCGCCTAACCCTGTGTCGGGTCCTGAAAGTTACGTTTCGTCGTTTTTTGTGGTTCCTTTCATTCCTAACTTCTTGGTTAGTATTTCTAGGGTAATTGGCCTACTCGAAAGATACTAACTCTTGAGCGTATTAGGACATTCGTGCATAGAGGAAATTAGAATTCAAAGAAGAGTCGTAGAACTTTCTTTGACCTCAAGTGCGCACTTAAATAGCCGTCCGTCCATAGAGTCCCATTAACTCCATTCTGAACTAATATTTGGACATACTAGTTGTGATCACCTTGGTTTCTAAGAGACTAAGGCCCTTGCCATTGAGTGTTCATATATTGAGTGATACACGTGAGGGAGTGATTTTGTGAGGTTCTTTCTCTTATTGTTGCAACTATGTCGGATGAAGATTGTGGAAGTTATGACTCATGTGGGGATAATGCGAGTTTCCATGATGATGGTGGAGACTATGGTTCCTACGAGGATGATGATGGATATTGCTATGATGAATCGAGGAACTATGGCTCGTATGGTGATGAAGCGGTTCACTATGATGATCGTGAGGTTGGTGACGACTATAAAGCTTATGATGATGAATGTTTTGATCCTTATGCTTCTAGTCAAGAATACGAAGATGGTGACGTTTCAAGGTACAATGTTCCTACTTACACTTCTTGTGATGAATATGAAAATAGTAACATAGAGAAAATTGATGATGAAGTTGATTATATAAATTATTCATTTGCATCTTCTCTTGGTGTTTCTAATGGTGAACAAAGGGGGGTAGTAGAGGTCCTTCCATTAGTATGAGAGGAGGTGGTGGTTGTTCCATGGGAAAGAAGAAGCTTGTATCTTCTAGATATGCTAAGCGACCTAATGCTTCTAATTCTCATGTGGAGGGTGGTATGAGAGATGGTGTTATTTTTGCTACAAAAGGATTATATTGTTCTATCAATGCCGTGAGGGGATTGAATAGTTGTAGTAGGAGTAATTTTATTGCTAATGGAACCAAGGCGAGGGGTTCTTATGGGTTCCATGGAATGCTTCCTTCCTTGACTTTCAACAACATTTCTAATGTTGGAAGAGTGACGGGAAGTGGAAGTTACTCTAGCAATGTTGCTAGTAGAGGAGGGATAATGGAGACCCAAGTTGTTGGTGTTGATACTCGTGGGCATTTAAGTTCTCTCTTCAATGCATCTCTACGAAACTTGGGTAGACGTAGGTTCGTTCTTGAGGTAAATGGTATTGGAGGATACTTGCTCAATATTGATGATACCTATGCCAATTGTATTAGCACCTCTTTTGCTGATAAGTTAAGGATAGCATGCCGTGCACTAGAGCATCCTTATAAGTATGATGGGGTGTGGGTTTCCAATGAAGCTCGGGTACTACTATCTCATAGGAATTACAAATGTTATGTGTGGTGTGATGTGTATCCCATGCTATATGTTGATATATGGCTAGGTGAGCCATGGTTGCATGACAAGAGGGTGCAATATAGTACTATGAAGGATGCGTATCTTTTGGGCATAGGTCAAAGGGTTTATGACTTTGTACCTTATCGGGCAAGAGGCCAATGACCTAGTAGTGCACCTTCATTGGCTATGCAAAGGAGCAAGGAACGAGAACTTCATTCTAAGGCTGAAATTGTGCAATCAAGGAGTCCTACAATTACAAGAAGTGGTGGGACTAGTGCAAGTGAAGGGTTTGCAAGTGCCAATAAGGTAAACCCAAAACCATAAGTTTTAAAGCCAAGTGGTTCACCAACGAAGAAGAAGGAGACATCAAGTGATGAGTCTCCAAGTCCTAGATTCTGGGTTGATGCTAAAAGTCCACCTACTCCGGCTATGGGTATTCTTGGGCCTCGTCCCAACTCGCCCGAATATGAGAGACAAAAGATAGAGAGGAGTAAGGGAGCGACCGGTGATAACTCTCGAGTGAAAAAAATGAGAGGTTGTGTTGAGTGATGTGAGTGAGTTTTCACCACCTGATTCTACACCCGACCTTGAAGAAAAAATAAGGGAAAAGAGAAAGGGAAAAAGAATCATGGAGAGTGAGGGCACCCCTTATTCTAACCTTAAACCTTTATTTTTTTCTTCTATTTTTTTGAATTCTTGTGTAGGAATTCTTGGAGGCAAACCGATGGAGCCTCAATCATGTTCCAAAATGTAAAGGCAAGGTGAAGAAGATTCCAAATGTGAGCTACAAGGTGGAGGAACTACCAATGATACTACAAGTGCTTTGAATGAGCAAGATGGAAACTCGAGTATAAGTGTTAGTTCTTCTTTTCATGAGCATATTACTTCCTTATCTTGTGATGCAAACACTATGCTAGTTGATGATGTGTATGAATACAATGTGTTTGCAACTAGTATAGAATCGATTGGTCAACTTGTGTGTGAATATGAACCACTAGTTGAGAGGGATGATAAGCCACATCATGATGTGAGCTCGATTTTCATTGAACCTCTCTTTAGTGAAGATATTGTGGTTGACCTTGCTTGTGACACCCCACCCATATTTGATAAAAGAGATGATCAATTGCATGAATATCCCATTCTTCCCTTTGATTGCTTTCTTTATAGTGGTGGTCTCTTGTGTCGTAGTGAGGATGGTTGTGACCTTGAGGAGTCTCTAGTGTATGAGATGGATCGAATTATTTTCGATGACTCCTCAAGTGTAGATGTTGTCTCTAGTTTGAGAACTTCACCTTTTCTTGCTAATGATTTTGAGAAGTGTGCCTATACTAATCCTTTGTATGAGGGCAACTTCAATGTAAATGGTGATTCGTATCAAACTAGAGTAGAGTGTGGGATTGAACCTCCATGGATTGGAATGCTTAATTCTATAGACAATCAGTTGTTTGAAACTCCAAGTGAGATGAGTGACCTTGGTTTTGTCCTTGGGAGTTTGTCGAGTGATGAGAATTATCTTGGAGGTAAAAGTGGTGGTGAGAAGGTTCCTCTTGGATGCTTCTAAGAAGGGGAGTGGAGTCTTGATGTTAGTTGTAAATTGAACAATTTTCCTTACTCCATCCCATATGTGGATTGCACCTTGAGTGTTGGGCATGCCAAAGCCATTGTGTCACCTTGTGATAAAAATGCATAAAGGCTTGGTGTGTTGGTCATAAGCTTAGGGGTCATAGGGAATTTGATTGTTATATCTTGCATGTTCCATGTCCTATTGATCTCTTTGCTTGTCTTTGTGTTGGATGCAATTTCCTTTGTTGTTTCCCTTAGAAACATAAGCTTTTTAATTGTTATTGATGTTTGGCTCTATCATAAGAGTGTGTTTTCCACACTTTTGGCACTAACCTACTCTTGTAGTGGGAAGCTTTGTTTGTGCTTGTTTTGGATGTAGGCTTTGATGGTTTTATTTCGAGGACGTAATCCTTTCAAGAAGGGGAGGATCATGCGGGGAAAATCGGGCCAAGATGGCAACCATCAAGAGCCAATCTTGAGAGCACAAAGGATACAAGTCAAGGGCTCCGGAAGCGACTTGAAGGTCATGCATCGGAGCACCATGGAAGGAGGAGCGCCTAGCTCGGCAAGGCCGAGCACCCAGCTCCAGACGGAGGGCCTAGGAGGAGCGCCCAAGCCTGGGCACAACACAGCCAGGCGGAGCGCCTAAGCCTGAGACCAATTTTGATCAGAAGCTCATCTAGGCGGAGCGCCCAGATTCCAGGCGGAGCGCCTGATGCTAAAGATTTCTATGTTTTTGGCTTGAAGTTCCTATTTTAGCCCTAAATGTTCTTTTATGTTTTAAACCAACTTGAGGGCATTTTAGATATTTTACATTGTCTTAGGCAGAACTATAAATAGGAATCTTAGGCTTTTCATTTAATTAGCTAGTTTTGATCATAGAATTGAGAGGAAAGAACATCGAGAGGCTTGGCCTTCGTGTTTGGAGCTTGAAGCTCATGTATTATTTTAGACTTGGGAACCCGAGGATTTCATCCTAGTATGAATTCGGAATTTGGTTCAAGTTTCTCGTTCTCCCATTGAATTCAATCCACGTATGTAAGTTGATTCGTTTCTTTCTTCTTATTTCTTGCCTTCCCAAGCTATATTTCTTGTTATCTCGTGTTTCACTTGCTTCCGCGTATTAAATTATTGCTTCTGCTATTTTACCCCGTATCAGTAATATACTGGCAATCAGAGTTGCCTTACCTCCATAGGACATCAGCTTCCCTTTCCAAGAGTGCAATTTAGCCTTCACCTTCTTGATCAAATCATCATAGTAGTATTTCTTCCTTCTTGTGTAGAATACTGGACACCCCAAATAAGTAAAAGGGAATATTCCTTTTGCAAAGCTTGTAA
Source organism: Petunia x hybrida (assembly GCA_037355625.1). NCBI lineage: Eukaryota > Viridiplantae > Streptophyta > Magnoliopsida > Solanales > Solanaceae > Petunia > Petunia x hybrida. The sequence continues at coordinate 1,349,880 of JBBBVM010000027.1, read as the reverse complement.
TATCATCCACAGACTGGACTAAAGCACCTGACACTTTAGAATGTATATAGAAAGAACTCTTTTCCTTATTAATCACCTGCCCCGAGATCTGCTCATATATGTTCAAAACTTCCATTACTTTCTCCAAAGAATACGGCTCAGCTGAAGCAAAACTTATAGTATCATCAGCATATGCAAGATGATTCAAAGGAGTGGACTACTTAGGCATGCCATAATCGATGAATTTATTGTCCTCAAATAACCCGTTCAAAGCCCTTGACAGCACCTCAGAGGATACAATGAACAAAGCTGGTGACAAAGGATCTCCCTGCTTAACCCCTCTAGTAGATTGAAAGAACCCCAATGACTGACCATTAACTAGCACCGAATACCAGTTATTTTACAACAGTCTCCATATCATGTTGATAAAGTGTTCAACAAATCCCATCTTTCTCTGCACATGCAATAAAAATTTCCAAGAAACCCTGTCATACACCTTGGTCATATCCAGCTTTATAACTACATTAGCTGGCTTACCACCTTTCATAATACCTGTAACTACTTCCTGTGTGAGAAGAATATTTTCAGAGATGCTCCTACTCTTCACAAAACCCGACTGATTGTGAGATATCAACATAGGAAGCATTTTCTCCAATCTATCATGTACCACCCTGGAAATCACCTTGTTGTAAAATTGCTCAAGCTTATTGGTCTCAGGTCCAAAAAAGTTTGAACCAATGACTTCTTAGGTAAAAGCACAAGGTTGGTATGTGTGATAAATTTAGGCAGAGAAGCCCCATCAAAGAAAGCCAGAACTATATTATATACATCGATACGAACAATATCCCAACACACTTGAAAGAAATTACCAGTAAAGCTATCCAGACCACTAGCACTGGCGCCACTCAAAGCAAATACAGCCTGTTTTACTTCTTCAATAGTTGGATACCTGCAAAGATCTTGGTTCTGAGTAACTGACACCATAGAAGAAACATGCTGGAGCAACTCCTACTCAATATGATCGTCCCCCTGTGAAAATTGACCCGGATAAAATTGACAAGCAGCCCCAGCAATCAATTCTTGATCATCAATTCAATCCCCATTGCCATCCTGTATTCTTGCAACCTGAAGCTTCTTCCGCTTCCCATTAACATGATTATGAAAAAAATGAGTGTTCTTGTCCCCCTCTGAAAACCAAGAAAAACCCGTTTTTTGCTTCCAGTAGTGCTCTTCCATGCTATAGTATTTTTTTAGCTCAGCCTAAGCCATTTGTAATACAATTCTATTCTCTATAGTTGGCTCCTCCTCAAACAACATCTCTTTAATCTTCACAAGATCTTCCCTAATAGCAATTTGCTTGAAAATATCACCAAATTTATCCTTACTCCACTTTGATAAAGCACCTTTAACACTCTTTAACTTCTACTTGAAAATAAGGAAATGATCACCAACAAAATCAGCCCTCCAATGCTCTCTTACAACGTCTATGAATGTTTTATGTTGAGTCTAGAAGTTCAAAAACCTGAAAGGATTGACAAGATTCACAACACTCTCCTCACAAATTAACAATAAAGGTGCATGATCAGAACCAGTACGTATAAGGTGTTCCACATCAAGAGATTGGAACAAGTTTTGAATTGAACATATACAAGTATCATGTCCAACCTCTCGAAAATACATTCTTCATTAGGCCTACCATACCACCAAGTAAAAGGACTACTTTTAAAACCAATATCAAACAAACCACTAGAGTTGATACAAAAAGCAAAATCATCATATTCATAAGAAAGCACTGGTAGTCCTCCAATCTTCTCATCCTCACGAAGAACAACATTAAAGTCCCCTCCAACTAGCCAAGGTAGCTCCATGTCACTAGCAAGATAATATAAGTTATCCCACAACTCCATTCTTTCCATGGCTCTACATTTTGCATATACAAATGTTACCACCATATGTTGGGCAAAATCTCGGTGCAATAACTTCAGAGTGATTTGTTGGGCAGTATCACTGACTACCTGCCACTGGACAACAGCATCTATGAATACCCAGATCTTCCCATTTAGATTATACAGTGCAGTTTCCATACCCAACCTTCTCCTATATATTTGAATATGTCTTGAATGTTGAAATGGTTCCATAAGTGCAATCACAAAAAAACTATGCTCTCTATGCATATTAATGACTCTCTGAAAGGCATGCCGAGTATTAATAGACCTTATATTCCATACGAGAGCTTTATTCATCATTTAGACTTGGATACTACCCTTTTGCACAATATTCTACTTGGCTCTTGAGGCAGATTCTGCTTCTTGCTTTTCTTGCCTCCCTTACCAGTAGTCCTTGGTGATAAGTCATCCTCCTTTGCTATGAAATTACCACCTGTAGATTCATCATCACCCTCATCTTCTATTTGCTGCATCTCAACTATTGCTTTTTGAAGCTCTTCATATTTACATTATAAGTAACAAAATCATGAAGTACCTGTTTTGGAGATTTCAATGGGACATCAACTTGTAGCTGCATTGACGAGTTAGTCCATCAGACACATGTAATTGGGACAACATCTATAGCATCTGTGTTGGTTGTAACAGTCATCATAAGGTCACCAGTCTCCTTGCCTGGAGGATTGCAAGCAGGAGCATCAACATTACCAACAACAGCATTGTCTTTACTAATAATAGCTTTCTAGTTGTCAGCTAACAAAATTGAATCGGCCTCCTTGGTGGTCTTAGGAGATTCATCTTGTCCCTTTACCTAGACTCTAACAACTGCATCTTTACCAGACACTACTACCACACCCACTTTCTGGTGCTTTAGGTGGTACTTAAAAGCATTTGAAACCAAATCCCTAGTGTTACCCTCATCAACAGGCGATCTAACAATAGAAGTCACATTTTTTCCACCATCACCATTGTTATCATTTGCATTTTTAGATGTTATACCCTTTGCCTTACTCTCTTTTTGAACTGCATAGAAATAGTACTAGTATTAACATTACCTTTTTCAACTGATTCCGCCTGCTCTTCAATTTTGTCACCTAGAAAATCACAGTTATCATCCTCATCAGGGAATGCCCGAAACACATTCTTAGTGTCTATCTCCTTAGCCTGAGCAATCTTCTTTTGTGGTACTGAAACTATTTCTTTTCCAACTCTTTCATCAATAATATGACCCCGATTATCCCTTTTATATTTGTTTTCCCATCTCTATATCCACCCTTGCTTGGCTTGATTGACAAGTTGCTTTCCAACCACCTTACCACTAGATAAAATTTTAGTATTAGCCGCTGCAGTACCAACAACCTCCTTTGCAGGTACCTCATTGACAGTTTCATCTGGTTGTTTCCTGTGAAGTTCAGGGTGAATAATCCAGTATTCTATTTCATTACTATGATTGTGTTGAACCCTAGTATGAGTAGCTTAACCCCATACTAGGGGTTTATCGATAATGAGTTGATTATTTTAACTTCAACACTTGTTTTAATCTTACAAAATTTATCGGTTAATGTTAATCTAGTTTCTACTGTTCTTAACATGAAAAGGATTTAAGGTGTGGCCATACTTGAACTAAACCTCACTTTGCCTTCATCACCCTAACGGGTTTGAAGGTGTGAGTTTATAGAAACTAGCGAGAATTTGGGTTATATTGGCTTACGAGCCTACCCCATATAAAGGGAAAGACCTAAAAAGATCATTCCCGCTCGGGTCTTTGGACTAGGGTTTTATGCACCTCGTTATTGACCCCAATGGGTTTAACTTAGTAGACCCTCTCTATACCTAATGGTTTAGAGGGTTAAATTTGAAGGTCCAACCATTAATAATTATCCATAGGATTCGTGTCGTTAAAATAAGTGTTAGGTTAATAAAGTCTTGCTTGAATGGGTAAACCCCTAGCTTTCTCTCCTTGTTTTACCACTTATTCAAACACGTGAACGTTATATGCTAATTAGTGGTACGTTTAGTTAATAGCTTTAGCTTTAGTCATAAACAACTTTCACTCATTATTTAGGAATACTCGAACAATCCATATAACTCGAGTTTATTCTCTCTACACATAGAACACGTGCTAGCTCCTTGTGGATATCGACCCCGACTCTCAATCGAGCACTATATCTTTGGCCATCATCACCCCTCAGCCATTGAGGTATAGGTTGAGCATGGATCGAATTTTGGCACCATCGTCGGGGAGCTACAGTTGTTTATAGTAGATTGAATATCTCTTGTTCTAGTTTTGTTTGTTATTCCTACCATTTTACTTCTTGCTTTGTTTTACCGTGTGTAGGTGAATATTAGTAATTAGACGGAATCCAAATCGAGTTTTACAAAACCCCCACTAAAATTATGTGTACTCACACAATGGAGGTGTCCCCTTTCCGGGAGTTCCGGATGCTTATGATGGAGAAGTCGAAGAAGAATTTGATAATGTAACTCTTAGTGAAGAGGAACAAGAATATTATGTTAAGGAAAATGTTGAAGATGAACTTGGGGAGAATGTTGAACCTCATGATGATGATGTGGCTCCAAATGATGGAAACCTTCTTGGTAATGCTCAAGCCAATGAGGAGGTTCAAGCAAATTTTGAGGCTAATGTGAGAGCCAATGTTGGTGACAATGTTGGTGGGGAGGCAATAATGCAAACCGTGGTGGCTTAGGTGTAAACTGGGGTAGCTGTGGTATTCTCAACTGAGGAGGTAATGCTTATCGAGTGAATGTTCAGAATGTCAACCAGAACCCAAGAAATGTGAGGAGCGTTCGTAATGTCAACCAACCGGTGCAAGACTTAGATGAGTCCGATGAAGAAGTGGACATGGAATGTTTTACTAGTGCTATTGTTCCTCCACCGATTCGTGGTGGTATTACTTTTAACACTCCACAAGTGAATTCTTTGGCGGAGGCAAGCATGAGGATTTGAGGAACTTTGTCCAAACATTCTATTTTTACAAGTTAGCACATTGCACAGAGGAAACTTTGCGCTTAAGGGTCTTTCCATATTCTCTACAAGAGAAGGCCAAGGCTTGGTTGAACAAGTTGCCCAAGAACTCTATTTATATATGGGCCGAGCTTGTTACATAATTCTTGGCAAAGTTATTGCCAAAAGGCAGACAAGCTTCAATGATGGACAAGGTTTATATGTTCAAGCAAGATCCTTCTGATTCATTATCCAAGGCTTGGGAAGCATTTCAAGAAGTATTGCTTCATTATTCCGCTCATGGTTTTGGAGAGGATATGCTCTTACCATTTTTCTATCAAGGGCTAAACAAGATGAAACAATCGGTCATGAAAAACTTGTGCGGTGGTGCTATCATGGATAAGTCCTATCAAAAAGTTAATGAAATTCTCAACAAGGTGGCCAAGTAATCTAAAGATTGGCAATCAAGAGCACAAAATCCATGTGGAGATAGTGTTATGAGTCCAATGATGATGAAGTGATTTAAAGATCAAGAAGAGAAAACGGCTAGGCTCCTCACCAACATAGAGGTCATTAGTCATAATTCAAAAGTTGATAAAGAGACCAATGAGAAGAAGGTTAAGTGGAAAATCTCCAAGTTACAAATAACGGCCATCAAGTAGCTCTTATGGGTTATGCAACCCCGGGAGGTGCTCCCCTTAGTCCTATCCAACACGGGCAAGATGGGGTACTATCTGGAATAATGTTTCAATGTTCAAGGAGATTAAGAAGCCAATTATGTGGCAAGCTATCAAGGTCAAAGGAGCTATGATCAAGGAGGTTATCAAAGGCCAATGGAGGCAAGACCAAAGAAGATAAATTGGGGCAACAATCAAGAAGGGAAAAAAGTTGGTGCCTCACAACCATATATGCCAAGAGCCTCATACAAGAAAAATGAACATGAAGAAAAGAGCCAATCCAAATTGGAAGAATTGATGAATGAAATGCTCAAGAATCAACAAGGCTATTCCGGAGTCATCAAAGATATCAAGCAAACAATCACATCTCATAATACTTTCATCAAGGCTCTTGAGTCTCAAATGAGTAACCTCTCTCATTAAGTGAGTCAAAGGCCTCAAGGAGCACTATCAAGTGATACAGTGGTGAATCCTAAAAGAAACGACAAAGATCAAGAGATGGAAATTACAACACGGAGTGGAAAGACATGGGATGATCCCAAAGCAAAAGGTGTTGACGAGGAGGTACAAGTAGAAGTTTGTGATGATAACATTGGTGATGAGTAAAATGAAGGTAAAGCTGTGGGTTTTGATGTTCCAACACATGAGAAAGATGATAAGGAAATCCCTCAAGATCCTAGTCCCAAATTCACTAATATCCAAAAAGCCAAACCAAAGAAAACTCCACCGCCCAAACAAAACCCTCCTAGTCCATGCTCTATTCCCAAATTTCCACTTCCTTACCCACAAAAGAGTGCTAAACAAAGGCAAGAATCCTATCCAAAGAAGATTTGGGAGAAAATAACAACAACTTCTATCAACCTTTCATTAGTTGATGCATTGGGCCAAATGCCAAATGTTGCTAAATTCATGAAAGACCTTGTAACAAAGAAGACATCTGGAGATTTTAAGACAGTAAAAGTGACATATCAATGTAGTTCTATCTTGTCTAAGCATATGGCCCGAAAGATATAGGACCCCGGAGCCTTTATAATTCCATGCATAATTGGATGAAGACACTTTGCCAAAGCCGTATGTGATCTTTGAGCAAGCATCGATTTGATGCCATATGCAGTGTATAAGACTTTGACTACAAATGAAGTTCCAAAAACAACCATGAACTTTCAAAAGGTCGATTGTTCTATGAAGCAATCAATTGGGATTATTGATGATGTTCTAGTGAATGTTGATAAGTTTGTTTTCCTGGCGGATTTCATTATACTTGATTGCCTGATGGATTTTGATGTCCCTATTATTCTTTAGCATCCGTTCTTAGTAACTGGGCGAACATTGTGTGATGTGGAAAGGGGTGAACTACTTTCCATTTCAATGGAGAAAACGTGGTTTCCCATATATGCAAGTCTTTGAGGCAACCTATGGAGGAGAAAGCTACTTGTTCCTATATTGACATGGTAGTTGATGAATTAGTCGAGAAAGAGAGTCTTCTTGTGAGTCAAGCGGATGAGTTAGCAATGGAAATTTGGAACATGGATGTGGATAATGAAGAAAGTGTCGCGGAGTATGTGAAAGCATTGGAGGGATTGGGTTCGAGGCAATATGTACCTAAAAAGCTTTTCCTAGACCTTGAAAATCGAACAGCCCTACCTACAAAACCATCCATTGGAGAACTTCCCACTCTTGAACTCAAAGTCCTTCTTTCCTACCTAAGATATACCATCCTAGGCCCTAATTCAACTCTTCCTATAATCATATCTTCCCACCTAACCAAAGATCAAGAAGACCAACTTGTTGAAGTGGTGAAATGGAGTATTAAGGCGATAGGTTGGACTCTTACGGATATAAGGAAAATTGATCCGAGAGCGTACTCATAAAATTCTACTTGAAGAAGGTTGCAAACCGTTGATGGAGCATCAAAAGAGGTTGAATCCTCGTATGCAAGAAGTAGTGAAGAAAGAGACTATTAAGTGGTTGGATGTGCGAGTGATTATGCCACTTTCCGATAGTGAGTGGGTCTCACCGATCCAATGTGTGCCCAAGAAATGAAGGATGGCGATAGTTCATAATGATAACAGAGAAGCTATATCAACTCGAACCGTAACTGGTTGGCAAGTATGCATGGACTACCGTAAGCTTAACAATGCAGCTAGAAAAAATCATTTTCCTCTATCTTTCATTGATCAAATGCTTTATCATTTGGCGGGCAGTTCTTATTATTGCTTTCTTGATGGATACTAGGGGTATAATCAAATATCCATCAAGGAAATGATCAAGACAAGACAACTTTTACATGCCCGTATGACATTTTTGCATTTTGCAAAATGCCTTTTGGTCTTTGTAATTCCCCGACCACATTTCAAAAATGTATGCTTGCACTCTTCCGCGACATGGTGGAAATTACTTGGAAGTCTTCATGGATGACTTCTCGGTGGTTGGGGACTCTTTTGAAGATTTTTTAGCCAATTTGGAGAAGGTCTTAGAGAGGTATGAGGAGACGAAAATTGTTCTTAATTGGAAAAAATGCCACTTCCTTGTTCAAGAAAGAATAGTCCTAGGATACAAGGTGTCTAATAATGGAATTGAAGTGGACCATGCCAAGATTGATGTGATCTCCAAACTTCCACCTCCTACAACAATCAAATGAGTGAGAAGCTTGTTGGGACATGCAGAATTCTACCGTCGCTTTATCAAAGACTTCTCCAAAATTGTGAATCCATTATGCAAGATCGTGGAAAAAGAAGCTCAGTTCGAATTCAATGAAGCTTGCTTGAAAGCTTCTGAAGAAGTAAAGAAGAGGTTGGCTACCGCACCGGTGATAGTGAGTCTGAGATGGGATCTCCCATATGAGCTAATGTGATGCTAATGATGTACCCTTGGAAGCCGTAGTTGGCCAAAGGGTTGAAAAGATGTTTCACCCGCTCTATTATGCTAGCAAGATAATGAATGAGGCTCAATTGAACGATACAGTGACAGAGAGAGTTATTGGCCATCGTGTTTTCTTATTGAAAAATGCTGGTCCTACTTGGTGGGGTCCAAAGCCATTGTGCATACCGACCACTCCTCCATACGGTAAGCCAAGAAAGATTCAAAGGCAAGATTGGTCTGATGGGTACTTCTATTGCAAGAATTTGATCTTGAGGTGCTTGATAGAAATGGGATTGAGAATCAAGTGGCGGACCATTTATCCTATTCGGAAGAGGAGGGTCGCCAAATAAAAACTCCCGAGTTTAATGATTCTTTTCCCGATGAGAGAATATTAACGGTATGTTGGGAAGAAATTTCGTGGTACGCGGACTTGGCTAATTTTGTTGCGTGTGGAGACGGTCTGGAGGACTTCTCATACAATCAAAAGAAAAAATTGATGAAAGAAGCCTGGCAATACTTTTGGGATGAGCCCTTTCTTTTTAAAGTTGTGTTGATGGAGTGATAAGGAGATGTATTGCCGAATCGGAAAAAAGGGCTATTCTTAAAGGATGCTATTCCACTTCTTACGGAGGGCATCATGGTGGTGTGAGAATGGCGGCTAAGGTGCTTGAGTGTGATTTATTTTGACCTTCATTACATAAGGATGCCCATTACTACACAAAGAGTTGTGATCAATACCAAAGAACGTGGGGTATATCGAGGAGAGATGAAATGCCTCAAAACCCCATTGTAGAAGTGGAGCTATTTGATGTATGGGTAATTGACTTTATGGGCCCCTTCCCAAGATCCTATGGCATGAAGTACATTCTTGTGGTGGTTGACTATGTCCCTAAATGGGTCGAGCCAATTGCCTTGCCTAATAATGAAGCTCGGAGTTTCATTGCATTCCTCAAGAAAAGCATATTCACAAAATTTGGCACCCTTCGCACAATCATAAGTGATGGGGAAACTCACTTTTTCAACCGGGCCTTTGGTTTTTGGTTAGAGAAATATAGGGTGAGACACAAGGTTGCTACACCTTATCATCCCCTAACAAGTTGCCAAGTTGAAGTGTCAAATCGAGAGATCAAGCAAATCTTAGCGAAGACGGTGAATGTGAATCTGAAGAATTGGGCGAAAAGTTGGATGATACCTTATGGGCATATCTTACGGCTTATAAGACTGTAATGGGATGTCTCCCTTTCGGTTAGTGTTTGGCAAAGCTTGTCACCTCCTCGTTGAGTTGGAACACAAATCCTTGTAGGCTTCAAAGAAGCTTAACATGAATTCGAAAGAAGCTTCCAAATCACGGGTGGAGAAGTTGCATGAACTTGATGAGATTTCATGCATATGAAAATGCCAAAATCTACAAAGCAAGAATGAAGATGATTCATGACTCAAAGATATGGAACCAGAAATTGAAACTGGGGGATTGGGTTCTATTGTTCAACTCAAGATTGCACTTGTTCCCTGGAAGCTAAAATTCAAAAAAATTGGGTCTTACAAAGTGGTGGACACATTAGCATATGGTTGGGTAGAGTTGCAATTAAAGGATGGTTCCAAAACCTATCGAGTGAATGGTCAAAGAGTGAAGCACTACTTGGGATGTAAAGCCGAGCCTAGAGAGGTTGCTTCTATCTATCTCACAGAGCCCTAGAAGAATTGAGGTAACACCAACGTACCATGATGTTAAATCAAGCGCTTCTTGGGTGGCAACCCAAGTTTTACTTTTTAAGCATTTTAGTTTGGTGTAAAAATCGCACATGAAGTTCTTTGAGTGTTGTATTTAATCTTGGTTGAGTTGTGTAAGTGCATGAATGAAGCATGGAAGTGTGAAAGAAGTGGGAGACTTAGTCCCAAGAAATTAAAAAAGGAAAGCAGACAACTGAAGTCGGCACCCACAGAATGAAGGGTGGAAAATCTTTGGTGGACTGCTGAACCATAGACGGGACTGCCGACGCTCACAATGAGCAAATTTTTTCGGTGGAAGGTGAAAAGTTTTCAGCCGATCATTGGTGATCGACCAATCCACCTAGACGACCCACATATCTAATTCGCTGGAACGACGAATGTTCTGCGGGACCACCCATTCTCGATCAAGGAAAAGGACTAACATCCATTCAGCAGAAATATCAGCACCCGCCGATCCAGAATGGAGGTAACATTTTTCCATTAGGCGGGCGCTGAATAAGCGGCGGGCTACCGATCCACAGGGTCAAAGTTGGGTCAACCAACTATAAAAGGCCCAAGTTAAGTTTTTCTGACTTTTTACCACACCACATCGTGAAAGTCACAGGCACACACTCACCGGTGACCTAAATTCGGTCACTCCCAATCACAACCACCTAAAAAAAAATCACTCACACACGCGGATCTCGTTGATTCACCAATAACCCGACCACCTACTTTCATTTCTCAATAGATCTAGTAAGAATTCAAGCCCTAATTTTAATTTTCATCATTTGAAACGTGGGTTAGGGTAAATCATCATGTTGGAGGTGAGGATAGTGATTCATTCTTGTTCACATGTAAACTTAGAGAAATCTGATTAACTTAATTTTAGGGTTTGTTCGTGTTAAAATTCATACTTGATACCCTATTGTCTGATTTGAAATGTTAATTTGCTTGAGTGAAGGGGGTAGAAGAAGAGAGAGTTTGAAAAATTGAAAAACTTGAATTAAAAGAAAAAAGCCCATGAACATACCTTGTTGTGCTTGTATCTTGAAAAAATTTTGAACTTGGTGTGATTTTTGGATGATTTTTCCTTGGAATTAGTTGAAAAATTGGTCTCGTTCATGAGAGAAAACTTGAGCGTAGTGAGAAGTTGAAAAGACAACTTAGGAGTGTGTTTGGGGGGTGTTAAGGGAAGTGAGTTTGGAAAATTTAGAATTTTTGGATTTGCTTAAGTGAGGCTTGAATTTAGCCGATGAATCGGCCCCCGCTGATGAGGCTTTGTTGTTGTTGTTGTTGGCTTCCCAAAGCAACCGTTGGATCATCGAACCATCTGTGATCCTGCCGGTGCTAACAGTTTGCTCGCAAAATGGGCGGAGGAAGAAATTCAATTTGACCTCCCAATCAGCGCTCACCGATTTTATTCTATTACACCATCGATACCCGCCGAGTGGTTATCTAATTTCGCCGAATGAAATCGGCGGACCCCCAAATTTTTTGCTCGATTTATTATTCTGTGATAATTTTAAATGCTTTTCATCTTCTTAGACTTCATGTGTAGTGATTTTAGGGTAGTTTAGGAGTAGGATTTAAAGTAGTTCTTAATCCATGTATCATTAACATAGAATAACAAAGTACTTTGAGTTGTTTTGCAGTCAAAATGCCACCCACAGGAAGTACTGGATCAAAAAGGAAGTTCAAGAATGAATCACCACCAAGTACTTCTTCCTCGGAAGACGATTCTACACAACTGGAACCTTTGTATGAGGGTGAGCCTGATGGAATCCTCATGTATGAGAGACCAATTGGCATGGATAGAGTGAGGCGGTTCAATCCTAGATTCTACACAGCCTTCATGAATACTGGCTGGGATAAGACTCTTAAAAGACCTTTGAGTGCAGCTGTAATCAACATGATAAAGAGTTCTACGATGAATTGAATAGAACTGAAGAAGAACATTACAAATATATTTTCAGAATAACATTGTTGATGTGTCAGCAAAAGCACTAAACTATTATTTGGGACTTTCTTCACGTTGCTCCAAAAGAACACATGGCACGGTTGGCATTGTGCGAAAAAGACCAAAGAGAATGGTTGGTACCTATCATTGGAAGGGAGTCACACCCTGGATGAAGGAAGGTTGGAGTGCAAATTATAAGGACATACCTCAACTTCGAGGCAAAAGGTTGGCATTCGATAGTCATCACTCGAATTTTGCCAACAAGGGAAGACTACAACATAACATTAAAATGGGCTGTGATGATTGAGTGTTTGATGTTAGGAATAAAAGTTAATTTGGGAGTTGATATGATAAAACCAATGGTGGAAGCAGCTTGTTCTGATGGCGACAATCTCCCATATACCTACACCCTGACATAGTACCTGATGGATCAAGGGTGTGACACTCTAGCTGAGGATGATTACACATGTGACATGAAGAGGTTTGAATTGTACGCTATTGAGGATGTAAGCAATTCAATTCATCCTACACCTGCTCCAGCACCAGTTGTCTCTACTCACACTCGCCTAGGTAACTCTGCACATTCGGCTAGGCCATCAACTTCAAGAGCACCCCTCCACATGTTGAAGGTGGCATTATCTTTGAGGAGCTTACACAAGCAGTGACAGACCTAGACGCGAAGATAGAAGAGTGTCATGGCATCACTTCTGCACAATCCGACAAGTTGGTCAAAACTATGGAGGCCAATACCAAGGATATTGTGAAGATGAAGAAAGCAGTGCAACTCTTGGGTAAACCTCAAGTTGAAATGACCAAGAAGTTGAATGTGGTATGAAGTGAGAGATCAGCAAGCCAAAGGATGTCGGGTTCTTCCAGTTCTACAAGACCAACAAGAAAAAGGGAACAAAGAGAAGAAATTGAAGAGATAGATTTTGTTGCATCCTTACAAGCACCATTAGTAGACAACAAGTTCATCATTAAGGATCAGGTTCTTATCATGTTATAAATTTCACAAGAAAAATCATACTTACTCTTCCCCCTTTTGGCATCATTGAAAAGGTTGCATAAGTTAGAATTTATCAAGCAAAAGAACAAGCAACTCATAGCCATTAAGGCAACTCAAGATGCAAGCAAAATTCAACATTAAGCAACTGCATAAAAATGATATTAGCCATCGAAGATAATTCATCATTACCAAAAAGATTTCAACCAAGGAAAATGAACTAAGCAAGTACTGCTAAACTAATCAAAAACTAAAGATAAGAAGGCTAGGCAACTAGAACTACACTAAATCCCACTGGTCAAAAAGATGGCTACAAGGTTTTTTGGGTTTCAGGTGGTGGAAGGACCAGGTCCTTGAGACTTGTCCTACTATAGGTCAAACATTTTCTGAAGCATCTCTTCATTTGTTTCTTTTGCCTTAGTAGCTTCAGCTTTCCAGAAGTATCTCTCTACCTCCAACCTCTTAATTTCAGCAGCTTGCATATCAATTTGCTGCCTCAACTCCCTCACCTTATTATTCAAAGGTCCCTTGGAGGAACCAACAACAGTAGCCCCAACAGTAGTAGCAGTAGGCTCAGCATTGGCAGTCATGTCACAACTGATCAGTGTAGTAGCCCCAAACCTTTCCTTCTTTGTAGTAGTTTTCACTTCCTTCAATGAAATGCCTAATTTGTCAAATAGATCAGTCAAAATGAACCCATATAGCAGAGCATGTTTCTTTTTCCCAGTCACTACTCTAGTAATCAAATGCACCATAAACATGGGCCAATTTATTTGCTAGTCTAGGAAACATGATCATATTGACAAACTCAAACATAAGTTGATGCATTGGTTGCATCTCACATTTTTCCACTGCTCTTGGTTTTTCCTCTTGTGGATTTTCAGCAAATTTGCTTGTAATCTCTAAGGTAGTAGGCAAACCTATGAGATCAGGCCATTCCCCCTTAACATAGTCACTATATCCAACAACAGGGATATCAAAGAGTTCTCTTAGTTCTTGTGCATCAAAGGAAATGTATTTTCCATTCACTATACTGTTGATTTTGCCTTCATCAATGGAGCAATTGAAAAGAATTCAATCACTTCATCTCTGGAAATCTTCCCGCTTTTAAGGACTATGTCCTTCCAGCCCTGTTTGTCAAGCTTCTCCAGCAACCAACACATACCTTCTTCTTCCATATCAGCAAGTACTCTCCCTTTCAACAACTTTCTTTTGTCATAATCAGTATGCAGATTCTTTCCAGCCTCCTTCTCTTCACTTTCACTTTCAGCCTCCTCTTCTTGGTTCTTAGCTTCTCCTTCAGACTCAGTTCTTTCATCCACTAAAGCCCTCCTAGAAGATCTTGTTCTCTTTGACACAGGTCCAGTACTGGAAGATCTCTCATCAGTCTGTACAGACCTCCTTTGAGAAGTTCTTCTTTTCCTGGTCAAAGGAATAATTTCTTCTTCCTCTTCCTCAGAATCATCAACTGGCACAACAACCTTAGGAACCTGTTTCTTCTTGCCCTTCCTATTTCTCTCGAGGGTCTCAGCCATTTGTGTATCATCAGCTTTTATAAATCCTCTGGTTCTCCTAACACTACTGACAGGAGTCTGGGTAGAAGGAAAAGTTCCTTTACCCTTCCCAGAACTATTCTTTTGACTGTTCTTCTGAATGCAAGGTTTATAACTATCACTGATATTTTTAAGCTTAGCATGTATTTCAACAAGTTCAGCAGGATCAACAGGCCTTTTCTTTGTCAACTTTTTCTTCAAACCTCTCAATTTAATTAAATTAACAAGTGGCCTATCACTGTCACTAATTACCTCATCCACATCCACCATTTATACATCATCCATTGGTGCTCTAGAAGTAGCCACTGGAGACTCAGAAGACTCATGCATGGGAGCTTCTAAATACTTCATAGTTTCTTTTTCCCCCTCACTTTCTTGTACAGAAACACCTAGCCCCTCTACTTTCTCATCCTTATCATCAACTACATTTAAAGGTTTAGCATAGTTTACCTTGAATTCATATAGGATCATGGCCCTAGACAAATCATCAGATGCTCCAGTGTCTCAGCAACAGATGGACCTGATCCTTCCCCCTGAATTTCAGAGTCAGAGTTTTGAGGGTTTTGGTTATCTGAAAGTGGGAAATTTATTTGCATGGGTGAGGTAGGGTTTTCAACTGGTGGTTGTTCAGTGGTGGGATTTGATGAAGTGTTATCAGGTGAAATCATGACAACAACTCGATTCAAAAGATAATTAATCAGCTTTTCTGAAATTATGAAAACTTAAAATTGAGAATTTTAGATGAGAGCTTAAGGATTTATGTAACAGCAAGAAGTAGTGATAGAGATGGAGTCTAAAACGATTTACCTTTCAGCTTCCTCGTCTAAATAGAGTTCCAAACTGATTGGGTTACTTGAACGTTACAAAAAGTTACCGTTATGATTAGAACTCAAGTGGGAGATGGAGTGTGGAACAGTTTCTTGATGGGACTGTTTTTAGAGAGATCGAGGTTGAGTGGGATTTAGACTCTTCTAATTACCAATGACCATCAAACTCTAATAATTTCTAAAAAATAAAGTAGTACATATCTGAGAATGTGACAAGGAACAGTTCCTTTACCTAATTTCAATCAAATTGTATAATATGAAATTCTGAGAACATAAGGGTAACATCATTAAAATTTAGTAAACTTAAGCAGAAATCATGGCATAGAGTATACAATTAAGTATAGAACTGAGCTGAAAACTTCAATTTGACTTTAATAAAATTCATTTTTAAGCTATATTTTCTAGCCAAATTTTTGAAGTAGCGATAAGTAGATTTAGGTGAATTTAATCATCCCTAATTCTAACCTGTCCCTTTCAAAATGATCTCTACCTAAAGCCTTAGTGAAAATATCAGCAATTTATTTTTCAGTAGGACAAAAGGCTATGGTAATCAAACCCTTCTCATAATTATCCCTCAAGAAATGGTGTCTTATGTCAATGTGTTTAGTTCTTTTGTGATGCACATGATTCTTTTTCATATTAATTGCACTAGTATTATCACAATAGATAGGAACAGTTCCTACATCAACACCAAAGTCATGTTAATTGCTGCTTAATCCACAACAATTGTGAACAACATGAGGTAGCTGCCACATACTCAGCCTCTACAGTGGAAAGTGCCACTGAATTTTATTTCTTGGTTCCCCATGAAACCAAAAACTCACCAAGAAAATATGCCATACCTGAGGTACTTTTTCTATCAACAATAAACCTGAATAGTCAGCATCAGTATACCCAACAAGATTAAAATTACCACATTTTGGGTACCAAAGTCCCAAGGAACCTGTTCCTTTCAAATATCTTAATATCCTTTTAACAACTTTCAAATGAGATTCCTTTTGATCTGACTAAAATCTTGCACATAAGCCAACACTAAACACAATGTCGGGTCTACTAGAAGTTAAATAAAACAAAGAACCAATCATGCCTCTATACAATTTTTGATCAACTGAATTATCATGTTCATCAAGTTCTAGCTTAGTGGCAGGGGCAATTGGTGTATCAATTTCCTTAGCATTGTCCATGTCAAATCTTTTAAGTAATTCCTTAACATATTTTTGTTGGTGGATCATCGTTCCATTTTAAGTTTTCTTGATTTGTAAACCCAAAAATAAATTGAGTTCACCTATCATGCTCATCTCAAACTCACTCCCCATCAAGCTTGCAAATTCCTTGCTTAAGTTTTTACAAGCAGCACCAAAGATTATATCATCTACATAAATTTGCACAATTAAGAGATGTTTACCTTTGTCTTTTAAGAACAATGTGCTATCACTTTTACCTCTTTTTTATCTATGCTAAAGTAGGAATTTGAACAAACATTCATACCAAGTACTCTCCTATGTGTTTTCATGCAGAGGAATAGTTTCTTATGTGGTAGCATTACAAGGTTGAGAGGTAGATACAACATTTGTTCCCCCTGTCTCTGTGCTACCTTTCTCAGTTTCAATTTGAGGAACTGTCCTTTATGATTCTTTTCTCATAGATTCTCTGCAAAATAATCTCTGCAGATGTTTGTTTAGTTACAGTGCAACCAGTAGAAGAGAAATTCATATTGTGACCTTTTCTACACAATTGAGATATACTCAAAAGACAATGCTTCAATCCATTCACCAAAAATACATTATCAATGCCATGTGAGTCAGACCTACCTCCCTTCCTAATGCCAATAATTTCCCCTTTCTTACCATTACTGAAGGAAACACTTCTTCCTTGAAAAGCTGAGAGTGAAAGGAATAGTTCTTTGTGTCCTGTCATGTGCTTTGAGCAACCACTATTCATGTACCATTTTGTGGTTCCTCACTTTTACTCCAGCCTGCAAAAGAAAACTAGGGGTTAATTTTAGGAACCCAAACTAGTTTGGGTCCCTTTCCTTTAGCAAAAGAGTGAATTAAGTCTCTCCTAGCCCAGAATGGCAATGCTTTCTTTGTGTGAACATTTTTCTTTGCCACAGATTTTTGGACAAGTTTATAGGACCTGTTCCTTTGTGTAACTTTTGCTAAAGATTGACAATTCTTTTCAAGTGACCTGTGTTCCCACAGTGTATTCATAACCAATTTTCAGGAAGAGTTAGATACTTACTCTTTGGAGCCCATTTGGGCAATGACTGAGATTTCATAAACCCAATACCCTTCATATTACTACTATGATTTTCATGTAACCATTCTAATTCTTTAGAAGACTTGTTCCATTTGACAGTTTTGCTTAACTCTTCTTTCGTTTGAATTAAGTCCTTTTCCAAAGATCTTATCTTTTCATCTTTCTTGTACAGTTCATCAACTGTGACTTTCAATTTCTCTTTAGCAATGAGCTGATGAGAATTAGCAATGCCCTTACCATTCTTAACTGTTTTGACTTCTAATTTCTCATTTTGTAGTTCCTGAATAGTTGATTCAAGTGTGAGGACCTGTTCCTTTAGCATGCTATTTTTCCTTTTTAAAGTGTCATTTTTATTACAACCTTTTTATATTCAGTTTCTAAACTCTCCATTTCATCATGCAATTGATCTTTACCATGCCTTAGAGATTTTAACTCATTTAGCAGAATGTGAAATACTTTAACTAATTTCTCCCTAGGCATGTTTTTCACATCCTTTTTGAGTTTAGAAACAAATACCTCAGCATCTTCTTCATTTTCTGAATCTTCAAGAGCCATTAGAGCAAGCTCATCATCCAGATCATCATCAGATTGCTCATCTTCACTATCTTGCAAGTCAGCAACTATTGCTTTGGTTGTTTCACTTTTCTTACGGACCTGTTCCCTGGCCTTCCTTCTTTGCTCAACATATCTCTTCCTCCATTTTTCTTCCATAACTGGACGTTGATGTAGTGTTCCATGCTTCCACATTTGAAGCATTCTCCAGCCTGTTTCATGTCAGAAGACCTACACTGTCCATTAGCCCTCTTTTTCTTATTCAAGTATCTTTGAACAATTTTAGCTATAAGGACCAGTTTCTTGTCATCAACATGCTTATCAGCAGCAGTTAAAGCTAAGTTAGGTTCAGTTTTAACTGGTTCACCTAAGGTTTTTAACCTTTTTCCTTAGTTCATAAGTTTTAGATTGCCTATAAGCTCATGTAAGGATAATGTGGTAAGATCCTTAATTTCCATTATAGCACAAGCCTTAATCTCCCATGAGTCTGGCAGAACTCTAGTTAGAATCTTTTCAACTCTATCCTCAACAGTTAAAACCCTTCCCAAAGAGATAAGTTCAGATGAGATTGTATTAAACCTAGTGTACATCTTGGAAATATACTCACTTTCTTTCATTTTAAAGCTTTCAAACTCAGCAAAAAGAAGTGTACCTCTAGATCGTTTCACCTGGCTTGGTCCTTCATGAGCAACCTATAAAGCATCCCAAATTTCTTTGGCAGTAGTGCACCCTCGAATCTTAATGCACTCATCAGGACTAAGTCCACAAACAATGCCATTTCCTAGCTTTGGCATTCTTTTCCCATTTTCTCAAATCTTCACCAGTGCATTCTTTTCTAGTTTTAGGAACCTCATTTCCTTCAGCATCTTTTTTCATGGGGATCATGGGACCTTCAGTGATTATGTCCCACAGCTCATAATCTTCAGCTTGAAGATGATCTCTCATTCTTTCTTTCCACCATGAATAGTACTTCCCATTGAACAAAGGTGTCCTCACAGTAGACTGACCCTCACCGTTTTCTTGTGATGTACTCATTCTAATCCTAGGTGTTAGCCTTTTCAAGAATAACCCGCTCTGATACCAAATTGTTATTTTTCCAAGAGACACCACTCTGAAGGACCAGTTTCTTCTATGTGTTCCTTTACTTATAAATTGCGGAATTAAGTTAAACAAGAGTAAATGAATACTGATTTTAGCGGGGAAAAACCCCTTGAATTCGGGATCAAAAACTACGACCTACTCTCTCAAGTAGGATTTCAACTTCACTATTTTAAAAATTCACTTGGTTACAAGACTTCTCTCTTACTAACCTAGGACTAACTCTAATCCTATAGCTACCCCTTTCACAATCAATGAAGTTCCTCCAAGTAACAAGGCTTGAATGATGCGTACTCTTACAGAACTTCTACGAAAGCAAATAGTACAACTTGATATACCCTACTACAGATGAACTAAGACTGAACTTTGACAAGACTCAATCTAAAGAAGAGGTTCTTCACTTAGTTCCCTGTAGCTTAATGGCTGCCCAAATACAATTTCAACTCAACGATGCTATAGCTCTTTTCTCTCTGTATTTGTGCGTATCTTCAACAGCTGAAATGCTCCTCTATTTATAGCTTTGAAATCTGAGGAGTCTTGAGCAATTAGAACTCCAAAGCCTCCACGAGTTTGAGTCATAATTGAAGTCCTTGCTTATTTTCAAGCCTTATCCCAATCTTATGCAATCTTTTCTTATCACGTACAACTCTGCATGATTATCAAGATAAACATTAGACAATAGGATAATAATTAATTTTCCCGCTTAATTGATTTTTCAATATTATTTATTCAGCTGTCATGATCCAATGGAACAAGTCCTTGGATCTGTTCCTTCATCATCAGTCAAAACTTCCAAGCTTATTCAAGCTAACAAACATCCATAAAGGCCAAAGGCCATGAAAGCAATGATTAAACCACTTACCTTTTAATCTCGGGCCGAATGGACTATTGAACAAACTTCTTTCCTCCCCGACGTCTCCTGGAACCACTTACCTCTAAGCCAAAAAAGATATTTTGCATAAATAAGCGCTCACAAACTGAATCTCAAGCTATTAGCCGGAGATGGAAGAAAATTATGAAAATGCCCCTGGGTCGGGCTTAGCTGGATGCGCATAAATTCCATATTTTCAGACTCCTCATACTCCCACGAGTCCAAATATACTATTATATTACATTTCTGAATTCATTTCATATAAATTCCCCAATTTTTAAGGTTAGGGTTCTAACCACCCTTTCTTCCCAAGTTAAATTCCTAGGAATCTAACTCGAATTTCATGAATTAATGAAATTAGCTAGCTTGGAATCAATACCTGATGATATTCTCTGATTTGATATCTTAAATTTTGCTTGGAATCACTTGGAAATACTTAGAATTGGACAAGGAGAAAAATCAGCCGACATGGTCATTTTATACCTAGAAATCAGCGCATTCTCGCTACTCTGCGCCCACGCGCCATCCCTTCTTTGTGGTCGCTCAACCAGGTGCGCGATGGCGCTTTGAGGCATCCAAAACAAGCGTAGACGCGCCCCCACGTGCGCGATCGCGCAACACTGTCCGGAATGTGTAGAATTCTGCACCTGCTAGTGCTCCGATTCGGGTCCGAACATGACCCTACAAAGCTCGGAATGACATCAAATTTTGTATACAAGTTATACCACACTTGTGTGACATTCTTGCGAAGATGGATCCTAAATCGAATCTCTAGAACTCAACATGTGGGTCCCACAGAAAGAGGATGATTTCTTAACTTTCGAAGCTTTAGTGAAAACTATCCGAACGACCTTGGATTGCACTTCTGGAAGTTCCCATAGGTCACCAATAACCATACGAACCTAATGCAACCTTCAAATATCAAATCAGAGCTCATTTACTTAAATCAAGCTCCGAAACCTCTTTTAGCCTTTATGGACAGCCAAAATGGAAACCCTCTCAGAAAACCTACCAAACCTGGTCTGAATCAACTCAAATTTTGCATACAGGTCCTAATGGAACTTACGAGCTTTTAAGGCTATCGGCACGCCAATCAGAGTTCTAGATTCTTAAACTACTATCTTAGGTCGTTTCATTCTCCTCCACTTAGACTCTCGTTCGTCTTCGAATGAGCTTGAGTCTAAAGCAAATATCACACAAATAGCAAGAGAACTTACTCGAACTTTATCAACAACTCCATAGACATTATCTCATGATTACGGAATCAGAATTATAATTCGCACACCGGACTTTTTAGAATAAAATATATCAGAATGATATCATAACACCACTGCCCAGCTTATTTTGACTAAGTTGACCCTTCCTTGATCATGAGAGAAAAGTTCTACATTTTTGAAACAAAGTCACGGACCTCTGGGTGGATTATCATGATTCCGCCAACGAATCAACTCGTTGA
Organism: Petunia x hybrida; assembly: GCA_037355625.1. Lineage (NCBI taxonomy): Eukaryota > Viridiplantae > Streptophyta > Magnoliopsida > Solanales > Solanaceae > Petunia > Petunia x hybrida. The sequence continues at coordinate 1,328,165 of JBBBVM010000027.1, read as the reverse complement.
TATACTTTTCGATATAGAACATGTCGATGAACCTAAGAATTAGCTTACGTTTCAACAACACCTTAGAGATTTAATGTTAGCATTTAGTTTTGGAGGAAGACTCCTCCACTTAAAGCATAAACTCACACAGATAATTTGAGCAGGAATAGCCATCCTCGCACAATCTGCTGGACTAAGGAAGATTTAGCTAAACATAGAACGCAGCTCAGACCTGAGCTACCAAATTACCCTCTCGAGTTGCTAAATAGCTGCAACTCTCGAGTTCACAACTCTGTACCTTCACCATAAGCACCACTGCCTGATGGATCAATTCACGAGTCAAATGACACCCCTCATTAACTTTAGCAACCTTGAAACAGAACAATATGCTTTCCTGGCTACCTTGACACGCACTCTGGCTCTACATAGGGAATATCACAGCACCTACGAACTGCCCAAGCTCACTAGTGCCGGAAGAAGGAGAGATGGCACTAGACTGAGGATAGGAATAATTAAGGCTTCAAGAAGCTCATCTTCTTATTTGCTTGGCTACGAAAGCGAGACTAAATCTGAGTCAAGCTAGTCAAAGAAATGAAATTGAAGAAATGAACATTAAATGAGCTTTATGCAAAAACATCCCCGCCAATTTGACCTTCAAATAAGAAGGAAACTCTGACAAATTACCCAAAAAAACCCCCATTTTATAATTGAGATAAGCTCACAAAATAATATGACTCTGCTAGCGTCTTGAACCAAGGGAAGACACGTAGATCGAATATTACTTACTAATCATTTTACACCCGGAAGAAACAATGACACTTTCTGATGGTGATGAATAAGAATCCCATCAGCCTACCAATACTGAATTCCAAGTAGAGGGGTAAACAGACTTGACATAGTAACAGAAGGTGGTACAACAAGATGCCCAGCAGACAATACTAACACTCACTCCTAAATCCCTCACATTCAAACCAGATAAACTAGTAGAGTCTCACAAATACCAGTAATAAAATATACCAGAAGCTCACCCCTCTACCACAACCGATTTTTAATAGAAACGACATCCCAGGAAACCATGGAAACATGATAAGATAAACGAATTCCAGATCAGTCAGAAGAATCAAATCTTACTCAGATATAAGATAAGAAGAAATACAGGGGGTCTACTATATCAGATGCCTCAGTATCCTGCAAGGATGGAAGTTCATAAAATTGCCTTTACAGCTAAGCTGAGCCGCTACCGTGATAATCACTTCTAGAAGAACCACTACCACCACGCTCTTGGCCCCTGCCGGATGGTGTCATATTTCTGGATAAATGAGCCCTAAATGAAATCCCCTACGACTGAGCAGGTGTCTGATGGTGACAGAAAAGATGACTGCCTACTTGCTGAAGTAAGGGAAAACTCCTCTAAAGATGATAGGATCACGACAATGATAATACCTTTTCGATGAAAATGGAAGCTAGACAGATTGTTGATAGCTATAAAGAGAAAACCGAGTCTAATATTGACGGACTACTAGCACACTCTGCAAGCTGAGATAACCTGGCATGTGACCTCCTACAATAATCAGAACTCTTACCTCCAAATGAGGTACCATGGTGCCAACTAGGGCCATGGGATCTCTTATTCTCCCGCTGTAACTCTTCTCACTCTAACTTATGGTATGCCTCATATATCAACAACAACACCAAATGAAGTCCTGACATCAATCTCTCGAGCCATCTAGGACCTCAAGGAAGGAAAAAGCCATTAATAAATCTTAAAACCTTCTCGGAAGGCTCATGGACTAGCTTTGGAGCATATCCAGCCATTCTAGAGAATTCAATCTCATATTTTGAAATGGACAGGCTACCCTATCCAATCCACTCAAACTGGTGATGCTTTTCATCTAACTCGATGCGTGGAAGGAACTTTTTCGTGAATCTACGAGAAAACTCACACCAAGTCTGCTTAGGCCAGCCCTGCCTAGCTGATAAAAGTGAAATCCACCAATCCAAGGCTGAACTCCGGAACTGCAAAAGCAGTATAATCAACACCCTACTGCTTGAGATAGCTAAAAGCCTCAAGGATACACTGACATCGTTTTAAAAATTCATGGGGATTATCTGATGCATAACCTGAGAATATCAGAGGCTTCAACCAGGTGAAATAATGTAACCCCTTCAAACACTCGGATCAAATTGTTACCTGGGCTAGCTGACCAATCGGAATAGTTGGAGGCACAACACATGCTGCATCTGGAACATAATTTACTGGGGCAACATCAAGAACTGAAACAAGAGCTCCCTTAGCCCGAACATCTGCATCTACGGCAACCTGATAAGCCGCCAAGGAAGTAGGAGGTTCATGCAGAATCTGTGCCACAAAGATTCTCATAAAATGATCGCAGAGAGCCGGAGGAACCACAAGGCCCTGCTCCCCTTGCCCACCTCAAGCTAGCACAACTAGGGCCTTTAAAACTGGATTGTCAGCACGATTCACAACTCTTGGCGCTCGGGCAGCTCTAACCTTAGGCTAGACTACCTTATCCTGAGCTCGTACCCAAGGGTTTACCATTACCATAAAGGAATTAACGATAAAAATTTTAACATCCCACAAGAAGACTGACGCACGATTAGAAAAGAATGAAAAGAAACTTCCTAAATGCAATCATAGCCTCTCGTAGTTAAGTACAGACGTCTACATACCAATTAGCGAGACTCTACTAGACACTGTCTTAGTCTGGATAGACTCTAAATCGGGCTTTGAGACCAACTGACATGACCCAGGTTCTCGGCTAGGCCGTGCGGGCACCCGACATCCTTTCCTAGACCCGTCGGGTGAATCTTTTTGAATTGAATTCACAAAAATAAATATAAAATCAACTTATAGATATGAAATAAGACCTAGAGAGACATGAACATACTTATACATAAGCTGTAAATAAGAAGTTACAGCTGACTAACCAATGTACTAGGTTTAGGGCTATCCAGACAGACATCTAAGAATACAAATAAAGTATAAACATCTCCTGAAGAGAGTAAAATACAACTGACATAATAAACATAAAACTGGTGCCCATCCTGAACAAAAGCTGGCTCACCCTGACAGCTGAAGTAATCTTCGCTCCTCAACAACGTGGCGAACTCAATCCTGGAGCGTACCTGCCGAAACGAAATAAATAGATAAGAAACAAACAGAGAGTGAGTCGAAATTATTCAGTAAGTGGGACCTTGCTAGTCACCTCGAAGAAGCAGATATGCTAGCCAGGGAGAAGAAAAGCAGATAAACCAAATTCATCTTATTTTCAACTATAAGATGGGTAGAGCCATATAATAACTGGAAATACATAAGCAACCACAAACTCATAGACAACCAGGGACATAAGAATGATAGAAACGTATAGGTAACCCGAAACATATCAATAATCAGAAATACATGACAACATACTTAACACATCACACTACAATCACACAATACACAACAATCGATGCAATGAGATGAGATGAATGCATTATGATGTAATGGGGTCACATGTGCCCAATGAATGAAGCAGAATCCTCCTACTCCGGGGCGAAATCCTCCTACCCTCAATATGATGCAAGGAGCAGAATCCTTGTGCTCCTAAGGTGGAATCCTCCTGCCCTCAGATGACACAACAGACCAATACTTATCTCCGGTGGGAGACTCTCATCGTCTGCCATAGAGTACATATCAAACCCATTACTAGAGTACAAAGCTCCTATGCTTAAAACTCCGCCATAAAGATGTGATATACAATGCCACACAACACACAATAAGTAAGCCTTGTGATCCTATAAGGATTTTCAACCTATAGGATAGTTCTATCTTCTAATTTATATTCATAACCACACCTAAACTTCCCTTCTCAATTTAACACTAGGCTTACAGTTCAACAATAGGTATTCCACAGTAATATAACATGCGAGTGTCGAGGCCATGTTCTAATTAAGGTAAAATACAAAGAATAATAAGGCTATGGGCCTAAAACTCAAGACGACGGTGTATACAAAACCCTAACTAGGAGACTGTAACCCTAAGGCGGCAGGATGTATGCCCTTCATTTTGCGCTCGTACCGCCTGAACGGTCGTAACTCGTAGAATAGGCTTGTATCCTTTATGCCCGGTGACTTGCAAGATAATCTTAGTCTCACCAGCTGGACTTGTATCCCCGTAATAGTAGGTGGCGTATTTTTTCCCACACACGGCTTAAACTAAAATTCCTCCATTATTTGGGTGGTCCTTGCTTAAACTAAAACTTCTCCATTATTTTGGTGTGCCCTGCTTAAACTAAAATCCTCCATTATTTTGATGTGCCCTGCTTAAACTAAAATCCTCCATTATTTTGATGTGCCCTGCTTAACTAAAACTCCTCCATTATTTTGGTGTGCCCTGCTTAATTAAAACTCCTCCATTATTTAAGTGTGCCCTGCTTAACTAAAACTCCTCCATTATTTGGGTCTGCCCTATTTAAACTAAAACTTCTATGTTGTCATGAAATGGCCCGAGTGAAATTCTTGTAGCGAGTCATATCTTCTTTGTTCGTCCATCACTGGTGAACCCTTGTTTAAAAGTTGAAGATTCTACTTGCTCTTCATGTGTGGCGTTGACTTGAAAGCCATGAACTTAGACCCATTATCCTAATGGTGTATTGTTTGAAGATTGAATACCCCGACCATTTTCAAAATTGGGTTCCGTTCGAAACTTAGAACAGTCGCTCCCGATTCTGGTGGTTCTTGCTCTTCATAGTAACTTCGGACGATTACGCCTAAATTTGTACGTCTAGGTTAAACAGTTAATTATGAATGAGGTCACAAGAAATACGGTAATTATGATAGAAAAGTAAATAAATATGATGAAAATAAAGACAAGTAATTAAGCAAGAAATAATAGAGAAAGCAAAGTAAATCTTATTCTCTGAGTTTGGTGGCGAATCGTGTCTCTTATAACACAATGTAAGGAGGGGCATTTATAGTTGTGATACCCAGTCCAAAATAAGGTAAAATACAAATACTAATAATGCCATGGACCTACAACGCAAAATGGTGGTATACTAAACCCTAACTAATAGGCTGTAAACCCTAGGCGACGAGATGTGTGCCCTGTGCCCTGTGACCGAACCGCCTAAACTGTCGTTGGCTCTAGGAGCGGGCGTATATCCTCAGTGTCTGGTGACTTGCTGGATAAGTCTAATCTCGCCAGCTGGACTCGTATCCCTGTAAGAACAGATGGCATATTTTTGCCCACACAGTCAGTCCCCCCACTTGCAGAGTGCTGACGCATGCAGTCAGGAAGTGAAAGCGGCACAGATAAGAAAAGATATCTCACTGATTCCTTGAGACTCGCAGTCTCTTTGACCAAGACTCGCAGTCTCTTTGACCAAGAATGACATTGATCTCTTTGAGAACTTTGCATGCTTCCTTCTGATTGGCTGATACCGATCTCACACACCTTTTTAGGAACTGCCATTAACTGTTTCGGATCATTTCATATCTCTAACAATAATGGCGCGTGACCATTTTGTGCCTCATCCTTATCCCCTTACGCTTATAAATAGTGACTTCATGACAGTGGGAAGACCATAACTCTTCTTCAGAAAATAATTCACTTCTTCAGAAATTTCTCATGATAGCGAGAAGCTTTTCTCCCCTTAAAAGTGTTCTCTTTTGATCCTGGTTTGATATTCCTAGAAAACCTTCTTTGTTTTGAATGGATGTTGCATGGAGGAAACTCGCCTTTAATTACCTATTTTCCTCACTTCATCCATGAGGGAATGAATGAAGTCCCCCGAGTCATGAATTTTGATCTTGATTCGAATGATGTCCTTCAGAATATTTTCATTGTTTCACGTGCACTGATTACGGTGCACTCATCTTCTAACACAACAGTTGCTGTGATATTCTTCTTGTCATGCGAGGTCAGGACGCTTAGCCCTTTCTGCTTCCGTGCGGCTTCTCCATCAGGATTCCTTGTGTGTCCAGGCCGCTCCTTCAGTGGCTTCAGGCTGGTGATCCACTGCTTGGCTCAATCTCATGGCATGCAAGAGGATATAGCTTCACAGCAACGGGTGACTAAGGTGTCACTGAACTTCTGAGTACTTCGTAGTTAATGGCTTTCACCTTAGTTATCTGCTTCAACTGAACCGCTATTGTAACGCTCCATCGGTCGTTAGCAGTGGGATACCCGAGGGAAGAGGCTCCGCTGTGGTAGGTTCCCAGCTCAAGCCTTTCTGCTCTCGGTGAACTTCTAATTGTGCTTGAAGATCTGCGGGCTGTGCACTCCGGTTTGGCCAGTTGAGGTTGAAGCGGATGGCCAAGCTTTGCTGTTAGTATTCAAGTTTCTCTTCAAATTTAATGGACGAGATGAGGGAAGGTCAGGCCTGTACTCAGGTGCTTCCGGGATCCCTTGCTTTGATCAAGTAGACAGGCTTTGGTTGCACCAGCGCCACATACCTTGAAAGAATGCTCGGGCCGACATATCTTGGGCTGTCAGAAGAAAAGAAGAACTCCAGACTGTTTACGACGGGAAGCTAAAATCCAGATGAAGGATTTTCAGCCAGGTTAATCCTGAGGAGCTCTTTGTTTTTAGTCTTCCCTTTCGTTTTTTTTTCTACAATTGTTATAAATAAATGTTGTATTCAGGAAGCACTAAATGTATATTATGACCCTACGGGCTGTTTGCTATTAATGAAACGAATGTTCACCAATACTTCATACTATTTATGCCTAAATTTGTATATCTATTATGCAACCCGATGCGTGAGCAAGCCATTTATGAGAAGCCAAGCATGGGAGTTGCAACAGTTGCAAGCCATATTTGCACAATTGGAGCTGTCAGATGCGATCGCGCAAGGTCAGGAAGTTGCTCAACGCGATCGCGAGATACCAAACGCGATCGCGCAAGGAGGAAAAGAGGAACATCGCGATCGCGAGGCCTCAAATGCGATCGCGCAGGCAGTTGACAATGGTTGAAGAAAATTGTCTTCACGATCGTGTGACCATAGCCGCGATCGCGAAGCTTTGGTTATTCAAGCCACACGATCGCGCATGTCCTAGCGCGATAGCGCTGTGGAGATAACCAGAATACTACTATTAGTTTAATGACTTATTGTAATCCCATTTCAAGGGCAATTAAGGCCTTATTGCCATTTTTGGGAACCACTATATAAGGTCCTTACCTTTCTTTTATTAGGGTAGATTTTGATGACATTGATTATTGTGAGGTTATTGCTAAGCTTGTTTGCTTAAGCATATTTAAGTCCTTGATTTGCAATTGGATTAGATCCAATTGAGGACCAAATAGCATAGGTTCAATTTGTTAGACAATTAAAGGGGTGTTTAGGTTACTTTCCCGAATCTACTTCTTTAATCCTTTTCTAATCAAAATTGGGTCTTGCTCTCAATATTTCAATTCTTGTTATTTTTCCATTTTTCTTGTTGTTTGGTTAATATCATGTGGTATCAGAGCTCGAATTTAGTGCTTGTTCTAAACACTAACTAAGTTTTTTATTATCAGATCTGAAAAATCACAATACAAAAAAGAGTGAAAAATCCAAATATTGAGTCATAGGTTTCTTTTGGATGAAATTTATGTTACCAACTGTTGATTTATGAATCTAGAAGAGGTTCCTTGAAGGAATGAAACAACAAACAACATTTGGGGTGTTGATTTGAACATTCAAAAATTAGGGTTCATCAACAAAGAATTGGGGCTTTTGAATTTTGGTTGTTGCTTTTGAAGATTCAACTAATGGGTTTGTTCACGGACCAACAGGGAGCATAAATCTCAAAATTTGGAATAAAAAAAGCTGTTTGATGAAGATTCAAGTGGAAAAGAGAACTTGAAAAACGGGCTCTGCTTCATTCTCAGCGACCTATGCGATCACACGCAACTAAGCGCAATAGTGCAGGCTGGTAATTAATGGCTCTTCACGGTCGCACACTTTTTGACACGAACGCGCTCTTCAGTGAACTACTTCAACGCGATCGCAACGTGTCTCACGCGATCGCGTAGAACAACAATTTCTGGGAAACAGTTTTCTTAGACAGATTGCTTGCAACAACCCCTGAACAGTTTCCAATCAACCAAATTCCAATTTCATCATCAAGTACAGTGAGTTTCTAGATCATAAACAAAATTTAATCCAAATCCGAATCCGTTTCGTGCCAATTCAATTCGTGCCTTTCTTCTTTCATTTCTTTGACTTTTTCTAAATTTCGTCCATTAGCTTTAATTGTCTGTTCCTTGCTACAAAAACTCATTTCCATCCCGAATCGGATTGAGTTTGATTGTCGAATCGGATTAGTGTGCGAAGAACAAACTTGCATTAGCCAAGAGAGGTAAAAGGCAAGTATGTGAGAGTATTAGAGCGAGTAAAAGCCAACCATTGAGTGTAAACATGAGTGGATTGACTGCAATCAAATCGAGTGTAAACACTTAGGGAGTGAATTGGTGAGGACTCTTTCTACTAACTTTTGTTTGTTTAATTGTTTGTAGGTACGATAGCTCAAAAGGAAGTCGAGGTGGACATGGAGGTCAAAACCATGTTCCAAGCCTTGATGGCGAGTGTTAATTCAATGCAAGATGAATTCAAAGGGATGAATGAGACGGTTGATGACCTATCCCGAATAAACAGGCTTTGGGAAATGGGAAAGCAAGTGGTTGAGACACCTCCAACCGTGGGGGTGCAGGGTGATGGACCTAGTCGGATCTCTATAGCTAATGACTACTACTCTCACATGGTGGTCCAAGAAACCTATTCTCCAAATGACACTCCACAAGTGAAGGATTCCATTCATGATCGTCCAAGAAATGAACCCCCAAGAAATGAGACTCAAAGGCGTGAAGGGATGGTGCCCCCACAAAATGATCGCTCATATGATGAAAAATCCTTTCATGCACATGAAAACTATGATGATGACCCATTTCTCTATTCGGGAGAGGCACGACAAGAAGGCAATATGGGTTGAGGTGGTCGATTTGGGAAAGGTTACAAAGGGAGAGTGGAATATGAAGAGGACTACTATGACTATGGGGGTCATGGTGGAAATCGGAGACATCATGATGAAGATAGAGGTTTGAAAACCATCAAGATCAACCTACAAACTTTCCAAGCAGAAAGTGATCCCGAGGAGTATTTAGAGTGGGTTGTCAAGATGGAGAGGATTTTTCAAACCAACAATATTCAAGAAGCCACGAAGGTCAAGTATGCCATTACTCAATTTGAGAATTATGCTTCCACTTGGTGGAATCCAAACGTAGGTAAAGGGAGACTCAAGGGCTAATTGCAAATGGTGGATGGGCGACTTTGAAGGCCATGATGGAAGCTCGATTTCTACCCCCCCAACTATGAAGATGAGTTGAACAAGAAATTCTACAACTTGAGGCAAGGGAACAAAAGTGTGCCGGAATACTTTGATGAGTTTGAGAAGACAAGAATAAGGACCAACATTCAAGATGGTGATTGATTCCTCACTCCAAAATTTTGTGGAGGCTTGAATAGGGACGGCTCTTCTCCCATGGAATTGCACCAATTTGATTCCTTGTATGAAGCTTTTCAAGCGGCACTTAAGGTGGAGAAAGGGCTTAAATTGGACAAGTCCTACAAGTCCAAAAACATCTCTACCAATTGGAGAAAAGAAAAGGATAATGTGAAGACCTATTCCCCATAGGACAAATCATAGGAGCCCAAGCGAGAGGTCAAGGGCCAATTTGACAAAGCCAAGCCCAAAGAAGAGCCAAATGTGGGAGATAACAAAGCTAAACTTGAAAGTTTGTCTAAAATTCAATGTTATAAATGTAATGCCGAGGCCATATGATGAGAGATTGTCCAAATAGGAGAACCATTGTTGCTTTGGGTGATGGTGGTTATCAAACGGGTGATAGTGATGTAGAGGAGATAGATGAAGATATTCCTTGTGATGATGACTTTGATGGGGGAAAAGGAGGAAGGTTAGCAATTTGAGGAAGACATATCCGCTACTCTTGTGGTAAGGAGAATAATGGGAGTGCAAGTGAAGGAGTCGAATCAAAGGGAGAATTTGTTTCATGCTTATTGTAAGGTCCAAGGAACCATTTGTTCTCTTATCATTGATAGTGGTAGCTGTGTCAATGTAGTAAGCACCACTTCGATTGATCAACTTAAGCTTCCCACTAGGAAACGTCCACAATCTTATAAGCTACAATGGTTGAACAAATGTGGTGAATTAAAGGTGACCAAGCAAGCTTTGATCACAATTCAAGATTGGGGACTACCATGATGAGATCTTATTTGATGTGGTTCTAATACAATCTTGTCACATTTTGCTTGGTAGACCTTGGCAATATGACCATTTAGCAAAGCATGATAACAAGACTAACAAGTATGTTTTAGAGTTGGAAGGTCGGAAGTTTATTCTTAATCCATTGACTCCAGCTCAAGTGAGTGAGAGCTATAAGAAGATGAAGGAGTTGAAGTTGAAAAGAGAAGGTAAAGAAAGGGGGAGTCGAAGGGGATAAAATAGTGGGAGTTGTCACACAAAAGATTGAGGAAACAAAAGAGGGAGTGAACATGTTTTTGTCAAAGAAGGAGTGTTTGAATGATGTGACGGAGGGAATGCCCATGATTCTCCTCCTACACAAGGACCATGTTTTGCTTACTAATGAACTAACCACTTCTTTGCCTAGTTTTATTTCTTATCTTTTGCAAGGTTATGAAGACATCTTTCCCGAGGAGTTGCCTAGTAGATTGCCACTACTAAGAGGCATTGAGCATCAAATTGACCTTGTTCCAGGCTCCCAACTGTCCAACAAGGCCGCCTATAGAAGCTACCTGGAGGCCACTAAAGAGCTCCAAAGGCAAGTGGAGGAGTTGCTTGAAAGAGGACTTGTGCAAGAAAGCTTAAGCCTATGTACAGTCCCGGTCTCCTAGTACCAAAGAAAGATGGGACTTGGTGCATGTGTGTGGATTGTAGAGCCATCAACAAGATAATGGTAAAGTATCGTCATCCTATCCTTAGGTTAGATGATATGCTTGATGAGTTGTCCGGTTCTTGTGTGTTCTCTAAAATTAATTTGTGGAGTGGATACCACAAAATTCAGATGAAACCAGGTGATGAGTGGAAGACGGCCTTTAAGACTAACTTTGGTCTTTATGATAGGCTTGTAATGCCTTTTGGCTTGTCCAATGCTCCTTCAACCTTCATGAGGCTGATGAATCATGTGTTTAAATCTTTTATTGGAAAATTTGTCGTAGTTTACTTAAATGACTTCATTGTCTATAGCAAATCTATTGATGAACATGCTAATCATTTGAAACAAGTTTTTGATGTTTTGAGAAAGGAGCAATTATTTGCTAAATTGAAAAAGTGCTCCTTTTGTGTTGAAAAGGTTGTGTTTCTTGGTTTTGTGGTGAGTGCAAATGGTGTGGAAGTAGATGAGGCTAAAGTGGAGGCCATTAGGGATTGGCGCACTCCTAAAAGCATTGGTGATGTGAGAAGTTTCCATGGATTGGCTAGCTTTTATAGGGGTTTTGTGAGGGGATTTAGCACTATAGCCACACCATTAACCGAAGTGATAAGGAAGGATAAGGAATTTGTGTGGGGGAAGGAGCAAGAAGAGACTTTTGAAAAATGGAAAGAAGTGATTATCTCTACACCTCTCATTCAATTATCAAATTTTAATAAAACCTTTGAAGTTGAGTGTGATGCTAGTGGGGTAGGAATTGGAGCCGTGTTGATGCAAAATCAAATACCCATTGCCTATTTTAGTGAAAAACTTATGGGGGCAACCACTAAATACTCCACTTATGATAAAGAGTTGTATGCCTTGGTGAGGGTATTGGCTCATTGGCAACATTACCTTTGGTAAAAAGAATTTGTCATTAGAACCGACCACCAATCTTTGAAACACCTCAAATACCAATAAAAGTTGAATGTGAGACATGACAAATGGGTGGAATTTCTTGAAACATTTTCTTCTGTCATCCAATACAAAAAAGGAAAAGAAAATGCGGTGGCGGATGCCTTGTCAAGGTAGTTTGTGCTTCAATAAAGAAGACAAGTGTTGTTGAATACCTTGGGGTCCAAGCTCATGGGTTTTGAAAGTATGAAGAAGATGTATGCCAATGACCCGGAGTTTGGGGAACTATATGTTAATTGTGAATTAGAGGAAAGGGGGAGAGGGATCAATCGGTTGTGTGGTGAGGAGAAGGCGCATAGTGGGGGACTAATGGGGCATTTTGGAGTGGGCAAGACCATGGATATTTAAGGAGCAATTTTATTGGCCTAAGATGAAGGTGGATGTTGTAAGGGTGTGTGGTCAACGCTTGGAGTGTAAGCAAGCTAAGTCGAAGCTACTTCCACATGGTTTGTACTCACCCCTCCCCATTCCCTTAGGTCCTTGGCTTGACGTTTCTATGGATTTTGTGCTTGGTTTCCCTAGGACCAAAAGGGGAAAAGATAGCATCTTTGTGCTAGTTGATAGGTTTTCCAAAACGACACATTTCATTCCTTGTTATAAGATTGATGATGCATCTCATGTAGCCAATTTGTTTGTTGAACATGTACTTAAATTGCATGGGGTCCCTAAAACTATTGTTAGTGATAGGGATTCCAAATTTCTTAGTCATTTTTGGAAAGAATTATAGAGAAGGCTTGGCACTAAGTTGTTATTCTCCACTTCTTGCCACCCCAAACCGATGGCCAAACCGAAGTTGTCAATAGAACCTTGGGTGCCATCCTTAGAGCATTGGTTAAGGGGAAACTTGCTTCTTGGGAAGAACACTTACCTTTGATTGAATTTGCATATAATAGAACTATGCATACTTCTACTTGCATGATGCCTTTCGAGGTTGTGTATGGCTTTAACTCCCTAACCCCCTTCGATCTGATGCCTTTGTCTTTAGATGTTGTTTTAAGCTTAGATGCCAAGGTGAGAGCTCAAGAGATGAAGCAACTTCACGAACAAGTGAGGAAGTAACTTGAAAGAAAAATCAAGAAGTTGCCAAGAAGGCTAACAAGGGAAGAAAGAAGATTGTCTTCGAACCAGGAGATTGGCTTTGGGTTCATTTCGGGAAGGATAGATTTCCGAACAAGCGGGCGAGCAAGTTGATATCGAGAGGCGATGGTCCATTCCAAATTCTTGAGTTCCTCAATGATAACGCATACAAGGTTGATTTCCCAAGCAACTACCAAGTGCACAGCACTTTCTTGTCTCCCTTCAAAGTCGAAGAACAAACAAATTCGTGGACGAATTCTTTTCAAGAAAGGGAGAATGATGAAACTCGATGCGTGAGCAAGCCATTTATGAGAAGCCAAGTACGGGAGTTGCAACAATTGAAGGCCACATTTGAACAATTGGAGCTACTGGGCAGATTTTGGAGGCTTCAAGACCTATTTGCAAGCTCACTGCCTCAGAACTAGAAAGTCCTCATCGCGATCGCGAGCTGTCAGACGCGATCGTGCAAGGTCAGGAAGCTGCTCAACGCGATTAGGCGATACCAAATACGATCGCGCAAGGAGGAAAAGAGGAACAGAGAAATCGCGAGGCCTCAGACGCGATCGCGCAGGCAGCTGACAATGGTTGAAGACAATTGTCTTCGCGATCGCGTGACCATAGCCGCAATCGCGAAGCTCTGGTTATTCAAGCCACGCGATCGCGCGTGTCCTAGAGCGATAGCGCTGTGGCGATAACCAGAATACTAATTTCAGTTTAATGACTTACTGTAAGCCCATTTCAAGGGAAATTAAGGCATTATTTCAATTTTTGGGAACCACTATATAAGGTCCTTACCTCTAATTTATTAGGGTAGATATTGATGACATTGATTATTGTGAGGTTATTGGCTAAGTTTGTTTGCTTAAGCACATTTAAGTACTTGATTTGCAATTGGTTTAGATCCAATTGAGGATCAAATAGCATAGGTTCAATTCGTTAGATAATTAAAGGGATGTTTACGTTACTTTCCCTAATCTACTTCTTTAATCCTTTTCTAATCAAAATTGGGTCTTGCTCTCAATCTTTCCATTCTTGTTATTTTTCCATTTTTCTTGTTGTTTGGTTAATATCAATCAAGGTTAAACAAATAAATATGAATGAGGTCACAAGAAATACAGTAAATTACGATGGAAAAGTAAGTAAATACGATGAAAATAAAGACAAGTAATTAAGCAAGATATAATAGAGAAAGCAAAGTAAATCTTATTCTTTGAGAGTAGTTGAATTTGATGGCGAATTGTGTTATCTATACAATACAATGTAAGGAGTGGTATTAATAGCTATGATACCCAGTCCTAAATAAGGTAAAATACAAATACTATTAGGGCCATGGGCCTACAACTCAAGGCGGCGGTATACTAAATCCTAACTGACTCCTTGAGACTCGCAGTCTCTTTGACCAAGAATGACATTGATCTCTTCGAGAACTTCGCATGCTTCATTCTGATTGGTTGATACTGATCTCACGCACCTTTTCAAGAACTGCCATTAACTGCTTCGAATCGTTTCATATCTCTAACAATAATGACACGTGACCGTTTCATGCCTCATCCTTTTCCCCTTCTACCTATAAATAGTGACTTCATGACAGTGGGAAGATTGTAACTCTTCTTCAAAAAATAATTTACTTCTTCAGATATTGCACATGATAGCGAGAAGCTTTTCTCCCCTTAAAAAGGTTCTCCTTTGATCCTTATTTGATATTCCCAGAAAACCATCTTTGTTCCGAATGGATGTCGCATGAAGGAGGAAACTCGCCTCTAATTACCTCTTCTCCTCTCTTCATCTATTTGGGAATGAATGAAGTCCCCCGAGTCATGAAGTTTGATCGGGATTCTAATGATGTCCTTCGGGATGTTTTCATTGTTTCACGTACACTGATTATGGTGCGCTCATCTTCTAACACAGTGATTGCTGTGATATTATTCTTGTCATGCGGGGTCAGGACGCTTAGCCCTTTAGCTGTCAAGAGGCTTCTCTTCCAGGATTTTTCTAGTGTTTAGGTTGTCTCTTTGACGTAGTAGGGTTGAAGCCGGCTTGTCTTAATCCGTTTCATCATAGGCAAGAAGATGGAGATCTGGGTCGTGAGCGGATTAATAAATCACCAAGCTCTAACTCTGCCTACTGTCCTAAGCTGTCTCTTTGTTCTGGTGGTACAATCTTGTAGGCGTTCTAGTGCCTCGTTGGCCTTTGGTTGTGGGATACCCGAGGCAAGAGGCTACCCTATGGTAGGTTCCCAGCTCAAGCCTTTCTGCTCTCGGCGGACTCCTATTTGTGCTTGAAGATCTGCGGGGCTGTGCACTTCGGTTTGGCCAGTTGAGGTTGAAGCGGATGGTCAAGCTTTACTACTAGTCTTCTAGTTTCTCTTCAAGTTCAACGGACAAGATCAGGGAAGGTCAGGCCTGTACGCAGGTGCTTCCGGGATCCCTTGCTTTGATCAAGTAGACAGGCTTTGGTTGCACCAGCGGCCGCGTACCTTGAAAGAATGCTCGGGCCGACATATCTCGGGCTGTTAGAAGCAAAGAAAAATTCCGAACTGTTTATGGCGTGTAGCTACAATCCAGATGAAGGATTTTCAACCATGCTAATCCTAAGGGGCTCATTGGTTTTAGTCTTCCCTTTCCTTTTTTTTTCCTACAATTGTTATAAACAAATTTTGCATTCAGAAAGAACTAAATGTACATTATGAGCCTATGGCTGTTTATTATTAACGAAACGAATATTCACCAAGCAGTATGTTTGTGCACCTAGATATTAGATGGCTTCTGGTCATATTGACTGTTCTAGTCGTTTAAGAACGTGTCTGTGTGCCTGCCTTGAGAAATTACGTCTGTTGTGCACTGATAGACAGCAGCTAAGTTGCATCCGTAGCAGATGGTTGTTTGCGCCCATAATGGGAAGACTTTAGCCCGTGTGGAAATGGTCATTTTATGTTTTAAACCAAAACTTCTTCGCTTAGTTAATCGAGTATTTAAGACTTTCTGGCACTACACTAACAGGAATCCCCATCGGTGTGTAGGTGCAGTTCTTGATTTAACGAGATCAACGCTCGATTAATACCTGGTGGAGCTCAAAGCGAGTAGTGTACTCTACTTTTTGTAGCAAAAAGTTAGTGTATTACTTCAACTTAGGTCTGGCCGAGGCTATGAATAGTTGGATCATAGATGGATCTAAATAAATGAGTAAAACTGACTAAGTAAGATAGTAGTTTTATTGATAACAGAGGCACAGGGCCTGTGATGCTGTGGGTGAAAATCCGTAACATGTCTGATAGATATCATAACTAAAAGGAAATAACAAAAAAAAAGTAAATGCTTTCTCAAGCAAAAGTACTTCATGTTTGATCCTTGAAAGATTCGGGGTAATTCCGTTGGGCTTCCCTGTTTAGGGGTTCTGAACCTTGAAAATCATCCCCCGGGTCGTTGACGACCCTGTGGTACAACTGCTCGCCAATCAAGCAAAAATGCACTGCACGTTTCCGCAAGTAGATGTTTTCTAACTTATCTTTAGGAATATCTCCTTTCCTAAGATAGTTGACCAGTGCAACATGCTGCCCTACGAAACATACTGTATCTGGAACTTCAAGGTTCATCAGGCTTTTGGGGGTTAGCTCAACTATCATCTGCCAATCGTACGAATCCTCGGATGCTTTGCGTCTCTTGAGATCTCTTCTTAGTGGATGAATTCCCACGCATGAAATTTTTTTAAGATTGCCCTGATTTTATTATTTTGATTTAACTCGCATGTGTCCTCAGCTACCACGATTTTCCTTAGTTGATTAACCATCAGCTGAGATTTGTTGTATATGTTCCTGGCCCCCAGTGTGTAGGCTAAGTCAAGAGCTAGATTTATGGCTTCACACTCTGCCTCGTTGTCATCAGCTTTTATGGCCTGATGGTAGACCATTCCGGACAGCGTTCTGATCCACAGCGATCTTCTCACAAATTTCCCAATGACCGCACTTAGTTACTGCTTCCTTCCTGAGTGACTCTTCAGCCTTCCATTCCAGTTCTTCCACAAAATCTGATGTAAAACCTTCCAACGCCTGCGACTTGACATCTGTACAGGGTTGGTAGATGACGTTGTACTCTCCCAACTCTTCACCCAACTTTGCCATATCGTTCGAAAGACCGGGTTTAGACAAAATGGCATGCACCGGTGTCGAAGAGACTAAACTGACCGAGTGTTCCAGAAAGTATAAGCGCAACTCTCGTGTGGCCATTACCACGATTGCTATGAACTGGAGCAGCAAGGACAAGAACTTGTCTATGCACTGTGCCATCCTGCTGGCGTACTTCACGGGAAACTGCTGCCCATTCTTTTCTCATACAAGGACCACATTCCAAGCTATCTCAGATATTGAAATGTATAACTATATGTGCTTACCTATCTCTTGTTCGGTTATCACCGGAATCTATAAGAGTTGAATGTTCGTCTGAGCTATTGTCAAATAACATTGTATCAGCCACAGTGGTCTTCCTTACTTTCGCAGCACCTCAGAGAGACGACATACCAATTCAATTGCTCTCGGGACTAGTTGATCTACTGCTGTCAGTTGATCCCGCAGTACATTGAGTTCCTCTCTAACCTCTTGCTCTATGGCCTCAATAACTTCCAACTCGGCGAATATAATCTCGTCTGAAGTAAGCCGATATCCCTCAAGGAGAGGCCGCTCACATCGTAGGTCGGCGATCATGTGCAGGGTCGGGTGCTTGATGACCTGATGAAGGGTTGAGGGCACTCTCCTGACGTCGTGTATCCACGGTCTTCCTAGGATTATATCGTACGGGAGATTGCAATTCATCACCTAGAAAATAGTTGTGCCTGTCACGCTCGGTACATAAATCGGTAGAGCTAGTTCTCTAGTGGATGCTTCCCGGATTCCGTTGAAACCCATTATGTTTCGAGTACTCAAGGATATCTAAGGGCAATGGCTGAATTTGCATAACACCTCCCGACGAAGAATATTAGCACTACTCACTGGGTCGATAAGAGCCCTCTGGATATGTATGCGGGATGCTTACTATAGGTACGACGAGGTCTCCTTGTTGGCCTGCTTGTTCATTTAGGTTGAATCAGATAGACTCGAATACTGTCCCAGTCATTATAGACCCTCGGGCTGTTTCCGACCGTTTGTCCATGAAGATTGCGTTGATGGTCTTCAGGTTCTCAGACTCTGAACCTTTAAAATGGTGGGGCCTTTCTTCCAGCAGCTCATTGAGATGCCCTTCCTTTAACAAGTGTTCAATCTCGATCATTAAGGCTTTGCAATCGACCGTTGCATGGCTCCGCTGCGATGAAAATTGCAATAGGGCATTGTGTTTCTTCCTGTAGATTGTTTCGTGTTAGGTTGCCATCAGATTCTGGGGACTAGTTTGCCAAAGTGATTGGAAACTAGGTCCACATCATTGACACGAAGACCAAAGTCCCTGAAATTTCGGGGTTCAGTCCACTTCTCTTGGGATACAAATTCTTGAGAGTTATTCTAGGGAGGGGCTTCTCGGTCTCTTCCTTCACTCATCCTCGGGGTTATGAGAATGATCTGGTTCCGAACGAATTTTCTCAATATACCTCTTATATAGTGTACTCCATGTGGACACTGGGTGTTGAGTTAAACGCCACTACAATTCTCGGGTAGCTAAAGACCCCTTTGAATTCAAGCTTTTACCGAAATCTATAACAACGATATTATCAGGGACTTGAGAGAGCTCCATGCATTCTTTCTGAAATTTATAAAGGTAATCCTTCAGCAATTCATTGTCACATTGTCATATCTTAAAGATATCTTCCATGCGCTTCTCCTGCTTGCGGGCACCAGAATGCGCTTTCTTGAACAGGTCTTGCATTTGGGTGAATGATTTGATGGAGCCCATTGGTAGCTGAGTGTACCAAGCAAGGGCTTCATTGGTTAGGTTGAGCCAAATCTCTTCACCAAAGAAGACTAGATTTCTTCTTCCTAATCTTGTTATTCTTCACATCCGTATAGTAAGCAGCAATGTGCTCATTCGGATCGGTCGTTCCTTCATACTTCAAGTTATTCGGAAGGCGTGCAGAGCGGCACAGCGCTTGCCTTGTGAGCATGTTTGTAGAACTTCTGCTCATCTAGCGTGATAAATTGGGGTGGAGCACCCGGTATGTTACTGATTCGGTCATGGATGGCCTTAATCTCCTTTATGAGGTCCTGAATGATAGGGGCTCTATTAAATTCTTGATTGTTGATCGTTGCTGATCCTTCAAAGGCGGCATCCAAGTTGAGCATATGATTGGGAACTGATGCTAGCAAGTTATTCATGGGCGTCGGTCTTCGTGGGGATAATGACCCTTTGAGACGAACCAGCAAACATTGCTCCCAATTTTTGGGATATCCCTTCAGCTATGCTGTTCGAGTTCCACTATGACGCATTTTTTAGGATGTCCAAGAGGAAGCCTCTGAACTCTGAATTACCTCCTGGCGGTTGATCGGCTTCATCATCACTTGATATAGGGATTGGCTCATAAGAAGAATCCTTTGGCTGCTCAATGGGATCCTTTTGTTTTATGCTGGGATCGTTGAGATCCTTTGTAGACACGTCTACTGCATCTGTGGTGTTCATTAGAATGCTGCTACTGTCGTTTGACATGATTGCGCCTTTCCTTTCGTAGAATGCCTACAATTGCCTGGGCCCCATGGTGGGCGCCAAGCTGTTTATTCCTAAATTTGTACGTCTAGATTGAACAATTAATTATGAATGAGGTCACAAGCAATACGCTAAATTACGATGGAAAAGTAAGTAAATACTATGAAAATAACGACAAGTAATTAAGCAAGAAATAATAGAGAAAACAAAGTAAATCTTATTGCTTGAAGAAATAATAAAGAAAGCAAAGTAAATCTTATGCCTTGAGAGTAGCCGAGTTTGATGACAAATTGTGTTATCTATACAATAAAATGTAAGAAGGGGTATTTATAGCTATGATACCCAATCCTAAATGAGGTAAAATACAAATACTAATAGGGCCATGGCCCTACAAATACTGATGACTTGTAGGATAAGTCTAGTCTCGCCAGCTGGACTCATATCCCCGTAAAAATAAGTGGCGTATTTTTGCCCATACACATACGTGCTTGTGTTATTACGCGTTTTGTAATGTATAACCAAGCAGTATGTTTTTGCACCTATATATTAGATGGCTTCCGGTCGTCCTTGAAAGTACAAGAGGAGGGGGTGAATTGTTTCATTCCCTTGTCGACTTAGCAGAATTTTAGTCGACCTAGAATTAACAATAAAGTAAAAGCAGCAGAATAAAAGTGATAAAGTAAATCTGAGTGGATATAGTATTTTATACTGGTTCAGAACCAATTGGTTCCTAATCCAATCTCCTTGGGTCACAAAGGAGGGTCTCTCTCTTAAGCTCTTCAAAGGGTGTGATTATAGGTGTGGTTTATCGTTAACCACAAACGTCTTCTCACTGATGGTTTTTCCACCCGCTCACCAACAACGTGCTTGTCTGATTTATAGTTGATCAGACCAAACTTCTATGACACAACTATAACCTCTACTAGAACTTTCCTTCTTTTCTTTTCTTACACTGATAGACTCACAAGAACACGGTGGGTTTACAAAGTAAAAGGTCTGAGAGAAAGAGCAGACTGTAAATAGAAGTGTGACCCAAACGGCAGAAACTCTTCAATATATATAGCACCAGGTTGGATCTTCTTGAGTCCTTGATTGATATGCTTTGCTGATATGATTTGCGCAGACATAGGGATTGGAGAATCTTTCCATGATAGAGGGATGAAATGCGCCAAGAAAGGAAGAGAGAGATATGACCCAAGAGACTTGATTCTCAAAAGATAGAAATATCTTTTCGAGAATAAGGCTGGAGCAGTGTGGGAATATGTTCATGTTAAACCTAGAGGCGTGATTTCATATCAAGACTTCCCTTAGATAGGTGCATCGTCATAAAGATGCAATCATAGAGAATACTTTCCTAAGTTAGCTGCTACACCAAATCAGGACTGCAGAATTTTCTT
The DNA here is from genome assembly GCA_037355625.1 of Petunia x hybrida. Taxonomy (NCBI): domain Eukaryota; kingdom Viridiplantae; phylum Streptophyta; class Magnoliopsida; order Solanales; family Solanaceae; genus Petunia; species Petunia x hybrida. The sequence goes on along the minus strand of JBBBVM010000027.1, from coordinate 1,307,193 downwards.
TCTATCAATATCTTCCACAATCTTTTCCTGTATAGTGAATGGTAATCATTAGTGACATGAAATCTTATATTTGTCATTATCAAAACTTAAACTCAACAATCTCCCCTTTTCTGATGATGAAAAATATTAAATGAGAGTTATTCAGGGTGCTTCCCTTCTTATGGGCAGTCAACTCCCCCTTAGTAAAAGAGGTAGAGCATAGTCATCTCTCCTTGAACAAGTGTCACCTGCAGCCATAAACAGCAAATAGCTCTAAAGGGATTTTCTCCCCGCTAGTCTCATTTAATATGCATAATTGACTAAATTTCATACTTAAATAGCTAGATTAAGTTAAACAACTAGGCTTTCTCCCCCTTTGGCATCAGCAAAAAGATTAGGGGAGCACAACAAATAGTGATGGTTTAACTATTCAAATATTACAGACCCAGCAAATAAACAGATAGAGTATTTTTAACGGGGGCAAGGAAATATGTTAGAGTGTTCACAACATTGTCAGTCATCTTGTCAAGCTTGGTTTGAACATCCCTGGACATAGCATCAATTTTTGCTTGAACATCTGCATCAATCCTGTCATGAATTTGTCTAACAGCAGCAACAGAGTCAGTGACATCAGTATCAAGTTTAAGACTGAATCTTCCCACATCTAACTTAATTTTATTTAACTCATCAGCAGTTTTGTCACCCTTGAGATGAAGACTAAGAAGCAAATCAATAATATCTTTGAGTTCTCCCTCAAATTTTTTAGACCGGGGGCACAGATGGACTGACAGGCTTAGAGGGACCACTATGATCAAATATAGGCTTCACAGATTTTGGTTCCTTTCGAACCCAAACACCATCAACACGCACATAACCCATCCAGGCAAAGGCACGAGAGTTATAACAGGCAGACAGAGAGCAGGTTTTCCAAGCAGAGATATCAACATGATAAAATTGAAAAATTCGAGTTATAATTAACCCATAGGGCCGATAGGCACAATCAACAACACTTTCAAACATGCATTCAATGATCCAAGCGGCTAAATCTAACTTCTTTTTAGTAATAAGGCAGTAGAAAATCAGTGTATCTCGCTGATATAAAGAACTAAGTGAACCAGTTCTAGGCAACAATGTAGTACCAACAATATGAGCAAGAACACGAATCTCAAAAGACAAGTCTAAAGGACCAAGTTGTCCTTCAGGAATTTCATCAGGCTTTTCACACAGACAGGCTTTGGCTTGTTCAAAAGTAACTTCAAAATCAGAGGGCCAGGAGTTTTTGAAAAAATTTGAGTAGCCAGAAAACTTACATCCCAAAATACGACCGACATAATGCCTTCTTGATAATGATGATTCTAGTGTTAAGGACCATAGTTTCAAAACCTTCAGTCGAGTATGGACGAAGATTTGCATAAAATAACCTTACCAGATCCTCAAGAACATCAGTAGAGTCAGAGGAGAAGAAGTTTGTCCAGTCTTGAGCAGCAAACAGGGGCTCAAAGATTCCGAATAGTCTAAATCAACTATTCTTTCATGTGCCAGAGGTTTGTATTTAATGGCGTCAAGTTTGTCACGGGAAGAGAAATCCCAAAAATCAAGGTTTCATCAAGGTCGGCAAGCGACAATTCCTTCTTGGGCCTTTTCACAAACTTCGAGTCATCACTATGCATGGGCCTTTTTCCAAATTTTTGTTCGAGATTAGGGTTTCTGTGGGAGTAACAAAGTTTGACATTGTGTTTTCGGAATGATCGGAGTCTACCTGGACAGGAGTGGTGGAGTTTGTGGGAATTTTGGTCTTTGTGTGTTGACTGCGGCGAGCAGAGGTGGTAGTTTTTCTAGCCATTGATTGTTGAAGTTAAAGAGGAAAGGTTGGAAGGTGGAGAGGTTTAACAGAAGAGGGTTCTTTTAAAGAGAAACAGGAGAGAAGAGTGACGGTTTCGTGTGAAGTGAAAAGCTGCAGTGGGAAAAGACATGATGGGAAGAGACGGTTCAGAGTCTTGGGAAGAGTTACGCCGCCTAACGCCTAGTATCACTCAAAGAAACTTGTAAGAAAGTAATAATGACTTGTATGACGTGTAATAATTACTTATGCAAGGTAATAAAATGAAATTGACTTTTAAATGCACACACGGAACAATGGTAAATTTAGCTAATTTAACTAAAATATACAGAGTAAATAAAAAATTTAATAGGGATCTGAGGTTATGCCTAATAAATCTCGTAGAGTGCAAAAATGTTCTCTAAAAGAGGTTTTCTAAAAATATCAGCCAGTTGAAAATCAGTGCTAACGAATGCAATATCTATGTCACCATCTTGAACATGATCTCTTATGAAATGATAACGACGATCTATATGCTTGGTGTTAGGATGATCAACAGGATTATAAGATAACTCAATGGCACTAGTGTTGTCACATAGCATGGGAATAGGCTTAAAGAATAAATTGTAGTTAGATAACTGAGTAGCCATCCAAAGAAGTTGAGTACAGCAATGACCCAATGCAACGTATTCTGATTCAGCAGTCGATAGAGCTGTGCAATCTTGTTTCTTGCTATGTCAAGAAACTAGAGATTTACCGAGAAAGAAACTTACACCACTAGTACTTTTACGATCTACTCTATCACCTGCATAGTCAGCATCTGAAAAGCCAATAAGATCAAATTGAGTAGTGTAAGGGTACCATAAACCATAGGCTATGGTTCCGGCAAGATATCGAATGATCCTTTTCACAGCTGTAAGATGAGAGACTTTGGGAGCTGACTGAAAGCGAGCACATTTAGAAATAGCGAACATAATATCTGGTCGACTAGCAGTTAAATATAATAGTAAGCCAATCATACCTCTGTATAAAGAAGCATTCATACTTGTACCTTTTTCATCTCTTACTAGATGAGTCACAGGACTCATAGGGGTTTTGGCAGGATTAGCCTCGCTCATAACAAATTTTGCAATGACTTCTTTGGTTTATTTGCTTTGGCCGACAAACATTCCTTCCTTTTGTTGCTTGAGGAAGTAGTTTAGTTCACCCATCATACTCATCTCGAATTCTCCTTGCATTAAAGTCTCAAAATGCTTGTATAGATGAGGAGTAGTACTTCCAAAAGTAATGTCATCCACATATACTTGTATGATTAAAATACCTTCAAAGGATTTTTGAATAAAAAGTTTTTTATCACTTTTACCTCTAGAAAAACCATGATTGAGTAAAAAGGAACTTAATCTTTCGTACCAAGCTCTAGGAGCTTGCTTAAGACCATAAAGTGCTTTTGAAAGTTTAAAGACATGATGAGGAGTTTCATTGTTTTCAAAGCCTGGAGGCTTATTAACATACACGTCCTCTTTTATAAAACTATTTAGAAAAGCACTTTTAACATCCATTTGAAAAAGTTTAAACCTTTTAAAAGATGAAAAAGCTAAGAGCATGCGAATATATTCTAATCTAGCAACAGGGTCAAATGTCTCATCATAGTCGACTCCTTTAGTTTGAGAGTATCCTTGCGCGACTAGATAAGCCTTGTTTCTTACCACTCTACCTTCATCGTTCAGTTTGTTTTGAAAGACCCACTTAGTACCAATAATTGATTTTCCTTTGGGTCTGGGGACTAGCTTCCATACTTGGTTCTTTTCAAACTGATCAAGTTCATCTTTCATAGCTCGAACCCATGATTTATCTTGAAGTGCTTCATCGACTTTCTTGGGTTCAATCTTTCCAAAGTTCATAGGGGTCTTCTTGAGGATCGGACGTATCAGGCATCTGTTAAGGATGTGACATGTCGTGCTAACTGCTTCTGCCCAAAAGTGATTTAGAAGAGAGTGTTCAACTAGTATAGTCCTTGCCATATCCTGAAGAGTTCTATTCTTCCTTTCAACCAATCCATTTTGTTGAGGTGTTCGCGGTGAGGAGAAATTGTGAGTGAAGCCATGAGCATTGCAGTATTCTTCAAATATTTTGCTTTCAAATTCTCCTCCGTGATCACTCCTTATAGTTGATATAAAGTAACCCTTTTCTCTTTGAACTTTCTTCCAAAATACTTCAAAACTTTTAAAAGCATCATCTTTATGAGATAGGAATATAACCCATGTAAATCTGGAGTAATCATCAACAATTACAAATGCATATCTCTTACCACCAATGTTGTTAGTTCTAGTAGGTCCAAAAAGATCCATGTGAAGTAATTCAAGTGGTTTTGATGTTGAAACAATGTCTTTACTTTTAAAAGAAGTTCTAGTTTGCTTTCCAAGTTGACATGCATCAGAGATATGTTCTTTTTAAAAAATTTAGTTTAGGCAAGCCAATGACTAAATCATGCTTTGAATGTTTTTCAATTAAAAGCATGCTAGCATGTCCTAATTTTCTATGCCATGTCCATGGATCATTCGAGATAGAAGTTAGACAGAGATGCTTACTTGAAGATACATTGTTATTGTTCAAAGCGTATATGTTGTTTTCTCTTGAACCAGAAAGAACAACCTTACCTTTGTTATTGTGAATTATGCATCTGCTAGATTCAAATTTTGCCTTATAGCCTCCATCGCACAGTTGACTTATACTGAGAAGATTATGTATAAGTCCATCAACCAAAAAGGGGTCTTTAATTTCACAGGAAGGACTTAAATAAATGATGCATATGCCAATAATTTTTCCTTTGGCATCTCCTCCAAATTTTACAGATCCTCCATCAATCCTTCTGACAGATTTAAACAGTTGTTTGTCACTAGTCATATGTCGGGAACATCCATTGTCTAGAAACTATTTTCCCATTTTCACAGCTCTTTTGTGGTGTCCCTACAAAACAATAATTTTAAGTTCTTTTAGGTACCCAAGCTTGCCTGGGTCCTTGCGGGTTAGCTTTAGAGGTGCTCGCCTTACTTTTGACCTTTGGTCTCCAAATCCATTTTCCATGATTTCTCTTTTGGCACTTTTTAAAAACATGTCCAGATTCTTCACAGTGATAACATATAGGCATATTTTGAGATTTGGTGATAGATGAAGTAGATGTAGTAGATTTAGCAGATCTATAAAAGCTGTTAGATTTGACAGAACTATGGCTGGTGGATTTTCGAAAACTGTAAGGTTGAATCTCAATTGGTTTATTTCTTCTTTCAAGAATTCATTTTCAGTTTCAACTACTTCTAACTTCATCTCACATTCCTCTTTCTCTTTGCATAGCTTTTTAATTTTCTTAAGTGCCTTTTAAAGTTCATCAAGAACTTTATCTAGGTTTCTGGAGTTTTCAATGTAGAATTCACAACGTACCTCACTTGAATCATTCGAAGGGATTCCATTGCTAGTGGAATTGTCAGATGCCATGAAGCAAATGTTTGCTGCTTCTTCTTGCTCAGTGTCAGCTACATCTTCATCACTCCATGCAGCATATGATTTGTTCCTTCTTTTTCTTTTAGCACCGGGGCAGTTGTTTGTAATGTGTCCTTGCTTTTCACATTCATAGCAGCAACCTTCACTTTTGTAGTTAGATTGATCTTTCTTGAATAGTGCCTTTCCTTTTCTGAATTGTCTTCTTCTGTTGATTAGGTCGTTCAAGTTTCTTGACATCATAGCTACCTGTTCTTGAACATCATCCTCTTCGGCTTCCTGATCATAATCGACTTCCTCAACTGTAGTATTGAATGCTACAGTTTTCTTTTTCTCTTCTTGAGTGTTGCGTTTCAGATGAGTCTTCTCGAAGTCAATCAGATCACCACTGAGTTCATCATATGAAAACTTCTTCAGATCTCCACTTTCTACAGTGATGACCTTTGGTTGCCAAGTGATAGGGAGACTCCTCCGAATCTTCCTTATTTGTTCACCAGTGGTATAAATTTTTCCAAGAGCTTTGAGTTCTTCGATGATTTTGCTGAACTTGGAAAACATATCTTCCACAGATTCTCCTTCCTTCATTTGGAATAGTACATACTCATATACTAGAAGATTGATTATGGTTTCCTTGACCTTGCTAGTTCCTTCATATGTTACTTCCAGCTTATCCCATATTTCCTTTGCAGCTTCACAGCTGGATATCTTTTCATACTCCTCACCGCTGATAGCATTGTAGAGAATGTTTACAGCTTTGTAGTTCAGTTGAATGACTTCTCTTTGTTCGTCAATGTAGTCATCCATATCGAGATCGACTGGAACATTGAGAGGATCACCTTCCTTATTTGTTGGTTTAGTGGTGGGAAGATCATAGGGTCCCTTATTTATGACACGCTAGACCATATAGTCAACCAATTTTATGTATGTTTCCATACGAATCTTCCAATGACAATAATTCTTACCATTAAAGTAAGGAGGCCAGGTGGCAAAAGTTCCCTCTTGCAGTAGAGCTCCATTGACAACGTGTGAAGAAATGATCTTTTCTCACTTGCTGTAAGGCAAAATAAAAAACAATGTGAGACCAAGCTCTGATACCAATTGAAAGTACTAGAGGGGGGTGAATTGTTCGATTCGCTTGTTTTAGTTGACTTAGCAGAATATTAGTCGACTTAGAATTAACAATAAAGTAAATCTGAGTGGACACAATATTTTCTACTGGTCCAGAACCAATTGGTTCCTAATCCAGTCCCCTTGGGTCACAAGGGAGGGTCTCTCTCTTAAGCTCTTCAAAGGGTGTAATTACAGGTGTGGTTTATCGTTAACCACAAATGGCTTCTCACTGATGGTTTTTCCACACGCTCACCAACAGCGGACTTGTCTGATTTATAGTTGATCAGAGCAATCTTCTATGACACAACTATTACCTCTACTAGAACTCTCCTTCTTTTCTTTTCTTTTCTTACACTGATAGACTTACAAGTACACAGTGGGTTTACAATGTAAAAGGTATGAGAGAAAAAGCATACTGTAAATGGAAGCGTGACCCAAATGGCAAAAACTCTTCAATATATATAGCACCAGGTCAGATCTTCTTGAGTCCTTGATTGATATGCTTTGCTGATATGATTTGCGCAGACACATGGTTTGGAGAATCTTTCCATGATAGAGGGATGAAATGCGCCAAGAAAGGAAGAGAGAGATATGACCCAAAAGACTTGATTCTCAAAAGATATGAATATCTTTTCGAGAATAAGGCTGGAGCAGTGTGGGAACATGTTCCCATTAAACCTAGAGGCGCGATTTCATATCAAGACTTTCCTTACATAGCTGCATCGTCATAAAGACACAATCATAGAGAATGCTTTCCTTAGTTAGCTGCTACACCAAATCACGACTGCAGAATCTTCTTTCCATCAATATCTTCCACAATCTTTTCCTGCATAGTGGATGGTAATCATTAGAGACGTGAAATCTTATATTTGCCATTATCAAAACTTAAACTAAACAGTCCTGACTATTCTAGATATTTAAGAACGTGTGTCAGTGTGCTTGCCTTGAGCAATTACGTCTGTTGTTTACCGATAGATGGCGGCTAAGTTGCATCCATAGCAGATGGCTTTTTGTCACCCATTATGGGAGACTTTAGCCCGTGTGGAAACGGTCCTTTTGCATTTTGAGACAAAATGTGTTTGCTTAGTTACTCGAGTATTTAAGACTTTCTCGCACTACACGGACAGGCGTCCCCATCATCGTGTAGGTGCAGTTGTTGACGAGATCAACGCTCGATTAATACCTGGTGGCTGAGCTAGATGGGGTCTAGTTCTAAGCGAGTAATGTACTCTGCTTTTTGTAGCGAAAAGTGAGTGTATTACTTCAACTTAGGTCTGGCCGAGGCTATGAATAGTTGGATCATAGATGGGACTCTATAAATGAGTAAAACTGACTAAGTAAGATAGTAGCTTTATTGATAAAATAGGCGCGGCCTATTATGCTATGGGTGAAAACCCGTAACATGTCTGATAAATATCATAACTAAAAGGAAATAACAAAGACAAAGTAAATGTTTTCTCAAACAAAAGTACTTCATGTTTGATTCTTGAAAGATTCGGGGTCATTCAGTTGGGCTTCCCTATTATAGGGTGTTGAGCCTTGAAAGTCATCCCCCGGGTCGTTGATGACCCTATGGTATAACTGCTCGCCGATCAAGCAATAATGAACCACATGTTTCCGCAAGTAGATTCTTTCTGACTTGTCTTTAAGAATATCTCCTTTCCTAAGATAGTTGATCAGTGCATCACGCTGCCCTGCGAAAGATCCTGTATTTGGAACTTCAAGGTTCAACAGGTTTGTGGGGGTTAGCTCAACTATCATCTGCCAATCGTACGAATCCTCGAATGCTTCGGCATTTCCTGAGATCTCTTCTTACTGTATGAACTCCCACGCATGAAAATTTATGAAGATTGCATTGATTTTATTATTTCGTTTTGGCTCGCATATGTCCTCAGCTATGAAGATTTCCCTTAGTTGATTAACCATCAGCTAAGATTTGTTGTACAGGCTGATCTCTCTGGCCCCTAGTGTGTAGGCTAAGTCAAGAGCTTGAATTTTGGCTTCACACTCTGCCTCGTTATCATCAGCTTTTATGGCCTGATGATAGACCATTCCGGACAGCGTTCTAATACACATATTGATCTTAACCCCATTGGGATTCATTCCTGTGCGAATTTGCCAGCTGTCGTACTCAATTACTGCTTCATTCCTGAGGAGTGACTCTTCAGCCTTCCGTTCTAGTTCTTCTGTAAAATCTGAGGTAAAACCTTCCAACTCCTGTGACTTGACATCTGTACGGGGTTGATAGATGACGTCTTACTCTCGCAACTCTTTATCTCACGTTGCCATATCTTTTGACAGACTGGGTTTAGACAAAATGGTATGCACCGATGTTGAAGAGACTAAACTGATTGACTGTTCCTGAAAGTATAAGCGGAACTCTCGTGTGGCCATTACCACGATTGCTATGAACTGGAGTAGCAAGGACAAGAACTTGTCTATGCGTTGTGCCATCCTGTTGGCGTACTTCACGAGAAACTGATGCCCATTTTTTTCTCGTACAAGGACCGCATTCGAGGCTATCACAGATATTGAAACGTATAACAGTAGGTGCTCACCTATTTCTGGTTTGGTTATCACTGGAATCTGTAGGAGTTGACCGTTCATCCGAGCTATTGTCAAATAACATTATATCAACCACAGTGGTCCTCCTTGCTTCCGCAGCACCTCAGAGAGACGACATACCAATTCAGTCGCTCTCGGGACTAATTGATCCATTTCCGCCAGTCGATCCCGCAGTTCACTAAGTTCCTCTCTAATCTCTTGCTCTATGGCCTCAAGAACTTCTAACTCGTCAGTTGTAATCTCGTCTGAAGTAAGGCGACATTCCTCAAGGAGAGGCCGCTCACCTCGTAGGTCGATGATCCCGTGCAGAGTCGAGTACTTCAAAACTTGATGAAGTGTTGAGGGCACTCCCTTTACGTTGTGTATTCACGGTCGTCCCAGGATTACATCGTACGGGAGATTGGAATTCATCACCTTGAAAATGGTTGAGCTCATCACGCCCGGTACATGAACCGATAGAGCTAGTTCTCCAGTGGATGCTTCCCAGATTCCATTGAAACCCATTATGTTTTGAGTACTCAAGGATATCTGAGGACAATGGCTAAATTTTAGTAACACCTCCCCCCGGATAATATTAGCACTACTCCCCGGGTCGATAAGAGCCCTCTGGATATGTACACCAGATACTTACTACAGGTATGACGAGGTCTCCTAGTTGGCCTGCTTGTTTCTCTAGGTCGAATCGGATAGACTCGAATATTGTCCCGATCATTGCAGTCCCCCGGGCCGCATCAACCCCTTCGTCGACGAAGATTGCGTTAATGGTCTTCAGGTTCTAAAACTTTTAACCTTTAAAATGGTGGGGCCCTTCTTCCATCAGCTCCTTGAGATGCCCTTCCTTTAACAAGTGGTCAATATAGATCATCAAGGCCTTGCAATCGACCGTTGCATGGCCTCCGCTACGATGAAAATCACAATAGGGCGTTGTGTTTCTTTATGTATATCCTTTCGTGTTAGGTGGCTATCAGACCCTGGGGCCCATTTTACCAAGTGATTGGCGACTATGTCCACACCATTGACAAGAAGACCAGTCACTGAAATTCTTGGGGTCAATCTGCTTCTCCTGGGATTCGGATGCTCGAGAGTTATTCTGCTATCCAGCGCCCGCTTGATTTTGAATCTTCAGCTTCATCCTTCTGCCATCCCCCTCACCTTCTAGGTATGGGCTTCCCGGGCTCGTCCTCGGGGTTATGAGAATGATCTGGTTCCAAACGAAGTTTCTCAGTATACCTCTAATGTAGCGCACTCCATGTGGACACTTGGTGTTGAGATAAACTCCACTGCAATTCTCGGGTAGCTATAAACCCCTTTTGAAGTCAAGCTTTTACAGAAAGCTACCACAGCGATATTATCAGGGAGTGGAGGGAGCTCCATGCGATCCTTCTGAAATCAATCGAGGTAATCCTTCAGCAATTCGTTGTCACGTTGTTGTATCTCGAACATGTCTTCCATGCGCTTTTGCCGCTTGCGGGTACCAGAATGCGCTTTCTTGAACAGGTCTTGCATCTGGGTGAATGATTCGATGGATCCCTTTGATAGCTGAGTTTACCAAGTAAGGGCTCCTTTGGTCAGGTTTGAGCCAAATCTCTTCACCAAAGTAGACTGGATTTCTTCTTCAGTAATCTCGTTACTCTTCACAACCATATAGTAAGCAGTGATGTGCTCATCCGGATCAGTTGTTCTATCATAATTCAAGTTATACAGAAGGTGGAAGTGCTTTGGTATGCGGAGCAGTGTAGCGCTTGCCTTTTAAGCATGTTTGTAATACTTAAGCTCATCTACCATGGTAACTTGGGGTGGAGCACCCGTCACAATACCGATCCGGTCATGGATGGCCTTCATATCCTTTATGAGGTCTTGAATGACAGGGGCTCCCTTAAGGTCTTGATTGTTGATCGTTGCTGATCCTCCAGGGAAAGCATCCAGGTTGAGCCTACGATTGGGAACTGATGCTGGCAAGTTATCCGTGGGCGTCGGTCTTCGCGGGGATAATGGCCTCTAAGACGAACCAGCAAACATTGCTCCCAATTTCTGGGATATTCTTTCAGCTATGTTGTTCGAGTTCTGCTCGGACGCAGTTTTGAGGATATCCAAGAAGAAGCCTCTGAACTCTGAATTACCACTTGGCGGTTGATCGCCTTCACCATCGCTAGCAATAAGGATTGGTTCATGAGAAGAATCATTTGGCTGCTCAATGGGATACTTTTGTTGTATGCTGGGATCGTTGAGATCCTTCGCAGACTTGTCTGCTGCTTCTGTGGTATTCTTTGGAACGGTGTTACCGTCGTCTGACATGATTGCGCATTTTCCTTCGTGGAATACCTATAATCGAATGGGCCCCACAATGGGCGCCAAACTGTTTATGCCTAAATTTGTACGTATGGGTTAAATAATTAATTATGAATGAGGTCACAAGAAATATGGTAAATTATGCTAGAAAAGTAAATAAATACGATGAAAATAAAGACAAGTAATTAAGCAAAAAATCATAGAGAAAGAAAAGTAAATCTTATTCCTTGAGAGTAGCCGAGTTTGGTGGTGAATCGTGTCTCTTGCAATACAATTTAAGGAGGGGTATTTATAGCTGTGATACTCGGTCCTAAATAAGGTAAAATACAAATACTAATAGGGCTATGAGCCTACAACTCAAGGTGGTGGTATATAAATCCTAACTAGGAGACTTTAAACCCTAGGCGACGGGATGTGTGCCCTGTGCCTTGTGACCAAACCACCTAAACGGTCGGCTCTAGAAGCGGGCGTATATCCTCAGTGCATGGTGACTTGTACGATAAATCTAGTCGCTAGCTGGACTCGTATACCCGTAACAATAGGTGGCGTATTTTTTGTCCACACAGATCTGTTTTTGATCTTCCAACCAAAGGTTTTCATCAATACCATATGTTTCTCCCAATCTTTAGTCAACATGTCGTTCCATGATAGCTTTTCATGGTACAATCTTGGTGTGTCATTCTTTCTTCTGATGTGCGGTGCTAGGCTGCAGCTGTCAAGGTTGATCCTGACTTGCTTTACTGTTTCCATTATCGAGGGTGTGCCTTGCTTGCTAAAATTAACTATGAATCCTGAAAACAAGAGTTTTACAATTTTCTTTTGTTGCTCAAGTGAGGTTAGAGCCGAAAGGGCGAAGAAATAATGGTAAGGCAAGATAAAACAAAATGAGATGGAAAGCTTAGGGGCGAAATTCGTTTGAACAAGAAACGTCTTTCTGAAAAGAGAAACTTATCTGGCGATATATTGACAGCCTTGATGATCATGACATGTACCTCAGGTGACTATCATACGATCAACGCCGCGTGTTTTTCTGAGAGTTTCTCCATGCGGATACCAAACCATAACAAAACACAGTTGAATTTATCCTGTTACGAACACAAAGAAAACATAGAGGAATATTGAATTTTCTCCATTTTTTAAAAATTAAAAATAAACTTCTGCCCCAGTTTAGGATAAACTGGGGCCTTTTAATTTTCTTTATACAGGCCGTAAACTTGGAGGCATGTTTTACGTAAATAAATTAAAAAGACAGGGAAAAATAAACTTTCTCCTATTATGAGTGCACCCCAATGGTTGTTTACGTATCCTTTTGAGAGGAATCAGATCAAGATGTAGCTCTGGGCTAAATGCCCAACTTTCTTTTGATGTTTTTCAATTTCATTTTATTTTAGTACAATTACATTGATTCCAATTGAGGATATATCATAAAAGGTACAAACTCAAAAAGCTAGCAAGGATAAAATTTTGGATAACAAAAACAAAAGCCTTCCATCATCTCAATTTGAGAATGCAATGAGTTGTCTTGGAGTCAAATATAGTACCTCTTGAGCGCATCTGCAGTGGCAAGTATCTCAGTTGTCCTGCCTTCCAGATCCGTAAGGTACAAGGCGCCATTTGGCAATACTTTCTTTACCGGGTATGGCCCTTTCCAATTTGGAGCGAATTTTCCTTTAGCTTCTTCCTGATGAGGAAAGATAACTTTCAACACCAATTCCCTTCTTTCGAATCGCAAAGGCGAACTTTCTTGTTGTAGGCACGGGCTATTCATTGTCGATAAAATTGACCGCGACAAACACATTGAGCCTCTTCTTGTCACGAACGACAATTGTTCCAACCGTGTTTTGACCAAGTCTGTGACCACGATTTCTTCTTACACAATGATCCTGAGTGATGGTATTTCAACTTCGGCTGGCATCTGCTTCGGTTCTGTATACCAATTAATACAGGGTCACACCTATGGAAGTGCGCACAGTTGTGCGGTAACCAAACAAAGCAAAAGGCAACTTCTCATGCCAGTCATGAGATCCTTGTATCATTTTCCTAAGGATCTTCTTGATATTTTTATTCTCTACCTTGACCGCGTTATTTGCCTTTGGCCGATAAGGGGTGGAATTCATGTGTGTGATCTTAAATCTTTCACACACTTCCCTCATCAAATGATTGTTCAGATTTTTCGCATTATCAGTGAGGATGGTACTTGGGATACCAAAGCGACAGATAATATTCGATTGAACAAAATTAACCATGGATTTCTTGGTGACGGACTTGAGAGTGGCGGCCTCAACTGAGTTGGTGAAATAGCCAATTGCGACCAAAATGAATCTGTGTCCATTTGGTGCTCTTGGCTCGACAAGCCCGATAACATCCATGCCTATTATACAAAAGGCCAAAGAGCTGACATCGTGTGCAACTCTAAAGGGCGAGAATGTATCAAATAGCCATGTATTAGACATTGATGGAACTTTCGCATAAAAGTAGTGCATTCATGTTCCATGGTGAGCCAGAAGTATCCTGCTCTGAGGACTTTCTTGGCTAACACATGCCCATTCATATGGGGTCCACAAATTCCCGAATGTATGTCATAAAGAATTTTTGTTAATTCAGTTGCATCTATGCATCTTAACAGTCCCAAATTGGGTGTCCTTTTGTAGACCGCTCCCCCACTCAAAAAGAAACCACTCGCGAGTCCTCGAAGGGTACTTTTCTGATTATTTTCAACCATTGGCGGATACATCCCATCTTGAAGGAAATTCTTGACATTAAAGTACGATGGTGGACCATCAATTTCTTCTTCAACCACATTGCAGTAGGCATGTTGACATTGGACCTGGATCTCTAATGGATCAATATGGGCTTTATTAGGATGGGAAAGCATTGAGGCTAGTGTATCCAATGCATCATCCAGTTCATTATGTATTCTGAGAACATGTCTAAACTTTAGAACATCAAACTTTTGGCGAAGATCGTCCATACACTGCTTGTACATGATCAACTTAGGGTCTCGATTTTCCCATTCACCTTCATTTAGCGTATCAAATAGTCCGAATCTCTGATACAATAACTCTTTGATGTGCATGTCGATTGCTATACGCAGACCCATTACGCATGCTTCATACTCAGATGTGTTATTAGTGCAACTGAAGCGGAGTTGGGCTACCGCTGGGTAATAATGTCCCAAGGGACAGATGAGGACTGCCCCAACACTGTGACCTCTTCAATTAGAAGCACCACTAAAGTACATTTTTTGCACATGCTCTTCTTCGTTGATTAATTCTTCCGGCATATCTACCTCCTCATCAGGTAAGGAAGTTTTCAATGGCTCATAGTCATCGTCCACTGGATTCTCAACAAAATTATCAGCTAAAGGTTGAGCTTTCATTGCAGTTCTAGTGACATAAACTATGTCAAATTCTGTAAGCTTGATCTGCCATTTTACAAGTTTGCCAGTTGGCATTGGCTTTTGAAAAATATACATCAACGGGTCCATCCCGGAAATGAAATAGGTGGTATAGGACAATAAATAATGTTTCAACTTTTGTGCGACCCAAGTTAGGGTGAAACACGTCCTTTCCTACAAAGTGTATTTGGCTTCATAGTCTGTGAACTTCTTGCTCAGATAATAAATTGCCTACTCTTTCTTTCCCGAAGCATCATGTTGCCCCAATACATAACTGAAAGAGTTGTGTTGACTGACAAGTACAAAAGTAACGGTCGACCAGGCTCGGTTATAATCAAAACAGGAGGGTTTGACCAGTATTGCTTGATCTTATCAAAGGCTTCTTGGCACTCTTCAGTCCATGCAATTGATGAATTCATTCAACAATTTGAGAATCGGCTCACATATTATGGTGAGTTGATCGACAAAGCTACTGATGTAATTCAACCTGCCTAGAAAGCTTTTAACGTCCTTCTTGGTTTGAGGCGGCGGTAATTCGTTTATTACTTTGATCTATGACGGATCCAATTCAGTCCCTCACTTGCTTACAATGAAGCCTAACAATTTTCCAGCGAGAACACAAATGCACACTTGGCTGGATTCAGCTACAAATTGTACCTGTTGACACTTAATTTTGTCCCTCCTCTTCAAATATTTGGCTATATTTAACGTAAAGGTGCAATATTGACTACTTGAGAAAATTTTACATTAGATAGCATGCATTTATTTGTGTTATCCCCTACCTATACATTATATATTAAATTGTAGCTATATCATACAATTTCATCATTTTAGGTTATATGTTAAATGCATGGTCATTTGTTCAAATCATTGTATTTGTAATATTTAATAACTATTTGCCATTATTTATACTTAAGTAATTTTATTTGAGACTGATTACTGTTATATGTGCATTTTTTATTTTATATATAATGACATTCTAACTATTCATTTAGCACCTTTAAGTTAAATACAAGTCTGATTAAATATATTTTTTCGATCCAATTTTTACTCGTTGATTCTTCGTTTTTCACTTAAAATTTGAATTCTTTTGAATTTGAATTTCTACTTAAACAAAAACTCTACCTTAATAGAATATTTTATTTTCTTTCTTCTTTTACCAAAATTCTTCTTTACTTTGAACGTAGATACAATATCTAGCCACCCTATTTTTGAAACTAATATGTATTTCTCCTCTACACCTATTTTGAAAAAAAAATCAAAATTATTTTCTTTCCCACAAACTCCCCAACGTCTGTATCCCCCGAAAATTCCCTATATCTCTCCTCTCATCTTGGTAGTGATTTAGTATAATCAATAGCAATTATCCATTACTTTTTTTCTCTTCTCTTTACCATTTGATCTATGGATATTAAAAGTTCCTCACACCAACAGAAACGAAGAGTCCCCTCTCCTCTCTTTCAATTCTATCACAATACACATACACACTTCAATACACACACACTGCTTTTAACAGTCAAAAATGGGGGAGGAAGATCAAACACAAGATCTAAATCAGTGAGGAAGAGAGGGAGATACGCGAATCAAAAGTAGAAACAAGTGGTGGCTTTCACCGGGAAAAGGGGGAAAATGAGGGGAAGCAGTGCCACGCACACCACCGGCAGAAACAGTGAGATCGGCAGTGGCACAGAGGGAAATACCCCTCCGATGTCGAACTTGGTTCTATTCTGTTTTCTTTGATGGTTAATGAAATTGATAAAGGGAGTGGTGGAGTAGCAGCGACGCTCCCGATCGACAGTCGCTCCTCTGCCTCCCATTTTGTTTGTTGCTCTATTTGTGTCCCCCATCGTCACTGGTAAGGGTGTCTACCAGCCCGGTTCCGGCGTGCCTTGCCGGTTTCAGTCTGATCCTGCTTAAAAAAAATGCCGGTTTCCCGGTCCACGCCGGTCCGGTCCACCGGTGCAGTTGAAGGCTACTATGTAGGAACCAGTACCGGAAAGTATGAAACGGTCATGTACCGGTTCGGTTCGTTTTTTTTTTTTTTTTTTAGTTTTTTGAAATAGATTAAATTGTTGTAGATAAAAATAACAATACAAAAGTATTTTATTGAACAATACGGAAATACATTAAGTTGGAAATACATAATTAAAGTGACAAACTAGAACATGGGAATTAAAAACTAGAAAAATACATAAATCATAGATATTTCCTCAAATGCTTCATCAACGATTCAATTCAACGCAGATATATTCTCCCAGCCCGAGCAGTCCATTCGTTGCTATGTTGTGTTTTTAAGTGTTGCCTAAACTTCATAGTCCCTTCATTAGGTTGTCCAGTGTGATGATTCCAAACTTTCTGACAAAGTCTATACTTAGCAGTGTTAGTATCACAATTTTTCGTGATAAATTCCTAAAATTCGGATACAATTCTTGGTTGGGCAGGGGCTTCACCTTGAGCTTGAGGTTGATTTCCAGACATTTTGATAGAAAATTTAGAAAATAGCCTTTGATACAAATTTTAGATAGAAATAGATAGAAAATATTGAATTGTGATAAACTTGATGAAATATGGAAGTATTTATAGGAAAAAATTGGGGGTGGGGAGGGCTGTTGAGGCGCTTATGGGGGTGGGGGAGTGTAAAATAGCCGTTTATGGCCGTTGCCAACAGCTATATTTTAAAATCCGGATTTTCAATTTTTTTTTTTTTTGTTTTTTTGGTTGATCCGGCCCGGCCTGGTTCGGACGTCTTTTGCTATTTTTCTTTTTTCTTTTTTCTTTTTTTTGCTTTTAAGTAGTTTTGAATTTTGAATTAAGTACATAGCTAAAGAAAAAATAACAAACAATTATAAATTAATAGCAAGGCCTATAACTTTTTTTTCCAAAGTATATAGTAAGTTAATATCTAATATTTTCTATTTAGTAATTAAGTATTTACTATTTTACTAACATAGCTAAATAAAATTACAAAACTATTTATTAATAAGAAATTATAGCAAACAATTATAACTTAATAATAAAGCATAACACTTGTTTATTTTTTTAAAGTAAATACTAAATAGTAAGTTAGTATTTAGTATTTAGTATTTAAGTATTTACTATTTAGTATTTACTAACATAGCTAAATTAAATTTCAAAAAAATATAACAAAAAAAAATATAACAAACAATTATAACTTAATATCAAGTTATAACACAACTTAATATCAAGTTATAACACTTGTTAATTTTTTTAATGTAAATACTAAATAGTAAGTTAGTATTTAGTATTTACTATTTAGTATTTACTAACATAGCTAAATTAAATTGCAAAAAAAAAATATAACAAAGGATAATTGAACTAAAGGTAAAAAAATCAGAAAAGATAACAAAGAATGATAACTTAATAGCAAGGAGTAACGCATTTTGTCAAATAATTTTTGATTTTTTTGTAAAGTACATAGATATTAAATTGCAAAACTATATATTAATAAAAACCCTTCTCATTTTCTGAATAATTTCTTCTGGCAACTCAGGAGGAACCGGTGGCAAAGGTTCATCTTCTTCTTAATAATTTTCATTATCCTCACTTCCACCACCTGATAAGATTTCGGTTGAATATGTTGTATCTGCTTGTTCATTTTCTTCAGGAAATTCAAAATTTCTTCGCTCTAATCTAATCCAATCTCTGAATAATACGGCTATCTCCGTTGCTTCTTCCTTCAATGAATTTCTATGATCTCCAATTTGAAATCTTCCTTGGCTAAATGCGCTTTCTGAAGCAACTGGTGATGCTTGAATTGTTAGAATATCCCGCGCTATTTTTGATAAAACTGGAAATTGTCCTTGTTGATCCTTCCAAAATTGCAGTAGTTGATCACTTCCAAAATCCTCAATTTCCTTGCAACCATGAAGTAAATAAGCATCAAGCTCGTTGAACCCTCTGCTACTCGATTGCCTGCTAGAAAGCCTTTGATTAAGGCTAGAAAAACTTCCCAATCGGGCTGCAGCTCTTTTATTCACCTATGTTGAACTTGAACCAGCTCCACTTGGAACACTTGGAACAATACTATCAGCTGCACTCCTATATCTTTCATAAATTCGTTGGTGATCTGGAAATACCTGCGCACACGCTTGTTCTACACTTGGTGTTTTATCAGCAGTAATTTCCAAACTCCGATAAATTTCTCTAATAAGTATTTCGGTATTAAACCGTTTAAAACATGGATGTAATACAGAAACAATATAATAAAGTGGTAGAATAGGAAAAAAATATTTTTAAAATTTTTAAATCATAGAAGCAACGGCTTGTTCATAACCAGGCACTACTTTATATTCGTTAAGTAATTATGCTATTACAGCTATAAAATACAACATGGTAGGAACTGTAGGATAATATTGACCGAAAAATTCTTTAGTAGCAAGAAAAAACTTTTCTAAAAATGAAAGAAGACGGATAACAAGGCTCCAATCAGTTTCATCAAGGTGATACTCTACAGCCACTTTACCATTAAACATGCTAGTTATAGTCGTTCGTAAATTGAAAGCAACAGAAAAAGACTCATATACAGTGTCCCACCTAGTTGAAACTTCCTTAGGAACTCTTTTAGCTTCCAAACCTTCTTTTATACACTCTGCCTTAAAGTCCCTCCATCTATCCGGTATTTTAGATTTCAAAATATAACTAATTGCGTGTTTGACCTTCTTAATAATGGAAGCAAATAACTTAAGGTCATCTTGTACAACTAAATTATATATATGACATGCACATCTAACATGAAACAATTCTTCAAAAGGAGGGGTTCAACTTTGGTTTTAACTGGCCAATAGCATAATCATTGTTTGAAGCATTATCAACAGTTATACTTAAAAAAAATTCATTAATAAAATACGCCTTACAAATATCATTTACTTCTCTCTTAATAAATGTTCCTATATATGGTTCATCAAAAGCACTATATGCTAAAATTCTTTTTTCATAACCCAGTTAGGATCTATCCAATGACAAGTAAGTGTTAAATAATAATACCCATTAACACCATGACCCAAATCAGTAGTAATACAATCTCTACAATCAAAGTGATAAAACATATATCGTAAATATTGTCTATATTCATTTTTAAATTTTATAATATCACTTCTAACTGTAGTTTTTGGAAAATCTTGAAAAGATAGATTATGTACGGTTTGAATATAATGAACAAAACCAGTACAAGAAGAAAATGTAAAAGGTAAATACTCTACCACTTTCTTCTTATCATAATGAATAAGCTCCCCCCCCCCCCCCCTTCCCCCTCCAGGGTTCATTTTCTGTTAAAATCCACTACCTTGAGATGGAGCCATTCTGTTCCCTACATGAATGCCACCCGACCTCCTAGCCAATTCTTCTTTATTGTGGTTTTCTAAGTGTGTTCTCAACTTTCCTGTCCCACCATGATGCCTGCCGGTTTAAAATCCCAAACATTTCTACAAAGATTACATTTAGCGCTCTGAGCATCAACATTTTTAGTTATAAATTGCCATACATCATATCTATCCGCTCGTTTGACTGGTTATCTACTAGGAGGCATAGGTGGTAATTCAGATTTAGTTTCTTCAGGTTCACCATGAAATTGACTAGTAGGTGTTTCATTATCTAAATTAACCCATTTGGTGTTATCAAAAGCTTGATATTGTGCCTTATCATTATCTAGTGGTTGATTAAAATCTAAATCATGATAAAATTGTGACGCATCTTCCTGAGTAAAATCATCTAGATGAGCATGAGCACTAGAACTACCAATTGGTCTTTTACCTAGAGCACGACTACGTCTATCATCCCCCCCTCGGTTAGTACGTGATCTACGACCGCTACCCGTACGCCCAGTAAGTGCTCTTCACATTCCAGATATTATAAGTAAAGCAAACTACTAAATTACTAAAATATGACTATATGCAAAAAATAATATTGCAAAAAAAAATATAATAGATAATAAGAAGTAAGAACGAGTTTACTTGATGTTGCATTAGAACTTAGAAGTAAAAGTTGAAACTTCACCGGAACCGCACCGAACAATTTTTCACTCCACTCCAAATAATTTTTGTAATGCAATTTAGAACTTAAACCCTTTTTGCGAAAGCAATTTTGAATAATTTATCAAATAACTTTTGTAGAATATAAGAGAGATTTAGAGAGAATAATAGAGAAACTGTGAATAAATTGGTGAAAACTTATGGTATTTATAGAAAAAATAGGTTGGGGGTATGGGGGCGCCTAGGGGGGGTGGGGGAATCAAAAAGAGCCATTTTT
This sequence comes from Petunia x hybrida, assembly GCA_037355625.1. Lineage (NCBI taxonomy): Eukaryota > Viridiplantae > Streptophyta > Magnoliopsida > Solanales > Solanaceae > Petunia > Petunia x hybrida. The sequence continues at coordinate 1,286,275 of JBBBVM010000027.1, read as the reverse complement.
GGCTGTTGGTGAAAAGAGTTGTTGCCAACAGCTATATGCCAACAGCTTTTTTTAAAAAAAAATTCGGGTCTGGTCTAGTCTAGTTCTGGTTCGGTCCAGAGCGGTTCCGCTCCTTTCAACTCCTATCTGGTTGGTCCAATGGGGGCTGACGTGTCGGGGATCGGTCGTTGTTTGGGGAACCAAAAAAGGTTCGGTCCGAACCGTTAGACACCTTACTCACTGGTCGTCTAACTGTGAAAAGTCACATCATGGTGGATGTTGCTTCCCCCGTCCTCTGTGTAGTTGTTTTCTCCACTGTAATGGCTATGGTTTTATTGGAGAGGCTAAGTCTTGGCGTTCTCATTTGGTTTATATATTCTATTACTGTTTGGACCTATACTTGAAACGACCTCGGTTAGTCGTTTCGGAAGATAAGACTCTGATTGGTGTGCCGATAATTTTAAAATATTCGTAAGGTCTATTAGGACATGTCTGTAAAATTTGAGCCAAATCAGACCTCGTTTGGTAGGCATCGGACGAAGGTTTCAGTTTTTATTGTCGATAAATACAAAAAAGAGATTTTCGAGCTCGGTTTTGGTGAACGAGCTCCGATTCAAAATCTAAAAGCGCCGTTAGGTTTGTATGATTATTTGTGACTTTTGTGCTTTTTCGAAAGTGAATTTCGAGGTTGTTCGGCTAGCTTCCGCTAAATAATTTGACCTTTCACATCTCTTCACTACTACAAGTATGTAACAGATCGTTGCTTAATGCTTCTACGTACTTCATTTGACATTCGAGGACGAATGTTCCTAATGGGAGAAGATTGTCACACCCCGTATGTCTAAAGTGACGTATATCATTCTATAGACATGTTAAGAATTATTTAAGTGAGTTTAAAGTCATAATATGACCATATATGATGTTTATATGTTGAATATAAAGTTTTGGAAAAATTGGATTTAAGTTGCGGAAAAACAGACTAACGAATTGCTTTCTAATGAAGCTTTTTCAGTAATTAATTTTGTGTGCTATATGAGGTCTTTTGGGGATACATCATATACCAAATTGAAGGGCTTGGAGTGTAGTTTCCAACACTTTTGACGGTTTGTTCATACAACGTATAGATAAAAAGATATGAGCATCAGAAGTCAGGCCAGAAAGAGGGACATAAGCGTAAAAGAGGACTAAAACTGAAATATTTCAAGTATAAAAGGAAAATTCCTTCATATCTCATCATTTTCCAGAAAGATAAAGAGAGAAACAGTTCTCTCATTTAGTTTTGAGAAAATTTTATGGTTTTGAAGGATGGGCGTCAATCTTAACTCGAAATTGAAGACAAATTGCGTCAAAATGCTCTACGCGATTAAGGTAACGTTATGCTATCTTCGATTTCGTCTATAGCTTGAGTTTTAGAATTACTTCATGGCTAAGTAAAGTACCCAAATGTTGTATTATAGCTTTTTTAAGCTTTATAAGGTGTTGAATTCAAGGGAAACAAGGTTTAGAAGCAAGAAGCATCAAAGGTATGTAAGACTACACCTTTCTTTTGGCAAGGCATGTATCTTTTAGCTTTTGAATCTTTTCTTAGTTCTAAACTTAGTGTCTCTTGTGATAAACTTGTATAGTATTAAGAAAATCTTGTATATACTTAATTTTGTACTAAAATCCAAGGTGAAAGATGTCCGAATCAGCAAGACAAAACGTTTCAAAATCTGGAAAATCATTTTGATCTTTGAATAGCTGTTAGTATATTGATCATAACTCCTTGTACAAAATTGATATTTAGATTCTTTAAGAATCTCCAGAACCCTAAGACATATATCTAAAACTTTCATGAAGACTATGAAGTCTATAACTTTGATCTACACTCTGGAAATTAGGTTGAAAATCAGGACAGTGGTGCTGCCCAGAAATTCTACCTGCGGATTTGTTATGTCATCCAGTTGTCTCATCTTGTTATCCGTTTAACATGTTTATGTTATCAATTTATCTGGTTATCCATTCCCGTGTGTAGTATAGTGCTGGTTCTGTTTTGCGGATCATCCAGTTTCAGGGGAAACTCTGCCGAAAATTTTATGAAAATTCAAAGAGTTGGACAAATTTTGAGTTCTAGGATGTGCCCATAATTCTATCTAGAGTTTTCTTCTCATTCCTTTGAGTCCATATCTATTGTTTCCACATGTATTATGCCTCATACATGCTTATACTTATATTGTGATCATGTTATGTGTGATTTGGAGTCCCCCATAGAGGTTGGATATTGGACACACAGTCCGGTCGCGTGGGTATCAGGTTCCTAACCGGATTGCCCTAAGATGTGAAGAATGAAGCCTTTAACTTAAATTGATATATTTTTATGCTTATTGAATAGAGTGGGATCGTTTGTCAAGGAAACCAAAGGATAAAGAGGTTGTTGATTAGCCGTACTAACTTTTGGAAGAGGTAAGTGTTTATATCCATTTCTTAGGAGGCACCTGGCCTCGTGGATTTTCTACCACGTGTTCCTTACGTGTGTAGCTGCCGATAGGTGTACTCATTACGCCTTAGCGTTGGATTTATATTGTATATTATATGTTATGTTCTGTTGTTAGTATCACATTGAGGGTAGGAGGATTCCGCCCTCGGAGCAGGAGGATTCCGCTCCATTGCATCACATTGAGGGTAGGAGGATTCCGCCCTCGGAGCAAGAGGATTCCGCTCCATTGCATCACATTGAGGGTAGGAGGATTCCGCCCTCGGAGCAGGAGGATTCCGCTCCATTGCATCACATTAAGGGTAGGAGAATTCCGCCCTCGGAGCAGGAGGATTCCGCTCCATTACATCACATTGAGGGTAGGAGGATTCCGCCCTCGGAGCAGGAGGATTCCACTCCATTGCATCACATTGAGGGTAGGAGGATTCCGCCCTCGGAGCAGGAGGATTCCGCTCCATTGCATCATATTGAGGGTATGAGGATTCCGCCCTCGGAGCAGGAGGATTACGCTCCATTCATTTGGCACATGTGACCCTTTGCATCATTTCATTTCATCTCATTTCATACCATTGTGTAGACTTGTGGTACATAACTATTGTTCTGCTTATATGTGCATTGCTTATTTGTCTATATATTTCTGGCTCGTATTCTGGGTTGCGGGGATCGGGTTGCACGCCGCAACGGTATAAATATATGGACCAGGTTTCACGTCGCAGCGGTATAAATATATGGATCGGGTTGCACGTCGCAGTGATATGAATATATGGATCGGGTTGCACGCTGCAACAGGATGAATATATGGATCGGGTTGCACGCCGCAACAGGATGTATTTCTGATTGTTGATGTGTTCGGGATACCTATATGTTCTAGCTGTCTTACGTTCCTGGTTGTTGAATAGTTTTCGATTCCATACCTGTTTCTAGTTATTATCTGGCTCTGCCTTTACATAATTTAAATAAGAGGAATCTGGTTTATTTGTTTCTTTTCTCCCTGGCTAGCTATCCTATTCTTTGAGGTGGCTAGTCTGCCCCACTTATTGAGTCCTTGTTTGTTGTTTGTTTCTTGTCCATCTATTTCGTTTCGGCAGGTTCGCTCCAGGATTGAGTTCGCCACGTTGTGAAGGAGCGAAGACGACTTCAGCTATCAGGGTAAGCTAGCTTTTATTTCGGATGGCCACCAGTTTATTGGTTATCATTTCAGTTGCATTTTGCTCCCTTCATGAGGTATCTGTCTTCTTTTGGTACTCTTAGATGTCTAGTCTGGATAACCCTAAACCTAGTATGTTGGGTAGTCAGCTGTAATTTCTTTTGTACAACTTAGAGGTATCAGTATGTCTGTGTTTTTGTTTTAAGTCTTGTCCTTATTTATGAGTCTTGTACATATCTGTAATCTCCCTGGCTAGCTATCCTATTGAATCTCAATGTATGTTTGTTCCTTCTACTGGTGACTGTTCTTTTGCAAAACTCGATGAGCTTCACACTGATTCTACTAGTTCGATTTTGATGGTGTCGGTTGATCGAGGATTTCTTTTTGGTCTTTTGGAAATTGACCACGAAGCTGCTAATTACTTTGTGCAATTTGTTTTACACTCTGTTGAACTATTAATTGGTTTCTATTTGCTATAGCTCGAGATGTTTTTAACAGATGGCAACCCCAATGGCACTGCTTCGTTGCTAATCTGAACAGTTACCACGATTATTGCCTATGAAAAATACTCAATTGTGCAGCTTATGGACTGATTTGAATATGATACTACACGGCCAATGACAATTTGGAGGCCAAATGCAAATCTCGTCCTGTTGTCCCTTTACGTGCCCCGAAAACAAGATAGGCGATGATGATATGTATTACTTTGCAAAGTAAGCGATGGTAGAGCAGTGGGGTTGGTGGTACTTGGCATGGCAACCAGTCGGCCACCGTATTTGCAGTCGTACCGACATCCCTAACCTCTACTTGATGCACTACAACAATCTGAGCCTAAACTTTTACAAAACTTATTTTCCCTTTTCAATTATTGTTATTATTATTGCTACTGTTGTTATTACTTTATTTTACTTTTACATTTGCTTTATTTCATTAATTATAATACTAATTAATTTTTTATATTTTTGGGAGGTAAATTTGGGTGAAAGACGATGCTCCAAAAATATTTCAAGTTCAACTTATTATTGCGTTAGTTTAAGTTTTGTCTTATAATTATAATTGGCATACTAACTAATTTATTTTATTTTGCAAGGTCTATTTTGTTGAAGTTCTCTAAGGAAGAAAGCAATTAGGGAAAAAGAACCTTTTACTTAATTTTTAGTGATTATATGTATCTTTCTTGTATATTATAGTAGAAATTATTTTGTAAGATTTATTTTAATTTATTTTTCACTCAATTATTTAGTCCGGTCGGGAACCACACTTCGTAGAATCTGAGAGGTGCCTAACACCTTCCTCTTGGATTAATTTGAACCCTTACTCAGAATTCTAGATTCGTAGATCAAGTTTTGGAGTTAACATTAAAATTGGATAGAAATAAAGTAGGTTCCCTAATACACCTAGTTAAAAAATATGTTAGGTGGCGAATCCAAGTCGTACCCATGATTTCCAATAAGTCGAATCCTATTTCGAACTCTAACCGGTTCGAAAAAGATGGGTGTCCACAGAATGGCGACTCCGATGGGGATATCAAGGTTCAGACCATAACAGACTTTATATTGGGATTCTTTGCTCTTATTCTTTTATTGTCATTTTTTTCAAAACTAATTTTTTCCTTTTCTTTTTGCAGGATGGAAGCCTTGTTTTCTTGGTGCATCTCTTATCTTTTGTTAGGTTTTTTCTCTTTATACTTCCTCCACTCCTAGAAGTTTACACTTGCACACACCACGAGCGGTTATGTGGATCTCACGGTCGTTCCGCTCTCAAAACACCCTTTAGAGAGAATTGTTAGAATCTAGTTGGTCCGTGGTGCAGCCAATATTTCTAAACATTCTCACTCCTTGGTTATCTGCCAGAGAGAAAATTATCCTTGTCTAGATCAACTCTCGAAAAGTTCTTTCAAGATAATACAACATATCTCACACTTCAATGATTTTCAAATCTTTCACAAGTTTGCTAAAATCTTGTTTTTAATCGTTTCACTTCATCATTCTTTTTGCATTTTAATATTATCTCACAACATATCTCACACTTCAATGGTTTTCAAATCTTTCACAAGTTTGCTAAAATCTTGTTTTTAATCGTTTCACTTCATCATTCTTTTTGCATTTTAATATTATCTTGCTTCAAATATCATATTTCTCAAAACTAATTTTTTTCTTTTATTTTTCTCTTTTATAACTTCTCTTTATTAATTTTTTTTTTTTTTTTGTGAATTATTTCAACATGTGCATCCTTTTTCAAAACTTGTACATTTTTAGAAAACCAGTGCATTCCGATCATACCGCCCGCCACTCCTGGCAACTTCAACATCGTGTGTTGAAAAATTATGATGGTGACATGAGCACCTCTTCCTCATAAAAAGTCCTTTAGGGAGAACGACTTAGAATCTAGTTGGTCCATGACGTTCCCGCTCCCGAGTTGTCCGCTTGGGAGGATAATAAAATCTGGTCTAGTTAACCCAACTCTTAGTGCCAATGCTAGGATCATGCATTATGATATATTATTAGTCGACTTGCTTTCAAATCAAATAGGCCAACTTGTTCAACAATCCAAACGGGTTTTTTGACCCCCAAAGAGCATTGAACATGATTTATTTGCATATACTTAAGGGATTGAACGTGAAAATATGGACCATTTATTAAAATTATTCTATATTCAACGTCATTCAAAGGCACAAAAGTAACTGAATGGGCATCAAAAGCCCAAATTGAAGCAGAAACGATCGTTTATTTCCAAACGGTCGAAATTATTCTGTATTCAATGTTATTCAAAGGCACAAAAGGTAACCGACGACGCATTAAAAGCCCAATTTGAAGCAGAAACGACCGCTAGATAGACAGGATGACACATAATGTGTATTTATTCTTTAGGCATTATATAAAGACTTGACATCCTTGGTATGTCAAAAGTCCATGAGCAAACCTTTGTCTAAAGTGTCCAAAGGGTTCTCAACCTGAAACGACACACTTTTCATATTCTAGACTGGTCTTTCAAAAAAAAACTCGTATCACATGTTAATCGTTTGTATACAACCGGAATTTTAGGCGTATTCCTCCCTTTTTCTCATTCCTTCACCTTTTCTCAGAGATCATGGCCACTAGAACATTCGACATGGTCACTGAAATCCCTCAATTGCTCAAAGATTTGTGGGAAAACCTAAGCATAGATCAACAAAATCAAGTCAAAGTAGTGTTGGGAAATCTGATTTCACTAATGGAGCACACTGCAGTAAAAGGGATAGTCGAAGCAGCAGTACACTATTGGGATGAAGACCGAGCGATTTTCCACTTTGGAAGTGTAGAGTTGACACCATTGCTGAAAGAAATAGGCGGATTGATTCAACTCCCATTTGACAGTGACTAGATATTGATACCTAAGAACATTACACCTGAGGAGCCTTTCGAAATAGTATGGCTTAAGCCCGAATTATGCACAGACACTGTGAGGTAGTTGGGAATTTCTTTGACTTCCCTCTACATTAAATTTGGGTACGGAGAAACATTTCAAGAATTCCAAGATAATTTCAGCATTAACTAGGCAGATTGGAAAAAGCGGAGAATACTTGCTTTTATTATCGACTTTTTAAGGACTGTCGTGTTTCTAGAACACAAAGGATGGGTTGATGTTTGCGTGGTATCAATTGTTGATTTCCTACTCAAAGAATTTGATAAGAAATACACTTTAGTACCTATGATTGTTGCAGAACTTTACCAAGCCTTAGAAAAATGCGAGAATGCTGCTGGCTTTTTTGAAGGTTGCAATTTGCTTTTACAAATTTAGCTGATGGAGCATTTGAAAAAGATGAATAGCACAGACCAAGCTTTCCATTCCATCCCAAGAGAAAATTACATCTTGACTCATATCACTCGAATGGACAGCGCTCTTGAAAAGTGGGACCGGCCAATAACTGCCGAAGGCTGGCACCACATATTATGTCAGTTGAAAACTAAAAATATACAATGGTAATGGATAAATGGTTGCTCCTTTATGTCCCCCATCTTTACTGGTCGTCTAACTGTGAAAAGTCACATCGTGGTGGGTGCTGCTTCCCCCGTCCTCTATGTAGTTGTTTTCTGCACTACTATGGCTATGGTTTTACTGGAGAGGCTAAGTCTTGGCATTCTCAGTTGGTTTATATATTTCATTACTGTTTGGACCTATACTATTGAATCTCAATGTGTGTTTGCTCCTTCTACTGGTGACTGTTCTTTTACAAAACTTGATGAGCTTCACACCGATTCTACTGGTTCGATTTTGATGGTGTCGGTTGATCGAGGATTTCTTTCTGGTCTTTTGGAAATTGACCAGGAAGCTGCTAATTGCTTTGTGCAATTTGTTTTACACTCTGTAGAACTATTAATTGGTTTCTATTTGCTATAGCTTGAGATGTTTTTAACAGATTGCAACCCCAATGGCACTGCTTCGCTGCTAATTTGAACAATTACCACGATTATTGCCTATGAAAAGTACTCAATTGTGAGGCTTATGGACTAATTTGAACATGATACTACACGACCAATGACAATTTGGAGGCCAAATGCAAATCTCGTCCCGTTGTCCCTTTACGTGCCCCTAAAACAAGATAGGTGATGACGATATGTATTACTTTGCAAAGTAAGGGATGGTGGCGCAGTGGGATTGGTGGTACTTGGCATGGCAAACGGTCGGCCACCGTGTTTGCAGTCGTACCAACATCCCTAACCTCTACTTGATGCACTACAACAATTTGAGCCTAAACTTTTACAAAATTTATTTTTTTCCTTTTCAATTATTATTATTATTATTATTATTATTATTATTATTATTATTGTTATTACTTTATTTTACTTTTATTTTTTTTTTATTTCATTAATTATAATACTAATTTATTTTTTGTATTTTTACGAGGTAAATTTGTATGAAAGACGACGCTCCAAAAATATTTAAAGTTCAACTTATTATTGCGTTATTTTAATTTTTTTCTTATCATTATTTTTGGCATACTAACTAATTCGTTTTATTTTGCAAGGTTTACTTTGTTAAAGTTCGAAGAAAGCAATTAGGGAAAAAGAACCTTTTATTTAATTTTAGTGATTTTATGTATCTTACGTGTATATTATAGTGAAAATACATTTGTTAAATTTAGTTTACTTTATTTCTCAAACCCCAATTATTAAGTCCAGCCGGGAACCACACTTGGTGGAATCTGAGAGGAGCCTAACAGCTTTCTCTTGGATTAATTTGAACCCTTACTCATAATTCTCGATTCGTAGATCAAGTTTCGGATTTAACATTTAAAATTGGCTAGACACAAATTAGATGCCCTAATGCGCCTAATTAAAAATATGTTAGGTGGCGACTCCAAGTCTTACCCGTGAGTTCGAAAAAAATAGGTGTCGACAGTACCTACGGAGCCTTTCAATGAACTTTTTGAGGTCTCTCACGTGATCTTCGGCCGTTCTAGACTTGATAATCACGTCTTCCACGTACACCTCAATTTCTTTATGCATCACATCACGGAAAACAACAGCTTTAGCCCTCACGTAGGTTGTCCCAGCATTTTTCAAACCAAACGGCGTTACGCTAAAGCAGTGGTTCCCCAAGGCGTGGTGAACGTCGTTTTGTAATAATCATCTTCATCCATCTGGATCTGGTGGTATCCGTCATAATAATCAATAAAGGATTGTATCTCATGTCTGGCACAATTGTCTATGAGATCATGAATGTTAGGCAATGAGAAATTGTCTTTGGGACTTGCCTTGTTCAAATCTCAATAGTCAACACATATCCTTCTTTTTCTATCTTTCTTAGGAACCAGAACAAAATTTGCGACCCAAGTGGTAAACTGGACCGGTTGAATTACTTTTGCATCCAACTGTTTCATGATTTTCTCACTTATTTTGTTTAACATATTAGTTTTGAAATTTTGTTGCATCTGTCTCATTGAAGGAAAACCAAGTTGGATTAGTAGTTTTTGGGCTATCAAATCCGAGCTTAAAGTCGGCATCTCATCATATGACCAAGCAAAAATATCCCGGTATTCAAAAAGTACTTGCAGAATATCATCCTTCACTTTAGGGTGGGCATGCATGCTTATCTAGGTTTTTCTCACATCATCAGGGCTCCCAAGATTAACTTCTTCAGTGTCAGCCAAATTCGATTAGGCTTGCCCTCATGGCGTTCTACTTCCATGCCTATTTCAAAATATGCCTCTTCCTCATCATATTCGATTCCATTTCACAATTCCTCATTGTGTTCTTCATCACTTTCAACCTCAACTCTGGTTATGGAGCCAAGATCAAATTGTGGTTCCTGGATGGACGGTAGATTCCTCGCACATGTCATGATAGCAGATATATCACTACATATAAAATAAAAAGTAGAATAAAATTAAGATATGTACATAGATTAAAGGAAAATTTGGCTCCTAGGCATTTCATTAATGAAAAGGGTTTGAATTACAAAAGCAATTACGAGCAAAATAATACAGTTGGCATACAACCCTTAGAATATCCAAGTGTATTCTAAAGAAAATTGCAAAACAACATTCTACCAAGACCCCTTCATAATGTGGAAAGGAGTTGCATTCCAGTTGGTATGTGCACATCCGGGCCAATATATTGTATTAAAGCATTGTTGCAACCTTCACCCGGTAGGACCATGCAGATTTCAAAGATGCCACCCAAATCAAATGGTGCATCCAGATTGTTTTCCACTGTGTTGACATTTGTAGCAGCTGCCTTTGGTTTCTTGACATAGTCCACCAAAGACTGGGTGAGACACGGAATTGGCTTTGGGAGAGACCAAACTTCCGATTTCTTTTTCTTTGCTTGCTTGCGATCAGTTATTTTTGGCTTGAACCCTAGCCCCCCACATGCCTTGCATACCAATCGGATCCACTGCATTTACTTTGCCTCGTAGTGATGCTCCCAAACCCTTTCCAAATAGGAAACCATGCTTCAACATTTCAGAAGCCATCATAACGGACGTCTCTGACATTCTTGGGATGGGTATGGGTTTTCTTTCTATTACTTTTTCCACATACACCATTTTAGAGGTTTGATATATGATGGTAGGGTGAGTAGTGACAACTTCGAGGCCGTTACATCCAGACTGTTGATGAACTACAAGTAATCCTCTCCATAAACCACGACAGCTTGATTGACCCAAGTTATCTTGATTTCCTGATGGACCGTGGAAGGTACAACACAGGCCATGTGGATCCATGGTCTCCCCAATAACAGATTGTAAGATGCATCAATTTTCATGACTTGAATTTCAATCCTTAAGGTTGCAGGACCGATGATTAACTCAAGATTAATGATGCCCTAAGACTCTCGAACCCCTCCATCAAAAGAGCGGTCATCAGAAGAACTGGCTCTGATTTTGCTGATTTTCACCTTTAGGCTCTTCAGGGTAAACAGCGAAAAAATGTTCAATTTTGCACCTCCATCTATTAGAACACGTGTGACATAGGAAATTTCACACTTGACTGAAATATGAAGCATTCTATTATGATCGGTTCATTTAATGGCAGCTCCTCATCGGTGAACGTCACACGATTAGTCTCAAATACTTTGCTAGCGAGTGCTCCTAGATTAGCCACGGTAATTTGTTTAGGAATGTAGGCCTCATTCAGTATTTTCAACAATGCATTACGGTGTGCTTTAGAGTTCATAAGCAAAGACAAGAGTGATATCTGAGCTGTAATTTTTCTCAATTGATTGACAATATAATAATCCATCAATCTCATTTTCTACAAATATTCTTCAGCTTCTTTCTCAGACACTGGCAATTTGATTGGTCCTTGGTCTTCTCGACCTAGCTTTACCTTTTCCAATTCTTTCGGGGTAAAACATGTCCCAGACTGAGTCAAACCATTTGCATCTGCAACAACCTCCATAATTTCTTTCCCTTTGTAAGAAACGATTGTTTTGTTGTAGTTCCAAGGAATATCCTTTGTACTTGTAATAGGGAGTTGCTTTACCTATGTGATAATGACTTGTTCACACTTCTTTGCTCTAACCTTAAAGATCGGAGTTTTCTGCTATGATGCCCCTTGCACAATAAATGATGGTGCACTGTCATGAACTTTTTCTTGCTTTGGAGTCGAGATTGTGAAATTTGGCTCAACAGCCACATCTTTCTTTGCTTTGTTGACAACAGATGCACTTCATTTTCCCGTCGTTACAACAATAAATGACTCATGGCTTTTGGTGTCTAGGGAAGGACCAACTGCCAAAATCTACTTGGCAGCTTTTCATTTCAAGTCTTCTTCTATGCATACCATCCCTACCATGTGTGTGTTGTTTTGAACATCATAAGTTGGTAAAGGATTTTGGTTCACATTTTGTGTTTCATCTCCTATGACTTTTATCTGATTGTTATCTATCATTGCCTAAATTGCTTTTTCTCAGATCCCAACATTGCTCCGTGTCATGTCCCGATTCCCCAGGATGAAAGGCCACGTGGCGAGAATGATCCACTTTCCCTGTCGGATTCATGTTTCCTGGGATTGGCATCAGCAAGTTAGCCTGTTGCAGCTTTTCAAATAAACTACTGTAAGTTTTTCCCAATGGGGTGTACTACTTTTGTTCCTGATACATGTTCCTTCACTGCATGTTCGGAGGAAAACCCGGTGGACCTCGTATTGGATAAGGCATCTCTTATTGAGCCGAGAATTAAGCATGTGCTTGTTGATTGTTATATTGGACTGGAGCAGGGGTGGATGCCATTGTGGACCCGAAATTGTTTTAGCTTAAGATGCTGCATTTACAAGAAATGAGAATTGGGGCATAGCATACTGAGGGCCATGCGGCGGATAGAAGTGTTGTGGGGGACTTTTCTGATTATACCCTCGATGGTCATTGTATTGTCCGTCATTTTGTCCTTCTCCAGGGCCAACCATTGCCACTTCTTCTTTCTTTTCTTTATTCTTCCCAAAACTGTTTGATCCTGATCACAAAGCTTGGGTATTGGCTCTCAAAGCTATTTGAATAACAATCTTGCCAGTCTTAATTCCTCTTTCAGTCATTTCACCAATTCGTACTGCTTCGCTGAAGAGATTTTCAATGGCAGAGGCCATCGCTTGGAAGTATGTCTTATCGAGCACTTCAACGAATATCTCAACGATCTTATCATCTGGTATCAAAGGGCTTACACGAGCCGCCTATTTACGCCATTTGTAGGCATACTCTCTAAAACTTTCACTAGGTTTCTTTGTAATAGTCTTCAAGGAAGAACGATCAGAAGCAATCTCTATTTTAAAACCAAAATGGTCAAGGAAGGAATTGGCCATGTCATCAAATATGACCCATTGTGAAATATCTTACTGGATGAACCGGTCTGTTGCTGGTCCTCCCAAACTGTCGTCAAAGTACACCATCAGCAACCCATATTTCTCGATCCCCCTTATTTTTTTTAGGTAAATCTTCAAGTGAATCCTTGGATCACTTTGCCCAATGTACAAGTCAAATTTTGGCACAATAAAACATTCGGGCAAAGGTACGTGAGGGAACAAACACATGTCTTTGTATGAAACCTTAGTTTTACCCCTTTGTCCCTGTATGATTTTCAAAGTTTTCTCAAAAATTTTCAAGTTCCAAGAAAAATCACTCCCTTCTGTCTTCCCCAACCTGTCATTATCAATATGTGATTCTGGGTGGTGTCCTTGATCATATGCCTCGGTTGGGTGAAAAACATTCCCTTGATCTTGTCCGAATTTTTTATCATGGTTCCTTAACTGTGGGTCGTTGTTCTACCGTAGAAAAGTAGGTCCCCCAAGAACTTTGAATGCTTGAGAAGGAGCTTGGGGTGGGACCTGTTGTCCATGATGTGGGAATTGTGCCCCACATTTTACATTAGAAGGTCCGGCTGCATTGTTGGCGGTTGGATATGGACCCACACCCGAATGGTAATAAGCACCCTCGATTACTGCAGATATGTCTGATGCGTACGAGACTGCTATTGGTATGACCCCATCTAAGATGGTTGGCTTGGGAGGAGGTGTCTGTCCCGTGGTCATTGCGTGATGCATGTCGGCCAAAAACTGTTTCAAACTTTGGACCTCCCTATCAACTTTTAACTTTCTAGTGTAGAGAGTTCTTGGGCACTAGCATCAGATTTCTCTCCGACAGACGGCATGGTGAGAAGTATAGTTAAAAGTCCTTTTGCTCTACTTATGTAATGGTGGGACGATGTCAGAGTGAAATACTAAATCACTTGTAATAGAAAGCTAGAAAATGAGAGAGACATGTATTGCTCGTCGGCCTAGTCAATGCCTAAAGATCCTTATGTGTCATCCCAGGTTCAAGCAACACGGAACCTGATTTTCTTTTTTTTTTCTTCTAAGAAAAGGCAAAATAAACTTGAAGCATAGTGGCAACACCTTTTGGGGTAAAGTCAAGTTACATTCCATTAAAGCTTTCAAAAATACATCACAGGTACAATGACTAATCCCACAAAATAAGACACACGAAATAACTTGAAGGGACACCCCAACACAGACTAGAAAATAAAATACAAATGACAAAGAAATTCCAAAATGCAAATAAGATCACATGTCCAAAGTGCATAAAAGCCATATTTTAATCCCAAGTCTGGCATGGCTACACGTCCTCTTGAGGCTCCTACTGACCCGCTGGTAGGTCTCCCATCAAGGTGTGACACAATCTACCCAAATCTGCTGCGACCCTAGTGACAAATCGAAGTGCATGTGCGAGTAAGTCCTCCACAGGCCTCCTCCTATAGTCAATGAAAGTTCGTGCAACATATACAGTGGAGTCGTAAATATGCCCATGAGCTGCCCTAATGATCTGATCTGCAGCCTAGAAACCCCGAAGTCGGTCCAGTGCTAGCCTTCTAAGTTGCACTCCCTGCTCCAATTCCCTATCAAGTCAGGCTTGAGCGTCTGTGGCATCCTGACGGTGACGATCCTCTCTTCTCCGACTCTCGATCATAGCTACCCTTATGGCATCCCTCTCAGCAATCACACACTCTATATTAAAACGGTGTTTCTCCTCAAGATGGCGTGTCATATCTGCTACCCTCAACTCCCTCATAGCCTCAACATTAACTATGCATGTCCCAGATCTCTCAGGCATGAATATGAATGGGGGCTGGCAATGATACCATGCCTCGTACTCGGGAGCGACCACTCCCCTAAGCTTATCTCGTGCCAAAGAATGATCCTCCAAGAACAACCTGTTATCCCACAATCTCTAAATTTGTGCTCTTTCTGAAAAAATGACCTCTCAAATTCAGCCATGTAAGCTCTCATGTTTTCAACCTTGGGTATCTCCTAAAGGCGACACAACTGCCTGAGTACCCGAAGAGAGCCGTAAGGCTGGGGCCCCTTCAATCCTATCAACACTAAGAAATGGCGATCCCAACACCTAATAGAAATCTCGCATGTCACAAACCAGCTAAAATGCAATAAGATACCACCAGAAGAGAGATTATGTAGGTACGCCTTCCAATCACTTTCATCGTTCGGGAAAGATATGTTCTCGACATGTCTTGGGTAGTAGCTTAGATATCTCGTACTTAAACACTCAACTGTCTTACGAGGCCGGCAATCACATGTATTGATGCAGGGAAAATACGGAAGCGATAAAATAAGATAGAAAGTGAGACGAGGCTCGAACAATGACCCAAGTAGCACCGAAGAACTTATTTCGATACACCTCGGGTGAATGTCAAGGATCACCTACATTATGCAACTACCCTCGAGTCAACTAGAACTTGCAAGTAGAATGATCGGGGCGGGGTCGTTGTCCAACTAGAATCCACTAGAAGCACACAAATCCCAAACGTAGATTCTTTCATTCAATCTCAAAGAGCATTGCTCAAGTTTCACATTCATCAATAATAAGCTAAGTGTTCAAAATAGGCTAAGCTTTAGTTATTTATAATGTTTCCCAAGCTTGCACAATGACTAAAATACCCTTACTAATAAGGTTCATCAAATAGGCCACGTAGGGCAAAACAGTAAAAGAAACATAATTTCAGCAGCTCGGAGGGGCGCCTGAAGCTGGGAGGGGCGCCCGGATTATGCTGAGGCTGGGCTGGGCGCCTGGAGTCAGGCGGGGCGCCTGGGGCGGGTGCCTAGGCAGGCGGGGCGATTGTGCACATTTTCATCCTTATGTAGTGAGGTCTCCAGGCGGGGCGCCTGGATGTGCTGGGCCTCCCTCCTCCTCCTTAGGCGTGAGGCCTAGAGCTGAGATCATCCGGAACGTCTTCCCAATGCTTCCTTCATCGAGTCCTCTCCTCACCAAGTGTAAATGCACCTCTTGGACCTCCTTGACTTGGCTCTGAGTGAATGGCCTCCTCGTGACGAATTTCCCGGCATCAGAGCGCCTAGCCTGGGGTGCTCTCGATACTTCTTCAATTCGCTCCCGAACTCTCGTCCTTTGCATCCTCCAATCCCGGCTCTTGATGGTAAGTGCCTTAGACTCGATTTGCCCTCCATCATCCTCCCCTTCTTGAAAGGATTTCGTCCTCGAAATCAAACAATCAAGACCTACAACCAAAGACAAGTACAAGCCAAATATCCTACTACAATAGTAGGTTAGTGCAAGTAGTGTGGAAAACACACTCTTATGGTATAACCAAGTATCAATGACAATGATAAAGTGCATGTTTCCAAAGAGAACAACAAGTACTTGGCTTCCCCAATAGGTGCACTCAACACAAGGTTCATCAAAGAGATCAATAGGGTAGGGAATATGCAAGATCAAGCCATCAAAATTCCTATGATCCCTAAGTCCAATAAGAACACACCAAAACTTCCCACCAAAATAGTAGGCAAGTCCAACAAGAGTGAGTGCAAGTGTTATGGAATGCAAACTTTTGTGGTAGAGCCAAATATCAATACCAATTAAAAAGAATAGGTCTCTAAAAGAAACAACAAGTTCTTGGCTCGACAATGATAAGCACTCACTACTATAACAAGCAAAGAGATCAATAGGACATGGAACATGCAAGATTAAGGAATCATGAACCCTATCATCTCTAAGCTCATAACCAACACACCAAGCCTTCAATGCATTATGATCACAATGTGACTCATTGGCTTTGGAATGCTCAACACCCAAGGTGTGATCAACATGTGGGGTGGAGTAAACAAAATAGTTCAATTGGCAACTAACATCAAATACTCCACTCCCCTTCTTGGAAGCACTCTTACACACACCAAGAGTGACTTTCTCACCACCAAATCCACCTCTAAAACAATCTTCCTCACTAGGCAAACTCCCAAGGAAGGTCTCCAAAATAGATTCTTCATCATTATATTCAACACAATGAAGGTTAGGACTATTACAAGATAGACCATCACAATCATGACCAAGGTCTCTTATCTCACTTGGAGTTCCAAACAATGGATTGTCCATAGACTTCAACTTTCCAAACCATGGAGGTTTAAATCCAAACTCTTCTCTAGTTTGATATTCACCATCACCTCTTTGAGAATCCTCTTCAAACAAAGGGTTTGTGAATACAAGTCCACTACCCATCAAAGGTGAGGCATCAAAACTAGAGTCATAATCCACACTTGAGGAGTCACCGAATACAATTCGATCCATCTCATCTACTAGGGACTCCTCAAGGTCACTACCATCCTCACTACAACACGTAGGTCCACCATTATCAAGCAATTCATCAAGGGAAAGGATATGATAGTCATTCAACTCTTCTTCCCCTTTATCAAATATAGGTGGGGTGTCATAACAAGGGTCACAAATAAGGTCAACTACACAATCTTCACTAAAGAGAGGTTCAATGAAAATCGAGCTCACATTATGATGTGGCTTATCATCCCTCTCAACTAGTGGACCACAATCACGCACAAGTTGACCAACCAACTCTACACTAGTTGCAAACACATTGTAATCACACATTTCATCAACTAGTGTAGATTTTTCACACACACTACCATGAGACAAGGAAGTAACATGTTCAAGGGAAGAACTATCACATACTTTTGAGTGGTCATCTTGCTCACTCAATGCACTTGAAGTGTCATGAATTGTCTCTTCACCTTGAAGCTCACATTGAAGATTTTCTTCACCCTGTCCATCCTTCTTGCGACATGATTGAGGCTCCATTAGTTTGCCTCCAAAAATATCTACAAAAGCATTCACAATAGCAGAAGAAAAAGATAAAGAGGTAAGGTTAGAATAAGGGGTGTCCTCACTCTCAATGATCCTTTTTCCCTCTTTCTTTTCCCTCATTTTCTTTTCATGGTTGGGTGTAGATTCAGGTGGTGACAGCCCACTCACATCACTCATCACATCCTCTCATTTTTCCACTCGAGGAATGTCACCGGTCACTCCCTTACTCCTCTCAATCTTTTGTTTCTCAAATTCGGGTGAATTGGGACGAGGCCCAAGAATACCCATAGCCGGAGTAGGTGGACTCTTAACATCAACCCGGAATCTAGGACTAAGAGACTCATCACTTGAGGTCTCTTTCTTCTTTGTTGGTGAACCACTTGGCTTTGGAGCTTGTGGTTTGGGATTCACCTTGTTGACAATTGTCAACTCTTTTCTTGCTCTAGTCCCACCATTGCTTGTGATTGTAGGACCTCTTGTTTGCTTCCTTTCATCCTTGGATTGAGATACTTGCTCCTTTCCTTTTTGCATAGTCCTAGAAGATGTACTAGGATAGAACTTAAACTTTGCCCGGCAAGGTTCAAAGTCATAAGTTCTTTGCTCCTTGCTCACTTTGTACACATCCTTCATGAG
Source organism: Petunia x hybrida (assembly GCA_037355625.1). Lineage (NCBI taxonomy): Eukaryota > Viridiplantae > Streptophyta > Magnoliopsida > Solanales > Solanaceae > Petunia > Petunia x hybrida. The sequence continues at coordinate 1,267,953 of JBBBVM010000027.1, read as the reverse complement.
ATCATACCGCACCCTCTTGCCTTGCAACCATGATTTTCCTAGCCAAACACCATAATACTCCATGGGATACACATCACACCAAACATATTCCTTGTAACTCCCATGAGATATGAGTACCCGAGCTTCACTAGTAACCCAAACACCTTGACAGTCATAAGGATATTTCAATTTGTAGCATGGTATCTTTAGTCTATTAACCCAAGAGACGTTAACAAAATTAGTATATGCTTCACTAATCTTGAGCAAGCATCCTCCACTACCATTCACCTCAAAAATGAACCTACATTCACACATGTCTTGTATAGGATCAAGTACAAGAAAACCATCACCCCCAAGTTGGATTCTCCTTATCCCTCCACTAGTGGCAACACCACTAGAATAACCTCCACTTCCCGTCACTCTTCCAACATTAGAAGTTTTGTTGAAAGTCAAGGAAGGAGTACCACTATGGAACCCATAATTGCCTCTCGCCTTGGTTCCATAGCCAATAGCACCACTCCTACCACCACTACTAGAGCAATACACCCCCGTAACGGTAAGAGAAACACCATTTCTCAATCCACCCTTCACATGGGAATAAGGAGTACTAGGTTGTTTAGCACAACTAGAAGATGCAAATCTCCCGCTTCCCATGGAAAAACCACCACCTCCTCCCATACTAATGGAAGGCCCTCTACTACTCCCTTGCACACCACAAGCAACACCAAGAGAAGATGTAAATGAACAATTCTCATAATCAACCTCATCATCAATTCTCTCTACGTCACTATCATCATGCACAAATTCATCACAAGAAGAGTAAGTAGGATCATCATACCTTGAAGCGTCACTATCTTCAAATTCTTGACTAGGGGCATAAGATTCTTCACATTCATCTTCGCAAGCCTCACAGTCTTCTTCATCTTCATAATCAACATAGTGACCCGCTTCATCATCATATGAGCCTTGGTTCCCCGAATCGTCATAGCAATACCCATCATCACCATCGTAGGAACCATAGTCTCCATCATCCCCACACGAGTCGTACCCTCCACAATCATCATCTGAAGCCATGGTTGTAACCAAAGAGTCAAGGACCTCACAAATTCACTCCCTCACGTGTATCACTCAAAAGATGTCACTCAATTTTCTTTCCACTCGTGTATACACTCAAGGTCGTTGGCTTTTGTGACCACACTCTATTATTCTCACCATTCACGCCTGTTTCCTCTCAAGACCTTCTTGTTCTCTTAGTAATCACAATGGCAAGATAAACAACTAATGCACCCAAGTAATGGTTCGGAATGGAGTTTAGGTGACTCGATGTACGGAAGCTATTTAAATGCGCACTTGAAGCAAGCAAGTTCTACGACTTTAAGTAAGACTCCAACACACACAACACCCTAAAAAGCTTAAAGATTAGTGTCAATAAAGTAGGACTAATACTTTAGAAACACTAACAAAGAAGTACGGAAGCGAAACAAACACAAAAAACCACGAAACGAGACAAAACCAACCAGCCAGTAGCCTGGGCGGTCCACCTGGTGGCCTGAGCGGTCCGCCTAGGGGCTAAACAGTAAGGGCTGTGGGCGGCCCGCCTAGGGAGTTGGTGGTCCGCCTGGGGCCTGCTCCCAGCACCTCCGAAAACGGGTTTTTTTAAACTTTTTTACCCAAATCCTCAATGTTTTCAACCTGATTCTCAAATCCTTTGGTACCCAAAGTTGTGTATAGTATTTCCTAACAATCCCTGATGAATTTCAAGTCCAAACAACCAAAAACAAGATCACAATCGAGATTCAAAGCGGTTTATACAAGGGTTTCTAGTTGGGTTCAATTTTCTTGAACTTTTGATTCACAACTCCAAATCATGTAAAATTGGTACCAAATGAACGGGAAAATGATATATAACAATCCCCGATATCAATCTCACAACCAACAATCAACCAAACCAAAGAATCAAGACATGAACTCAAGAACAAGGGGGTTTTCAACTTTGGGGTTTTTGATTTTCAAGTTTTTGATTCTCAACACCAAATCATGTAACAAGGGTACCAAATCAATGGGTAATCATCACATAACAATCCCCGATAACAATAATTGAATAAGTCATCAAATCCCAATCCACAATTTTGTATTTTTTTCAATTTTTTTTAATTTTTTCTTCTTTCACAAGAACAATAACAACAAGAATACTAAAGTAAAGATACGATGAACAAGGGACATGGATTAGTAAGGACGAAACCCGAGCCTTACTCTGATACCAAACTGATGTAGGAAAAACACGGAATCGATAAAATAAGAAAGAAAGCGAGACGAGGCTCGAACAATGACCCAAGTAGCACCGAAGAACTTGTTTCGATACACCTCGGGTGAATGTCAAGGATCACCTACACTACGCAACTACCTTCGAGTCAACTAGAACTCGCAAGTAGAATGATCGAGGCGGGGTCTTTCTCCAACTAGAATCCACTAGAAGCACACAAATCCCAAAACATAGGTTCTTTCATTCAATCTCAAAGAGCATTGCTCAAGTTCCACATTCATCAATAATACGCTAAGTGTTCAAAATAGGCTAAGCTTTGGCTATTTATAATGTTTCCCAAGCTTGCACAATGACTAAAATATCCTTACTACTAAGGTTCATCAAATAGGCCACGTAGGGCAAAACAGTAAAAGAAACATAATTTCAGCAGCTGGGAGGGGCGCCTGGAGTCAGGCGGGGCGCCTGGGGTGGGCGCTTAGGCAGGCGGGGCGCCTGTGCACATTTTCATCCTTATGCAGTGAGGTCTCCAGGCGAGGCGCCTGGGCTAGGCGGGGCGCCTGGATGTGCTGGGCCTCCCTCCTCCTCCTTAGGCGTGAGGCCTAGAGCTGAGATCATCTGGAACGTCTTCCCAATGCTTCCTTCATCGAGTCCTCTCCTCACCAAGTATAAATGTACCTCTTGGACCTCCTTGACTTGGCTCCGAGTGAATGGCCTCCTCGTGACGGATTGCCCCGCATCAGAGCGCCTAGCCTGGGGTGCTCTCGATACTTCTTCAATTCGCTCCCGAACTCTCGTCCTTTGTAACCTCCAATCCCGGCTCTTGATGGTAAGTGCCTTAGGCTCGATTTGCCCTGCATCATGTATGCTCCATAAAACGCACTTTCAGGAGCAAGTTGCACCCTTGGAAAAAATTATCCTCTACATTCTTGCACCGACCTAGAGCACGATAGATGCTACCTAGGATCATTGGGATAATAGAAAAGTCTCTAGTTTCATGAAACAAAGCTCTCGTGACCTAGCTCACCAAAACATATTATTCTTCTACGCTTTTATGGAAAAGCCATTAAGCCCAAGATAGCTAACTCGAAGACCTCCGCCCTATGTATGGACCACTCATCATAAGTTAGGGTTTGATAAAACTCATCACGATGAAGCTGATAACCATCTCGCCTTCCAAAGAATTCATAAAGATACTCTATTCTGATCCAACCCTTTCTTACACTATTGAAACGGGTGTCTATCGGCATCATCAAATTATCGAAGAACTCCTGCTCACTAACAGACCATGGAGCTAGCATGCTCTAACCTTTGAGGTCTAGTTTGGCCAACCCGGCTAATTCCTCTAGCGTCGGAGTCATCTCAAAATCGCCGAAACGGAAGGGGTTTCGGATAAAGTCCCAGTGCAAAATGGGTGCACAAGCTAAATCTCGGCGTTGGACCAAACCAATATCCAAGAGGTCAGTCGGGAAACCACTTTTTCCGGTGACAAAATCTTTCTGCATATCAAGCATACCAACCCACTATGTCTTCAATAAATCGGTTAGTCCATCAATCATCATAAAACTAGGGGGTCTAGCATCTGCATATTGTTTTCTCTTTCTAGACCTCAAAGATGACGTAGCCATAGTACCTAGCGAAACATGGGTTAGGATTGATGCATAATTGAAACGATTAAATCAAAACAGAAAATTAGAGAACAACTAGATAAACTTAAACAAAAAACTCAATACGTAGAGGACCTCGTTGCACTTCATCTACATTCCTTTGTTTCAAAAATTAGATTTTGACATGATGATCAAACAAAGCTCACGGAAGTAGACCCACTTAAATACGACATTACATGTACTAAAAAACGACACGGTCAAACTTGAGAAAAATCAATCAACACGAACTTGAAACACAAGACTGGTTCCTAAAAAATTTACCATTGTAACGGTATTATAACAAAATAAGGACACTTTTTTTGGCTTGGTAAAAAGTAAAAAATCATAATAGTACGAAAATGATGATCGAACTATTTGAATACTCGGGAAAAATCCCAAAGTCTAATTCAACCCTCCAAAAATTTTGCCATTAGTCGTAAGATTGGAAAAACATTTTTATGACTCAAAAACCTTTTGAAACGGACTTCAAACGTAAAAATCCCAGAAAATTTTCGTCACAATAACGGTGTGAAAATGACAAGATGAATTTTAAAACTTGGGAAAAATTCAAAGACAGACCTAGACATAAACGGATCAAAAATTTTGCCACTATAACAGCATAAATTATGGCTAATTTTTTCACGAGACCACAACCCTTTTTGTTCATTCATTTTTTACAGTCCACTTTTCTTGACGAACGATTCGCATAACGACCCTGTTAAATGCAACATATAATATGCTTGGGCCATAAAGGCCCCTACTCGGAGATAGGGAGTATGCCTAGACAAGTACAGTACAGTTGTACTGCACCTCACTGAGTCAAACATGAAATGCATATTATTGGGCCTAAAGATTTAACTCAAGGTGACGCAAACTGACTCGGTAAATAGACTGGCCAAGAACCCGGTGGACAATCAGATCGGGCAGAAAGAAAATCAGTATTGTCCGGCAATAGTGTCTCCGGCTTAACCCCAACACACCGTCCTCCTTAATCATGGGCAAATTATATAAAAAAGTTTCCCAGATGTTGAAAGCAATATTGGTAAGTGCATGTGTGAAAGTATTCCAGAAGACTCAAAGGTGTGCGAGAGAAGACAGTTGTGTGTATACAGTTCAACAAAATCAAAGTGGTAACATTCAACTTTTCATGTGATAACGGCAAATATATAACAACCAGACATTTAATAAACTAAAACATGTTACAATTTTATCAAAGTCATAGATTCTAGTTTTCACTAATTTCCCCAGCGGAGTCACCAAGCTGCCACGCCCACCTTTTTCACAATAAAAATTAAAGAGTTGTTCAATTTTTTAGGAAATAACTAGTTTTCATGGTACACAAATATTTGAAGAGAACTCAGAACCGCCACTTGACAAGTTAAAAGTGTGCCAAGTCACCAAAGTGGTGTACCTAGAACACTTTTGACTCGTCTAGTGTTCTACGTTAGAGATTTTGGTAAGGTTCTCAGTTGACTCTTAGGAAGGTATTGGGCACCCTCGAGTCCAGTGCCAAGCACGGTTGCTTTAGTATCGCATTTTTTCACTTATTAAACATGGTTGTATGTATTTTTCATTGATTAAATTCGTATTTTAAAAAATGATTTACTCAACACTAAACTTGATGATTCGAACTCCAAGAGTGAATCATGGTTACATTGCTTGAAAATTCACCAATTTAATTAATCTAATTGAAAAAAAAAACATTAAAGATTTTAAACAAAAGGTGGCTCCTTCATCAAAGAGGTGATGTTAGTCAAAAAGTGGGAACAAATTTATTCGTACTAACAGCAAGGAATGAATGCCAAGCTAAAAATATAATTAAGACAAACCAAAACTTGACTCCCACGTTCAAATAAACAGACAGTGACACCCAAACTCAAAACTAAAGCAATCACAGGCAGCCATACAGATCCTCCACCAAACGAACAAACTAAAACTGGAATTATATGCTTAAATTTAACAAATCTCAACTGGATCAAGTACTACATCACTCGTAAGCACATCAAACAACAATTCTTTAAGCCGACATGACAAAAACGATATGGGTATACACATACAGAAACTAAAAATACACATGGTTAAACAATCATCATTCACACAACAAAATACCTGAGACTGCTATCAACATAAGACATGAACAAAATAGAGACCCAAGGTGATATTGTTGATACTAATATGACATTAATACAATTTTTTTTAAGAACTAAACATATAAACTGAATAATATCATTAAGGAAGGAACAAGAAACTACATTTTCTATGCTAACCCGTCGACGAACCCTAATAACAAGGCCGCTGCCACTGTTTTCTGCCACATCGCCAACATCACTGCCCTGCTTTGCTACGACCTCCACTGCCTTAATTCATCCATAAATCATTGTTGCTTCAGTCTCCACATGCCATCGTCACAGCACTATGAGCAAAGCTCTTGGTCTTCCCAACTTTGGGCTGCAATAAGTGTGGCCTAGAGTTGAAAAAACCAAAGGTTTTGCTTCCTTGGTGAGAAGGAAAAAAGAAAGAAAAAATAAGAAAACTTCGACAGTTCGGACCCGATCTACGCTAATTAAGAGGTAATTTAGGCAAACGGAGTCCATATTGCGAGAGAGGGGGTCAAAATGATTCGGGGGTGAATTATTGGGTTTTATCGGCTGCCAAATGCCGGCAGCTGAGGTGGAGGCGCAGCGGAAAAGGGGAAGAGCCATGGCGGCTATCTTTTCTGATGGTGGAGTGAAAAAATTGGGCAGGGTGGCCCCAACTCTTAAGAGACTTAGGTGGAGTGAGGAAAAAATGATGAAAGGAAGCTATATATACTCTAGGGTTTGGACTTGTGGGCTGGATCATACACATGGGCTAGCGGTCTAACGGGTCAAAGGTAATTGGACTAACAAGACATAATTATTGGGCTGGTTTTGTTTTCCTTTGCTAATGTAAAGTCCAATACACATGTCATTTACACACTAACACAAAATCAAGCACTTAGAAACTAAATAACTAACAATTATGTAAATTTAACAATAATTAACTTATCTAAACCAAAATTAGGTGATTACACTATGTGTATGTTATGTAAGACGTGAATGTATATATGCTCATTTGAAGAAAAGTCGTATCTATTGTATCTACTATATCAAAGTCATATTTATTGTATCATTTCATTTATTTCTTCTTATTTTTGTGTATCATGTTGTGATGTAGCGGAAAATACGGAAGCGATAAAGTAAAAAGCGAGACGTGGCTCGAACGAATTACCTAAGTAGCACCGAAGAACTTGTTTTGATACACTTCGTGTGATTGTCAAGGAACACCTACACTAAGCAACTATCCTCAAGAGACACTCGGCTCTCGCAAACAGAATGATCAACAAAGGATTGAAGTTTAACTTGGAATCCACCAAATGAAATCAAGCCCGCACAAGGGGTTTTCATTGAAATGCTCTCAAGCTTTCAAGTTTCATATTCATCATTCAAAGTAGGCTAAATGAAATGAGAGCCTAAGAAGACTTTTATAGTCTTCTTCTATGCCTAATGTAATGTCTAAAATACCCCAACGTGGGTTAAAAGAGTAAGGCCACGCATAGCTATAGTTGGAAATACACATCAAAAATGAAGGAAGCTCGCAATATTGTCGCAGGGAGTAGGCGGTCCACCCTTTTTTGAAGTAGGCGGTCCGCCCCTTTTTGATGTCCTGAGGGTGCTGAGAAAAGTAGGCGGTCCGCCCACTCTAAGAGGCGGTGCGCCTCATTCTGGGAGGTGTTGAGGCGCCTCAATATGATCTTGGGAAGCTCCTCCTTGGTGACTAGGCGCTCCTCCTCAATGGTACTCATCAATTTGCTCTCAAACTCTCCTACGAAGCTCTTGATCTTCCCTCTTTTGTATCCTTCAAGCTTGGCTCTTGATGGTTCATGCATTGGCTCGATTTGCCCTGCATCATCCTCCCCTTCTTGACAGGATTTCGTCCTCGAAATCAAACCATCAAGACCTACAAGCAAAGACAAACACAAGCAAAACTTCCTATTACGGAAGTAGGTTAGTGCAAACCGTGTGGAAAACACACTCTTATGGTATAACCAAGTATCAATAGCAATGAAAAAGTTCATGTCTCCAAAGGAAACAACAAGCATTTGGCTAACTAAAGAAGTGCAACAAACACAAGAACAAACAAAGAGGTCATTAGGACATGGATCATGCAAGATCAAATAGTCAAAGATCCTACTACCTCTAAGTTCATGATCATCATACCCAACTTTTAATGCATGATTTTCACAATATGGCACATTGGTTTTGGTATACTCAACTCTTAAGTGTGATCAACATATGGAATGGAGTAAGCAAAATAGCTCAACTTACAACTAGCATCAATTACTCTACTCTCCTTAGAAGCACTCATACTCACACCAAGAGACAAATCCTCACCTCCAAATCTATCCTTAAGACAACCCTCATCCCAAGGCAAACTCTCAAGAAAGATATTAATAATGGTTTTTTCATCATCATAACCCAAACAATCAAGAGTAGGGTCACTATAAGAATCATCCACCTCACTCTCACTTTGTCTTTCCTCTCCTCTCATTTCTCTCACTTTTCTCTCAAGGCCAAGTGTAGGTTCCGGTGACAATCCACTCACATCACTCCTCACTTCCTCTCCTTTTTTCCCTCTAGGATTGTCACCGGTCACTCTCTCACTCCTCTCTTTCTTTTGTCTCTCATTTTCAAGAGCGTTAGAATGAGGTTCAAGAATTTTCTCATTTGGAGTAGAGTGACTCTTAACTTGTTTTTCATCACCTTGGGGATTGCCCAAGTTGTGGGGAATGCTCACTTGTTGGGGAATACCCAACGCCCAATCTTCACGGGCTACACCTTAGGGAATGCCGAAGCTTTGGGGAGTGCCCACTTGTTGGGGTATGCCCAATGGTTGGGGAGTACCCAACACACTATCACAAGTGCCTTCCTCGGCATCTTTTGAGACACTCGGGGTCTCTCCTCTTTCAAGGCTCTCAAGCCTCGCACTTATTGATCTCACCTCAGCTAATAGAGCGGCCAAGAGGCTTATCGGGACCTTAATGGTATTATCCACGTCTCCGGCCATGTACCTACAAAAATAATAAGGCTAAAAAAAGAGGTTAGAGTAAAAACCTCACACACTCCCTCACTTTTGAATATCACTCGGGTACACTCGTTTAGTGGTGGGGGATTTATTACTCAAGCTTGATTTCAAAGGTTTCCTAGTAGTTGAACAACCTCCTCAATAACCATTCAAGTTCACAAGAACCAAATACTCTCCGGGAATAGTGGAATTGATGGGACTCGATAAACACTAGGCTATTTAAGTGAGCACTTGAAGCAAATAATGTACTACGAGTCTTCTTTGATTTCTACTCTCCTCTAAGCACGAAGGTCCTAATCGCTCAATGAACTAGTACTAGTAAAGTAGAAGTATTACTTGAAAAGTACTAGCCGGAAGTGATACAAGCCAACAAAAAGCAAAAACCTATGAAAAACAACAACCCGGACATGCCCCCCCCCCCCCCCCCCCCCCCCCCCCGCCTCTGTAAACAGGCAGTCTGCCTGATTTTTTACAGTGTGTAGTAGGCGGTCAGCCTATTAAAGTAGGCGGTCAGCCTACTTGAAGTACAGAGAGGGTGCAACAAAGGAGGCGGTCCGCCCAGTGCAATTTCCTGCAGCTTTTTACTTCACATTTTTTATTTTTTAGCACCCAAATTTTCAACAAAAACAAGTTTTTTTTCCCAATCTAATGTTACCCAAAGGTGTATAAGATTATTACAATCAAACCCCAATAGTTTCTAACCCTAACAAACAACAACAAATCGATTTCGATCTTCAAGCAAGAAATTCTAGGGTTTTTGAAAACTTTGAGATTTGATTCTTCAAATTTCGAATCATAACACCAAATCACGATATTTTGGTACCAAAAGAACGGGAATCAAACATAGACAAACTCCAATGATTCTTAATATTTGGGTGTTCAAATCCAACAAGTTTCACCAATTTTTTTGTAGTTTTCAAATTTTCAAATTTTTTTGTTTTTCTTCCAAATAAGAACAACAAACAACAAGAACACAATAACAAGGATAAAAGATACGATGAACAAGGAACGAGGGTTTGTAAGAACAAATCCCGGACCTTGCTCTGAGCAGAAAATACGGAAGCGATAAAGTAAAGATAAAAGCAAGACGTGGCTCGAATGAATTACCTAAGTAGCACTGAAGAACTTGTTTCGATACACCTCGGGTGCTTGTCAAGGAACACCTACACTAAGCAACTATCCTCGAGAGACACTCGGCTCTCGCAAACAGAATGATCAACAAAGGATTGAAGTTCAACTTGGAATCCACCAAGTGAAATCAAGCCCGCACAAGGGGTTTTTATTGAAATGCTCTCAAGCTTTCAAGTTTCATGTTCATCATTCAAAGTAGGCTACATAAAATGAGAGCCTAAGGAAAACTTTTATAGTCTTCTTATATGCCTAATGTAATGTCTAAAATACCCCCCAAAGTTGGTTAAAACAAATAAGGCCACGCAGGGCTATAGTTGGAAATACACATAAAAAATGAAGGAAGCTCGCAATGCTGTCACAGGGAGTAGGCGGTCAGCCTACTAAAGTATGCGGTCCGCCCCTTTTTGAGGTAGGCGGTCAGCCTACAAAAGTAGGCAGTCCGCCCCTTTTTGATATCCTGAGGATGCTGAGAAAAGTAGGCGGTCCGCCCACTCTTTGAGGCGGTGCGCCTCATTCTGGGAGGTGTTGAGGCGCCTCAAGATAATCTTGGGAAGCTCCTCCTTGGTGCCTAGGCGCTCCTCCTCAATGGTACTCATCAATTTTCTCTCAAACTCTCCTCCGAAGCTCTTGATCTTCCCTCTTTTGTATCCTTCAAGCTTGGCTCTTAATGGTTGATGCATTGGCTCAATTTGCCCTGCATCATGTTGTTTCTAGACGGTATCTAATAGTGCACCAGTTAATTTATTACTTCATATTATTTTTCTTTTCACATTTAATGTATCTACAATGTATCTTTGTATCTAATGTTTCATTTTATTTATTTTTTATCATTCTTCTTATTTTACTTCGAGTGTTATATATATTATTGTATCTTCACTGTTTCTGCACAGTATCTAACTATTTCTAAATTGTTTCTGCGTTTTTGCATTGTTTCTACATTGCATCTAACTGTTTATGGACTATTTTTAAACTATTTCACCTTTTTTCTTTTATGTCTCCGTTGTTTCGGTGTTTCTGCACTGTTTCGGTGTTTCTGCACTGTTTCTGCATTGTTTCCGCACAGTTTCAGGCTGTATCTGCATTGTTTCTAACTGTTTCTGCATTGTTTTTACAGACCTCGGCAGTGGTGGAGTCAGCTCGGCGCGGCAGTGGGGGCAATAGGCAGCAGATGGGAGGGATGTGAGGTAGAGACTAGGGTTTCCCCTTTGTAGTTGTTTGTATCAAGTTGTATATAAAAATAATGATATGTTTTGTAATAGCAATAATAGTGCTATTTTTTTTTAAATTAAGGCTTTAAAAATATATAAAAGTGTAAATCGAAGAATTTTTTACCCAAAAGCTGGTCTAAACTGGTTTTAGAACTCAATAATCTTAATAAAATTTCAAAAATTGGTCAAGTTCCATGAACTAGCGTTGCTTTCAAAAAAAATGAAAAAAAAAAACTCCAAATCTATGTCCAAACGGGAGCTAAGACTATAATTTGAAAAGTCATAATTATAACCACATAACAATTATGACTGATCCACACTTTAGGGATCTTTCTTACCTAACATACTGACATTTTTTAAAACTTCTAAAAAGAACCGCACTTTTAAATCTATTACAAAAGTGTGCGCGCGCGTGTGTGTATGTATATATATAATGGCATACACATGTGAACTACAGGATTTGCGAACAAATGCCGAACTGGGCCACCTCGAATGGCATGAGCCGCATGCAAGGATACCCCCACGTATGATTTTTAGGGGAATCTAGTCGAAAAATCAATTGGCGCCCACCCGACTAGAGGGACTTAAAAATTAATCAAGTACAAAACTTATCTTCAAGCTAATATACACATGACATATAAGAACATACATATACAAAGTTATATATACATGTACATGCACATATACACACAGTTATTGAAGTTTGTATATATTATTTATAAAAAAAAGGACTGCCGATCATTCATGTTACGACTAGAGGGAAATTTTGAGAAAAATAATATTGCACTGTATTTAAAAACATACAACAGGGTTTATACTATTTTTGAGTTACTCCACCCGTTATCGTAGAATTTCAACCATGTGTACGTGTAGCTTCTTTACTATTGATCAGTCCATTTATCACAAAAAATTCCAGGCTCACGTTACATGCACGGATAAACAAAGAGAGTTTTAAGTACAGGCTTTTGCAAATGGACCAAAACAAATGAAATAAGCAAACGTTCAAGTGGAAACACCCAATGCTTCATCATCAATATTTATAGTGCCTTTTAGAGAACAGGATTAAGGATGCAATCCTTTTTCGTATTACACATTGAAGACTTGTTAGCAACTATCTATGCAAATATTAAGAATGCTCTTTGTTCCCTCAACAAAAGGTCCGTATTCTGAGAGAAAAAATCACCCCAAGAAGAGCACACAAAGCTATACACATTCGGAAATTTCTAGTCTCAGTTCTAGCATTGGTTCCTTTTCAGCTACCCTTGTTTGCATTTCTTGTTTGTCAGATGCAGGCAACAAAATTACAGTGGAGGAACCTAAAGCGCAATGCTTCAATATTATATCACCACTCGTCATCAAGACTGGCACGATGAAAACACAAAACTGTGCAGACAAATATGAAGAATGACACAAATTCAATGAACATCGCTCCTGTCTGGATCAAATCTGCATGCCTGAGAATAATGGGGATGGCTATGCTTCCGACAGCTGATGCACCTGTTAAGAATTTGGCAGCATCTATCCAGCTGCAAAGAGAAAAAAATAAAGGTGTAAAATGAAAAGAATTTAGTGAGAGGTACAAAACAAAAGATACAAGAAGAAACGAGAATGAAATATTAGGGGGTCTTCATAAAATAAAGGGAGGTTTACCAATATACCCATCAAAATTAAAATATTTACTCACCTCTACCCATAAGTTTCATATTTACAAGCTCTACCCATAAACTATTTACATGTCCTACTCATCTAGACTTGTATACTATTATTTATGCAGTATATATACACTCATATCTAGACTTGTATACTATTATTTATGCAGTACACCTTAAAGGTATACACTAGATATACACCCATAAGATATAATAAAGGTATACAGTAATAAATTGGTAGGTTGGGTAAATACTTTTAATTTCATGGGTAGTGTAATTTTTAATGGGTGGAGCTTGTAAATAATTTGAATTTTATGGGTATATAATGTAAAAAACCCTAAAGTAAAATATCTAACAGTAGACACTCATACTTCAACCAGGACTCAAGATACCAGCAAAAGAACAAACAAAACATCTGATTTAGTGGGTGCAGCAGGGTCATTCTTTATCAAATATTTTGTCTTTTCTTTTCTGGAATCAGTAATAGGAACTTAGAAAAGGCATCAAGGAGGAGGCATACAAAATAAATAAACTTTCCAATGGGAACACCCATCATCGAGCCTTATGAAGCATTATGTCCAATCATATACGTTTCTCCTAGAGGTCCAACCTTAACTAATTTTGAAATATTACTTTCAGCAATAAATTGTCTTGGCATTATTTTTTATAACCATTTTATGTGGTTTTCTTTTTCCTGGCTTAATCATAAGACCAACACTTCCACTTTTGGAGTAAGTAATTATCTAACAAGCATCGGTTTCTTTTTTTTTTTTTTTATAAAGGTAAAAATGTGTATTAATATGTACCAAGAAGGTACTAATATGTACAACGTAGTTTGATCACATGTTACATCCCAAAAAACTCAAGTAAATCAATGTATTGTGCCATATTTTCTACCATGGCATTCCTACACCAAAAATAGAGATTTTGCAAAGCTCTACTTTTTACAACTGATACATGAGTTTTTTGATCTTCGAAGCATCTCTTATTTCTCTCCAGCCAAATAGTCCACATGATGCAAATAGGGAGAGTTTTCCAGATCAACTTAAACCTCCTATCAACTGCCTGAGAATTCCAACACTCCAGCATTTGTTTAACTGAAAAAGGCATTATCCAACCCACATTACAAATGCTTAAAAACAGCTCCCAAACTTTCCTTGTAAAACCGCAATGCGGTAGTAGATGATCAGTAGTTTCCTGTTCTTCCTCACATAAGTAGCACCTGCTGCATAACTCAAACCCTATTCTTTGCATTCTTTTGAGTGTTAAAACAGCATCCTTTGCTGCAATCCAACCAAAGCAGACAACCTTAGTTGGAGCTTTTGTCTTCCATAGCTTTTTCCATAGCCAATTAAGATCCCAATGCCCAGCTTGCACCTGCAAAAAAGTATAGCTGCTACTGACTGAAAATTTTCCATTGAGGAATCCCTGTTGTTATCTCCCAAATTAATAGTCTCCAGGATTTCCAACAAACAGCTAATTTCATCCAACTCCCAATCGTTAAAGTTTCTTCTAAATTGCAAACTCCATCCCTGCTCCGTAAAACAGTCTGCCACTGTACTTTTGTTGTTTGAAACAAGACTATACAAAGTGGGAAACTTATGCATAAGTTTCTGATCCGCTACCCACCAATCTGTCCAAAAAGCAGTTTTACTCCCATTGTCCACCTTTATTTTGGTTAATGAATAAAAGTCATCCCATAACTTCACAATCTGCTTCCATATCCCACATGCTAAGTTTCTTGAAACTTTCCCTGGTGTCCAATTATTCTCCTCCCCATATTTTACCTTAATGATTTTAACCCACCTATCCCCGCTCCCTTCGTTGTATCTCCATAGCCACTTAAATAATAAGCTCTTATTATGCAACTTTAAATTCCTAACTCCCAATCCACCCCCTTTCTTATCTTTCATCACCTCATTCCAACTCACCAAGTGAATTCTCTTTTTCTCTGAGTTTCCTTCCCATAAAAATTGACTTTTAATTGAATTTAGTTTCTTTTCCACCTTAGCAGGAATGGGCAATAGACATTAA
Source organism: Petunia x hybrida (assembly GCA_037355625.1). Lineage (NCBI taxonomy): Eukaryota > Viridiplantae > Streptophyta > Magnoliopsida > Solanales > Solanaceae > Petunia > Petunia x hybrida. The sequence goes on along the minus strand of JBBBVM010000027.1, from coordinate 1,252,943 downwards.
GCAGGTAGGCATCCCATCCATCACACTGTTAATTAAAGTGAGCCTACCCCCATAGATAAGTATTGCTCCTTCCAAGTGGCTAACTTCCTGGTACATTTATCAATAACTCCTTGCCATATGCTATGATCATTCTTCATAGCCCCAACGGTAGACCCATCTACCAAATATACTGTGGGAAATTTCTCAATTTTACACCCCAAAATCCCAGCCAGACTTTCTATTTCTTCTTCTGCATTCACACTGTACATACTACTCTTTGCCAAATTAACTTTCAATCCCGAGACTACTTCAAAGGCCAAGAGGATACCCTTCAAAGGTAGGATTTGCTCTTTTGAAGCTTCACACAAAATTAAGGTATGATGCTTTGCAGCCATTCCTTCTCATCATCTGTAAGCTTCGCCAACTCCTCTGCTCCATTCAGGCCTCCATACCTCCTTTTCAGCAAATAAATCTTCATAAAACCCTGTTATATGTTCTCTGATTGTTTTATCATCCTCCACTAGACTTCCTTCGATCAACAGCCTATCCACACAATAAAATCTTTTATGCGCGTTTGCTTGCTTGTGAAAAAATGTGGTATTTTTGTCTCCTTGCCTCAACCAAAGACATCTTGATTTCTGTCTCCACGAAGTCTCCTCAGCTTTTGCAATATCCTCTAATTCTTTCCTGATAGATCTCCTCTCACTTTCTTTCTCCAGTCTATGGGTCCATTTTCTCTAACAAGCATCAATTTCTGTTTTAGAGTTTACAATCATCTTTTATTTCTTCAGCAATTGAGTAGCTCGATTACCATCTACTTAATTGAATTTTCAGTCCTGAATGAAACTTCAAATAAAACTGCGCATAACTTCTCACTGGTTAGAGCTACTCTAATAGACTGCAGCGTCTCCCAAAATTTATGTAGTTCAGTAGTCAAATGGACCCATAGACTGGACCTGAAGCAAACAGGCCAACAGAAATGGCTTTCTTATTCTCCAAATGAGAAGTCACATAAATCACTCACAGGAGATGAACACGAATTAGAACACCTTATTACGAGAAATGGAAAATACAAGAATCAAACATGAAAATTTGAGAGCGTTGCAAAACTGATGAATCCACGTAAATTATGGACGATAGTTTCTTCAGAGAAAACAAATTGTTCCTAGTAAGACTTAAGTAACGTCACAAAACAGAACACTATATAGTCTATCTCGTTCGTGTATATAAAAATTAGTAGAGGATGATCAGTTTTAACTCCCTTCACATCCCCCCCCCCTCCCCCCTCACCCATCTATACTCCACATGACCAGGGGTGTTCATGCAAAACCACAAAACCAAATCAAACCGATAAACCGAGTCAAACCGATTAAACAAACCGACTAATGGTTTGGTTTAGTTAGGATGGTTTTATATTTTTTTTAAAACGACATTATTTGGTTTGGTTTGGTTTTGAACCAAAAAAAACAAAAAAAACAAACCAAACCAACAAATATGTACACAATTTTAAATATCTTTTCTATACGGTCCAAGCCCAAGACCATTAAATAATGGTAAATTTCTCTTAAATAATTCCTTACTTCGGTTTCCCTTTAGCCCATTAACCTTTTTTTTTTCTTTTTTTTGATGAATTCCCTTTAGCCCATTAACCTATAAGATGAATATAAGTTAGAACTAGATAACTAAATAAACCCTATTTTAAAACAACAAAAAACAAGACTCTCTTTGGAGTTAAGAAAAGGCAAGGCAAGTACAAATACTAACCGAGAAAGCGAAGTGAATACAAAACAAGAAACCAAAGGTAATTTTTTCATGTCTTGTTCCATTTAGTTTTCTAGTCATTATAGAAGTGACTATTTCTCTGACGCCTAGAAGTTGAGCCATATTCATCAGTATGCAAATATTTTGGCACCTCGAGTTTACTTGCGATCAAAAAATTTATGTACACTATGCAGTGATTACCGTGATTGTGACCATGGAAATATTTTGGAAACTCGAGTTTACAGGTGAAGAAAAATAAAACTGATCATCCTCTACTAATTTTTATATACACGAACGAGATAGACTATATAGTGTTCTGTTTTGTGACGTTACTTAAGTCTTACTGGGAATAATTTGTTTTCTCTGAAGAAACTATCGTCCATAATTTATGTGGATTCATAAGTCACTTAGTTAACCAAAAGGATCTTAAGCCATAAAACTTAATTCTTACAGCATGAAAATATGTGAACTTATGTACACAAGCATAAAAACACATTAATTTTGACTTCTTTTTTTTTTTCTGATAAGGAAAAAGAATATTGGGAGTCATATTTATGGTGCATCACAAAAGGCAGACTTTATTCTTAGTTTTCAAAAAGTAGAGAAATAACTTATAACAGTATGTAAGATACTTCATGAGAGAAGGAGTTCAATAGGCTTTACTACATCTTAAAAGAATCTTACCCCCCACCATCTCGACTTATTAGGAATTGTGTAGACCCTCCACCAAAGAATAAACACGGCATGGGAACCAGAACATACATAAGAGCTGTCAAAACCAAGTAATCTCTTAGTTAGCCAACAATTAGAGCTTACCCCGCTTTCAGAAAAGCAGAAATAAGACCAACTACAGAGCTCACACTTCTTTCACAAACCTGATAACATTGGCCACCAGTTGTTGTATATAGCACAAGCCTACAAGAAATAACATGCCGCAAAATCATGACACAGTTAACTCTTTGACTAAGACCAAAGCAAATCCAGCAGTTAACTTCTTTCTTTTGATAGGTAAATGCAACTGTTAACTCTACATGACAAAATAGATACACCAAATTTAAAATAGTGTAATAAACTAAACTTGTTAACATTTTGTCGTTTTTTTCCCTTTTATTTATATGTCTCTTTCCTTTTCTTTTCTTTTCTTTTTTTTTTTTTTTTGGTTTTTCGATGAGGTAATACTTTTACTGATGCAGTGGGGGAAATCACCAGTATACAAGGGGTATACAAAAAGTAGAGAGCCTTACGGCAACAATTGAAGTTGTTAACATATACAAGCAATACACTACATCCATTGACACTTGCACAACCATTGGAAATGGACGGGTGCACACTCATCATGTTGGAAGATGTAAATTAGACCTACCAGGATCTGTAACAAGATGCTGGAAGAGAACATGAACGCAAGCCCCGCAAGCCTGGATCAGACATTATATCAGAAAACAATCGACCGTATACAGACCAAAACCAAATATTAGTTGAATCACTTACACTTTATCCGAGAAGTAAAAACCAGCAATGCAACCATAAAGGTGATGTAAAGGACCAGAAAGAATCAAGTTAGTAATGGTATGAACATAATAAGACTCAACAATATAAAAGTTAACAAGCTGCATGGAATTAAACAATACGCTTTAAAAGCAATTACATGATATTATCATTTGCAAATAGAAAACCAAAAAAGAAAGACCACCTAAATGAAGCAATGGCCCTCTCAATTCACCCGTCTAGCCAGAGAGACCCAGTTTTACCTTGTTGCTTTATGGAACATTAAAACAACTAGACTACTCAGTTTGAAAGACATCAGACTTTTTATTATCTTAAAGAAAGAGGTTTCAACATTATTGGTTTTTCATCAATTAGATATAAGTGCCAAGGTTTCTGTAGAAGTCAGAATAAGTAGTCAAGTCCCACGGTCTACAGCCACAAATCACAGAAGTAGCCACAGCTCACCATAGGATGAACTACTTAACTATACTCTCCTTATCAGATATTTTTAGTTAAAATTCAACAGAAAATTTAAGAAATATTTCAGATCATATCTCTTTTTTTATTTTATTTTTTTTGATAGGTAATGATAATTTTTTTTTTATATAAGGTATAGGTAACGATAATTTTTTATAAATGAGTAACGGCACTAAGATAATGCATTTATAATTTACAAGATGCTCAAAGCCTCCACCGAACTAACAAAGAGTCTACATTATTAGCAAAGGCCATGTTGCACCAAAAAGCTAGCAGAGAAATATATCTAGTCTTAAGGCTATATATGTGTTTTCCCATCTGTTTTTTTTTTTTTTTAATTCGGATCATATCTCTAAAAAGTGCTGCTTACATCTTGTTTAATAATTTAGGCTCACCCAGGATAAAATCTGACATATTTTGCTAGTTCTCCAATGCTTCCATATATTCTTCTTCTTCTAAACTATATAACTATATATTAAAAACAAGATAAGATCTATGTGCAACCAGGGTTACTAAAATTACCAGGGCATCAGGTTGCACAGGCATTCGGTTCTTTACATCCCAGAAATCCTAATCTATATGCAAGTGAATGATGACACATTGTGGTAAAATGTAATATTTATTATTTTTCTACCCCCTATCAGTGACGACAAAGAATGCAAAAATACTAATCTGCAGGACTTAATATTTTTTTCTTGGCACACCAAATCATTTCAGGTCTTTTTCTCCACTTGAAGCCCTCCACCACCCATACGTACATCCAGAGAATAGAAATCATTGCAACACTATCCAGTAAAACCCACCAGAGACCCATTACATAGTTAACCCCTTTAATACTCACAGAAACTTGACTTCTCTTTTGGCACGTTGGGAGTTCACAGGCAGGAAATTTATAGTTGAAATCTCAAAATCTAAGAGAGGTCCAAATAACTAGGAGTGCAAGAACTTGAATGAATAGCTACACGGACAACCAGAACCCTTCTTCGAAAGCTATGTTTCAAACAGAAATGATTCCAAGTGTCATTGTTGAGAACTGAGAATGCAGAACTTTGAATGAGTAGCTAGCAATAGTAGTAGCTTAGTAGTGAGTTTCTTTTATGAATAACTCGCTGGGTGTGCTAAGCTAAGCTTTGAAAGTTACACCTTGGTGATAAAAGAAACCAATTTAATTACCAAAAAAACTAGGAGTGAAAGAGACCGAGCCTTCTCACTAGTACTTGTACTCTGCTAGATATTTCAACCAGGCTTGCTTCTACTCAACCTTCCCCCCGCTCGAGTAGATCGGGAATCAAGCTCAAACCTTAAGAACCCGGCTTAGATCTTGCTTCGTAGAGCCAATTTCAAAGAACCAAAACCAAGTTTCCCTTTCACACACATGCATGTATATGCAACAACCCTAGATCCCATTTTGCTCCGAACTTACTGCTCATTCAAGCTTGATTGAGGGTTACTGCTCGATTCATAAGGCTAGTATTATAAGTTTGAAGTTACTATCCTGTGTTTCCAGATTGTCTTTAGGATAACAATAATATTCCACATTAGAGGTTACAATCAAAGTTTTGATAACTGTAAGTTCTAAAATTCTACCGTACGACATAGGCCTTGTGGCTCCTACATGAGGGCTGAAGAAGCTTTCCCTTGTTTCCCTCTAACAATTTTAGGCTTTAACATGAATCAAGGTATGAATACGACACCTTCCTTTCAGCACCAGAACATGGGCAGTAAGGGTTAGAAGAGAGCTTCAAAATCAATTAATCAACTAAGCCTCAATCCGAAAGTAAATGGGATCAACTCTTTCTTTTTCTCTTTCTATCCATTCCGCTCTATTCAAGTCCATTTGTATAATGCAGTGAAAATATCTTTAAACCCAAACATCTTTTTGAGCTCTTGAATGGGGAAGGAATCCAAAAGAAAAGTAAGAACAGTTGCCACTTAATTCTAGAAGAAAGGTGGTAAGGTTCTATTCAAAAATTGTTTTCCAGATTCTGATGACAAAATTGTTTTCCTTGTATGATACTCACGAAGTTCCACTTTGGACGACAAGTATAATTATTTGGAGGGTCAAACAACTTTTTCTTTGATCACAACTCTTTTATCTAGTTTCTGATTATGTATTATTATTTTAGAGATTAAGAAATCGCTGTCCAAATTGAGACCAAAATTTGGAAGGTTTGACCCTCGTACTTCAAACTTCTTCGTTCTTTTTTAACTGAGGGAAAATTAAGTATCAACCCTTCTTATTGTACAATTTCCTACCTTGATAAGAGCTCTGTCTAAATTTCCCATGACACCTATAATTCTCTCATTAAGATAAGATAAAACCCAAGCTCAAGTTCCCACTGCAAACCGGTTCTCCTAAAATCAACTAAAAGGGAGAATATTTTGCTGAAAGGGGGGTTTCATAAAATCGCTTTGGGACACCTTTTGCAAGTTGAAGTTTTTTTTTTTTTTTTTTGATAAGTAAGATAAAATTTTATTAATAGGTACTGAGACAGTACCAATGTCTTTCAGCCTCCAAAAGTTACAATCCCATGAAATCTAACATGTCACTCAATTGGGACATATTCTCTACTAAGTTCTCACTACACCAGAACAAGTTTTGCATACATCTATTTTTAAACAAAAGATACATGGGATTTCCTATCAAAGCATCTCCTATTCCTTTCTAACCATAATGTCCACATAACACAAACAGGAATAGTCTTCCAAACTTTTAATCTTCTGTCCACTGTCTGATCCTGCGATTCCTCTAATAGTCTCCTAACTGTCGCTGGCATTACCCAAGTTACTCCACAAATGCCTAAGAAAAAATTCCAAATCTGGGAGGCTATTTTGCAATGAATGAAAATATGATCTGTTGACTCCTCCTCTTGTTCAAAAAAATAGCATCCGCTACACAACTTGAAACCAAGTCTTTGCAATCTTTTTTGTGTGAGGCAAGCATCCATAGAGGCAATCCATCCAAAGCAGGCCACTTTAAGTGGCGCTTTTGTCTTCCACAGAATCTTCTATGGCCACTTCAAGTCCCAAGGACCTCTTTGCTCTTGTAAAAATTTATAGCAGCTGTTCACTGTAAAAATTTATAGCAGCAAGCTGAAGATTTGATGCTGCCAGAAATTGAAGTACTCATATTTGAAGTAGTCTTATCAGATCCCAAGCCAGACTTTTGGACTCAAAAGACATATGTTTTGCAGCAGATGGTATGTTGTATTTAGCTTACGGGCCAAAAACAGAATATGTAGCTTTTTCTTCTAATTTACGTCTTTTCATGAACTAGAATTATGTTAAACAAAATGAAATTGAAGAAATTTCTTCAGTTGGTGCAGGAAATAAAAGAAAAGAAGAGTATAAAGTATTGTATGAAGTTCCTACTTTTCAAGAATACTGAAACTTGGGGACAAGATTATAACAAAGATCATTAATATAGGAACAGCAAGAGCTAACTCCTAAGTTTGCAAGTTTGATCGAGGGTTACAGCAAGGTAACTCCTGATACTCACATAAGTCCCATACTATATATTCGGAACTGCAAACCGCACGTGCAAGAACTAGATAAGCTAAGATGAAATATGGTGACAGATAGTTTTTTTTTTTTCTACAAAAAATGGTGACAGGTAATTCTTTCCATTCTATATCCAACAAGATGGTGTTTGGATTTATGTGACGAAACAAGATGAGTGGTACGATGCAACTTTTTTCTTTATGGTATATGAGCCAGCTTGCGACCACCTCGACTATTACTGATAACTCTGCCCACCAGCTCTTAGGCTGGAAAGAGTGGAATAAAGCAACTACACCGAAATTCAGAACAAAATGATTCTTTCTTGAATTTTTTCTTTTTTCAAAAAAACAAGAACTCAAGAATCAATCTTAAGGATTTAATAATAAGGATTCAAGAAACTAGAATTATATTTATCTACAAAGAACCATAATAAGATAATCAATTGTATGAAATCTCAGAACAACAAGTAGAGACAATAATAAAGGTAATAAGTAAAGTAAAAACAGAAATTGAAGAGCGTAAGAAAATGGTACCTTCGATGGTCATCGCCATTTTAAGGGAAAATCTTAAAGGGGAAGCAAATTTAATGATCGCTGATCCAGTCTTCTGATTCTTGAACTGAATCTATGGGACGAATTGGGGCTCCTAAATTTGGGGTGACACCTGCAAATAACTACTTATTGAGGATATCTCTCCTCCCACTTTGTTAAAAAGTATTTTCCTTCGCCAAGTAGGGCTGTTGATCAATAACCCAAATCAATAAAATGTTTTTGGTTTATCTTATTGAAGTATTAAGATAATCTATCTATCTATATTTATATGTCGTAAAATGTATACTACCCCCTCAAATTTTAGGCATTTTTGTTGCTATACACTTTGGGGTCGTTTGGTAGAAAAATGAGTTAAACGTGGATTAACAATACATGAATTAGTAATGCAGGGATTAGTAATGCAGGGATTAGTAATGCATGGATTGTTTTAAGTCATGTGTTTGGTTCATTGTATTAAAACTGAGATAAACATTGTATAACTTAAACTTGTGTTTGGTTTAAAAGTGCATAAAGTTTTATTTCCAATTATACCCTTGAATTCTTATCCATGTATTAAAAACAAGAGATTGATGGTAGGTATTTTAGTCATTTCATTGTTTATCCATGTATTAGTAAACATGGTATTACTAATACCATGGTGAGCTAGGTATTAGATAGTACTTGAATTTGTGTATTAATTAATACATGTATAAGTTATCCCAACTTAAAAAAACCTACCAAACTGTGGATAACATTGAAAAAAGTGCTAATACATGTATTAACTAGGCAATACATCATACCAAACGACCCCTTTAAGTTTGTGGGATCGTAATTCCCTTATGCGTTTTTGTTGTTATACACCCAGATTTAAGCCAAGGAGTGCAACTCACGCACAAGTCTTAATTTTCCACGTCATTTTTTATTTTTTTACTTTGTTTGGTTATTTGTTTTTGTTTTTTAAATTTATTATTTTCTAATTCAACTTTTGAAAATGGGTTCCTTTCTCCTCTTTCCCACGGTAGACTCCACCATTCCCGATCACATTTAGAGAGATAATCACATCCGCTCCTCGTTGCCAACCAGGTGAAATCGTTCCCCTCAATCACCATTCAATCTAGAAATTATTTTTTTTCTTTATTAAATTTTTCTGTGGATTCAAAGAGAACTTTGAATTTGTTCGTGAAAACTAAAACTAGAACGATTATATGAAGGAAATGGGTCTTGTTTGTATATGGTGATACTTTTGGTTTCTTTTAGGAGGAAATCTGGTGCAATTTAGGATGGAAGGCAGATTTTTGCAGTGAATGGAGTTGAGTGGAGAAAGATGGTCGGAATCCATGACGCTGTCACCGGAGTTTGCACTTTACGGGTAAAGATAACAATAAAAAAAAAAGAGTAAAGATAGTTGCTTTGTTTTATGGTGATAACGATACTGTTTGTTTAAATACTATGGAAATGATGGTATTATTACAAAGATGAAGGGGTGGTATTGATGGTAGTTTTGCCGGCTAACAGAGGTGATAAGGAGCTAGAAGAGAGAAAATAATGGAACAAAAAAAATAAGAGAAAAAGGAAAAGGAAAACTAATGAAAAAAATATAAATTCCTCAATTTTGGGGCCTCTCACGAGCTAAGCTTGACGTGTAAACAAAGTAAGTGTCAAGTGGTCAAAAAAGGTGGTATTAATACCACTTCAAGCAACATCAAGAGGTACTAGGACTCCTGCAAACTTAAGTTATGTAACAGCAAAAATACCTAAAGTTTGAGGAGGATATTTATGCATTTTTCATTTATATTTACTAGTTTTAAGATACGCGCGTCACACATGTATTTTGTGAAAAAAGAAATATTTTAGTATTTCATCCATTTTACTTTATGCAGCGTAGTTTGAATTGGCACGAGTTTAAGAAAGAAACGAATACTTTTGAGGCTTGTGTTCTAAAATAAATTATAGGTATTTGTATGACTATGAATTATTTTATTAAGAGTAAAATATAAATGTTGAAGTTAAAGTGTCTTCGAATTTAGATTATTGTCATTCTTTTTTGAACAAACAAATAAGGAAATATTGTCATATAAATTACAACATATGAAGTAAGTTTCTTTTTTTTTTTTTTTTTTGAATTGGTGTCCAAATAATATTCTTCCTCGCCTACAACGGTCACCTAGCTAGTGACTCCGCCGGCAACCACTTGAGTCTGGCGATCATCGACCACAGGTAAAATTCACACCCCTTTTCTCTTTCGTTGCTTCTTTCTTCTTTGCAGGGTCTACAGCGACCAGCCGCAGCAACATCTACGTCCTGTAACTAGAAAACCCAGATCAGCCGCAACAGCATCTACGTCCAGCATCTACATCAGCCGCAACAGCATCTACGTCGACAACCCAGATTTTCAACCGGCTTAATTAGAAAACCGCAGGCACTTCTCTTCCCCAGCACCGATTTTCCCAACCCCGGCGACATGCGGACACAGACAAGAACACTTAGACACTCGACGACCCGCACCCTGATAAGTCAATTCCTTATAATCACTTTATTTTTGCATTTTTGTTCTATTGATTTTTGTTATGTTGATTTGTATGCATTTCATTACTGTTGACTGAATCTTGTAGTAATCGGTTGTTTGCTTTCAAAGCCTCGTATTCATTGCCTCCGTTCTTCTTGTTATTCGCGTGTGTTTACTTGTTCACAAGTTTTCCACTTGTTCACGTGTTCATTTGTTCGTGGCTTTTGATTTGAATCGAGTATATACAGTGCATTCTTGATATATTTTGTACTTCTAACACTTGATTTCCTACTTTTACCTTGGGATTTAACCCGATTTCCTAGTTTTTGTATTATTCTTTAATTTTCAGCTTGGTGTGTAATCCCTTCCTAGAGGTTTTCTAGTGCCTCTGGTTGGGGATGGTAGACTAAGGTCTTGTCCTCGATTGGGGGTAGGGTCAGGGGTGGGGGCTAAGGGTGTTTCGAGGCTGAGAATTGGATCTTAGAACATAGGGTCTTTGACGGGAAAATCTATAGAGTTAGTAAAGATCCTTAAGAAGAGGAAGATTAGCATAGTCTGTGTCCAGGAAACCGGATGGGTGGGATCTAAAGCTAGGAATATAGACGGTTATAAGTTATGGTGCTCAAGAGTCTCGAGGGATAGGAATGAAGTAGGCATCCTAGTTGACCAGGACCTTCGAGGGCAAGTGGTAGAGGTCAATAGGGTGAATGATAGGATGATGGCTATTAAGCTAGTTGTTGGAGGGTTTATCTATAACGTTATTAGTGTATATGTTCCACAAGCCGGTTTGGATGATGCGGCCCAGAATCAATTTTGGGATGATTTGGATGCGGTGGTTTGGGATATACCTAACACCGAGAAGCTTTTCATAGGAGGCAATTTCAATGGCCACATCGGGACATCTTTAGTGGGCTAAGATGATGCGCATGGCGGCTATGGGTATGGAGATAGGAATAAGGAAGGAGTTTCTCTCCTAGAATTTGCAAAGGCGTTTGAGCTGGTGATAGTTAACTCATGCTTCCCAAAGAAGGAGGAGCACTTGGTCACCTTTTCTAGCGGGAGGTCGAAGACTCGAATCGACTTCCTAATCCTTAGGAAGAGCGATAGAGGTATGTGTGTGGATTGTAAGGTCATTCCGAGTGAGGACCTTGTGACCCGGCATAAGCTCTTAGTTATGGATCTTAAGATCCAGGGGAAGAAGAAGGAGAAGGCACTAGTTGATCGGCCTAGAACTAAGTTGGGGGGCTTTGACCACTGAGAAATTGCAAAAGTTAGGAGAGAAGCTACTGGATATGGCGGCTTGGGAGAGTAGGGGTGATGCGAGCAGAATGTGGGCTAAAATAACTGGTTGTATTAGAGAAGCAGCTAGAGTGGTATTAGGGGTATCGAAGGGAAAACCTAATAGGCTAAAAGGTGATTGGTGGTGGAACGAAGAGATTCAAGGAAAAGTGGAGGCCAAGAAGGCTGCTTTCATGAAGTTAATGGGGAGAAAAGATGAGGAGGAGAAGAGATCAAACAGGGAAGAATATAAGACCACAAAAAAAAAGGTGAAGCTTGCAGTGTAAGGCGCTAAGACAGTAACTTTTGAATGCTTGTACAAGCAAATAACAGACAAAGGCGGGGAAATGAAGTTGCATAGGCTTGCTAAGTCGAGGGAGCGACAGGCATGAGACATGGATCAAGTGAAGTGCATTAAGGATAAGGATGGCACTGTTTTGATGGAAGAGGATCGCATTAAGCAGCGATGGCAAGCTTACTTTCATAAACTCTTGAATGAAGTGGGGGACATGATTATTGTGTTAGGTCTGTTAAAGCACTCTGCGAGTATTCGCGTTGTTAGTGACTGAGGATGTATAAGTGTTGAAGAGGTTAAAGAGGCGGCTAGTAAGATGAGAGGGGGTCGAGCAATCGGACCTGACGAGATCCCCGTGGAATTTTGGAATGGTGCAGGCATAGCAAGTATGAAGTGGCTAGCTGGGTTGTTTAATATCATCCTCAGGACGGGTAAGATATCTGAAGAATGGAGGTGGAGTACCATGATACTGTTGTATAAGAATAAGGGGGATATTCAAAATTGCAACAACTATAGGGATATCAAGCTCTTAAGTCATACTATGAAAATATGGGAAAGGGTATTAGAAAAGAGGATGAGGAAGAAGGTGGAAATATCATAGAACCAATTTGGATTCATGTCGGAGTGATCGACTACGGGGGCCATTCATCTTCTGAGGAGGTTCGTTGAGCAGTATAGGGACAAGAATAGGGACTTACATATGGTGTTCATCGATCTAGAAAAAGCGTATGATAAAGTCCCTAGGGAAGTTTTGTGGAGATGTTTGGAAGGTAAAGGTGTACCTGAAGCATACATTGGAGCAATTAAGGACATGTATGATGGAGCGAAGACACGAATGCGGATAGTAGGAGGCGACTCAGGTCACTTTCCCGTTGAGATGGGGTTACACCAGATGTCAGCCCTTAGTCCGTTTTTATTTGCTCTGGTGATAGATGAATTAACAAGGAGTTTTCAAAGTGAGATACCATGTTGTATGTTATTTGCCGACGACATAGTTTTGGTTGATGAGACCCGCGGCGGGCTCAATGATAAGCTGGAGGTATAGAGGCAGACTCTAGAGTCTAAAAGGTTCAAGCTGAGCAGAATAAATACTGAGTACATGGAGTGCAGGTTCAGTGATATTCCCCAGGAGTCGGATGTAGAAGTGACTCTTGATACACAAGTCATCCCCAAGAAAGGGAGCTTCAAGTATCTTGGGTCAATTATCCAGGGTAATGGAGAAATCGACGAGGATGTCACTCATTGGATAGGGGTTGGTTGGATGAAGTGAAGGCTAGCTTCTGGTATCCTATGCGATAAGAAAGTGCCTCATAGGCTTAAAGGTAAGTTCTATAAAGTAGTTGTTAGACCAGCTTTATTGTATGGGGCGAAGTGTTTGCCAGTAAAGACCACCCACATCCAGAAGATGAGTGTAGCAGAGATGCGAATGCTTAGATGGATGTGTGGGTGCATACTAAGATAGATAAGATCAAGAACGAAGTCATTCGCGACAAGATGGAGTGGCCACAGTGGTGGACAAGATGTGAGAAGTGAGGCTGAGGTGGTTTGGGCATGTGAAGAGGAGGAGCACAGATGCGCCGGTGAGGAGGTGCGAGAGGTTGGCAGTGCTAACCCTGCGGAGAGGTAGAAGTAGACCAAAGAAAAATTAGGGTGAGGTGATTAGGCAGGACAAGACCCACCTCCAAATTACTGAGAACATGATCCTAGATAGAAAAAAATGGAGGTCGAGGATTAGGGCAGAGGGATAGATAATAATCGAGCGATTTTCGGTATATTATGCTTTCAGCTTACTCTGGATTTTATTTGTTATTGGTGTTTTCTATTTATTTTGAACATGTTTGAGTGCTTTCTAGCAGTATTTCATTTCATTTTTTTTTTTGATATTGTCATCTTGCTTCTCTCAAATATGTTTGTCATTGATGTTATTTAGCTGAGAGTCTATCGGAAATAGCCTCTCCACCTTGGTGGAGGTAAGGTCTGCGTACATCTCACCCTCCACAGACCCCACCTTAGTGGGATACCATTGGATATGTTGTTTTTGTATAGCATAAAAATCAAACAAAACAAAATAAGTTCCTGAAATGATAATTTTTGATCCTATTCTGCCAGCTCGATAACCAAATCAACAAACCTAGTGATATCCCACAAGTGGAGATTCAGCTATCCCAATAGTAAAAGAAATTTTTCCTTACAAAAGTCAGAAGATCCTTAGTACTTCTAGTTTTGCCTCCAGAATCTGATTGTTTTAGTTTTTTTTTTGTTTTTTTTTTTTTTTGCGATTAATTAGTAGAATACACTTTATATAAAGAAATTAAAATTATTCAGTAGATTTCCATAATAACAGAGTTAGAAGTATCATTACAACATGCAATTAAACATGCATTAATCATTAAGTTAGTACGCGGGAGCCTATTTAGAAATAAAAAAACTTCTGGGGGTTTGTGAAATTTGTGGGAAAGTACATATAGATACATAAAAGTGGGTCGATAATCGGGTCATGTCATCAATCGAGCACCACTTTGATTTAAATATGTTCTTCCTCCCCCACTTCCTATTTTTTCGAAACCCTTTTTCAAGTTTTCGAGAAAGCTTTCTCCCCCACATCCACCACGTTATGTCAGTTTGATTATTGCCTAAACCACCATAGTTTTTGACGGTTTTCGTCCTAGAAATTTTATAACAAAAATCTTGAGTTGTTAGAAAAGCAAATATATTTAAAATTGGTGATAAAGATGACATACTTGGTTCAGTTTCTAGTCAAGATTCTATAATTTTGCATTCAAATCGGAGTTATGATCATAATAGTTGTGATGTGCACAGCATAATCATCCAAAATCCTACCTAGTGTATGATCATAATAGTTGTGATGTGCACTATGCAGTCATCCAAAACAGCTCAAAGAATATACATACAAACTAATATCATGATTGTTATTCCTACAACATTCTAATTAAAAGAAAATAAAGCATAAACTTATAACAGAAAGAACGTTGTCTTTTTAGGCACCAAATTTAGCAAATGCTATAAAAATTAAGTAACACAGTTAAGAACATAAAATTAAAAATGAGGAAGAACTTAATCAAACTACTTCATAATGTGGAATATGATGAGGCTCAACGCAGTGCACCTATTCAGGACACTAGAAGGGGGGTTGAATAGTGTCCTCCGTTAAGAACTTTATTTTTCACCACAAGAACCTGGTTCTTGTATATATTCTTCACAATACTAACCCAAATACATAACAAATACTGAAATTAAAGAACACCGTATTTTTACGTGGAAAACTCCTTGTTCAAGAGAGAAAAACTATGACCCACACTCTAGGATTTTAAACCTCTTCCATTAACACAACGAGCAAGTTTTAGATTACAAACTCTGTAACTAAGGGGCTACACTCTAGACCCTAAACGCCCTCAAAGTTATACTCTAGCTTTTAGAAAATGTTCTCACAAGATTTACCTAATACAATGCTTCTCATACTAAGCAAATAGGTAATACATTAAACACAGTTTGACTCGAAAACAATAATAAAGAACCTATTCTAGATATTGAAAGAGCACAAGGTTCTTTAATGGTTGTCTGCAGTTTTCCTTTCACTTACGAACAATAATTGAATTGCCTTTGATTGCTCTCAATTCTTGTAGCGAATGAATGAAGATGTGGCTATCTCAATTACTTTTTTTATAGGGTGTTTGAAACCCTAGTAGGTTATCACTAGAAATCTTCTTAATTATGGTAAGAGAAGATCTCCTATGATATACTCCTTGTATAACACGATCTCACTTCACAGAAGCAACCACGCACGACTCTTTTTGCTGACTATGACTAGTTAAACTTGTACGTGCCAAGTTTTCCTAGTTCTTCATAGATATGCAATTCTTAGTACTGCCTGGATGCAGCTATCTAAATTACTTTCATTTATATGGTGTTTGAAATCCTAGTAGGTTATCACTTAGAATATTCTTAATTATGGTAAGAGAAGATCTCTTATGATATACTCCTTGTATAACACGATCTCATTCATACTTTACAGAAGCAACCAGGCACGACCTTTCTTGCTGACTATGACTAGTTAAACTTGTACACGCCAAGTTTTTCTAGTTCTTCATAGATATGCAATTATTATTACTGCTTGGATATACAATCCATAATCTTTTCGATCAGTCATTTCTTCATACAAGGACCAGGTCCTTTGTTTGTCAATCTTTAAAACTCACATCATCCAACATATAAGTTATGTATCATCATAGGCCATAAACAAAAATAGTGGAGAATTGGTTGATTTTATCAATTGCAAGTCATCATAAGCTTGTTCTACTCTCTCGTCACAGTTTTTCAAGAGTTGCCGAAGACTCTTCAACTATAATCGAGAACTTATTTTTTTTAAGAAGATTTCTACAAAAACACAAAACATGCACATTCGCTTTCATGTCATCCTAAATCATGAATGAAGAGAACCACAAAATCTTCGTCCAAATGAAAATTTATTAATATTATCTATTAATAATTTTATTTTGAGAAAATAGTAAATGACAATTTTGTCTATTGTGGAATCTTTTAATGAAGGGTGAAAAGCTCAATCGATATTTCTATGAGCCTTCGTGCTTTTAATATAGTATGGATATTCATATCTATCTATCTATCTATCTATCTATCTATCTATCTATCTATCTATAGTTATACTAGCGAATCCAAATAAGTAATGAACTCGAACTGCTTAAAGAGTCTTAATTCAGTTAGAAATGTATTGACTTCTACTTAATTCCGTATTTTATTAATTTGTAGAGAAAAAATAGAACCAATAAAAATTAAATTGTACTCCTATAAAATTTTAGTTGAAATCGTACAAGTATAGCAAATGGTCGTGATTTCTTTTGGTTTAATATAATTTATCGTTATTAATTCAATTTTTGATAAGTATATTCCTGAAAGATTCTACCATTTTTAATTATTTAATATTTTTAATGTTGATAGGTTGTCAGGAGTATATTAGGTTCGAAAGTACTCAGAGATAACATTACGATAAATTTTATATTCTTGAATATGTTGTAAATTTAATTCTTGATGTATGTAATTTGGATATATTTAGTATTCTAATTATGTTGTAATGATGATTATATTTATGAGATTTTACTTTTAACTAGAAGAGGAATTGAGTTTCTAACCATAATTATGTTGGTGTAATTTTATTATGTTTTATGTGGTTGTTTAAGATCCACCATTGACTACATTTGACATATTGATCACTAAGCAGGTTTCAACTTTTAATACTATGGTATCCAGTTAAAGCATAAATATGGATATTATGATTTCAAGACTCAAGTATGACGGGTTTTGACTTTTGAGAGAAGAATTGCCTTTATTAATTACGTGATATTTTTATTATGTTTTATGCAATTGTTTAAGATCATCCTTGAATTCGAATCAAAGTTAGACATTTCAACAAGAGAAATAAATGAATTTGAGTTTACTTCAAATTCTCATTTAGTTTCTTCAGTTTTCATTGATAAAAAATGTCCCACTTGGGTTTTGGAAGTGAAATGGAATGTGAAGTGGTGTGAATGGAAAATATTTGAGGGAAAATGAAAAGTTCCGAAAAAAAATTTCTTCCACATTGGTAAAGGAAAGAACTTTTATTGGCTTTAAATAGAGAAGTTCTTTTATTAACTCCTAAAAGGGTTGATGAGAAGGGAAGCCTTGCGTCGTCGCCGTCACCGCTCGCTCAGCTTCGGATTTAGATTTGGTCGATTGATTAACTTAATTTTTTTGGACCAACAAAAATTTATTTTTTTAATATTAATATTTTTCTGTGTGAAAATTATATTAATACTTTTCTGACCTTATTAATTTGTCCAACGGTAATTTAATTTCCTTTAGTTAATTTTTTTCCGTTTTATATTCCTCTTCATTTTTACTTTAGTGACTGTTTTCTATATCAATCACAAAAAAAGTGAAAAGATCGCAACCTTTGAATTGCACTTTTTCATTGCACCTGATCATTCCACTAGCTAATGGCTATAAATACTTGCCTTCTCTTGTAGAGTTTCCTTACGAAAAATTCTGCATACTCCTTTCTTATTTCTGCATATGTTTTACAAAGCAAAAAGCTTGCATTAGTGTGATTTGCAGCCATTGAGTAGTTTGATAGTACAACAGCGTTTAAGGTACCGCTACATCGGTGACGGCAAATCTGTTCTATTATGGGAGGAAATAATCCACAACCTCGGGTAATTGGGGATTAAGTTCCTTAAGGAAATATTGTGAAGTCAGCAGGCTCGGATTTTGTTCATCGACATTCTCCTTCTTCTTTTTCATTTATGTTCAAATTATTATTTCAATAAAATTTTTGCTAACAATCTTAAGTAACTTAACTATATTCTGGTTTTGAATAATAATCTGTGTTTGAAGATTAAAACATTTATTATTTTCTACTCTTTTTTAGAGATTAAAACCTTCATGATTTTCTACTCCCGCTTTGAGATTAATGCCTTCGTGGTTTTATACTCCCCATATTAATAGTCTGTTATTAGGTTTGAAGATTAAACACTTTACCTTTTACAAATCTGCTTGTGTTTATCTTTCGGTTGGAAGATTAAAAACTTCATCGATTGTTCATTCTGGTAGTGTCATTTATGGCAAAAATTACGAACGATAACGTTGCTAACACAATTCATGTTGCTACTGCCGGTCCAAGTCGTCTGCGCCTGCACAGGCTATGACACCAGCAGAAAAGGCAGAATTTTTTTTTTTTTTTTGCGTTGATTTTAAGAGATGGCAATAAAATGTGTTCTATATTTAACCACTTTTAGTTTGCAAAAGTTCATTAAGGAGGACATCCCCATTTTTCCCGAAGGAACAACTGATGAAGAGCGCGCTTCTTTGTGACTGAGGCTTGGAAGCATTCCGACTTCCTGTGTAAGAACTATATTCTTAGTAGGGTTGCAAGATGATTTGTACTATATTTATAGTAACGTTGATACATCTAAGAAATTGCGGAATGCTCTTGAAAAGAAATATAAGACTGAAAAATGTTGGTTTAAAGAAATTTGTGGCCGACAAATTTTTGAACTACAGGATGATGGACAACAAATTTGTAGTGTCCTAAGTTCAAGAGCTTCAATTCATTATTCACGATCTCCTTGTTGAATGTATGATCCGTATTTGTTAAAAGTATTAGTTATGTTGCTACTTGTAAATATTCAATTGAAGGCTTGGTCATCAATGAAGCATTTCAACTTGTGGATATGATTGAAAAATTGGCACTATTGTGGAAGGACTTTAAGAACTACTTGAAACACAAGAACAAGGAGATATCACTTGAAGATCTGATTGTCCGTTTAAGAATCGAGGAGGACAACAAGTCTGTTGAAAAAATGCTTATGGGAGTACATGAAACGACCTCGGTTAGTCATTTCAGAAGTTAGGACTCCGATTGGCGTGCGGATAATTTTAAACTATTCGTAAGGTCCATTGAGACTTATCTGTAAAATTTGAGCTAAATCAGACCTCGTTTGGTAGGCATCGGAAGAAGATTTCAGTTTTTATTATCGATAAATATTAAAAAGAGATTTTTGAGCTCGGTTTTGGTGAACGAGCTCCGATTCGAAATCCGAAAGTGCCGTTAGGTTCGCATGATTATTTATGACTTTTGTAAACTTTCGAAAGTGAATTTTGAGGTTGTTCGGCTAGTTTTCGCTAAAATACCGAAAGTTAAATAATTTGACTTTTTTTCCATTTAATTTGCATATTGAGTTTCGGGAGTCCGATTTGAGATCCGCCTTAGCAAGTGTGTTACATATATTTTGTATAACTTATATGCAAAAGGTGGTTTATTTTGAATATCGTAAGGTACCATTTTAATTTTCGTTAAGAAAAGAAAAGAAAAAAAAAAGACAAAAGAAAGAAAATGAGAAATAAGGTGGTGGGTTAAGCTAAGGACGAAGTATAGTATATAGAGAAACAGAGAGAGTTGAACGATTGGAACAGAAAGAAAATGAGAATGACGAAATGAAACAGAAAAATGCCAAAAAATGAGAAAAGAGCCGGAGAAAAATAGGGTTTTCACCCCGAAACATCCAGGTAATGATGTTAACGCATTATCTTAGCTTATTACGTGTGTTTGAGTATATTTTTACGGTAAAAATTGGGATATTAGATATCGTTTTAATAAGTTCAATTAATAGTTTCAAGGGTCAATTGGACCCCGATAATGAAATTGATTATATATTCGTACTCAGTGAGTTATGGACAACATGTAAATGTAATTTATATAGGGTTTGGTTATGTGACCTTAAACCATGTACATAGGTCTGGCCTACGTATTGCGTATGCGAATAGGATATCAGGTTCCTAAGCAGATTGCCCTAAGATGTGAGGAATGAAGCCTTTAGCCTAATTTGATATATTTTTCTGCTTATTGAATAGAGTGGGATCGTTTGGTAATGAAACCAAAGGACAAAGCAGTTATCGAGTGGCTGTGCTAACTTTGTAACAAGGTAAGTGTTTGCATCCATTTCTTTGGAGGCCCTTAGCCTTGTGGATTTTCTACCACGTGTTTCTTACGTGTGTAGCTGCCGATAGGCGTACTCATTACGCCTTAGCTTTGAATTTATATTGTATATTATATGTTATGCCCTGTTTTTGGTATTGCATTGAGCATATGAGCATATGAGCATTGCACTCTGGTTTTGAGCATTGCATATACTTCCTGATAATCCATGAGAGTCCCGAGCTGGTGAAGGGTCATCATTGCATATACTTTCCGGTAATCGATGAGAGTCCCGAGCTGGTGAAGGGTCATCATTGCATATACTTTCCGGTAATCGATGAGAGTCCCGAGCCGGTGAAGGGTCATCATTGTATATACTTCCCGGTATTCGATGAGAGTCTCGAGCCGGTGAAGGGTCATCATTGCATATACTTCCCAGTAATCGATGAGAGTCCCGAGCCGATTAAGGGTCATCATTGCATATACTTCCCGGTAATCGATGGAGTCCCGAGCCGGTAAAGGGTCATTATTGCATATATCTCCTGGTAGATGCTGAGAGTCCCGCGCCGGAGATAGGTATCAGGCATATGTGACTGCATTGCATCGTACCGCATTCATCACATTTCATTGCACCGCATACTGACTATTGTGTGTATTGTGTTGTGTTTATGTATGCGGTATGTATACTATGTCGTGCACATATCTCAGTTTGCCTATATATTTCTGACTCGTATTATGGGTTGCGGGGATCGGATTGCACACCGTAACGGTATAAATATATGGATCGGATTGCACACCGCAACGGTATAAATATATGGATCGGGTTGCACGCTGCAATAGGATGAATATATGGATCGGGTTGCATGCCGCAACAGGATGTATTTCTGATTGTTTATATGTTCGGGATACCTATATATTTTGGCTGCCTTACTTTCCTGGTTGTTGATGATTTTTTCATTCCATACGTATTTCTAGTTATTATCTGGCTCTACCTTTTCATAATTTAAATAAGAGGAATTTGGTTTATCTGTTTCTTTTCTCCTTGGCTAGCTATCCTATCCTTTGAGGTGGCTAGTCTGCCCCACATATTGAGTCCTTTTGACTCACCCTTGTTTGTTGTTTATTTTTGTCTATCTATTTCGGTTCGGCAGGTTCGCTCCAGGATTGAGTTCGCCACGTTGTGAAGGAGCGAATACGACTTCAGCTGTCAGGGTGAGCCTGCTTTTATTCCGGATGGCCACCAGTTTTATGTTTATTATTTCAGTTGCATTTTTCTCCCTTCATGAGGTATTTGTCTTCTTCTGTACTCTTACATGTCTAGTCTGGATAGCCCTAAACCTAGTATGTTGGGTAGTCAGCTGTAATTTCTTTTGTACAGCTTAGATGTATCAGTATGTTTGTGTTTTTTTTAAGTCTTGTCCTTATTCATGAATTGTTATATTTATTTTCCTAATTTAATTGGTATGGGTTCGCCTGACGGGTCTAGGGGAGGATGTCGAGTGCCCGCACGGCCTATCCGGATTTCGGGTCATGTCAGTTGGTATCAGAGCCCGGTTTAGAGTCTATCCAGACTAAGACAGTGTCTAGTAGAGTCTCGCTGATGGATACGTTGACGTCCGTACTTATCTACGAGAGGCTATGATGGCATTTAGGAAGTTTCACTTCCTTCTTTTCTGATTGTGCGTCGGTCTAGGATGCAAAATTATTTTCGTTGATTCCTTCATGGTAATTGCGAACCCTCGTGCGACAAATCAACTAATGGTATGAGTTCAAGACGAAGCAGTATAACCTGGGGCTACCACTGACGAAGTCCCGAGAGTTTTGATCGTGCTGACGATCTACTTACGGAGGTCCCAGCTGTACGAGCTCGCGATGGGCAAGGAAGCAGGACCTTGTGATTCCCCTGGCTCTCTATGTTGTTTTTACGAGAATCTTAGCCACACAGATATCGCTAGAACCTATTATTCTCAAGGCAGCTTATCAGGTTGCCACAGATGCAGACATTCGATCTCAGGGAGCTCCTATTCCAGTTCTTAATATTGTTGCAGTAAAGTATGTTCCGGAGGTAGCATGTGTTGTGCCTCTAGTTATTCTGGCTGGTTAACTAGCCCGGGTAATGGCTCGGTCCGAATATCTAAAAAGGCTGCATTATTTTACCCAATTGAACCTTCTGATATTCTTAAGCCATGCATCAGATAATCCCTGTGTAAAATTTTAAAATACAATGATGTCAGCGTATCTTTCAGGCTCTTGATTATATCGAGCGGTATGGGGTTGATTATTCTGCTTTCCAGTTTCAAGGTCAGCCCTGGATTGGTGGACCGCTCTCTTATAAGCTAACTTGATTTGATTTTTTTTTATTCGTGGAAAAGTTCCTTTCGAGTAGCGAGCAAGATGAAAAGTGTTGCCAGTTTGAGTAGATTGGACATGGTACCATGTCGGTTAGCTTGTTGGTATTTCAGAAGATGAGATTGAATTCTATAGAATGGTTGAATATGCATTAGAACTAGTCCATGAGCCTTTCAAGAGATTCAAAGATTTATTGATGACCTTTCTCCTTCTTTGAGATCCCAGATGGCTCAAAAAATTGAGGTTGGGACTTCATTTGATGTGGTTGTTGATATTGTTCAAAGGTATTAGGCATACCATAAGTTAGAGGGGAAGAGTTAGAGCGCGAGAGCAAGAAATCCCGTGGCCTTAGTGGGTAACCATGGTACCTCATTTGGAGGTAAGAGTTCTGATTATTTTGGGAGGTCACCTTCCAGGTTATCTCAGCTTGTGTCACGTGATTCTTAGAGT
The DNA here is from genome assembly GCA_037355625.1 of Petunia x hybrida. NCBI lineage: Eukaryota > Viridiplantae > Streptophyta > Magnoliopsida > Solanales > Solanaceae > Petunia > Petunia x hybrida. The sequence goes on along the minus strand of JBBBVM010000027.1, from coordinate 1,229,844 downwards.
GTGCAAGTAGCTCGTCAAGATCAGATTCAGTCTTTTCTTTACATCTATCAACAATCTTTCCAGCTCCTATTTTTCAGCGAAAAGGTGGTGTCATTGTCGTGAGTCTGGTTATCCTTTGAGGATTTTTCCCTTACTCAGGAAAGTAGGCATACGTCCTTTCTCTTGTCATCAGGCACCTGCAAAGTCGCATGCAATTTCATTTAGATCTTAACCAGCTGGAGAAATGCCACCATCCAGTAGAGGTTGAGAACGTGGTGGCAGTGGTTCTTCAGAAGGTGATTATCAGGGTAGTGGCTCAGCTCAGCTGCAGAGGCAGTTCTATGAACTGCTAGTCTGGCAGTATGCTGAGGCATCCGATGTAGTAGACCTAAGTATTTCTTCTTCCCTTAAATGTGAGTAAGATTTGATTCTTCCGGTCGATCTAGAAATGGGGTGTCCTATCATGTTTCCATGTCTTCCTTGGATATTGTTTCTATTAAGAATCGGTTGCGGTAAAGAGGCGAGCTTCTGGTATGATTTATTCCTGGAATTTGTGAGACCCTACTAATTTATCTAGTTTAAATGTGAGAGATTTGACAGTGAGTGTCGCTATTGTCTTCCGGGCATCTTGTCGTGCCACCTTCTATTATTATATAAAATTAGTATAGCTCACTTTTCGGAATTCTGTGTTGGTAGGATGATAGGATTCTTATTCATCACCATCAGAAAGTGTCATTATTTCTTCCGGTGTAAAGTGATTAGTAAGTAATACTCGATCTACGTGTCTCATCTTGGTTCGAAATGTTAGTAACATCATGTTATTCTATGAGCTTCTCTCAGTTATACTGATAAATTATTGGAGTTCTCTTCTTATGAAAAGGTTAGATTGGCAAGAATGTTGTTCCTTGAAGCTCATTTAATGTCTATTTCTTCCATTGCGATTCTCTCGAAAGTAGTCTAGCTCTGGTAGCCAAGCAAATAAGAAGATGAGCTTCCTAAAAATCTAATTATATCTATCCTCAGTTTATTGCCATCTCTTCTTCTTCCGACACTAGTGAGCTTGGGCGGTTAGTAGCCACTCATGATGTACCCTATGTTGAGCCAGAGTGCGTGTCTAGGTAGCCGGGTAAACACATTGTTGTTTTTCAAGGCTACTAAGGATAATGAGAGGCATCATTTGACCTTTGATTTGATCCATTAGGCGCTGGTGCTAATAGAAAATGTATGGAGTTGTGAACTCGAGAGTTGCAGCTGTTTGGCAACTCGAGAGAGTAATTTGGTAGCTCAGGTCTGAGTCGCGTTCTCTATTTAGCTAAGTCTTCCTTAATCCAGCAGGTTGTGCGAGGATGACTATTTCTATTCAAATTAGTTGTATGAGTTTATGCTCAAAGTGGAGGAGTCTTCCTCCAATTGATACTGAATCATAATATTAAATCTCTAAGGCGTTGCTGAAGCGTAAGCTAATTCTTTGTTTCATCGACTTGTTCTATATCGAAAAGTACATCGACGAGGTGATTCACCGGTAGAATCATGTTAATCCATCCAGAGTTCCGTGTATCTTTGTTTCGGAAATGTAGAGCTCTCCTCTCAGGATCGAGTAAGGATCGGCTTAGTCAGAATAAGCTGAGCAATGGCATTATGATATTATCAAGACATGTTTATTTCCAAGAGTTCGGTGTGCGTGTTATAGTTCTGATTCTGTAATCATGAGATAATATATGTGGAGTAGCTTATGAAGGTTGTGCAAGTTCTTTTGTTATCTGTGCAAATTTTTCTTTAGACTTTGGCTCGTTCGAGGACGAACGAGAGTTTAAGTTGAGGAGAATGAAACGACCTCGGTTAGTCGTTTCGGAAGTTAGGACTCCGATTGGTGTGCGGATAATTTTAAAATATTAGTAAGGTCCATTGAGACTTATCTGTAAAATTTGAGCTAAATCAGAACTCGTTTGGTAGGCATCGGAAGAAGGTTTCAGTTTTTATTATCGATAAATATTAAAAAGAGATTTTTGAGCTCGGTTTTGGCGAACGAGCTCCGATTCCAAATCTGAAAGTGCAGTTAGGTTCGTATTATTATTTATGACTTTTGTGAACTTTCGAAAGTGAATTTCGAGGTTGTTCGGGTAGTTTCCGCTAAAATGCCGAAAGTTAAATAATTTGACTTTTTTCCATTTAATTTGCATATTGAGTTTCGGGAGTCCGATTCGAGATCCACCTTAGCAAGTGTGTTACATATATTTTGTATAACTTATATCCAAAAGTTGGAATTATTTTGAATATCGTAAGGTACCATTTTAATTTTCGTTAAGAAAAGAAAAGAAAAGAAAAAAAAACAAAAGAAAGAAAATGAGAAATAAGGTGGTGGGTCCTTAGCTTTTATGAAGTAAAGTATATAGAGAAACAGAGAGAGTTGAATGATAGGAACAGAAAGAAAACGAGAATGACAAAATGAAACAGAAAAATGCCAGAAAATGAGAAAAGAGCCGGAGAAAAATAGGATTTTCACCCGAAACATCCAGATAATGATGTTAACTCATTATCTTAGCTTATTACATATGTTTGAGTATATTTTTACGGTAAAAATTGGGATATTAGACATCGTTTTAACAAGTTCAATTGATAGTTTCAAGGGTCAATTGGACCCCGATAATGAAATTGATTATATATTCGTACTCAGTGAGTTATGGGCAACATGTAAATGTAATTTATATAGGGTTTGGTTATGTGACCTTAAACCCTGTACATAGACCTGGCCTGCGTATTGCGTAGGCGAATAGGGTATCAGGTTCCTAACCGGATTGCTCTAAGATGTGAGGAATGAAGCCTTTAGCCTAATTTGATATATTTTTCTGCTTATTGAATAGAGTGGGATCGTTTGGCAATGAAATCAAAGGACAAAGCGGTTATCGAGTGGCTGTGCTAACTTTGTAACAAGGTAAGTGTTTGTATCCATTTCTGTGGAGGCCTTTGGCCTTGTGGATATTCTACCACGTGCTCCTTACGTGTGTAGCTGCCGATAGGCGTACTCATTATGCCTTAGCTTTGAATTTACATTGTATATTATATGTTATTCCCTGTTGTTCGTATTGCATTGAGCATATGAGCATTGCACTCTGGTTTTGAGCATTGCATATACTTTCCGGTTGGCGATGAGAGTCCCGCACCGGTGAATGGTCATTATTGCATATACTTTCCGGTAATCGATGAGAGTCCCTAGCCGGTGAAGGGTCATCATTGCATATACTTCCCGGTAATCGATGAGAGTCCCGAGCCGGTGAAGGGTCATTATTGCATATCCTTCCCGGTAATTGATGAGAGTCCCGAGCCAGTTACGGGTCATTATTGCATATACTTCCCGGTAATCGATGAGAGTCCTGAGCCGGTGAAGGGTCATTATTGCACATATCTCGTGGTAGACGATGGGAGTCCCGCGCCGGAGATAGGTATCAGGCATATGCGACTGCATTGCATCGTACCGCATTCATCCCATCTCATTGCAGCGCATACTGACTATTGTGTGTATTGTATTGTGTTTATATATGCGATATGTATACTATGTCGTGGACATATCTCAGTTTGCCTATATATTTCTGGCTCGTATTCTGGGTTGCACGCCGCAACAGTATAAATATATGGATCGGATTGCACGCCGCAACGGTATAAATATATGGATCGGGTTGCGCGCCGCAGGAGGATGAACATATGGATCGGGTTGGATGCCACAACAGGATGTATTTCTGATTGTTGATATGTTCGGGATACCTATATGTTTTGGCTATCTTACATTCCTGGTTGTTGATGAGTTTGTCATTCCATACGTGTTTCTAGTTATTATCTGGTTCTGCCTTTTTATAATTTAAATAAGAGGAATTTGGTTTGTCTGTTTCTTTTCTCCATGGCTAGCTATCATATCCTTTGAGGCTGCTAGTCTACCCTACTTATTGAGTCCTTTTGACTCACCCTTTTTTGTTGTTTGTTTTTGTCTATCTATTTCGTTTTGGCAGGTTCGCTCCAGGATTGAGTTCGCCACGTTGTGAAGGAGCGAAGACGACTTCAGCTGTCAGGGTGAGCCAGCTTTTATTCCGGATGGTCACCAGTTTTATGTTTATTATTTCAGTTGTATTTTGCTCCCTTCATGAGGTATTTGTCTTCTTCTGTACTCTTAGATGTCTAGTCTGGATAGCCCTAAACCTAGTATGGTGGGTAGTCAACTTTAATTTCTTTTGTACAGCTTAGAGGTATCACTATGTTTGTGTTTTTTTTTAAGTCTTGTCCTTATTCATGATTGTTATATTTATTTCCTAATTTAATTGGTATGGGTTCGTCCGACGGGTCTAGGGTAGGATGTCGGGTGCCCGCACAGGCCTATCCGTATTCCGGGTTGTGTCAGTACAACAATAGCGGGAGCAAATATTGTTGAGCATACTTCAAATCAGAATAAGTGAAAGAGGCTTTCTGGAGGGAAGAACAACCCCAAGTAAGAAAAAGTTCAAGGGTAATTGTTACAACAGTGACAAAGCTGGACATAAGCCTGCAGACTGTCGTGTCACGAAGAAGGATAAGGACAAGAAAAAAGAACTCAAGCAAACATGGTTTAGAAAACATTCTTCTCCAAGGAGTTCAAGACACTGATTTGTGTGCCATGATCTCTGAATGCAATTTGGTTGGAAATACAAAGGAATGGTGGATCGATCCTGGAGCCACCCCATGCTTGTGTTGTTAAATAAACATTTGCTTCTTATGCTCCTGTTGGACCCGAAGAAATGCTCTCTATGGGAAACTCTACAATTACCAAGATTGAAGGATATCGAAAAATATTTCGGAAGATGACTTCTGGTAAGGTTGTGACTCTGAACAACGTCATTCATGTTCCCGAAATAAGGAAGAACTTAGTTTTACCGCACTTCTCGTTAAGAACGGGTTTAAGTGTGTGTTTGTTTCTGATAAAGTTGTACTTATTAAGAATGAAATGTTTGTAGGAAATGGTTAAATGTTTGTAGGAAATGGTTACTTAACTGAGAGCCTTTTTTCTAACTCAATGTAATGGTCGTTGATAATAATAAAATTATTGTTTCTTCTCACTTACTTGATTCAAATGATTTATAGCATTCACATTTGGGACATGCATTTTATAAAACCTTGAGAAAAATGATAAATTTAGAAGTATTCCCTAAGTTTGAATGCGACAACACAAAATGTCAAGTATGTGTTAACTTTTGAGTCTAAGTATGGTAAACATCCTTATAAGTCAGTTAAAGGAGTTCTGAACCTTTAGACTTAATACGTACAAATATTTGTGATACGAAGTCGACACCATCTCGCGGTGGTAAAAAGAATTTCATAACTTTTATTGATGACAGTACACGATATTTCTATGTTTACTTAACAGTAAAGATGAAGCAATAGATGCTTTCAAGCAATACTAAAGTGAAGATGAAACGCAACTTGACAAAAAGATCAAAATGATTAGAATTGATATGGGCGGTGAATACGAATCTATTTTGGAAGAAATTTATTTGGAATATGACATTATTCATCAAACAACTGTCTCGTACACTCCCCAATCCAATGGGATTGCGAGAAGGAATAATCGAATGCTAAAGGAGATGATGAATGCCTTGATAATAAGTGCAGAAGTACCCCATAACTTGTGGGAGGAAGCTACACTTACGGCTAATCAAATACCCAATCAAGTGCCTCATAGAATAATACTTTCCATATGAAAGGTGGAAAGGAAAGAGGCCAACTCGAATAAATTCAAAGTGTGGAGGTGTTTGGCAAAAGTGCACATCCCTAAATCCAAAAGGAAAAAGATAGGGCCGCGAATTATTTGTGTTTTCATTGGATACGCAACCAATAGTGAAGCACATCGATTTCTGGTTTACAAATCAAAAATTCCCAACATTCATACAAATACAGTAATTGAATGTGATAATATTGAAGTTTTTGAAAATATATTTTGTATAAAAAAGAATGTGAGTCGATTGGTGAAGGATCCAAACGACCTCGGGAAGAAGCTAAAAAAATTACACCAAATGATGAAGAACCAAGATGCAGCAAGCATCAAAGGAAATCTACTTTATTTGGAGATGACTTTGAGACTTTCTTATTGGAAAATTAGCCTTAAATATTCAAAGAAGCCATGTCTTCTTTGGAATCACCATTTTGGAAAGAGGCAATCAATAGTGAGATAGAATCTATTTTGAACAACCATACTTGGGAGTTGGATGGTCTTCCTCCTGGTAACGAACCATTAGGTTCTAAATGGATTTAAAAGGAAAATAAAAAATGACGGCACTATTAACAAGTATAAGCCAAGACTTTTTGTAAAAGGTTATAGACAATGAGAAACCCTTGACTACTTTGGCACATATTCGCAGTAACAATGATTACATTCATACGGATGTTAGTAGCATTAGCTTCCGTGTATGGTCTTGAAATACATCAAATGGACGTTAAGACTGCCTTCTTAAATAGAGATTTGGAGGAAGAAATCTACATGGAACAATCTGAAGGGTTTGTGGTTCGTAAATTTGAAAAGAAGGTATGTAGACTTGTTAAGTCTCTTTATGGACTAAAACAAGCACCCAAATAATGACATGCTAAATTTGACCATAATATGTTGTCAAATGGTTTTAAGATTAATGAGTGTAATATATGTGTTTGTATTAAGAAAACTCTATATCAATTGGTCATTGTTTGTTTGTATGTGAATGACATGTTGCTAATGAGTAACGACATTGCGAACATAAATGCTACTAAGCGTATGCTAGCTAGCAAATTTGATATGAAAGACTTAGTAGTTGCCGACTTAATATTGGGTATCAAGATCCATAAGTCTCTTCAAGTTCTGGCTTTCTCTCTGTCTCATTAGATTAAAAACGTGCTTGACAAATTCAAGTACTTGAATTTCAAAGTTGCAAAGACCCCAATTCATATGAGCCCGGTGCTGACAAAGAATAAAGGAAAAAATATGTCTCAATAGGATTATGCTCGTGTATTGGGTTGTTTAATGTACACCGTGAATTTTACCCGACCAAATATAGCATGTGATATAAGTAAATTGAGTCGATAAACATATAACCCAGGTTAAAATCATTGGATGGCAATGAAACGAGTGTTGGGATATCTGCAACATACCCAAAACTTTGCTTTGCACTATAATAAATATCATGCGGTCATTAAGGGACATTGTGATGCAAATTGTCAACTGATTTTAAATCTACAGGTGGATACATTTTCATAGTTAGTGGAGCACGGTGCTTTGGAAGTCATCCAAACAAACATTAATTGCTCATTCTACAATGGATGCTGAGTTTATAACTTTAGATAAGGCTGGTAAAGAAGCTGAATGACTCTAAATTTTCTTAGAAGATATTACATTTTGGCCCAAGTGATGTTTGCTATTTTATGCCTATATTTCCTTAATATTTCCTTACATTTGGATACTTTATTCACGTGTTTTCTAGTTAATGAATGTGATTTTGCACTGATTTTATGTCGTATGATTGTAGGTTGTTATGAAGTGCAATTGGAGCTTTAAAGAGCATGATCGATCAAGAAAAGATTGGATTTGGATTGAGGATTGGATCGAACATATGAAGGCACAACGCGACGCGAGCTGCAGATGAAGGAGGCAGGAATTTGGCCCGGCGCTTTGAGTGGCGTGGGGCGCCCCCAAAAGCGCCCAGCCTTTTGGCGCTTTGAGTGGCACGAGGTGCCCCGAAAGTGCCCAAGTTTCGACGGTTCTGCCTGGGTTGGCGCGTTCGGGGGCGCGGGGCGCCAGCTACAGCGCCCCTGGAGCCTTTTTGGACTTCCTATTTCGTCTAGGCTTAGGTGTAACTTATTACTAGGCCTTTGTAAACCCTATAAATACTTTTTTACTTAGTTTTTGATGGGAGTTCAGACTTTGGAGCAAATTGGAGAGCTCATAACATCTTGAACAAGGGTTTTTCTTCCTTCCATTAATCTATTACTTCATTATTTCATCAAATCTTTGTGTTGTTATTATGACTATGCGTAGCTAAATATATCGTTCTAGGGTTAGAGTGTTTCATGAAGGTTGAGGTTTGAATGTTGATTTCCATATATTGAATCCCATAACAGATTGCTTATTCTTTCTTGATTTCACTTGTGTAATTTTCAGGGCCCGATAATTATGCATTATCTATGGTTTTTAGATTGAACTCGAAAGAGGGAATTTATGAACGCAATAAGAAAGAGTAGGGCTGGATTGTGAACCCGGGCATCGGGGAACCAATTTGTGAGTAGGATAGACATATAATTGCTCGCCTAACTTAACTAATTACAGAATTCGTTAATGCGTGCACGTGATTCAACCCATAGACATATAGGAATTGGAGTAGCATGCTGTCACGACCCAACTTAGGGCCGCGACGGATGACCAACACTAAGTGTCGATCATCACTAATCCTACTGATAATCTGCTAACCATTATAACTGATAAACAGAATAAGCATAAACCTAGCTGATAAGGAGTATGCAATGCAAAAAGCTGACAAGGCTAACATAAGCTGACATACATAACATACTGACTGCACCACACAAGGACATATCTACAGGCTTCTAAGAGTGATGAACTGAATATATAAAGGACGAGATAAGGCCCCGCCATACCCAAGCTGGCTGACTGTACACATACCAAAAGATAAGTAACTCCGGGAGTAAGCGGAGTGACTCCAGTAGCTGATAGATGGCCTACTAACGTGGTCCAAGCATTGATCTATCTGCACCTACGCGGCATGAAACGCAGCGCCCCAGAAAAGGGCGTGAGTACGATATGTACCAAGTATGTAAGGCATGAGCATATAATATGTCATAGCTGAATGAAACTGTAGGCTGGAATATAAATATGTAAACATGAGCTGGAGCATAGCAATATAGCTGGAAATCTGAAGAACGTACTAAACATGATATGAATATAAGCTGAAGTCTAACTGAATCTAAACCTGAAGACTGAGCTGAACTATACTGATAAATAACTGTAATATGACTGATAACTGGTAACTAGAAACTGGAACTGATAACTGTCAGCTGATCCTGACGCTAAGAACTGGTGGCTGATAACTGAGAACTGATAACTGGTACTGAGCTAAAACTGAACTGTTATTTGAACTGGTACCTGTCTGGTGTTATGGGCTGTATCCCCCCAAATCAGGTAGCTGAAAACCTGAACTAGTACCTGTCTAGTGTTATGGGCTATATCCCCCCAAATCAGGTAACTGAAAATCGAAACTAGCCTCATGTATAATCATGCAGTGCATACTGTGGCTATATACGCGTATATAACAAACCTGGTGGGTGTTATGGGCTATATCCCCCCCAGCCAGTAATATCTAGTCTCTTTGGTCAGAGTGTGTGAATGACACCCGGTCACACTAGGTGTTTCAACTCCCGCCTGAACCAGAGGGGCTGTATCCCCCAGACGGGTAGTATAACACGCGACCGGACTGTGTGTCCAATGTCCAGCCTCTATGGGGGACTCCAACTCACACATAACATGATCACAATATAAGCATAAGCATGTATGAGGCATAACACATGTGGCAACAATATATATGGACTCAAGGAATGATAAGAAAACTCTTGATAGAATTTTAAACACAACCTAGAACTCATAATTTGTCAAATTCTTTGAGTTTCTATAAAAATTTCGGCAGAGTTTCCCCTGAAACTGGATGATCCGCAAAAACAGAACCAGTACTATACTATACACGGAAATGGATACCCGGATAAGCTGATAACATAAACATGTTAAACGGATAACAAGATGAGACAACTGGATGACATAACAAATCCGCAGATAGAATATCTGGACAGCACCACTGTCCTGACTTTCAACCTAAGTTTCAGAGTGTAGATGAAAGATATAGACTTCATTGTCTGCATGAAAGTTGTAGATATATGTCTTAGGGTTCTGGGGATTCTTAAAGAATCTAAATATAAATTTTGTGCAAGGAGTTATGATCAATATACTAACAACTGTCCAAAGATCAAAATAATTTTCCAGATTTTGAAACGTTTTGTCTTGCTGATTTGGACATCTTTTACCTTGGATTTTAGTACCAAATTAAGTATATACAAGGTTTCCTTGGTACCATACAAGTTTCTCAGAAGAAATACTAAGTTTAGAACTAAGAAAAGCTTCAAAAGCTAAAAGATACATGCCTTGCTAAAAGAAAGGTTTAGCCTTACATACCTTTGATGTTTCTTGCTTCTAAACCATGTTTCCCTTGAATTCAACACCTTCTAAAGCTTAAACAAGCTATAATACAACATTTAGATACTTTACTTAGCCATGAAGTAATTCTAAAACTCAAACTATAGAAGAAATTGAAGGTAGCATAATGTTACCCTAATTGCGTAGAGCGTTTTGACTCAATCTCTCTTCAATTTCGAGTTAAGATTGATGCTGTTTCTTCAAAATCATAAAAATTAGCTTCAAACTCAAGAGAGAACTGTTTCTATGGTGTATGTTCTGGATATGACGAAAATAATACATGTTTGTCCTTTTATACTCGAAATATTTCAGTTCCAGCCCTCTTTTGCGCTTATGTCCCTTCTTCTGGTCTGACTTCTGATGCTCATATCTTTTTATTCATATGTTGTATGAACAAAACGTTAAAAGTATTGGAAAATACACTCCAAGACCTTCAATTTGATATATGATATGTCCCCCAAAGACCTCATATAACACATAAAATTAATTGCTGAAAAAGCTCCGTTACAACGCAATTCCTTAGTCGGTTTTTCCGCAACTTAAATCTGATTTTTCCCAAACTTTATATTCAACATATAAACATCATATATGGTCATATTATTACTTTAAACTTACTTAAATCATTCTTAACATGATATTATAATGATATACGTCAATTTAGACGTACGGGGTGTAACACATGCATAGACCGTGAAGAATCGAAAGGTTTTCACGGGTACATTTACTCTGTTAGTTAGTAATTCAGGATTTGAGAAGTGGAATCAATTGGAAAAATCAACTAGATTGTTCGTAACTCTGACCCTGGACCGTCTCCTTATTACTGATAACAACCAACTTTTGCTCCATTGCTTGAATTCACTTCTACCATTTTAATTACTGTTCTTTAGTTAAAATCCTCACTATTGGAAAAAGATCCCGGAGTAGTTGTTAAGAAATTGTTTGTTAGGAGTCCAGTCTGAATAGTCCTCGTGGAAACGATACTCTACTTATCACTTTATTACTTGTCGACCACGTATACTTGCGTGTGCGTTGGGAGCAACACCAAGCTTTTAACACCAATTTGCATACATTGTAATAGTCAATCGGCTATAGGATGGGCTAGGAGCATTATGTATAACTATAAATGTCGTCGCATATAGCGAAGACATAAAACTGTTAGACAATTACTCTCTAGGAGAATTATCACTGTTGACTTCGTAAGATGAAGTGATAATGTGTCGGATCCACTAACAAAAGGCCTAACTAGAGAGTTAGTTGAGCGATCATCGAGGGGAATGGGACTATGGCGGAGGACAAGTCATCATGGTGGTAACTCTACGTAGAAGACTGGAGATCCCAAGAACTAGGTTCAAGGAGAATACAAGGTTGTGCATGATGATTCAATATTGTCAAATTAAATTTTTTGGTCAATTCTCGTGATGAAACAATGTTCAAACACCAAGGATAAAGCGCTAAAGTTATTTTTTATGATTATCTAATTTTGACATGGGAGTTATCAAATAGTGTACATCTACGAGATTACATATTTAGAAATGACTTATGTAAGCCGCTTGAAGGAGAATTATGTAAGGCATATCCTCTACGCACTTATGAAACCAGGCGATGTTCATGGCTGAAACGAATACAACGATAAGAACCAAAAGACGGTTAAGGGTTAATTGTATGACATACATTGTCTAGATATACACCAAAGTTAGACGCTAGTAAGATATCAAATCTGCCGATTGACTGAGTATATCCAATGCATATTTACTATGGAAAGTTCAAAGAGAAACCCACTTATCCCGATGCAATTAATTTTTATTGTGAATTACACAGTTTTGTTCATGCATATTCCATAGACATTCCCTGTTCATGCGGGGGATTGTTGGATTTTGGAAATGAAATAGTAGGGGAAGTGGTGTGAATGAGAAATTGAGGAAAAATGAAAAGTTCCTAAAAGGAACTTCTCCTACGTTGGTAGAGGAAAGAACTTTTATTAGCTTTAAATAGAGGAGCACTTCTATTAACTCCTATAAGGGTTGAGGAGATGGGCAGCCTCGTGTCGTTGTCGTCGTCGTCGTTCCCTCGGCTCGACCTCGACTTCGGATAAAAAACTCGTTTCAAAAATATTAATATTTTTTTTGTTTGAAAGATATATTAGTATTTTTCTAACCATTTTAATTTATCAAACGGTAATTTTATTTTATTTTTCTCGTTTTGTATTCCCGCTTACTTTAGCGACCGTTTTATATAAACAGTCACGAGAAACGTGAAAAGGTGGCAACCTTTTCGTTGCACCTGATCATTCCACCAACTGATGGCTAGAAATACTTGCCTTCTCCTGTAGATTTTCCTTACGAAAATTTTTGCATATTCCTCTCTTCTTTCTGCTTTTTTTTTCTTACAAAACAAAGAGCTTGCATTAGTGTGATTTGCAGCTGTTGAGTAGTTCGACATAACACCAGCGTTTAAGGTATCACTACACCGGTGACAATAAGTCCATTCTATCTTGGAAGAAAATAATATACAACCTCGGGTACTAGGGGACTAAGTTCCTTAAGGAGATGTTATGAAATCAGCAAGATCAGATTTTGTTCATCGATATTCTACTTTTTCTTTTTTTATTTCTTTTTAGATTATTATTTCAATACTATTTTGTGAACACCACTTACCTTTTTTGAAGTTCTTATGCTATGTCAAGGGATCATGGAAGACTTCAAGTGTCATGTTTAAAAAAAATTGAATGATTTGTAATTGAACATGTTGTAACAGTCCCACACTGACCACTTTGGATCTGTTCTTACTACGAACCATCTAAAGACGATGAAATATATCTTCTTACTTGGTTGGTATTATGGTTTATATCTCTCGAACATAGATTTTGTATTGGCTGTTTGGGAATTTTCCATAAACCTTACTTTACCTAAAATTTGGCATTTGTATGTTGATTTCAATCTGTGTTTTCACCATGTTTCAGTTGATATTTGTTTAGGCCTAAATTTGGTTGTTTAGATAAAACAATTAAATTTATTAGAGGGTCACAAACAATATAGTAAATATGCAGGAAAATAAATAAATATAGAGAGGAAAGTAATAAGCAAGAAAGTAATAATCTTATTACTTGAGAATAGTCGGATTCTGTGTGAATCACTTGATGTACGATACAATGAGAGGAGAGGTATTTATAGTAGAAATTTTTTCGGTCCTAATTATGGTAAAATACAAAGACTAATAAAGGTCATGGGCCTAAATTCAAGGTGGTGGTATACACGAAACCATAACAAGGAGACTGTGAACCCTAGGGCGGTGAGATATGTACCCTGTATCCTATGCATGCGCCTCCTGAGTAGTCATGGCTCAAAGAGCGGGCGTGTATCCTCTGTGCCCCGTGACTTATAAGTTAAGTCTAATCTCGCCAGGCGGACTCGTATCCCCGTAACAGTAGGTGGCGTATTTTTGCCCATACAATCAGTCCCCCCCACTTGCTGAGTGTTGTCGTAAGCAGCCAGGAAGTGTAAGAGATAAACAAAAGGGATGTGAATAGATATTTCACTGACTCCTTGAAACTCGCAGTCTCTTTGACCGAGACCGTTTTGAGAACCCTTCGTGTCTTTCTCTGATTGGTCGATGTCGATTCCATGCACCTTTCTAAGAACACCTTTTTTTGCGGTTTATTGTTTCATATCTTCAGGTCATAATTATGCTTGACCGTTTCACACTTCATCTTTATCTCAGTCTGCCTATAAATAGAGGCTTCACGATAGTAGTAAAATCACAAATCTTTGTCAAATAAACTCTTTATCCCTTCCAAAGATTTCTTATGAGAGAATGACTCCATCTTCAAAAACACTTTCCTTTGATCCTGGTCCTATGTTTCCATAACTACTTCTTCGTTTAGAATGGATGGTGCAAGAGAAACTATAAAGAAGAAAGTTTGCACAACGCTTCCCTTTTGTCTCTCTATCCATGATTGAATGAAAGGAGTCCCTTGAGTCATGAAGTTTGATCGGGGTTCTAATGGATTTCTTCGGGATTTCTTCATCGTGGCATGTGCATTGATTACGGTGTGATTTTCTTCTAACACGGCAGTTGCTGTGATATTCTTCTTGTCATGCAGGGTCAAGAGGCTTAACCCCCTCTGCTATCGTGAGGCTTCTATTCTGGGATGTCGTAGACATTCAGGTAGCTTCTTTAGTAATATTTGGTTAAGTCTCCAGTGCCTGACTCCGTTCCATGGCAGGCAGAAGGATATAGCTTCATGCCATCAGCCGGTCAAGGAGTCACCAAATTCTGAATCAATTCACATTTCATGGCTTTTTACCTTGTCCGTCTAGTTCGGCTGGACTGTTGTTGCAATGCCTCATCAGCTACTGGCTGTGCAATACCCAGGAGAAAGTCACCTTTATGGTAGGTTCCTAGCTCAAGCCTCCCCGTCTTCAATAAGCTCTCAATTATGCTTGAAGATCTGTGGGGCAGTGCACTCCCGTTTGACCAGCGGGGGTCGAAGCAGATCTTTGAGTCTTCTTAATAGGATGGGGAAAGGTTTCGCCTGTGCTCAGATGCTTCTGAGGTCCTTTACTGCTGACATCACGTCCGGGTCCTGGCTGTATCGGTGACTGTACGCCAAAGATTGCTTGGACTAACATATCTCCTGATGCCTAGGAGGGCTTCAAGTGCTTTGCCAGCTTGTAGCAACAATCCAGATGAAGTGGCTTCGGTTGTGCGAACTTCAAAGAATCTTGCAGTTTTTGCCTTTTTTAGTTTTTTTTTCTAGAACATCTACAGTGAACAATATTGTATCCAAAAGGACTTGATTGTATATTATGAGCCTACGAGTTGTTGATATTAATGAAATGGTCATTCATCAATATTTTATACTTGTTTAGTTACTTGTAGTGTACTCAAGCAATATCTGTTTGTGTGCCTTTCTAGGCTAGTGTCTTTTAAAGATGGGTGTGCACACTATTGGTCGCATCATTTACATAAGTAATTGACGACTTATGTTGCACCTGTGGTAGACGATTATTTTGTGCCCACAAGGGGACGACTTTAGCCCGTGATATGAAACAAGCCATTTTTGCGTCCAAACATGAATGTCGTTGCTTGTTTACTCGAGTATTTTAAGACTTTCTGGCACTATGCGGGCAGGCGTCCCCACCGACATCTGGGTGAAATTTTGTTGAATTAATGATTTCAACTCACGAAGTAAATCCTGGTGGCTGAACTAGAAGTGATCTAGCTTTAAGCGAGTAGTTTACCCTACTTTTGTCATGGAAAGTGAGTATATTACTTCAACTTAAGTTGTGTCGGGGCTATAGTTGGATCGCAGATAGATCTGATTGTAAAACAGACCAAACAGAATAGTAGTTTTATTGATAAAAGAGGGGCGCTAGGCCTGAATTGTTGTGGGTGAACACCCGTAACATGATTTATAAGTATGAAATTACTATAATCAAAAGAAAATTAAGGCTTAGTTAAAGTAAATTCTGAAAAGAATTGTATTTCCTAAGCTGAATGGTTGTTGCTTCCTTTGTGACTTCGGAGGGGTTCCTTGTGTCTGCAGAAATTCAATTCCTAGGAGGACTAGAAGCATCCCCCGAGGCTCCTTTGTCTCGGGGTGCTGAACTCCGAGATGTGACACGTGGCCCTCTAACCACCCGATGATGTAACTCACCTTTGATTAAACAATAATGAACCGCCCGCCTTCGTAACTGTCTACTTTCTGCCTTGTCTTCGGGGAGTTCTCCCTTGTACAAATAGTTAATCAATGCACGACGCTGCTATGAATTGGATCGTGTGTCTGGAACTTTGAGGTTCATCAGTGGGGCTAGCTCGATCACTATTTGCTGGTCGTCCGGATCGGTGTGCGAATCTTCAGATGCCTCATCATCGTTTGAATATAACTCCCGATAAACAAACTCCCACGTGTGAAAATTTTTCAAAAGCGTCTTCAATTTTTCTTATAGATCCAGCGTACAGATTTTTTGCGGTAAAAGCTTCATTCGTTGATCCCCCAATATGTAGGCTAAGTCAAGAACTTGAATTACGGCTTTATATTCTGCTTTAATGCTTGGGCATTTAGCAGTCTTGCTGAAGACCCTCCCAGTAGGTGTTTTGATCCATATATCAAGGTTGGCTTTTGTTCCTCCGAGGTCCACATCTGTACAGATTAACTAGTGCCCGGGTGCCTCTGCACTCTTAAACGGCTCCTCTGCCCTGATGCCAATTTGTCCACAAAGTCTGCGATGAAACCTTCCAAAGACTGTGACATGAAGGCCGCTTGTGGTTGGTAAATAATATCGTACTCTGCTAGCTCCTCGGCCCATTCTGCCAACCTCTTTGAGAGTCCAGGCCTAGATAGAATGTTCCACAGTGGTATGGATGAAATCACCTTGACTGTATGATTGAGGAAATACAGATGCAGTCCTCGTGTTGCTATGACTACGGCCGCCACGAATTGGTCCGGTAATAAGAGACGTTCGTCCGCCCATAGGTATCCCTTACTAGCATATTTTACGGGGAACTATCTCCCATCTTCTTCTCATACTAAGACCGCATTCCATGTTATTTCTAAGATTGTGACGTATAACATCAGGTGCTCTCTCTTGACTGGTTCAATTATCGTTGGAAGGTATCGGAGATGCATCTTGGTTTGCGTAAAAACCCGACAATAGTGTATTGGCCACCAAGGTTCTTTGTGTTTTTCCAATACTTCGGAGAGCTGATAACATAATTTTGCTGCTTTGGGAATTAAGTGACTCATCTCCGACACCCGTTCTCTCAACTCTCTAACCGCTATTCTAGCCTTTCGTTTAATGGACTCATCCTAGAAAGACTCTTCATTGATCATATTTACTTTTGCTATGCGCCCTTTATGGAAGCTTTTGCCGGGTACAAAGTAGCTTTCGGGCAAGCACTGCTCACTCTGTAAATTGTTGATCCCGCTTGAGGTCGGGTATCTGAAGACTTGATGTAGTGTTGAGGGTACCCCCTTTATGTTGTGTATCCACGGTCGTCCTAGGATGATATCATATGAAAGACTACAGGCTAGTACCTGAAAAGGTGTAATGCTCTTCACGCCCGGGATATGAATCGCCAAAGCTAGCTCGCGGACAGGCTTTTCGTGAAAGTCGTTAAAATTAGTTATATTGCAGGGGCTTGGAATCATATGGCGGTGTTGACCGATTTTCTGTAATACCTCCTTCTAGATGACGTTAACGTCGCTCCTTGGGTCGATTAAAGCCCGCTCGATTTGCAGATCGAGCACCTTGATTGGGACAGTGAGTGCATCTTGGTCTTCTACTTCCTCTTCCACCGGGCTTAACGCAATCGGTCTTGCAAGTATTTTGGGCACTTTGCTTCCCCAGCTTGTAACTGGTCTGTGCCTCACGAAGATCGTCTTGACGCTTGGCTTGCCTTCAGAGTCCGGTGCTCTTGATCGTCTCTTTCCTTCTTTAATCAAATCCTTGAGGTGCCCCTCCTTCAATAAATGCTCGATTTCCAACATCAAAGCCTTGCAATCGACCGTGTCGTGGCCGCTCCGCTGATGAAAATTGCATTAAGGAATTGAGCTCCTTCCGGTTGCTCCTTTTATAGTGGGCAGCCAGTGATCACGCCCAACTACTCCCTACACAAGGGACTAAGCATTCGCGAAAAATATAGCTCGATACTTAAAGTCCCGAGGTCAAATCCCACAAGGAACACTCGAAATCTAGTTGCTAATCTAACCAATTTATCTAATCAATTAACTTTGAAAGTTTATATTTTTATGATGGTTTCAATGTAACAACTTTTCAACGATAAAGTAAATAGCAAAGTAGTAAGAAATAGATTAATTCAAGGGTTTAGAAGCCTATGCTTGATCTATCCAACTCCTGCTCATGTGTTAGAACAATTGATTAATGGATTTAACTTGCTTCTTCCTATTTAACACTTGCTCTAAATTCACAATTATTCACTCCCGTATGATAATTGTAACTTTCGCTAACCAATTTCTCAATTAATTAATGAAGATACGTAAGACTACAAGTATAGTTCACAATCGGGGTCAATGGTCACAAATCACCTTTTAGAAAATCTAAGTAATGCCTTTGTTTTAGGTTGAAATATTGCTAACTGTTTAACCCTAACTCGTGGATTTAGGAGTTATGTATTATGCTTATTTCTCTTGGTTGTATTAGTACTATATGGTGCTCAACCCAAGGAGATAGGTGTAGTATATAGACATGGCTCTAGTTATTTAGTAGCTAGGTCGTATTTTAATTTGCAATTAGTATTTGCCCAAGTTGTAAGACAATTTATTTTTTGGTTATATTATTAATAAAATGGACACTAGGCAGCTTGCCTAGCCGACTCTTTGCTTAAAAAAATCATGAATCTATCCCTAGATGCACAAGAATAAAGGGCACAGTCAATTGGGTGCTCTACCAATAAATAGCATATAAATTATACACACTTAGATAGGAAGATTAACAATTTTCATTCATTAAAATAATAATTAGTAACACATAAGAATTGGAGTGGTTCAATCAACCCTAGGATGGGTGATTTAGCTAGTCATAGTCATGTTCAAATCAATGAAATAATTATAAGCATACAAAACCATAAGAATATGAATGAATGGATGAAATGGAGCCTTAAATCTTGATCTTGTCTCTTCCTTGCCTCCTTTTGATGTAGAATAGGTCAAAAGTTCTGTTTTAGATCGTCTTTAGGGTTTTTATATCGTCCTGTAAACCCACACAACTTGAGAATCCAAAATAAACTCGAAGTCAAAGTAGCATGATTTTTAGCCTGCCGCGTCGCGCCATGTGTCGCGCAGCGCGCCGCGGCAAGGCAAATTTCCTGCACCTGCACAATTTTATAACTCTGTAAATATCGACGCGCTCGGCATGGTGCAGTAGGCCTTTTTTACAGCGTTTCAACTTGTGTTCTCAGTTGACGTCATTTCTTTGATTTTTCGTCAAATCTCGGACTTCTACTCAGACTTTAAAACCCCTAATTTCACTAAATTATGCTCCAAGAATGCCTCATATCATCACTGTAATCCCTACAACATAAAACACACCAAATAAGAGAAATTATGTTCAAAGTATGATAACATAACACAAGTAGAAGCATAAACACGAGGCGAAATTAGGTAAAATATAACAATATCTAGCCTCGTATCAACACCCCATACTTAAACCTTTGCTCGTCCTCGAGCAACTTATACCTTGAACTCAAGAAACACCAAAATAACTCACACAATGACTTGGGTTTATATAAGCACTTATCAAGTTGCATATGCACTAATCATGCTTTATTCGCACAAAATTCATGCCAAGAATATTTAAAAACAATCAACTTCATCAAATCAACCTCCCAATCCCACATCAACTCCAGATTCACCCAATAATTCATACAAGTACTCACTCTATTCAAGAGACTAATAAAAGAGCTTGCTTCTCGTAAATCATGTGCCCTCACAATCAATTCAAGGTTTAACGAAGGAATTCCCACAAAAGAATGAACATGAACAAAAGTTTACATAAAGATGAAACACTCACTCTCAAAAAGGAACTCACATGCAACATAAGACGTACCATATGGTTGCCCTTCGTGTAAGACTCGACTAATGTCCATGTACTCAGCTAAGATCAATAAGAACTTCTTTTGGTTGTAATGTAGGCAATATGATGGGTAGAATTTAGGTAATAGTGACTAACCACCCAAGCAATTTATTTAGGTAATAGTGACTAACCACCCAAGCAATTTAATACATCACAATTAATTTAAATATTTTTTTCCCAACCAAACTTTCTTTTACCAGCTCAGTATCAACTTTTACGACCATTCTTCTTTAAGCAAAGGTAGGAGCTAATGATAGGGACTACTCACTTTTTTTTTCTCTTCTTTTTTCCTAGAAAAAATTCAATACATATTTCAATTATTGCACAATACTTTAAGCTTTCATTTATTTTTTCTTCGTAAATCCCTCCAATAGCATCCTCCTAAGTACCTTTTGTCTTCCTCCAACAACAACAAGTATTTCACTTCATTAACTAGCCTTTTAGGCTCATAACACCACAAATAAAACTCACAGATATTCAACACAAGAAATAGCAATCCCAATAGCTATTAAAGAAAATGCTACATGCTCAAAGGTTAATTAAGGTCAAATTTCACTGGTAAACATCTAATTCTGAGGCTTCAAATAAAATGGCTATGAAAGGAAAGCCTATATCACTTCCTAACTTAGAAAATATCTCATTTCGCTTTGCACAAACACCGGGAAAGTTCTAGACATCAAGTATTAAATATGGAGAAAATAAAATTCTCACTCATACATGGTACATAACCTACTCAAAACGGCTCAATTCATGCTCTTAAATAAAGCAAACACAAGCAAACTCTCAAGAAAATCTAGAGTCAACATCATGATCATAGGTCTCAAATAATATACTCATCGTTTCTAAAGGCAACTGAATTATGATAGAATATATGCATGAAGTTCACATACCCCAAATTAAGTAAAAATATAAAACCAGTCAAATCATGGAGCCAAGACTCTCCCATTCAATTACTACACTTTAATCCTTAAAAAAAAATACCTATACCCGGTTCAAACTTCTTCCTTTGGAAAAGAACCGATGCACATAGAAAAAAACAAAGGGGATTATTAACACGAATAGGAAGATTCCCACCCCACACTTAAAATCAGGCATTGCCCTCAATGCATTAAAAACAAAAATTAAGGGTGAGAGAAACTCCCTGGGGCTCTAAGCCCGAAGAACATCCAGGTGAGCTTCCTTAGGG
Organism: Petunia x hybrida; assembly: GCA_037355625.1. NCBI lineage: Eukaryota > Viridiplantae > Streptophyta > Magnoliopsida > Solanales > Solanaceae > Petunia > Petunia x hybrida. The sequence goes on along the minus strand of JBBBVM010000027.1, from coordinate 1,208,849 downwards.
CATGAGGTGCTCAGACTTTCCCCAAGCAAGACATCCTCATCCAATCGTATGAGGTTGCAAGCACCCCACACTTAGACTTCAAACCAGTCGAAAGCTGCAAAAAAAAAAAAAAAAAAAAAAAAAAAAACAACTCTCCAAGTAATATCCTTCAAAAGATAACTTTTTTTTTTTTTGAATTTTTGTTTTTTTTTTTGATTTTTTTCTTCTTTTTTTAGCTTATATACAATTACAATCACGGGTTGCCTCCTGAGAAGCGCCTTATTTAATGTCGTGGCACGACTTCAATCAGCTCAACTCATGGCTCATCCAGGCTCACATGTATGGACACACGAATAATTCACATCATCACAATGTCCCTTCAGCAATTTGCCAATATTAACCGTTATTTCTTCATCATACAACTTCAAGATCATCTTCCCCTTGTCAACATCAATCACTGTTCTACCAGTAGCCAAGAATGGACGGTCTAAGATAATTGAAACATCTTTATCAACGCGGCAGTCAAGAACCACAAAATCTATTGGAAACATGAAACTACCCACATGTACAAGTACATCCTCAACTATTCCAACGGGGTGGTTTTGTCTTCTATCTGCCAGCTGGATTCGCATTGGCGTCTCTCTCATGCCAAACAAACATAGCTTATTGTATACTTCCAGCGGCATCAAATTAATACTTGCACCAGAATCACACAAGGCCTTACCAATTGTGAGATCACCAATAGAGCACGAGACTGTTAAACTACCAGGATCTTGCTTCTTTTTAGCTACATGCTTTGTGATGGCAACATTACACACCTTATTCAACTCGACCATCTCTACCTCATTAAAGTCAACCTGCTTAAACAGAAGATCTTTTAACAAGTTAGCATATCCAAGTACCTCTCGCAGAACCTCCATGAAAGACATAGTAAGCTTCAATTGTTTCAACAAGTCAAAAAGCTTATTAAACTTCAAACTTTTGTTGCTTCGCCAATCTTTGTGGAAAAGAAAGTGGTGGTGTTTTTGCCTTGGAGTTCTGCTCCCTTGACACTTCACCTTGTTCAACCACCTTCTCGGCTTCTTTAATAGGTTCTTTGGCAATTCCCTTCTCAATACAAGGAATAGCTTTTGGAGTGGTCTCTTTTTCAACATGATCATTGTTAGCCAAATTGGCAGAGTCATCAACAAGCTCAATGTTTGGCACAGTTGGTAGTGCTCCTTTAGCTAATTATTCCTCCTTGTCCAAGTCTCAACCATTCCTCAAAGTGACTGCAATCAATTGATAAAGATTTAGGTCCTTAGGATTCACCACAGTGTCGGCCGGTAAAGCATCTTGAGGTCTATTATGTAAAGCTAAGGACAGTTGTCCCAACTTGGTCTCTATACCCTTTATTGCAGTGTCATGTGTTGTCACTTGGCCTTGAAGATTCTCATTAAATCCTATCACGGCATACACCATAGTCTTAATCTCAACTATATCATTCGCATTCTGCAGAGGTAAAGTTGCTTGTTGTTGTAGTGGCTTAATTTGACCCTGTTAATTGTATTATTGGTGCTGCCCATAATTCACGAAGTTCACATCTTCATTATAAGCAAGCAAATCATCATCAAAAAAATTACCAGGATCGGGAACTTAAGTCTGAGCCCGTGAGTCCACTTGGTTAACAGGTTTCAACATGTTCCTATTGAATTATTTTCGAGCCACATCCAGCGTAGTTTGAAGCTTTGACATTTGTTCTTCCATCCCAGAAGCACGGCAACCAAAGCCCCCGTACCTGAGCCAGTAGATGCTTCTCTTCTAAGCCAGCATGAGTTTTGAGCCATAATGTCTAGCAGTGTTTTTGCTTCCTCAAACGTCTTGCTCAAAGAATGCTCCTCCAACTACTACATTCGAATTACCCTTGATTTGATCTCCCATGCCCATGTAGATCCTTTGTCCCAGCATTTGGTCAGGAATACCATGATGAGGACACTTTCTCAAATAACTTTTAAATCTCTCCCAAGCTTCTGGCAAAGTCTCCAGTGGGTTCTGCCTAAACATGAGTATCTCATCAACTAGCTTGGCAGTCTTATTGGGTGGAAAGAACTTCTTCATGAAATTTATCACCAAATCATCCCACGACATAATGGAATTAACTGGGAACGAGTCTAACCAATCACTGGCATCTTCTGCTAGCGAGAACAGGAACAACGTCAATTTCACAACCTATGCTAGCAGTCGAACCGGTTTTTGAGTTACACAAATTTTTATGAACTTTTCAAATGTTTTTGAGAATCATCAGTAGTTCTACCTGCAAATGTACCAGCATTAGCAAGCAAAGCCACCATTGTCTGGGTGATGTAAAAATTTTATGCTCGAATGTTTGGAGCAGAATAGCGGACACCAAATTCCCAGCCACAGGTTGCGCGAAAGCATTAAGAGCCAAATCTTGAGCCATCCTGAATTCTTCGGCATCTGAACTTTCAATTGTAAACACCAAAGAAATTAGATCAAGATGACAACAGTGAAGTTAATAGAAAAATAAAATAGATATCTTAACAACTAAATAACAGCGTGTTCCCCGGCAACGGCGCCAAAACCTGATCGCGCCAAAACCTGATCATACCCTACAAAAGGGACTAAGTGGTCGCGACAAATATAGCTCGTTACTTAAAGTCCTGAAGTCAAATCCCACAAAGAGCACTCGAAATCTAGTTGCTAATCCAACTAACTTATCTAATCAATTAACTTCGAAAGTTTATATTTTTATGATAGTTTCAATGTAACAACTAATTAACAATAAAGTAAATAGCAAAGTAGTAAGAAATAGATTAATTCAAGGGCTTAGAAGCCTCAAATTGATCTACCCAACTCCTACTCATGTGTTAGAACAATGCATTAATGGATTCAGCTTGCTTCTTCCTATTGAACACTCCAAATTCACAACTATTCACTCTCGTATAATAATTGTAACTTTCACTAACCAATTTCTCAATTAATTAATGAAGATACGTAAGACTACAAGTATGGTTCACAATCGGGGTCAATGGTCACAAATCACCTTTTTGACAACCTAAGTAATGCCTTAGTTCTAGGATGAAATATTGCTAAGTATTTAACCCTAACTCATGAATCTATCCCTAGATGCACAAAAATAAAAGGCACAATCAATTGGAAGCTCTACCAATCAATAACAAACAAATCATAAACACTTAGATAGGAAGGTTAACAAGTTTCATTCATTAGAGCAATAATTCGTAACAGATAAGTATTGGAGTGGTTCAATCAACCCTAGCATGGGTGATTTAGCCATTCATAGTCATTTTCAAATCAATGAAATAACTATAAGCATACAAAACCACAAGAATATGAATGAACGGATGAAGTGAAGCCTTGAATGTTGATCTTCTCTCTTCCTTGCCTCCTTTTGATGTATAATAGGTCAGAAGTTTTGTTTTGGGGCGTCTTTAGAGTTTTTATATCGTCCTGTAAACCCACACAACTTGGGAATCCAAAATAAACTTGGAGTCAAAGTAGCAGGATTTTTAATGTGCCGTGGAAAGGAAAATTTCATGCGCCTGCACAGTTTTATAACTCTCTGAATATCGAACCTGCCGCGTCGCGCCATGCGATGCCCGTCGTGGTGCGGTAGGCCTTTTTTACTGCGTTTCAATTTGTTCTCTCAGTTGACGTCCTTTCTTTGATTTTCGGTCAAATCCCGGACTCCTACTCAGACTTCAAAACCCTTGATTTCACTAAATTATGCTCCAAGAACACCTCATATCATCATTGTAATCCCTCCAACATAAAACACACCAAATAAGAGAAACTTCGTTGAAAACATGATAAGATAACACAAGTAGAAGCATGAACACGAGGCGAAAGTAGGTGAAATATAGCAATATCTAGCCTGATATCAGCCACCACACTTTTGAGCCTAGCTTCCCAAAGTGATTGGCAACCAGCTTTATGGCATTAACTCGCAATCAAAAGTTCCTAAAAATGTGTGGCTCTGCACGTGTCTCCTGAGGTTTGGTCCCCCGAGAATTGCCTATCTTCCCGGTTCTCGTTTGACTTTGAGTTTTCCCTTTTATTCTTCTTCCATCTCCTTCCCCCTCCATGGATGGACTTCCTACATGCTTCTGTCGTTCAGTTTTGGGCTTCTGGGAAAGCTCTGGCTCTAGATAGAGATTTTTCGTGTATCTTTGATGCAAAGCACCCCATGTCGTCATGGGGCGTTGAGTTAAACTCCACTGCAACTCCCTAGTAGCTAACGAACCCGTAGAGTTCAGGCTTTTTCCCAAGGCTACCACAACAATGTTATCGGGAACTGGAGGGAGCTCCATGCGTTCCCTCTAAAATCTGTCCATGTAGTCCTTTAGCAACTCATCGTTCCACTATCGGATCTTGAAGCTATTTTCCATGCGCTTCTCCTGCTTGCGGGCTCCAGAGTCTTCCTTCTTGAACAGATCCTGCATCTGGGTTAATGACTCCATCAAACCCATTGATAGCTGAGTGTACCATGTGAGGGCTCCTTTGGTCAAGGTCGAGCCGAATCTCTTTACCAGAGAGGATTGAGTTTCTTTTTCGGAAATGTCATTGCTGTTAATGGCTATAGTATGCAACAATATGCTAGTCCGGGTCAGTAGTTTCATCGTACTTAAGGTTATCCGGCAGGCAGAAATACCTGGGTACACGGGGTGGTGCAGCACTCGCCTTATATGCATGTTTGTAAAACTTTTGCTTATCCACGGTGGTAACCTGAGTGGAGCACCCGGTACGTTATTGATCCCATCGTGGATAATTTTTATCTCTTTTAGGTGTCCTAAATGACAGGTGTTCCTTTGAGGTCTTGATTAATGACTCTTGTTAAGCCTCTAGGGGTGACATCCATGTTGAGCATGCGATTAGGAACGGATGCTGGTGAATCATTCATGGGCACTGGTCCTCGCGGGGATGTTGGCCTCTGAGACAATCCAACGAACGTTGCTCCTAATTTTTGGGTCATGCCCTCGACCATGTCGACCGAGTCCTGCTATGCCCATTCTGACAGGGTTTTGATGAGATCAACAAGGGAACCTCTAAACTCAGAATTACCTTCACGTAGTTGATCGCCCTCGCCGTCACTGGCTACATGGACTGGCTCCTCGGCAGGGTCCTTCAATTGATCACTAGGATCATTGGGATCCTATGAGGAGTTGTCTGTTGCATTGGTGGTGTCTTTTGGGACACTGTTGTTGTCGTCTGGCATGACTGTGCCTTTTTTCGTGTAGAAACCTACAGGCCCCACGGTAGGTGCCAAACTGTTTAGGCCTAAATTTGGTCGTTTAGGTAAAATAATTGAATTTATTAGAAGGTCACAAGCAATACAGTAGATACACAGGAAAAGTAAATAAATATAGAGAGAAAAATAATAAGCAAGATAGTTATAATCTTATTCCTTAAGAATAGTCGGATTTTGTATGAATCGTTTAATGTACAATACAATGAGAGGAGGAGCATTTATAGTAGAGATTTATCCAGTCCTAATTATGCTAAAATACAAAGACTAATAAAAGTCATGGGCCTAAACTCAAGGCGGTGGTATATATGAAACCCTAACTAGGAGATTGTGAACCCTAGGATGGTGGGATGTATACCATGCATCCTATGCCTGCGCTGCCTGAGCGGCCGTGGCTCATGGAGCGAGCGTGTATCCTCTGTGCCCGGTGACTTATAGGCTAAGTTTAATCTCGCCGTCTGGACTCGTATCCCCTAGGTGGCGTATTTTGCCAACACATGCCATGATTCATCAAATAAAATACTCTAAAAATAGATCAACCTAGTGAAGTTATTCTTCCATGTTTCTTTATTATTCGTTTCTGGATTTCATGTAGAAGGATCTGAAAATGAGGAACCTTATGAAGTCAAAGTGAAGGAATCTATAAATCTAGGGCATTTATTAGTTCTAGAATATATTAAGAATATTGACATTTAAGGATATGTATATAAGAGATTGTTGGAAGACAGAAATATGAAAGGTGCCTTCGAGAGAAATGTGTGTGAACATTTCCTTAAAACTTTAGAACATATGTCACATTTCTTTGTATAACTAACCCATTTTGTTATTCTTCAGCAAATTAAATGCGGCAAGAATGATGAGCTATGGTGCATGGAAAATTAATTAGTTTCGGGGAAGGAAAAACGTTTCCATAAAAAATTTACATGTAAAGAGAAGGTGATAGAAGAATGTCTTTATACATATGGTAGCATCATGACCCAATCCGTTGGAACATCAAACAACTCAAACATGCTCCATGTATTTATTTAAAGCCTTCGCTTGAACATTAGTTTGAGGGTGATATATAATACTCACTGCGATATGACATTCATTATAGCCTATTCAATCCTTACAAAACATATGAGGAAACTTTGGGCTAAGGTCGGTAACAAATAACACAAGAGGGTCCGTGAAGAAGTATGCTACCTATAACAATAGCGCTTATAATTATGCAAGCAATGAAAGTAGACGTTGAAGGAATGAAGTGTCCACATGACCACACGTCTACCTCTATCATAATACTTTCGTTGCCTTAAAACTAGGTAAACATGGAAATGATAGGATCGTAAAAGTCTAGTAGAGCGATAGAAAATATTTTTCTATTTGCAGACATACACACACTTAAAGTCAATCTTAATATGCATATGAAAGAACTTAAAAGAAAGAAGATGAGAGACTCGAGTAACACTTACATGCTCATCCAGTGAGGAATAATGAAACTCGTCAAATGTTGGTGTTGTACATAAATGAGAATCAGAAGGAAGAACTAATTTCTATTAAAGAAAAACATCTTACATAACATACAATGTATACAAGAAGAACAATGTGTATGTAACAACAGTTGAACTTTAAGTTACTCTTGATGGATTTTCCTTTATAAAGTCATATAGCTAGTTGAATATTCTAGTGGATAAAGCGTACAATCTTGATATACTTGATTCACAATAAATTCAAAGTGAAAAAAATCATCAACCCACCGAAGATCTTTTCTTTTTAGTTTAAAATGGATAGTAGAGGCGGATTCAGAATTTTAAGTATAAAAAATACCACTGTCTTGAGTAAAAATCAGTAGAAAATGGTAGCAAAGTTGAAGTTTCAAAGACAACCCTAGCTGTCATTGAAAATTGATTTGGCCATTTTGATTTCTGAAAATACGTTAGAACTTGGAAGGAACCTAGAGATATTTTTTTTTCTTTAATTCATTAATCTTAATTTTCTGTTTAAAAAATTGAAAGAAAAGGAATAAACAATTGTGTTGTAATTTTTAAAAATGATGCGTAAGGGGAGTTAAGTGAAGTTTGGTGTGCATTTGATTTGTAAGAATGAAATGAAACTAATGAAAGTGTGTCTAGCGAGATCAGAACCTTGCCCAAGGTGGTATTTAACTTAAGCTAGCGCCTTTCCTCTCAGGGAACAATCATCCTTTTTGTTATTAGGTTTGGAATCACTATTTTTGTACATATTCTTTTTATTTGTCAATACATGTACAAAGTCTACGTAAAAAGTTACTGGGGTTCTACCAAATCCGTATACTACACTGTAGATCCACCCTTGAAGTGTAATTAGCTCAAATTTTAAAAGGGTAGAAAATGAGTTAACCAAACAAAAAAAAGAAAAAGTTAATAAAAAACATTAGGCTAAACCAGTTTATCACTCAATTTCAGGGTACACGTTAAGATAGCAAATCAAAAGGGGAGTGGTAAAATAAAGATGAAATTCCTTTGATGGCTCCTTAAACTTAGCCGCTGTTGTAAGTTGGCCAATTAAAATTTTCGAGTGACCAGATAGATACTTGATCTTGGCCCAAGTATAATTTTTAAACACCCAACCCCATCTGACTCAACTACGAGATGCAGTGTTAAAAAAAAGCACGTGAGGGGTCATTCTTTTTGCCGAGTCAGATTTTCAACGGTAAAATGCCCCTTTTGACCTTATATAATCTCCTTCTCTTCTCTAGTGGTTAAAACCATAATCCTTTCTTCTCTTCAAAATTTCTTAAATTCGCCTCTATTAGCCTCTCAATTCTTCTCATTTTTTTCTAACCTATATTATTAAGTGTAATTATCTTATATTGTCCGTCCTACTTAAGTTAAACTGAATCGATATAATAGACTCGAGGTATGTAAATGTGGGGAATATCCAAAGTTGACAACCTCTTGGACTGAAGCTAACCCTGGACAAAGATTTTATGGCTGCAAAACTACACGAGTAAGTGCTTATTTGGTGTTGCCTTAATTTCTTAAACTGGCTTTTGTTGGGAAATATTCTTAGACATTAACTGATTTCTCCTGTTAATAGGCTGCCAGTGGGTGCAACTTTTTCAGGTGACATGATAAAGATATTGTCGAGTAAGCTAGTAGGGTTATTTGAGGATTATTTAAGAGAATCAAAGTATATAAAGAAGACAATTCTTACAAAAATTGAAAATTGAAGAAGTGTCAAAATATATCATTTTGCTTCTTGTATTTTCATGGCTATTTAGAGAGTTGTTCTTTTAGTTGGTGGGATGTTAAAGCTAGTTAGTTATGGGATGTTAAAGCCAATTATGGTATGTTATATGTGAATGTATTTTGATTAGTAGTAATGCAATGTATTATGTTATGTTAGACTAATGTCATGCATTTTAAGCTTTTGAAATCTCATATTGAACAAATTGTGCCAAAATTGTAATCTTCATTACTTTAAGAGCTCAAAAGTGAGCTACCACAGTACAAAATAAGAAGCATTAATACATAATGATTTATCCAAAATAGCTGCTAAAGCACTTAATATAATCAAATGTACTGATTAACAAAGGTACTAGGAAACAGACTAGGTCCTATAAAAGCAGCCCAATCACTGGGTTACTCTTACATTTGCTGAAGAAAATTTCATAACATTTTTCTTTTGCTAGAGTTTGAAAGATGTGATAGCTTTCTTACCCATCCATCTGAGACCAGTTGGTTGATACACAAGTTCAATATATGTATTTGCAGAACGCTTCACAACTTTTCCAGATCTAAGAACTCTTGTAGTTGGCATTATTTGCTACAATGTCCAAATTAAAGAATTTATAAGTACCAACTTAACATACATATTAATTTAAAATGCAAGAATTTAAACACTCAAAGCATACATTTAAGAATGAGGTCCCACTCCTGACATCAGTGCATACTCCATATCCATGCTGATGTAGGATAAACTAACGGAAGCAATAATCTAAACGAGCGGAAACAATTAAACGAGATAATAAGAAATAAGGCTTGTGAAGGCAAGAAATAAGAAGAAAGAAACAAATCAAACTCACACACGTGGATTGAATTCAATGGGAGAACGAGAAATTTGAACCAAATCCTGGATTCATACTAGGATGAAATCCTCGAGTTCCCAAGTCTTAAGGGATACATGAGCTTAAAGCTCCAAACAAGAAGGCCAAGCCTCTCAATGTTCTTTCTTCTTTATCAAAGATTCATAAACTAGATAATGAATAAAATGGCTAAGTGTGGTATTTATAGGTGTGCCACACTCCTAATGTAATGTCTAAAAAGCCCTCAAATGAGATTAAAAATAACACAAGCCTCGTAGGGCCAAAATAGGGATTACACGTCAAATTTCTGTCCAAAAATAAGCAAAACAGGCACCACACCTAGCAAAGTAGGCGATCCGCTTACTACAGAGTGTAGAAAAGTGGGCGGTCCGCCCAAAAAGTAGGCGGTCCAAACTCTTGAGAGTTGATCTTAAAGTAGGCAGTCCGCCTAGTGGAGTGCAGGGTCCGTCTCTTCCAGGGAGGTATGGAGACGACTCAAAATAGACTCTAGGTGTTCCTCCTTGGTCCGTAGTCGATCCTCCCTCAATGGTGCTGACACGACCCGAATTCTCGCTTAGGCCGTGTGGGCACCCGACCACCTCCCCTAAACCTGTCGGGCGAACCCTATTGACTGAATCGATATAAACTGTGAAGAATTACCTTAAATGAAAATGAACCAAACTTTAACAACATAAGATAACTCCCAAGGATAGACAAATATACAAGTTTTCAAAACAATACAAATAACTACCCAGAAAACACAGTTTTAAAGGTTTCCAGATCAGACATCTAAGAAAGCCAAAAGATATACACACCTCCCGAAGGGAGCAAAAGTAAGGACAACTGTAATATCTGAAGTTGGTGGCCGCAATGAACAGGATGGCTCACCGTAGACAGCTGAGAACGTACTACTCCTCAATCACGGCGCGACTGGCTGGGTCCTGGTACAGAATCTGCCGAACGAAAAGAAAACACAAGGACAAATAGGGGGTGAGTCATGAGGACTCAATAAGTGTGAACAAACTAGCAACCTCAAAAAAATAGATACGCTAGTAAGGGAAACGGAACCAGACAACAATCAACAAATACGCAATGCACATATAAGCAGAACAGTAGTCATGTACAGAAAATTTACACTTGTATGAAATGAAATGGAATGAGATGAAATAAAATGAAATGAAATAAAATGAGATGCAAAGGGTCACATGTGCCCGTAATCCCATCCCGAAGCGGAATACTCCTGCATTCGAGGGGAACCCAATCTGCTAACCAACTGGAGCGGAATACTCCTGCTCCTGGGGCGGAATACTCCTGCACCCTATAATATAAACCAAAACCAGAGGCGGAATACTCCTGCACTCTCCTGGGTCGGAATACTCCTGCACCCGATAAAATGTAAAGCTGAGGCAGAATACTCCTGCACTCAGTATGATATGCAATGTAATGCATATGAATGCAATGTGATGCAATAATAACCCTTCACCGGCACAAGACTCTCATCGATAGCCAGGAAGCAGATGCCAACTCCAAGCCAAAGTACAATACTCAGATTCCCAATTTAATAGCAATAACAGGACAAAATATATAATATAGAATGTAAATCCAAAGCTAAGGCGTAATGAGTACGCCTATCGGCAGCTACACACGTAAGGAACACGTGGTAGAAAATCCACGAGGCAATGGATATAAACACTTATCGTATTCCAAAGCTAGCCCTGTTATTCAACAACTGCTTTTTCCTTTGGATTAACTGCCAAACGATCCCACTCTATTTAATAAGCAGAAAAATTATATCAAATAAAGCTAAAGGCTTCATTCCTTATGTCTTAGGGCAATCCAGTTAGGAACCTGATACCCTATTCGCATACGCAATGCGCAGGTCAGGCCTATGTACAGGGTTCAAAGTCCCATAACCAAATCCTAAATAAATTATATTTATATGTTGCCCATAACTCACTGAGTACGAATATATAATCATTTTCATCATCGGGGTCCAATTAACCCGTTAAACTATCAATTTAAGTCATTAGGGCGATGTCTAATATCCCTATTTTTACCGTAAAAATATATTCAAACACACGTAATAAGCTAAGATAATGAGTTAACATCATTACCTGAAGATTTAGGGTAGAAATTATACTATTTTTCTACTCCTTTTTCCCTCTTTCTTTTCTAATTTTTCCTTTCTGTGTGTTTTGTTGTAATGTTGCTGTTGTATATCGTAATAGATTCTACTAGGGGATTTAATCCCCTAGCCACCGACTTTTCCAATTTTCAATTTTTGTTTGTTTTTTTTATAATAAATTTGCTACGACGATTTAAAATTAAAATGGAACCCTAGAGAAGTCGAAATGATCCCAAATTTTTCAAGTAAGTTATAAAAAATATATGTAACATACTCGCAAAGATGGAGCTCAAATCGGACTCCCGAAACTCAAGATGCGAATTTAAAGGAAAAAGGTCAAATTATTTAACTTTCGGCATTTTAGCGGAAACTAGCCGAACAACATCGAAATTCACTTTCGAAAAATCATAAAAGTCACAAATAATCATACGAACCTAACGGCGCTTTCGGATTTCGAATCGGAGCTCATTCGCCAAAACCGAGCTCAAAAATCTCTTTTAAATAATTATTGACAATAAAAACTGAAACCTTCTTCCGATGCCTACCAAACGAGGTCTGATTTAGCTCAAATTTTACAGACATGTCCTAATGGGCCTTTTAAATATTTTAAAATTATCGGTACGCCAATCGGAGTCCTAACTTCTGAAACGACTGACCGAGGTCGTTTTAGGTGCTCAAGTCCACGACCTCAAATCCTCCTCCGGAGCCCTTGTATTCTTTGTGCTCTCGAGCTTGGCTCTTGATGGTTGGCGCTTTGGCTCAATTTGCCCCGCATCATCCTAGTATGAATCCGGGATTTGGTATAAGTTTCTCGTTATCCCATTGAATTCAATGGGAGAACGAGAAACTTGAATCAAATCCCTGATTCATACTAGGATGAAACCCTCGGGTTCCCAAGTCTTAAGGGATACATGAGCTTCAAGCTCCAAACAAGAAGGCCAAGCATCTCAATGTTCTTTCTTCTCTATCCAAGATTCATAGACTAGGTAATGAATGAAATGGCTAAGTGTGGCATTTATAGGGGTGCCGCACTCTTAATGTAATGTCTAAAAAGCCCTCAAATGAGATTAAAATAATACAAGCCTCGCAGGTCCAAAATAGGGATTACACGTCAAATTCCTGTCCAAAACTAAGCAAAAAAGGTGCCCTACCTAGCAGAGTAGGGCCCCACATAGCAGAGTAGGCGGTCCGCCTACTACAGAGTGTAGAAAAGTGGGTGGTTTGCCCAAAAAGTAGGCAGCCCAAACTCCTGAGAGTTGATCTTCAAGTAGGCGGTCCGCCTAGTGGAGTGGACGGTCCGCCTCTTCCTCGGAGGTGTGGAGATGACTCAAAATGGACTCTAGGTATTCCTCCTTGGTCCGTAGTTGATCCTCCCTCGATGGTGCTCAAGTCCACGACCTCAAATCCTCTTCCGGAGCCCTTGCCTTGTATTTTTTGTGCTCTCGAGCTTGGCTCTTGATGGTTAGCGCTTTGGCTCAATTTTCCCCACATCACATGCAGTCTTAGGTTTTTACGTATTGTAGATAGTCCAGCACCAGTATAAGCAGTTGTAATATTAGAAGATGCAGATGAAGAACCTCTTCCAAACACACTTCTTGCACCAGCATTATTTGAATTTGCAGAATCACCTGCCACAGCAAAAGCACTAATTGGCCCTCTCGCTGCCCCTCTACCTCTGCAAATCCTCTCCCTGCAGCAGCACTATTTGAATTTTCAGAATCAGCACCAATAGACCCTCACTCTGCACCTCTACCTCTTCAAGTTGACCCTCTCCCTGCACCTCTACCTCTTCCCACACCAAGTATTTTACCCCTTTCTCTCCTGGTCCCTAGTCTTGATGAAATAATTGGTCTTTCAGTTATCTTTTTTACTCTTTTAGTATCTTCACAAATAGAAGATGGTCTACTATTCATAGTATATGGTGGTGCGCTTGGTTGTGAAATAGGTTGTTGGACAACATCTTTAGGTTGCCTCCTCTCTTCTGTAGCAGATGTTCCACCCTAACATGCAGATTAATAAACAATAAATTAGAAGCCTAATAAGCAATAGTTGAGTCATGATTGAAACACAAACATACCTATGTCCTGTCTTGTTGTGACCCTCTTCTGCATCCTTTCTTGTTGTGACATGTCTCCTTGCATATTGAACAAGTCATTTTAACTCTCAGTTTAGATGCCTTGCCATATTGTTTCCTTAGTTCAGTCTTTTCATTTCTTCTATATCTCTGGCCTGCCTGGCATGGGTTTAACCTCTGGTGGGTCAATAGATGGATTTGTTGTCTCAGGCCACATCTTCATGCATGGAATTGGTTGGAGGGTGTACTTGTAAGCTGCCAAAAAATGTTTCTTTTGTATACTAACGATCAATATGGTTTATTGGTTCTTCTTCTAGGTGATAGAATGCACATATATCGTATGGACATGGAATTCCTTTTAACATCCACAATCTACATAAGCAGGTCATGTTGGTCATATTGACTGTGTGTGTATACTCTTCATCCTGAACCTCAAATCCATCATCCCCATTAAATCTAATCTCACACTTTTTAGCAATTTTTATTTTTTTTAATTTTCATCAAGAGCTAGATGTGCCATTGGACCTATTTCCTATTTCCAACTGCTACAAAGAGGAAATTTCTCATATCAACAGTCCTACTCATCATCTTGTGCCTAATTTCCTCTAGTATACTTATAATAGATTTATGTCTTGGCCCTACTATCCAAGAGTTAAATGTTTCGCACATATTGTTTTCTACAATGTCACACTTGGGTGTCTCCTTAAAGTATGCCTTACACCAGGTCTTTTTTGGATAACAAAATAGTGGATCACAAATCTTATCTCCTAGTTTGTCCATACTATCTAGTTCCTCTTTCAGTTTAACTAAAAAACTTTCCTTAGAACATCTCCAAAATTGCTTTCTTCTCTCTTCTCCTGCCCTAGTTTTTGCTCAGGTTGACCAAATGTGTCTTGCACACATTATGTGCTCAGCATTAGATAGCATATCCCTAATTGTTGAGACCAACCCCTGAAACATAAGAAAAAAGTAAGAAATCATGGTAGCAGACAGAAATAAAGAAAAGCAGTAAGAAATCAAGCATAAATGAAAAACAAAATCCAAACTTTTGTATGTCAGAGATTATAGTCAACCCATCTCCTTGCCCCAATTCAAGATCAATAATTAAATACTCTAAAAAGTAGCTCCATAAATGCTTTGTTTTCATGTCCACCATAGCCCAAGCTATAAAAAATATTTGGTTGTTTTCATTTTTGCCAACTACTACTAAGAGTTCTCCCTTGCAACATCCTTTTAAGAAACACCTATCAAAGCCAATTATCTTTCTATAACCTTCTAACCACCCCTGCTTCATTGCATAAAAACAGACAAAGAAATACTTAAACAATTTCTTCCCATGCTCTGTTTCTTTATCTGTCCTGATCCAACAAGAACTGTCTGGATTTGTTTGCTTGGTGATGTCAGCATAATCACACAACCTTGAGAATTTTAGCTTCCACTCACCTATGAATAGTTTAATCTGCCCTGTATTATATAAATCTGCATGCATATATGACCTACTTTTTTCTAATATCCTCTTAAATTTTGTAGACTCTAATTTCTAGATGAGCTATAATAGTATCTTTCAATTTTTTAGCAATAAATTCTGTGTTGCACAGTTTGATCTTGGTTCTTTCTAAGAACTTATGCACTGTAGTAGCTCTTCACTTTGAAGTCTTGAGTATCCCTGTCCAAGGATGCATAAATTTTCCACTTACACTTCTGATTGGTACACTTAGCCCTCACTCTTTCTTTTTCATTAGGCCTTAAATTAAGTTGAACCTTATTCTCCACATCATAATCTGCAACAACCTGTTTAAACTGGACGACATTCTCAAAGATCATCTCCAACTCAAAAACTGACACCTCACAACTAGGATCATATTTAACTTTCTCGTTTCTCCTTCTAGTAGGTAAATCCACCCCCTCTTCAGCATATAGATCAAGCTCATCCTTGCTTTCATCATTTTCTATATCAGAACTTCCAAGATACTCTTCACCCCAACTAATTTTCCAGTATACTTATTTCCTTTTCTTTGTTCAATGTCTTCAAACCCCCTGTCTATGCCTACCTTTCCAAGCTCAATATCTAGCACTTGATTTTTTTTTCCTCTTTGGTTCTTCAGCTTTTGCCTGCCTAGATTGATCTCTAAGAAACCTTAACTCCTCGTCTATATCACTGTCATCCTCATCTGGTATGCCCTCTAAGTCTTCATCAAAATCATCTATATCAGCCTCACCCTCTGCTTCTTCCTTACCATCTACGGGATCCTTACCTTCTCTCATTCCTTA
Source organism: Petunia x hybrida (assembly GCA_037355625.1). Lineage (NCBI taxonomy): Eukaryota > Viridiplantae > Streptophyta > Magnoliopsida > Solanales > Solanaceae > Petunia > Petunia x hybrida. The sequence goes on along the minus strand of JBBBVM010000027.1, from coordinate 1,193,092 downwards.
CGCTCAGTTGTTTCTTCACCCTCTACTGCAGCCCCACCCTCATTTATTTATTCACCCTCTACAGCAGCCCCACCCTCAGTTGTTTCCTCACCTCTACATTAGTATTTATACTATCAGCTCTAGATATGTTAGGGGAAACCTATCTCCAGTTTCGTTTTCCCCAACCTGTAAATAAGTTAAATATCCAGTATGGACCACATCATCCATTATTACAGCCTCATTCACCACATGATTGACATAAATGTCAACTATGTCCTCATGTACCAAGTGTGGAGTAAGGGTCAGCAGGTCTGAGTCATTTACTATAAGTATAAACACTGAAATGATTGGGTCTTGGCTACAAATCCATCAACAGTGGGGTACCCATTTCACGTGTATAATGACACAATTCAAATATTGAAATTTGATCTTGATCTATACCCCACAACTCAGGCACTAACTCTCCCTCGTATTTTGTAATCTACCCCCTCATTAGCGGCAAATCTTCCCCCATGGTGGAATCTAAATACTATTATAGTAATATGCATGATAATATTTGTAATAAACAAAGAATTACATATTAACCCCAAAATCCCAAAAAAAAAACCCCTAACTTTAACTGAAAAATCACGAAAAGATCCTAACTTTAAACAATAATAGCAAAATAACCATAAATGAAATAAACAATAAATTCATGAAAAGAAACATACATGTTACTGAATTTTATCACCCACGATACGATTTCACAGATGGACCCCGACTCTTGAGTCAAAATGAACCAACACCCACCAGATTTCGGATGCGACATGAACCAACAACTAGTAATTGGACAGGAGAATCGAAGGATCTTGAAGGATGTTTATTCACGGAAGAGAATCGAAGAGAACCGATGGGTTGAAGAGGAGCGAATGGATTGTATCGATTGGAGTAAAATGAATTGAATGGATTTTGCCCCTTCTGTTTTTTTCTTTTGTTTTATGTTTTACATGATGTGGTAATTGTGTTTAGTTATTTTTACATGTGTAATTTTATTATTTGTGGACTTGCCACATCAACGGCTAAGTTTAAGGGGCCATTTAGGAATTTCGCTTAAAATAAAAAAGGTAATTTATAAAATTATACAATCTAACATTCTTTTTTACACTAAAATGTTAATATTATCCTATTTTCAAAACATAACAATATTTTTTTTTCAAAACATAGCAAAATACATACAAAAGGGTGATAAAACCCTAGATCCACCTCCTACCACCCCCAGCCGCCACCCACCATCACTGCCACTGCCGCCGAAAAATATTTGTTTTTAACTTTTTCTGTTGATCTGTGTGTATTTTTACTGTATGGACAGTGTATGGACAATGATACATTGTGCATACAATGAAAAAACGGTAGATACACACACATACAATTATTGTATGTTCGTATATTCTATGTATGGTTACTGTATGGACAGTGTGTGCCTGTTCATTCACCGGACACACACTAAAAATAAATCGATACGTGTTGTATTTCTTTTGTACGGCAAATGTATATTTATTGTATCTCCGGTGTATATTTAATGTATATACAGTGCATACACCACACATACAATGGAAATATGCATGGCATACATTCCATACAGTCCAAACACCAAACATACACCACAACCACCGTGGTTCCGCCGTGTCCCACCAAAAAATTCAAAAAAAAAAAAAAAGAAGGACCAAAGCAGAGGTACCGCCAGATCCTCAACGGAAAACACCGGATCTGCTCTACTGCAGCAGATCCGGCGCTTTTGGAACTCAGCCAACGGTGCAGACCAGACACACAGCCACGACTCGTGCAGAAACACCACGACGACACACATATCCACAACCAGAACAAGGCCACGATGGGAAACACCACGACGGGGTGACGACGGCGCATGGGGGAAGGGACGCCGACGAAGGGGATGGAGTGGCAGTGACGGTATAAACAGTGGAGTGTAGGGGTGGGGGAGAGAAGAGAGAGGGAAGATAGAGAAGAGGGAGAAAAATTAGGGTTTTTAAAAAAAATGCTATGTTTGGTAGCATTGTAAAAGAATATTGCTATATTTCGTAAAATAGTAAAATATTACTATATTTTTTTAAAAAAGTTCTCTAAATTGATATAGAGTATAATTTATTTAACCAATAAAATATGACAAAAATAAAATCCTAAAATTGTCAATGTCTGCAGTCTCACGCGGCGGAAATAAAGGTAGTGGCAACATTGCAAAATACATGAAGAAGTAGGGGTAATGAATAAGAACCGGAGGTGTATATGGTGCCATTGTAGCTAATGGACGAACACCCAGGGGCTCATCAATCCTCTGTGTCTGAAACAGTACCCCCACCCCACAACACATATAATATATACCCCACTACCCCTCCAAAACAAGAAAGTAAAAGCAACCGTGTGACACTAATGGTGAAAGCATCACAACTTTGAAACTCATACAGAATAATAGCTGAGGTTTGTATAACTCTTTTTTATTTTTAAAGTGTTCTTCTCTAGTTTTTTGGTTTAATTATGATCAGTTCATGTTTTTGTGTAAAGGGTCATGTTTTTTTTTTTTTTTTTTATATATATTTTTTTAAGTTGATTGGATCACTGATTCTTGAAAAAAAGACTTGTTTTTTCGATTTGGGAGTTTTAAGTTATGTGGGGTTTTGGTAACACTTTTGAGGTTTTTCACTTTTACTTGTTGATAGTAATGTACTACTTTAATTCATTTATTATTGCCTAGTTAGGACTAAAGATAATTAGGATCATGCAAGTAGCAAAAAGTTATCTTTTATAATAACCGAGGGATTTCCCGAGGGTCAATGGCACATGGTTTGGAACTCGTGAATCGTGGGCCTGTTCCTCTACCAATTTTACTTCAAATGCCATGGTTTTGTTTGCAGCAGAGTTTTTCACTTGTACCCAGTGATAGTAATGTGCTAGAGTATTTCATTTATTGCCAAGTTAGGGCAAAGGTAATTAGGATCATACGAGTAGCAAAACAATTTCATTTTTGACAACTGAGAAATCCTTGAGGGCGAATGGCGCACGGTTTGGAACTCGATCAATTATGGGCTTGTCACTGGACCCTTCTCCCTTTAAATACCAGGCTTTTATATGTCGCACGGTTCGAATCCTTGATGGGTGCTTAATCCACACATCTGAGTGCTGCAATATTACCACTAGACTAAAGTCCTAGGGGCCATGTACTGATGGAAGTCTTTGTATTCATTTGAATGTTGAAGCCTTTGGTTCATGCTTTGTTGAATATTGGGGTTCTTTTTTGGGATAAAAGTTCAAGTCTTTATTCATTTTACTTTGTATTTGATTCATGTTCATTACGAATAGCCAAGTTAGGGCAAAAGCTAATTAGGATCATACAAACCCTTGAGGGAATTGGTGCACCGTTTGGAACTCGGTGAATTATGAGCCCGTCCCTCTGCCTTTCTCACTTTATATACCATGGTTTTGTTTGTGGCGGAGTTTTCTACTTGTAGTTAGTGATAGTAATGTACTGCTTTATTTCATTTATTGCCTATTGCCTAGTTAGGGAAAGCTAGTTAGGATTATACAAGCAATAATTTTTTGTATAACCGAGAAATCCTAAGGGCCAATGGCGAAGTTTTGGAACTTGGTCGATAATGGGGCTGCCACTCTAACTATCTTCCTTTAAATACTAGGCCTTCAAACCCTTGACGTGCGCCTAACCCCGCACACATCAAGTGCTGCAATCTTACCACTAGACCAAAGCCCTCGGACCATACAAGTAGAAAATATTATTCATTTGAATGTTCAAGCGTTTAGTTTATGCTTCTTTAAATATGGGGGTTCTCTTTTGGTGTTTAAAGTTCAAGTCTTTATTCATTTTACTTTATTTTTGTAGTTAATACATATTCATCAACAATAGCATGAGATGCTTAGTTCAATAGTCACCAGGAATACCTAATTGTGCTCAAATATTCATTTTTATTTGTTGCAAGAAGGTTTTAAATTAGGGGGAGGGAGGGAGAAATACTTGAAGGTGAATGGATGGAGTCAAGGAGTCGTTCTGAACTAGATGTTAAACCTCACTTGGGGTAGTTACAAGTTACAGGTTAACATGATTCTTTCTTGTTTCTTTTTATGAAAGAAGCTGTTTTCATTCAATAGGTTCAGGAAGAGACTCTGCACGTTTGGTTAGATGGCGTGGACGGAGAGGGATGTGGAGAATGGGAAAGAAAGCGACTCACTTGGTAACAATGGCTTTCTGAAAGGAGTTCAATCTTCTTCTGATTCCAAAGGTTCTCCTGTTAGAATAAGTCCTGTAAAGAAGAGTTTTGAAGGGAAGGATGCTATCACTTACGCAAATATCCTTCGCTCTAGGAACAAGTTTGTTGATGCACTAGCTATCTATGAAAGTGTGCTGCAGAAGGACAGTGGAAGCATTGAATCCCTGATTGGCAAAGGTATTTGCCTGCAGATGCAGAACATGGGCCGGCTTGCTATTGAAAGTTTTGCTGAAGCTATCAAATTGGATCCACAAAATGCATGTGCTCTCACCCATTGTGGAATCTTGTACAAAGACGAGGGCCGTCTGGTCGAGGCTGCGGAGGTATGTGCATGAAGTTATCTTAATTGTATTTCACAAAAAGCTCATCTGTTCTTTTACTGCACATTTAGTGGTATTCAACATAAATGATGATTGTATAGGACATACTTCCGGCCGTGGATATAGTGGAGCATCTGGTATTAGAATTTCACGATTTCTTGCTTAGATAAACGTGGCTGAAAGTTCTTCAAGTTCGATAACGTTAGCTGATAATTACTTTTGTAAACTTTCCAGAACTAATTTGATTTGGACTTGACAATTGCCTGTTAAGTTTTAAGTTTTCCTAAAACGTTCAAGGGCTGGAAGAAATATTCTTCTGGCTGAAAACAGGGATATTTGATACCGTTACTGTTGCATTTGGTAGTTTTTGGGAACATATATGTTTGCTTTAATTTTATGTATTGGGAAAATATCGTGCTCATCTGCATTTTTCTTTTCCCTTAATTGACATTTTGCTTACAGAACGCCTTTTTTTTATTCTTCTTTCGTCAGGTAGAAGAAATTAACGTGTATGATAACTTATTTTGTGCATGTGTGTTTGTATATATTCTTTTTTCCTCGATAAAGGATAATTTAGTTGTGTATTGTTGGTCATGGGGTAACCCTTTCATATGCTTAACTTTAGTAAAATAATGCTGGAAAATTAGGTAGTATTAAGTTGAGGTGACACCACCTTTTTTTTATTTTTTAAAAAAGGAAGTAAAAAGAAAAATAGAAATGTTAGTTCTGAAGCACTATTTCTAGAATTTCACAGACGATCTTTATTTTTTCCGTAAGATTTTTGACCCCTTATGCTGGCAGCTTGTCTAACTGGATGCCTTTCGCCGCGAACTAACCTTGCTTGTTGTTAAATATCATTTTTTCCTTACTGGCCTATAGCCATCTTGGCAAAAGGATGCACATGTGTTTTTTCCTTGTTTGAATTGCATGTTTGGAGGTGCTTCCACAAATTTTTTGTTACTGGATCATTCTAAGTAACCGTTTGGCCATAGATACCAAAAAGTTTTTGAAAAAGTATTTTTATAGTTGTGTTAAAAAATTGTATTTGGAAGTTGAAGTTGTGTTTGGACATGAACTTTATTTGTAAGAAGATGAAGTTTTGTGAGGGGAGGAAATTGTCTTTTTGAAAAAACTTGAAAAAGTGTTCAAACGCAGGTTTTGGTTTTTCAAAAAAGGTTTTTGAAAGAATCTAAAAAAACTGAGAGCTTTTCATGGACAAACATGTTTTTGAAAAAGTTTTTGAAAAAAAGCTAAAAGAACTTTCATGGACAAACGGGTCCTAATATTATGTACATGGGGCTAAAGGGAGTCAACTGTGAAGATAATCTATTTCTACCACGGGTGAGTTTATTTGGGATGGGAAATTTACAATCTTGGGGGAAATGGTTAAGAGATTGATAATTAATAACCAATCTAAGTTTATAGGATACAGTTGTTTTTATGATTATGATTCTGTACAAAATAGTACTATTACCAAGGTCCTCATCATGGCCTAGAACCTTTTTAGATGAATTATAGTAATGATTGTAGGAGAAAGTGCCACGTTGATTATTTAATAGGAAATGGCCAAAATGTCTCTCTGAGATATTGGAGATAGAACAACTATACCCTCTGTTCGCTTTTCGGCACAAAGTGGCCCTCAAAGTTTGTCCTGCCAGGGAAAAGGGCCAATAATATCCCTGATTTGCAATCCTTGTCTTGCTGATGACTACTTTTGAGGTCATAACCTATTCGTTGCTGCCTTGGGTTTCCTTCGGTGATTGACCGAAAACCTTACTCCGACACCTAAACATGTTTAAGGAGAAAAAAGGAAATGAGAGAGAGAGGAAAGAAAGTTGGGGGGGGGGGGGGGGGGGGGGAGCAAATTGAAGAAAGATAAGGGGAAAAAAGGAGAAAAAGAAAGTCTCAAAAGAACCATGTTTTCACTTTGACGGTAAAGGTGGAGATGGTGGACTTCGGGTTGAAAGATGAAGATGACAAAAGTGGAAGAGGAATGGAGGGTTGCTGCTGGTTTTCTAATGAGAAAAGGGTGGAGGTGAAGAAGACAATGATGATGAAGGGGAAATAGTGGGTATTATGGATGAAGTCGTGGACTTTGTTACCACGATCTCATGGTGGGTTGAAAGATGAAGAGAGGAGAGATGGGGGATGGTTTTTCTTTTTTTTTTTCTTCCTGGATTTCCAACTTAGCAAAAGATGTATTGTTTTATGTGGCTTTATATCTGATACAGAGTATATTGGTTGGGGTATATGTGCTCCACTTGGCTAACAGTGACCGCTATTTTGTGCTGAAAAACAAACTGAGAGCATAGTTGTTTTCCAAACCTGGATTTCCAACTTAGCAAAAGATGCATTGTTTTATGTGGCTTTCTATCTGATACAGAGTATATTGGTTGGGGCATATGTGCTCCACTTGGCTAACAATGACGGCTATTTATGCTGAAAAACAAACTCAGAGCATAGTTGTTATATTTCAGTAGTTCAGGGGAAAATTTGTCTCTTTTCCCATATTTAAATCTGGTCTATATTTTTTTGGTTTCCCACCCGGTGTCCGGTACCCTCATTGGAGCCCCGACTAATCCGATGTTGGATACATCTAATAATTTTCATCTGATAGTGAATCTAGACTACAAAAAATTTATCTATAGTGTCGTCTAATACTTTTGCAGTTTCTTTCATTTATATTTACCATTAATCCTTCTCTTTTAGCACAAGAGACCTTGTGTTCTCTTGTGTTTTATGAAAAAATGAGACCTGGTAGTAATTTGAAAGCTCATAACCAAAGTCTCTTATGTAAATGGATCTGGAGATTCAATGATGAGAAGGCAGCTCTCTGGAAAGATGTACTGGAGATAAAATATGGTAGGGAAAGGTTTCTGGGCACCAAATGCAGTCAAGGCTCCCTATGGTCTTGCTGTTTGGAGACAAATTACCAATCTAAGGGATGAGTTTTATAAGGATGTGGGGTTGGTGGTTGGAAATTGACAGAGAATTAGATTTGGAAGGACAGCTGGGATGGCATTGGCTTACTGAAAGATCAGTTTCCCAGTTTGCATAGAATATTGTAGAACCCTGACACTTTACTTGCTGAGGTAATTGGAGTTAATGGCTGGAATTTCCAGCGCAGAAGGAACTTCTTTGATAGGGAAATGCAAGAAGTTGACTTATTTTAGCAGAAAATGAGCATAGTGGAGATTTATTTGGAGAAAGGAAGATGTCATGAATTGTATTGCTAATAATATTAACTCAATATTGCTAATAATAGCGGTATTTTCACAGTTAATTCCTATCATAGAAAACTCATTAGATTTGACACAACACATGGGGTGACAGCCTTGGAAATGAATCTGGCATACCCTTGCACCTTCTAAAGTAGCATCTTTGGGCTGGTTGGTGACTGATCAGGCATGTCTTACACAGGAGGATATAATGAGGAGGATTCATTATCGGTAGCAGATGTTTTCGTGAAAGAGCTTGTGAATATATTGACCATCTTTTTATACATTGTCAGTTTACTTGGCAGATCTGGACCGTGGTCTTGGCCATTTTTGGAGTTGCAGTGGGTGATACCTGAAACTTTAAGAGCTTTTGTGGTGCTTGAATGCAGCCTTTCTTGGGAAGATTCAGAAAAGTCTCAGGGTGATCATTCCTTTAAGCATTGCATGGTCTATTTGGAATGAAAGAGGAGATATTTTGATGGCTAAATTGAGCAGCTTCACTGTTATGTTCCCAGGATCGGGTCACAGGGCGGTGAAGATAGTAGAGCTCATCAAAGGGACCTCCAACCTTAGGCTCATTAAAGGGAGCTCTCACTTTAGGCTCGTTAAAGGGAGCTCTACCTTAGAATTCATTAAGAGAACTCTGACCTTTTATTTTTTTGTTGAATTATGACTTAAGTTTTCATTCATCAGTGTGCCCTTTAAATAGGGAGTTACATCATTAAGAAGACTTAACCCTTAAGATACTAGAAACCTTAAAAAATATTCTAGAATAATAAAAAACCTAATAAAGCCCTAATCTTTAATTAACTAGAATTACTATTCTATAATAATAATAATAATAATAATAATAATAATAATAATAATAATAATAATAAACTAGAGCCCTAGACCTAAACACATAACATTACTCCCCTCCTGAAGACCAAGTTCGTCCGAATAAGCTATCCACATCCTCTCCTTTGCTTCACACTTGTATTGGTCTGAATGTCTTCCAACAGTTTCTCCATATCAAAAACCCTAGCTTTCATGATTGCCTCTATAGCCGCTCTCTCGTGTTGCCAAATTGATTTGATTTCATCGCCCATCGTGTTAGGTTCTGATACCAATTTGTTATGTTCCCGGGATCGGGTCACAGGGCGGTGAAGATAGTAGAGCTCATCAAAGGGACCTCCAACCTTAGGCTCATTAAAGGGAGCTCTCACCTTAGGCTCGTTAAAGGGAGCTCTCACCTTAGAATTCCTTAAGAGAACTCTGACCTCTTATTTTTTTTTTGAATTATGACTTAAGTTTTCATTCATCAGTGTGCCCTTTAAATAGGGAGTTACATCATTAAGAAGACTTAACCCTTAAGATACTAGAAACCCTAAAGAATATTCTAGAATAATAAAAAACCTAATAAAGCCCTAATCCTTAATTAACTAGAAAATATTATTCTATAATAATAATAATAATAATAATAATAATAATAATAATAATAATAATAATTGCAAAACTAAAGCCCTAGACCTAAACACATAACATTCACATAGTTAAATATAGATGTATCCTTAATCTCTACTATTGGAAGAATTTGAGCACTGCTTTTAGTTTGCAGGACTTGCTAGACTTGCTAGATTTTATAGAGTTCGCTTCTTGCAATATCTCCCGGATACTATTTCTTTATCAATATATCTTACATTAAAAAAAAAGGAATTTTTAGTATTGTGCATGCGAAGGAATGCTTGGCAATGTTTGGAAACGAGAAACGATTAAAAGCATGTGAGAAGATCCAAATTAAAGAAAATTACAGTAAATGTAAACTCAACGTGAGTACAGGAATGTTTACCTTTCCAGCAGCAAATGAGTTGAAAATACTTCATATCTAGTGCAAAGATTCAGATTTCCTACTAGCTAGGCTGATACTTCAAGCCAAAATCAAGGTAGAAAAAGTTGAATACAGGAATGGACTTCTGTCTTTGATAGAATGCCTAGAAGATAGAAATGTACCAAGGAGTATATTTCATTCTTTAGGTGTTTATGTGGCTGATTTTAATTTCTTCCTTGACAGAAGAGATGGACAAAATTTACTCTGGAGATGGTAAATGTGCCTCTTATATGATAATCTCAACAAGGTTGTTGCAAACTAAAAATTTTGAGAACCGATCAAAGATAATTTCTTGGTGAACTTTTGATTCTGATAATTATTTTATTTCCAAATCAAAGCAGCTTGCTCTTTACAAAGTAGCTGCTTTATCTTATTCTGGTGAATATTTCTCTTTTAAATGTTTATGATGAAGCTTATCACTAAGGTTTTTTTTTTTTTTTTTTTTTTTTTTTTTTTTGTGTCATTTATATTTCGCTTAATCTTTGTATTGAATCTGAATCAGTAGCTTATCAGTAATCAGAGCTCTCTTTGTTTCATTTGAATTTTTCACTAAATCTATATGTTGAATTTATCAATGCAGTCCTATCAGAAAGCACTTAAAGCTGATCCCTCATATAAACCAGCAGCAGAATGCCTTGCAATTGTATTGACTGATATTGGAACCAGCTTAAAGCTTGCTGGCAACAGTCAGGAGGGAATTCAAAAATACTATGAAGCTATCCAGATTGATTCACACTATGCGGTGATTATTTTTCACTAACCTATTCTGCTCTAAAAACTAATTGCGTAATCTTTTTGCTTGGTCTAATAACTGTAATGTAATGCAATTACTTAAGTCGATTTTGTAAGCTCCTTCTTTTTGAGATAGGAGTGTAAGGCGTTTACAGGATCTCTCTATTTTCTCTTACTTATGCATCCTCTGTATGCTGATCTGAAATCCAAAATTTTCACTGACCTATTCTGTCTCCTGGCTACCATGATTTTCATGGAAGCCCAAATTTTAATATGTTCTGTTCTGTTTGCAGCCTGCTTATTATAACCTTGGGGTCGTATATTCAGAAATGATGCAGTATGACACGGCCCTTAATTGCTATGAGAAGGCTGCAATTGAGCGGCCCATGTATGCTGAAGCTTATTGCAATATGGGTGTTATATACAAAAATCGTGGGGATTTGGAATCTGCAATTGCTTGTTATGAGAGGTTCTCATGCTAAATTCATTTATTTGATTGAAGTTTATCTTTTGTGTGAGGCTGCTATGTATGATTTGGCAGTCTCCATCTGACTGCTGTCCTTCTCGTTATGCTTGTTCAGGTGTTTAGCTGTGTCCCCAAATTTTGAGATCGCAAAGAACAACATGGCAATTGCTCTGACTGATTTAGGCACAAAGGTAATTAGTTTCTGTGAACAGTCCCTAACTTCATTAAATGGCATTGAACTCCTTCCAAGTAAGACTTTACACTAACTTAGCAGTTATTAGCACTGCTATGTCGGCGCTGTATACTGTTAATTTGGCAGTCCTGACTGCAATTTTCATAGTTGTGCTCAGCTCTCTCTTGAGTCATGTTGGAGAATGAGAAGACTGCTTGCTAGGAAGACTGAAATTGTAACTAAGCAGCATAAGTAGTTTCCAATTGACACATCCCCCAACCCACAAAAAGAAATAAGAAGATGAAAAGGGAAGCTAACTTAAGTTCATTCGGCATTATATCATTGGCAGGGAAACAAACATGAAGAGATATACCTGTTCTTATCTTTTATGAGCAGTTTTAACATATTAGACTTTTGTTTCTTCATTATGAAAAAGAAAGAACTTTTTCTGGTGTCTTAGCTCAACTCGTCTAGAACTGTCGAAGTCGCTTCATGGTTGTTACTTCTCTGTACTTCTGTTCAGGTTAAATTGGAGGGAGACATCAACCAAGGTGTTGCATATTACAAGAAAGCACTTTACTACAATTGGCACTATGCCGATGCAATGTATAATCTGGGTGTTGCCTATGGTGAAATGCTGAAATTTGATATGGTAATCTTTTATGCTCCCAGCCATCTGCTTAGCTCAAAAAGGATAACTCACAGATTAGTATGTGCGCTTTCATTAAAATAAGGGATTAAAAAAGAAAGCATAATGCAGTAGTGGAGTTGTTGGTTTAGTTTTTTGGTGTATCTATTTCAACCTAGCATAGCGATACTTTTCACGAATTCAACTTAATTTTGCAGCCTGTAGGAGGTTCATACTCTACTATATAAGCATTTAGTGCCTTAAGTGTATTGTTTTCAGTAGCTTAATCATCTGATCTAAACAAAAAGTGTTCAGTTTTCAGTACCATTCCAATATCTACTCTCTTTTTCTCCTTTTTATCCATTTCTTCTTGATGATTCTTATTCTTGTTGTTTCCGTTGTGAAGATATTGATGATTTATTTTCCTTCATGCAGGCTATTGTATTTTATGAACTTGCTTTCCACTTCAATCCTCATTGTGCTGAAGCATGTAACAATTTGGGAGTGATATACAAGGACAGGGACAACCTTGATAAAGCAGTGGAATGTTATCAGGCAGTTATCTTGCATGTGCCTTTATTTTGGGTTGGCCTAGGAGATTTATACCTTATTTAACTTGTAATTTTATGTTTCACAGATGGCTTTGACAATCAAACCAAACTTTTCTCAGTCATTAAACAATCTCGGAGTAGTTTATACAGTTCAGGTGAACATTGGTAGCAATCACCTAGTAGCTGTGTAGCATTAATGTGTCCTGTGGTGAGTGGCATCTTTCTTGATTGCTTGCAGGGTAAAATGGATGCTGCCGCTAGCATGATTGAGAAAGCTATCATTGCGAATCCAACATATGCAGAAGCATATAATAATTTAGGTCCTTATTTCCAGCTCGCTTTTATGTGTGTACAGTTGTGGTCTTTTCTTCTTTCTCTATGCATTTGTTGTCCATCTTTTTCTAGTTCCAGTTTCTGTCTATTGTTTGCTCTGCCCAGCTCCTTAAAAAGTGTACCTGTCGTGGTGTGTGCATTAGACTGTTAGTGGTGCTACTTTATCTAGACCATTAATAGAAGCTGTCTAGGTGTTACTCCTTGGTTTAATGGGATAATCAACTAATTGTTGGAAATTGTGCAGGAGTGCTTTACAGGGATGCAGGCAATATATCTCTGGCAATTGAAGCATATGAGCAGTGCCTCAAGATAGATCCTGATTCCCGAAATGCAGGCCAGGTATTGCTTATTCTCGTACAAAAATATTGAAGTATCCCATTTGTTTGATCATTTTTTGCGTGACTCTTTATTTGATACCAACACGATCTACATGTGGTCCTCAAAACCTTTAATTAGGCTACGGTACCTTTATCCAAAATTGCATTTATATGATGACATGGATAGCCCGTTTTGTTATTGCTTTTAGTAGAATGTCTAATCCACTTAACATCAAGACGGTAGATATTAGTAGCTTTTGGGAAATACATAGGACCTTTATCTGCCTCATTTCATGCAACCATATAGATGAATTTGATTCTAAATGCTGCATTTGATGGATAGCTATCCATTTTCAGTACTTGAATCAGAGTTATTGTCAATAAATTTTGTTCTCTTCAGCAGCAGAGTTCTTCAAAGAGCAATAAATTGCATATTTTAAGTCCTTTATGACGAAAATGAGAAGTTCAAGATGCAATTTGTTTGAAAATGTAGACATTGATTAATCATAGTAAGATTTAGAAGCTCTTTACTTCATAACATTCTTTTAGTTGTATTAGGATTTGAATTGTTACAATGTCTTGATAGTTTCTGGCTTATAATGCATGTGAGATGGGCCCCTAGCGCTTTGGTCTAAGTGAAGAAGGGTAGAGATGTGGTTCCATTATCCACCGAGTTTTCGACCCTGTGGCACAGGCCCTTGGGAATTTCCCGGCTTCAAAAAGAAAGAAAAAACAGCATTTTACCTATATATATATAGTGCATATGAGTTGGGCATTTTTTAAAGTCATAAACCACAAAAAAAAATGTTCTTGATTTACTCTACCTTGTCTCATGTAAGTTTTTTTTTTTGGGTGTTTGCAGAATCGCTTACTTGCCATGAACTACATAAATGAAGGATCTGATGACAAGTTATATGAGGCTCACAGGTTTTATTTACTTCCATCCTGTGGGATCTATTGTATGATATATGATGCTGCAAACCCCAGCCAGGTATGGGAAAAAGAGAAACTAACTAAAGGGGCTGACGATCAGGAAAGGAAAAAAGAGACTAACAAGAGGGAGGAAGATGATAAAATAGTATGATGTGTAGAGAGGAAGAATTTGAAAAGCCTTTTTTGGCAGAAGATAGAATAGGCCGCCTACCGATAGCAACTGTATTTTAAGGACATGACTGACATATGGGTTTCCTATGATTGTGCTCTAAAATGAAAAGTATATGTGGTCAATCATGTTTGCTGTGTAACCTTGATGTTGATGTAGGATATGTATGATATGGTGCCTAAAATGGACGCATTAATCTTTATTGTAGTCTACGTGCTCCATAGGTATCAACCAACTTTCCCTCTTTCCATGCACAGTTAACCTTGGTTTCGCCCACAGAGACCTCCTTTTGCTCAACTTTCATGAGATCAGCCAGAAGTTTCATTAGGCAGGAGAGAGTTGAACCATAGTAATCTTTTTGTTAATAAGTAGAGTAAATCATTGAACTCTTAAGTCCGAACATCATGCTCGTCCTATCTATAGTATTGGGAAGCTGGTGCTTACAAAAGAACTCTAGTCCTATGTTACGCGGCTCCCCATTTCACTCTCCGAACCTAATGCGGATATCATATGATTCTAATGTAGGAGGAATAATGTGTTTTAATGATAAAAGTGAAAGAAGGGAGAGAAGTCACTTGATCATTTGATGAATTCATATGCACCTACATTTAGGTACACCTTTGATATTTGGTTAATGTAGGACAATGTCTTACTTAAAAGCTGGACATCTCTAATATTTATACTCTTAACATTAACAATGAATGTATTAGTACGCTCCCTCAACCTCAAAGTGCGGAAACCAATTTGCCACAATATATGCTGGAGAACCTGCTTTGGAAATGCACTAGAAAAGTTTGATATTTGGAATCTTGCTGGAAAATTTTCAGTTGCCAGAATCTCACAAATAGAATAATGGTTTGATAGAGGTGGTGGCATTACGATAACTGGAAAGAGGATATTTGTCATTGAATTATCACCGGAAGAGAGGTGCGGTGTTGTCGGAATAGTCTTAGTGAATAGGCACGGTGTTTTCGTTTTGATCACCGAAAAAGTAGTGCTGCACGGTCAAAAAGGCCATTAAATTTTTTTGTAGTACTGCGAGAAGGATCAGCGGCCAAGGGTGCATTGCTGTCAGAGGAATCACACGAAAGAGACTTATAGAGGTACTGTGCCAGTGTGGCCCCAAATGATCAATGGAAAAATAGTAATGCTATAACACAGATCACCGGGAAGTCGAAAGTATACTGAATGTATGAATAGAAATAAAATCTTTGGTTGAGCAAGTTGCATAAGGCTGCTTACTAGCAGGCCAAAGTTTTTTTTTTCCTTTTTTTTTCTGTTAAATAAAAAAAAAAATCAAAATTATAAGAGTACATGATGATTTGATGAAGATTAGAGAGAGATATATTGATTATGTGATGATTTGATGAAGATTGTAGAGAGATTCATTGATCATTTTGATGAATTATATGTGTCAACCTTTTAATTTATCATTTTGAAAAACCTGTATCAAGTGTTAACCACAAGACACATTTGATATTTGTTCAATACAACAAGTTCTTAGAATTGTAAGCAACATCGGCACAAAATCAACTATTTACTGTAACATTAAAAAGGTGCATACACTTGGCTACTATTCTCCTTATCTGGGTCAAAAACACTATCTTACTTTAGAACTTGACGCTCTAATGTGCTAAGTCGATCATTCTGATTCTGTTGCTCAGGCTTTCCAAAAATGTCGCCTGGTGTGCATTTTTGGAGGATCCGACAAGCCTGTGGTAGCATTTTGGAGAGTCCGCACAACTAAGTTTTTATCACCCAATTTTCAATCAATATGTACTGGACATGCGATTCTTGTTTCCTTATTTTTCCTACTAAATTAAGGTGGTGTCCAGGTCAACTTGCACGTACCTGAATTTATTCGCCTTACAGCCTACTGCATTATATAAGATGTTGGATAAACTTTCCTACTAAGGTTTGAACCGAAAGGCTCTTGTTGGGTCAGACAAAGTGTTTTAGTGAGGTTCTGGGATCTGCAAATGTTACTCTATCTTGACCGTACCAGTACTTCTATTCGATTTGTGGGGTCCTAACAATGAGGTGAGACATATCCAACCTCTAGACTTACACCTTATCTGATATCCAAACCAGAGTCCATGTAACCTCTGTTAAGCCTGGCCATATGTAAGATGTTTTTAATTTCTGATGGAAGGGAAGGGCAGAAAGATAACATTTTGGTACACTCTAATGAAACTACTCTACTGGAAGCAGGGGAATTGGCAAAGGACGTCAGTCTTAACTGAGGCGTAACTCTTTGTTAGTGTAAATTTGGATATTTTGGGAGGATGGGAAACTACAGTTGCCAACTTCTTGTATGGAACTAGGGAGCCACACTATACGTATTGTGTACCCCAATGACCTCCGATAACTTTCAGGAAAATGAGATGATGAGTTTCTCCCCAGCAAGTGAGGAATGGCCTTGCGTTTCTAGATTAGTCACGAAGTGAGGATTTTGGAGAAGAAGTGTCACAGCCCAAGCCCATGGTACATATTGTCCTCTTTGAGCCTCAACCTGTGTGGATTTGTCGTTCGGACTATGCCACATCGAGTCTAGAAACGCGTACCACGTGATCTTGTAATATGCTTTAAAAAGTTCTTCACTTTCCTCTCCCGATGGGGGATTCGCCTTTAGAAGTTTTCCAGCTTAGAAGCCTGGCTGTCTTGCTTGACCCACTCTCATCAGCCCGCCCTCTCTGATGGGCGTTACAATCACACACGCACACACCCCCCCACCCCTCCCCCCCCTCTTTGGGGCTCAACGTCCTGCTGAGGTTGCTCCATCATTATACTGGGAGTACTGGCTTTGATACCATATTTGTCACAGCCCAGGTGCTGACACGTATTATCCTCTTTGGGCCTACGCCCATACGTATTTGTCGTTTGAGCTACGCCACATCAAGCCCCAAAAGCATGCATATCATGTGAACTTGTGCTCTGTCTTATAAAGTCCTTCACTTTCCTCTCCCATTTCGATGTGGGACGCCTAAGGTCTCATATGCACCCATCTTCATAAGCTTGCCAGCTTAGAAGCCTGTCGGTCTTTCCTGATCCGCCCTCATTAGCCCGCCCCCGTCAGGGATGTCACAAGAAGTGGTCCATAGTGTACTAATTTTACAGAATTTAGTCAACTATGCATAAGAAGTTTACACTGGGTTTTTTACTTAGTAGTATGTCCTATACTTAACTGTGATAGTGCAGCATTTCTCTCTTTTTGGCCTTTGTTTGTTGCTTGGAAAAGTGGGCCTGCTCCAAAAATCAAAATTACTATGACGTGAATGCTCGGGGAAATTGAGGAATAGGAAGGTAATGTGTCAGTTTTCATTTATAAAAAATCTTATCATTACCTATCAAAAAAAAAAAAAAAATGTGTCGGTGTTTTATGTGTAGATGCCCGAAGATGAGAATAATCTCCTCATTCATCGTAGGATAGCTTCTCGTCTATCGCATGAAGTTTTGGGATGGTTTGGTCTCCAATATGTGATGCCTGGATTGGTCAAAGAGCTAAGGTTCAGTTGGTTTTTTTGGAGGAAGAAAGGACGTAAAGAGTGGGATGTGGCTCCTCCAGCGATTATGTGGACCATTTGGAGAGAAAAATTTGAGGGCCTTTGAGAGTATAGACTATGGAGAGGACTTTGTACATATTAGTAATAGCCTTTTAACTCTTTACTTCTTTTTGGAGCTCATGATATTTCTATTAGTATAGAGGATTGGGTGTTATTCGTAGAAAACCATATTTTGTTGCGACTTTCCTGCATTTTGTTTATTTATTTATTTATTTATTTATTTTATTTTTTTGTATATTCCTTGTATACAAGGCTTCTTGAGCCTTTTCTATTAATAAAATTTGATTGCTTTCATTAAAAAAATGATAATGGAAAACATTCTCATGTAGCTGTTGTTACAATTGAGAATATTTGTGTACGGATAGCTGGCTGCATATTTGGTTTACTATGTTTGTGTTTCTGGATCTGTTGGGTGCCTATCCTGACTGTAAGTTGCGTGAATGCAGAGACTGGGGTCGGCGTTTTATGAGATTATATCCACAATATAATTCCTGGGACAACTCAAAAGACCCGGAAAGGCAACTTGTGATAGGATATGTGTCTCCTGATTATTTTACTCACTCTGTCTCATACTTTATCGAAGCACCACTTGCCTATCACGACTATGCAAACTACAAGGTGGTGATTTATTCAGCTGTTGTAAAGGTACTCTTTTCCATCCCTGTTCCCTTATTTGTCTTTGATTTGCGACAGCTCTTAGTTCTCTCCTTGGATTAAATCTCTAAAACATTATATGTACTCAGTAACAAAGATATACTCTTATTTGGTCCTTTGTTTGGGATTGCAGGCAGATGCAAAAACAAACAGATTTAGGGACAAAGTCTTGAAAAAGGGTGGTGTCTGGAGGGATATTTACGGGATTGATGAGAAAAAAGTATCCAACATGATTAGAGAAGATAAAGTTGACATAATGATTGAACTTACAGGTCATACTGCAAATAACAAACTGGGAATGATGGCTTGTCGACCTGCGCCTGTCCAGGTAATCTTATTTCCCTAGACTTGGTTGTTCCGGTTCTGGTAGAGTTGCTCTGACTGAGCCTAACTGCTCCAAATGAAATATTTTTTGGCTTTTGAGGGAAAGAGCTGCTCTTACATTTTTAGTACTCCTTTCTTGGGAATATGGTTAAGTTGACTCACATAAATTACAAAACTGGAATTTCAGTGGTTCTCTTGTTTCTTTATCCTTTATTAGGCGTATTGATTATCCCAGTGGAAATTTCTTCTATCTCTTCTTGGCTTCTGTAATTCCAGGAGCTCGACCAATTGGAGACGTGTTGCATGATGTTGTGTCTATACCAAGTTCACTTATTTCTTCTCCCTCCTTTGAAATGAATGTTTAGGGATTGGTGTATGTGAGAAATATAACATGGAAGAAAGAAATGAAGAATGTATTGCTTGATTGTTCTCCCAAGCTATTGGGTATGTAAATAGTACATACACACCTAACGTGTTTGGGTTGAGGCTTAGTTGTTGTATAGACCTATTCTATGTTACAAAAAAATTAAGGTCACATAATTACAAAGTTATGATATCTTCATAATTGATTCTAACTAATACACACCATATCTAGAAAATATTCTTAACTGTAGGATATGCAGAGTCACGAGTAGTGCATCCATAGGATCTCATTGGGAATTATGCTCTGGTGCATTGACTTATGCCCATCCTATAGCCTGGTCCTTCTGTATGATTATCAAATTATGGATCTTATTGAATAAAGGAAAAGTACTTGCTCAATTTACATGCTTTGCTTTGAAAAGGCTGTCCAACACTGTCTGTTTTTAATATTGTACTTAATTCTTGTGTATATCTTGGTGTTATGCTAATTCAAGCATCTCATCTTTGAACAGTATAATAATGACAAAATTTCCACTCCCAATATTTATCTGAAAGCATGATTATACTTCTAATACCAGACTTCCCAATATTTAACTACCTGGCATGATGGAACTTTAGAGCTGGTATCTCTTCTTCTCATGATCTATATATTTCTCTTGCTAGGTGACTTGGATTGGATACCCTAACACAACTGGTTTGCCGACGATTGATTATAGGATCACTGATTCTATGGCTGACCCTCCTAGCACAAAACAGAAGTGAGAAAAGTTCTGTTCATGTTGACCATACCAAGTTGGACCTCACAACAATCTTGTGGCTAACCCTTTAAATTTGATTGGCAGACACGTCGAAGAGTTGGTCCGATTACCGGATAGCTTTCTTTGTTATACACCTTCTCCTGAAGCTGGGCCTGTGTCTCCAGCACCTGCTTTAACCAATGGCTTCGTTACCTTTGGTAGCTTCAACAATCTTGCCAAGGTATTCATCAGGACGCAAGTGCCATTGTTTCGTGCTTTTTGAATTGTAATTGTGGTGTTTGGTATGATTATGTGATTCTTTTTCCTTTTATTCTGATGATTTCTTTTCAATACAGATAACACCTAAAGTGCTGCAAGTTTGGGCAAGAATTTTATGTGCAGTTCCACATTCTCGGCTAATTGTTAAATGCAAGCCTTTCGGGTGCGATAGTGTGAGGCAGAGATTTCTTTCTATTCTAGAGCAGTTGGGGTTGGAACCGCAGAGGGTTGATCTTGTGCCATTAATTCTCCTAAATCATGATCATATGCAAGCATATTCCCTCATGGACATTAGGTAATGCCTTTTCTCATGTGGCCATCTTGTATTTAGCAATCTAAGCTGTTGATTTCATAGGGCTCACATTTTAGTTCCACTTCCAAATTCGTGATGGGGTTCATTCTCTTCTTTCGCTTGGAATATTTTTTTGGGGGCTTGGACTCCCTTAACATGCTCGTGCTTTTCTACTCTGGTTCATGTGCTGTGGCCGACCAGTATGTTTCTGTAAATTGTTCAACTTCCTTTATTTTTTAATGTCAGGCTATTGCAAGTGATCATTGCAAGTGGAGTTCTATGTTGAAGATCGCTCCCTTTGTTCACTGAAATTAACTCTGTTGTTGCGTTTTTAACTGCAAATATTCAAATTTTCTGCGAATTTTATGTGTTTCTGCTGCAGTTTAGGTTAAATTATGCTTTTAGATTATTTCAGTTCGCTTACTTTGTCGGGTATTTATAATGATACTTCGTACATGATAACTTTGTTTATATTTGGAGTATAAATGTATAATTTCATGTTGCTGGAAGGGGGTAATGGGTATATCTTTGTTTGAGCAATAAAGATATCTTGAAATAGCCTGTCCATGTGAAATTTCAGGCATCTCATAAAATTCTGTTAGACCATTTTGATAAAGATATATTGCTTGCATTTAAAGGTCAACAGTCTCAGCCTGTGATTATGAAGAAGATGACCAATCTCTTTATGTTCCACTTTTTGTAGCTTGGATACTTTTCCTTATGCTGGAACGACGACTACATGTGAATCATTATACATGGGAGTTCCTTGTGTCACTATGGGTGGTTCTGTGCACGCTCATAATGTTGGAGTGAGTCTTCTTAAGACAGTTGGTAAGTATTTCTGACTATCAACTGTACATTCATTGTATGCCTGCTTCTCATGGATTCCTAATACTTGCATAATGAAAGCATAGTTTTCATAAAGTTTGTTCTAACACATTATACAATTGATGTCAATTTGTCATTTAGGGTTACGGAAACTTGTGGCGAGGAATGAAGATGAATATGTTGAGTTGGCTGTACAGTTGGCTTCAGATGTTACATCTCTGTCAAACTTGAGAATGAGTCTTAGAGAACTCATGGCAAAATCACCACTTTGTGATGGGGCCCAGTTCACCCAAAATCTTGAGTCAACATACCGGAGCATGTGGCGCAGGTACTGTGATGGGGATGTGCCATCTTTGAGGCGTATGGAATTGTTACAGCAGCAACAGCAGACACTAGCAGAGCTGGTGGTTCCAGAAGAGTCACCAGTGAGCCCAATAGAAAAAACCAGGATTTCTGCTTCTAAAGATGGACCAATTAAAGAGAACGGGTTCACTGTGTCTCCAGCTTTGGTGTATAACTCTTCAACCGTTGAAGAGAATGGTGTGCAGTTAAATCAAGCTGGTAATCCTGGTAAGCAGAGTTGAGAGTTGTTGGGCAGTGAGTGGCCGTTTACA
This sequence comes from Petunia x hybrida, assembly GCA_037355625.1. Classification (NCBI taxonomy): domain Eukaryota; kingdom Viridiplantae; phylum Streptophyta; class Magnoliopsida; order Solanales; family Solanaceae; genus Petunia; species Petunia x hybrida. The sequence goes on along the minus strand of JBBBVM010000027.1, from coordinate 1,171,482 downwards.
AAAAGTGGGAAATGATTGGGTGATAGAAGCCAAGATTCAAGAACATGTATTGCAATAGCGTGTCTGAAATCAGATCGAGCCTCTTGTATCATAAATTTTATGGGGCTCTCATGCGCTATATTGAACGGCTGACTTGGTTAATGGCTGCAATTATCTCTGTTGCAGAGCGGCGCGCAGGCACAATTCTTTTGGGAGAAGAATGTTGGAAGCGCTAGTAGAATTATTATTTGTTGCAGAAGTAGAATTGTAGTGTATTAGGATGCGGGTTGTGTTGGTCATATAGCTCTTGCCCCTTGAGCTACAGGTTGGAGGGTCTCTTTTTATTCTTTTTGTTGTAAGAAGTATAGCAGATTCAGATCCTCGTTCTAATGTAGCGATCTTTATTTGCCTTTTCCTTATTTTTTAAGAATTTGATCTTCCAAAGGGGTTGGGAGGAATTGTATCTTAATTTGGTCTATGACAAAGGCCAATATTTCGTGCCTAATGGAGAAGTTCTTGACCTTGTCTTATCCAACAAACGACAACATACCCATTGTAATCTCATAAGTGGGATGATCTTAAGTCATCAAACAAACAACTATAATATATCTAGTGCAATCCCATAAATAGGGTGATCTTAACTCATCCATCCTCGTTAATTAACTGCATACTGCCCAAGGAGGGTGTGTGTATAAAATGGACAAACTTCGAAATTAGTGTATACGTTAATATGTTGCCAATGCTCTTTGTACTTGCTCGTTCGCTCAAGCACCTTTGGAAAGTAAAGAGACTTAACCGAAAGACCCTTCAATTTCTTGATTTAAGGAAGACTGTTCATTTAGGAAGGTGGCTCTCCGCTTTTCCCCTTTTTCTTTCTTGTAACGAACTTCTCTAGTAAGGAAATTTATGGTACTAGCTATTTATAGGAGAGAGAACTTAAATCTTTTTAAGTATTTCTTGCTTGTAAATTTGATGGTATGAAAATTCTGAAAATTAATAGAAGACCTTTCCAAAAGATGCCAAGTTACTGGGTGCTTTGGCTAAAAGACCCCCCACATGTAGAAAAGCTATGAAATAACCCTCAAATTTTAATTATTGGGTGTATAACCCTTTAATTCACTAATGACCATTTACACTTAAGTAACTTTACCAAGTTTAAAGCTTTAAACCCCATCCACCCAAGTTATAAAAAATACACTTTGGTCTACTATATAAACTATTACTATTTTCCTAAAATAGTAAGAAACAATTAAAAGCTTCCCACCAAAAATCCCTAGGCGCTATTTCCTCTTCCCCTCCAAGCTCTCCCGCCCAAAACCACTCGTGCTTTTCATGGCTGCTTGAGCTGCGATTTTTGCTCCAATTCACTCATCAAGAACTGCCTCGTCTCGATTTCTAACTGTTTTCTCTTTTGGATCCCGTTATTCTGGAAATTTATTTTTGCGGCTGTACGTCTCAATTCGTGTAATGTGAATGGAAATCTAAGGTTAATTGGATTAGGCATTCGTCTTTGCACATACATCTTTTGATTTCTTCAGCTGGTAAGAAGTTCAAGCTCTTTTTTATTTGTTCGCCATTGTTGCAGAACTACTGTATTATTTCATCGACCATCGACCACATTTAGTTGATCATAGACTTTATTGAAGTAGATGGGTGGTTTTGTAGTAGTGTGTGCTGACTTTTTGGGTGAATGGGTTGAGACCCCAAAATTCTGGAATTGGCAATCTAAGAAAAGACAGAAGTACCTATTGCATTAAGTTTGGACTGTACCTACGATCAGTTAATTGACTAACTAATTGATCGTGGTGATTTAACGTTCCATCGCAGCGAGGTGTCAATTAGCTATGTTTTTAGTGCTGCTCCTACAAGGGGTAAGGTGACTCCTTTTATAAAGAATGCTAATGATTTGCATGTCAATATGCTCGATGTTGGAAATAATGGTAGGCCTATTTTAAAGATATTTATTGTCGAGAGCTCTCAAGCAGGTTCAAATGCTGCCACTAATGCTGCTGCTACTTCTGCAAGACCACCACGACCACTACTATTCAATGAGAGTATGGTTGATTATGGCAGTGATGCTGGAGTTGGTGATAGTACTGGTGATATGGATAGTGATGAAGAAAATGTTATTGAAGATCCAGATGTTGGAGATCCCGCTGTAAATGCGAGCAACTGTGTTGACGAATCTGCTCCCACTCAAGACAGCAACTTGGATGAGGTCGATGATTGCACAGGTTTTCATACTGGGAAAACCTTCGATACCAAGAAGAACCTGATTGTGGTTTTGAAGTTGGGTTCAATAAAGATGCCATTCACATTCAAAACAAAGAAGAGTACTAAAACCCTGTATGTCGTGGCATGTGTAGAAGCGCGTTGCAGGTGGATGGTGCGTGCCATGAAGTATGCTAATTCCAACAGGTTTGTTATGACCAAATACATTAAAGAGCACACATGTAGGGTGAAATATCTACCAAGCCATCATCCACATGCTTCAGCAGATGTCATCGGAGAATATTTCAAGAAAAAGTTTATTGAAGGCAAAGGGTTGACGACAAAAGATATCAAGTAGTGCTTTAGATCAACAATTGAATAGCAAGGTAAGTTATTGAAAGTGCTGGAAAGGAAGAGAAATTGCAAAGGCTTTAGTTAGGGGCAGTCCGAAGCATTGATACACAGTTTTAGATGCGTATAGTTTCGTGTTGGAAAGCTTAAATCCTGGCAGCAAGACTAGGTTGAGGGTTGATGAACATGGGAGGTTCAAGTATTTTTTTGTAGCTTAAGAAGCTTGGATTAGAGGGTTTACATATATGAGGAAGGTGATATCAGTCGGTAGGACACATTTATCGTCCAGCTATGATGTGTTTTGTTGACGGCTGTCACGCAGGACATGGAGAACCACATTTATCCATTGGCTTTCTGTGTGACAAATAAGGAGTGCGATGACTCCTGGAAATTCTTCTTTGAACAGTTGGCTCACTTAGTCCCCAATATACCAGATTTGTGCATAATTTCTGATCGTGCCAAGGCCATAGAAAATGGGATTAAAAGGGTGTACACCTTAGCCCATTATGGTTGTTGCACCAAGCACCTTGCTGAGAACTTGCGCGTAAGGTTCACGTGTGGATCATTTCTGAAGGATTATTTTACCGCAGTGAAGGCGTACCGTTTTAATGTGTTCAACGATGCTTTTAACCAGCTCGCAACAAAATTTCCTGCTGCAGCCGCTTGTCTTCAGGATGAAGTGGGCTTTCACAGGTGGACCAGAGCATTTTTCCCTAGAAATAGGTACGATGTAATGACCGCTAACCTTTCTGAGTCCCTCAACACAATGTTTAAGGACGAAAGAGAATACCCCATGATGGGCCTGTGCATTGCTATTACTCGCAGGTTTACTGAGAAGTTCAATGAGAGGCGTGAGGTAATGAAGAAACACAACACCATTTTGGTGCCCAGTGCTAAAATAATTGGAAAAGAATATGCTTGAAGGCAACAAATTGATTGCGTATCACGCAGGCGGCAATGTGGAAGTACTGAAGTACACTGTGGTCGGAGATGGCGACTCCCACACTGTCAATCTTCATTTCAGAACATGTACATGCCGGGAGTTTGACCTGGACAAGATACCGTGAAAGCACGTGTTTCCAATGTTATGAATACGGTATGGAGATGAATATGGTGCTAGCTCGTACCATTACACTTGTCCATTTTATAGGCTTCAGACTTACATGCTTGCGTATGAAGAAAATATTTATCCAATGGTACTAGAGCAAGAGTGGATGGTTCCCTCCGAGGTTATCCCAAAAAGGCTAGAAAGAGAATTAATCGTTTTTCCTCAGTTGGTGAATCATTTTTCTCAAGGAAGAGGCAAAATAGATGTTCAAACTGCAAGAGAAGTGGCCATAAGAGGACAACCTGCCCTGCTTTGTTACGAGGTTGATAATTAACTTTTTAATTTTGATTTGGTCTATTAGCTTAAGTTGTAACAATTTGGTGTATTTTAGTACTGTTAAATGTGTTTGTTTTAATTTGGTACCGTGATAGTCGTTAGAACAATTTGAAGTGATTGTAATAATTTTGTTAATGTAATTTTCAGTTTAAGTATTTTTTTTATTAAATGTCATTATTTATTTCACTAAATGCTGGACATATTTAGAATCAGTAGAGAATTTATATTTTGGGTTGATTATGGAAAAAAAAGCTATGCGTAGATTAATTGACACAATCCTGTTGATAAAGATTCTGAACACATTTAATACAGGCGTGTGCCCCGTCACTGAAAGCAGCCAGAATTGGGTTAAACGAAGTGGTTGTTCATAATTGCCACTGGAAACGATGAGATCTTTTCTGAGATCACCAAAGGTTCTATTGATTGGAATCATTTGGTGCCAATAAATAGAGGCATTCAGATCCAATGAATCCACAACACAACTCAATAATCATTCTCTCAAATTAAAACAAGAGATGCAGTTGCAAATAGAAGTGGTGCTACCAGAAACAATAGCAATGGTGGAGGAATTCTCAGTCTCAGGAACGACCCAGAGGTGCTGCTGATTCCTGCTGACATAGATAGGCTTATCCGCCTCCTCTCCGATGATCGAGGAGGCAAGAGATGAACATCCGCCGTGTGGCTAGGATGTTGAGGGTGCTCATGGAACGTGCACGGGAGGATTTGGACAACTACATCACCCCTTCCCCCTCCCCTCGTAATAATTATTAATTTTTATTTAAAAATATATATAAAAAAAGAGCTTTCATTATGATTGCTCTTTTTTAAAAATTATTATTAATGAAAAGGCCCCCCCCCCATGGGCATTATTATTATTATTATTATTATTTTTATCTTTGATTTTTCCTTTAATTTCTCATTTAATTTTCCGCTCCCCCATTATTTTCATATTCTTGATTAATTGTCTAAACTCTAGTTTGGTGTATAATCAGCCAACACCAAATAGAAGAACCGATAGGTTCCCAAAATAGAAATTATCAGAAAAGCAGCAAAAATAAAAGTATTTAAATAATACGAAAATAAAATAAATAGAAAAATAAAAGTAAAATAATTAATAACTATAATATTTAAATAATAAGAAAAGTTAATTTTACTGAAAAAGGTAAAAAAAATATATTAAGTAATAAGCAAAATATTTGAGTAAGGAAATTATCTGAAAAAAAAACGTATCACAAAAAGCAGTACTTGTAATCCAATCGACTATTAACCAAATCAATCAGAAGGAAGGTTGATTGGCAACCTTGTTTAATTTCACATTAAATTAATTATTAACTAATATGACGGCTCCCAAATAAGGACTTAAAAAAGTACGACTTGACTACACAAAGGTACGACTTCCTTAATCGACTATCAATCAGAACTAAGGTTGATTATCGACCTTGTGTAATATCACACTAAATCAGTAATCCATGACCCATATGTCTTATTACACCTCAAATATTGGTACACTGGGGCCACTTGAGTGTTATAGCTCACATTAAATCATTATAATAACCTATTGATGCCCACAAGGGTGTAACTCATCTATACATAAGCCTACTATGTCTATTCTTGTTAAACAATGCCCTAGTGTTGTGACTCATATGTCTTGTTACACCTCAAATGTTGGTATACTGTGCTCATTTGAGTGTTATGGCTCACATTAATACATTATAACAACCTATTGATGCCCCAAAGGTTATAAGTCATCTATACATAAGCCTACTATGTCTATTCTTGTTAAACAATGCCCTAGTGTTATGACTCATATGTCTTGTTACACCTAAAATGTTGGTATAATGGCTGTATACATCAACTATACGCATGTATTAAGTCATTCTAATCCATTTATATCATTTATGTACTTTACAATGAATAATTCAATTATTACTTGTTTTGATTGTGGCAAAAATTTCATTAAATTAATTTTCAATAGACAAGATTGATTATGTACTACAACTAGTCGATTATCGACCAAGTGTAAAATAGTTGAAACCCTCAACCCTAATCCTAAATCCCAAACCCCAAACCCAAAACCCAAAACCCATAACACATCACGCTCCAGGGCACGTGGCTTCTACCAACAGTGAAATTTTTAAGCGGCAACTCAAGTTCCTGCCTCCTACGCACCAAAAATTGAAAATTTTAGCACAACCCCAAATATAAAATGCTGATTATTTCTCCAATACCTAAATTAAAAGTTTTATTTTCAAATTAAAACCCACCCCCCAAAATCTACACAGTCCTCTTCTTCAATTCTTCAAATTCTTCCCTTCCACTCTCTCCTCATAACTTCACACACAGAGTCCTTTTCCCTAGCATCATGAGTCAGACTTCACAGAGTTCTAATGTACCAGAGGAGCCATATGTCTGTCTATGTTCACAATATACGAGATTGAAGATCTTTCGTACTGTGGGAAACCTTGCCACAGACTCTGGAGTTATAAAATTCCAAAAGTGTGTTATGTACTCAACCTTGTTTAGATGAGTTTGTTTTTACTGTAATTTTACTTTAACGACGTTTTTTTTTAAATAATGCAGGCAAGTGGTGGGTGCGACTATTTTAGGTGGCACGACCCTCCACTACCTGAAGAAGCATCAAGGGCGACCGCAACTTTGGCCAGAAGGCTAAAAGAAGCCGACGAAAATTTGGATCTAGTGAGAGTTATGTTGAGTGAGAGTGAAGAGCAAAGAAGTTATCTGAAATCATGCTTAGAGAAGCTGAACTGAAGAGGGAAGCAACTAAAATGGAGAGGAATCGACTGAAGAAGTTAATTAAGTCGATGGTTTCTGGTTGTTTAATCTACTGCTTATTTAAATGGATATGTTAGATTAATATGTAAATTTGGGTGTTCTAGACAATATTTGTACTACTAATGTAATATTTCCACAATGTAAAATTTTGTTAATTAACCGGAGATATGTAAATCTTTGTTTTCTTATGGCTGTTAAAGTTTAAAAAGTTCTATATTGTTTAAGTTGAAAAGCGTAATTCCAAACCATGACAAGTAGAAATATGTTATAAGTTGCAAACCAACTTGCATAAATTAAACAACAATATTGAATTCCTAATGATTTGCATAAAATATAAGGATAGATTAGAACTTATGGTTGATCACATCAACATAAATCAAATTTAACAACATATTTTGGATATTAAAGGCTAACCAACCAAAATCAAGGCTAACCGCCAAAAATAAAAAGGTTAGCCACCATAGACTTCCTAGACTTGTCCATGGTTAACCAAAATATCAAAAAAAAAGTATTGTTCTAATTACTGTCACCATAATTTAACTACTGTCAAGTTACACAAAACCAAATAAAATTTCAATTGTTTTCATGCCCATCATTTTCTGAAGGGAATTGCTCATGCAGGTTCACAAGCACCTCATTCACAATTTCGTTGTGCATGTCATCCATTGCCACTGGTGCTTCTCCCGTCTCTCGAGTCTGGTCCTTAACATTCACGTTTTTTTACCATCTCTTCCTTATCAACCCAAACTTCACCTATCTCTCTTTTGTTTTCATCAACATCTGCTTCGTTCTTCTCTTCCTCTTCGACAACAACATCCTTGTCCTTCATCTTGTCATTTTCTCCATCAATATCTGCTTCATTCTTTTCATCTTCTTCTACTGCAACATCTTTTTCTTTCATCAATGAACCCTCCTAAAATACATATAAATATGCATTGGGTGTATTTTCAACAAATTGGGACTCCAAAGGGCTTCTTTGGAGTCGCCACCTAATTTAGAATTATTAGGAACCTAAAGTTAATTAAAGAGTGAAAATTCTTCCTTATTTAAAAGGAAAATAATTTTCAGAGATTCTGAGTAAGTGGTTCTTTTAAATTCGAAAGAAGGTCCCTATTACGGGAGCACTTTCGAAAATCCGCTAAAAGCGGTTAATCCGGCGGTTTTCACGAATTTTATTAAAATAAATAACTTAGAGGTTTTAGGAAAGATATATGATAAATAAATAAAAAAAATAAATAATAAGTAAATAAATAAGTAAATAGATAATAAATAAATAATAAATCATAAATAAATAGCTGAATATTTAATAAAATAAGTAAATTAATAAATAAATAATTTAAATATAAATAATGATAAAATAAATATACAAATTTAATTGAATTTTAATTTGCACTCATTAGTTTACAATCGGTTCTTAATATCTTAAATTAAATGGCAATCCCCAATAAACGGGAATAAATAATTACATAAAGCAATTTCTAATCTTGCGATAAGATAATAATTTTTATAGTAAAGCGGCTATCCTACCAGGCTTCTATCATGCAAGCTCCTAGTCCGGTTTACAGGGATCCTATAACTTGGATTCTAACGGGAATATGAAAGAGGGAGTTTAGAAGATAGAACCCGGAAGCGCAACTCATAATTTGAGCCTTGAATTTTATAAGTTTTCATTTTTCAGGAAACTTAAGCCCAAAGGTGCAGTGCGGATCAAACAACTCCAAATGCAAATAGTCATCCCAGTTTGTGAGTTTTATCCAATTCGATCCCGAGGAGTTCATTATGCAAAGGAAAGGAGATAAAGATTAGCACCAAATCAAGATTGCAACATACAAAAACAGCTTCACACATTTTGAATAAAGAACAATCACGCAAACTTTAAGTACAGAAACCTTTTGTTCACAATCATCTAATGTGACTCTAGCTAAACTGAGTTTAACAGACAAATAAGACATTGAGAACTTAGATCAAGATAGCTTTGATTTACATGATTTCACCAAGATGTGACCTCTAACAAGGAGTATTAGCTATTCAACGGTGGTGCTTACTATCAGATGCCACTAGGTAAGTTCCAATATTTCAGTTTCTTTAAAATAGACAGAGGTAAGACCAAATTATAACCATTACATGAATGGGAACTGAAGTACAGCTTGGCACTACTACTTATACCCTTACAAACCTCAGAAGCTTGAACAGGCAAGAGAATTACATCATAAAGAAATGAGTAATTTCAAAATGCCCAGGCAACAATGGAAAGCAGGCTGATAACTAAGGAAACATGGACAGACAGGAATTTAAGAGGATTTAGCTTGTGCAGAAGGGGAAAGCCAAAGGAGGAACATGAAGGGACAGAACAGGGACCAAACACCACTGATAGACCAGCCACACCACATCTTTAGGCCCCTATTCCACAAAGAAACTAGCCTATTCTCCGACTAGAAACTCTCTCTTACAGCAACTAACTTTCAGAGACTAACACCTGAAACCAAGCAAAGATCAGACATGCTCACGCATATCTTGACCATCCTAATTTTTGCTAACATCAGAGAGAGAGCCAACTTCTCATGACCTGCAGAACCAACCTGAGCACCTCATCATATGACTTGCAACACTGCCTATAGACCACCTGAAACTCAGCATGCCAAGAACAAACTCAGGCAATCATATACAGAACAAAACCTTGCTGCACCCCTCTTAATATGCTAAGCAACCTAGAACTGCCTCATCACTACCACCCTGAATCTGCAGCAACACACAGGACCTAAACCTATCCCACTCAACTGCCCAGAACAATATTCCCTCCAAACTGAACAACCAGGCAATACCAAACACACCCACACAGCTCTGGAAACAATCACACAATTAAGACACACTGAGACCTCCCTGAACACCACTACTGGACATCCACACTTGCAAAAACAAACTTACAGAACAACTCAGCTACTTAAAACAAATCTGCAAACCAAACTAAGAACCTGAATCTCTTCTCTTAAGCTCCCAGAACAATACTAATTCCTGAAATATAAATAAACTACAAGAAAATACTCTATGAAACTCATACTAATTCCTGAAATATAAATAAACTACAAGAAAATACTCTATGAAACTCCCTGAAATACCCAAGGAACAACAACTTCATTACACCTGCATACCGCCTCCAAACACCTTCTACAAAGACATAATGGAACTGAAACACGAAAATGGAGAAACTAGGATATGAGAGCAAAAAGATCTTTAAACAAAACCTCATAAAATATTAATTACACCATAGCAACAAGAAATTAAGACTTCAGGATTTTAGCTATGACAATTGGACAGATGGGATCTCAAAATAGATTAGTTGATTGATGTAGGGGATCTAGGCGGAAGCGATAAACTATGATGCGGAAGCGATAATCATAAGATAACAAGAAATAAGGGAAGGGGAAGAACAGAAATTAGAAGAAAAGAATGAATCAACTAAACACATAGATTGATTCAAAAGGGAGAAGAGACTTGAACCATTAAACGGGACTCACACTAGCGGTGATCCACCATGGATTCAATGTAAGAGATACATGAAGTCAACGCTTCAACAAGAAAGGCCAAGCCTATTCTATCTTCTCAATTCTATCTTCAAAACTAGCTAAGGAATAAGACTAGCTATCTCGCTATTTATAGATGTTTTTAGACACTAAGTAAAAGGTCTAAAGTGCCCACACTTAGGCTTAGGAATAAAAGACCACATAGGGTCAAAACAGTAAAAGCCTAATAAATCTGCGCGCTGGGAGGGGCGCCTGAAGCTGGGAGGGGCGCCTGGCTTGTGCTGAGTCTAGGCGGGGCGCCTGGGTTTAGGCGGGGCGCCTGGGGTAGGCGGGGCGCCTGGGCTGGGGCCTAGCCAGGCGGGGCGCCTGTGCACCATTTTAATCCTTAGGCAGTGAGCTTCCCAGGCGGGGCGCCTGGGCTAGGCGGGGCGCCTCAGCCTGGTTCTTCCGGAACGGCTTCAATTCATCTCCGATGCTCTTGACCTCTCGTCCCTTGCATCCTCCAACCCCGGCTCTTGATGGTAAGTGCCTTAGGCTCGATTTGCCCTGCATCATCCTCCCCTTCTTGAAAGGATTTCGTCCTCGAAATCAAACCATCAAGACCTACATCCAAAGACAAGCACATCCAAAAGCTCCTACTACAAGAGTAGGTTAGTGCAAGTAGTGTGGAAAACACACTCTTATGGTATAGCCAAGCATCAATAACGATAATAAAGCACATGTTTCCAAAGAAAACAACAAGTACTTGGCCTCCCCAATGGGTACACTCAACAACTGATTCATCAAGGAGATCAATAGGATAGAGAATATGCAAGATCAAGCCATTAAAATTCCTATGATCCCTAAGCCCAATAAGAAAACACCAAAACTTTCCACTATAAGAGTAGGAAAGCCCAACAAGAGTGAGTGCAAGTGATATGGAAAGCACACTTTTGTGATAGAGCCAAGTATCAATACCAATCAAAAAGAAGAAGTCTCCAAAGGAAACATCAAGTTCTTGGCTCAACAATGAAAAGCAATCACTACCATAACAAGCAAAGAGATCAATAAGATATGGAACATGCAAGATTAAGCAACTAAGTTCCTTATGACCTCCAAGCTTATGGTCAACACGCCAAGCCTTCAATGCATTACTATCACAATGTGACTCAATGGCTTTGGCATGCCCAACACCCAAGGTGTAATCAACATGTGGGGTGGAGTGAACAAAATAGTTCAATTGACAACTAACATCAAATACTCCACTCCCCTTCTTGGGAGCACTCTTACACACAACAAGAGTGTCCTCCTCACCTCCAAATCCATCTCTAAGACAATCTCCCTCACTAGACAAACTCCAAAGGAAAGTCTCCAAAATCGGCCCTTCATCATTATAGTCCACACAATGAAGGCTAGGACTACTAGACGATGGTTCAACACAACCAATATCAAGACCATTCATCCCACTTGAAGTTCCAAACAATGGATCATCCTTAGAGTCTATCTTTACATACCATGGAGGTTCTATTTTACTATCAACTCTAGTCCGATACAATTCACTACCACAAATGAGATTATCTTCACACAATGGAAATGTAAAAGCATGCACCTCAAATTCATGGTCACATACAAACATGGTATCAAGACTAGGTTCTTCACTCTCACCCGAGGAGTCATTGAAAACAATTTGATCCATCTCATTCACTAGGGACTCCTCAAGGTCACTACAAACCTCACTACAACACATAGGCCCACCATTATCAAGCAATTCATCAAGGGAAAGGATAGGGTATTCATTCAACTCATCTTCCCCTTTATCAAATATAGGTGGAGTGTCATAACAAGGATCACAAATAGGGTCAACTACACATTCTTCACTAATGAGAGGTTCAATGAAAACCGAGCTCACATCATGATGTGGCTTATCATCCCTCTCAACTAGTGGTTCACAATCACTCACAAGTTGACCATTTGACTCTACACTAGTTGCAAACACATTGTATTCATACAAATCATCAACTAGTGTTGAGTTTTCACAAACACCATCATAAGGCAAGGAAGTAACATTTTCAAGAGAAGAACTTTTACAAACCTTTGAGTGGCCATCTAGCGCACTCAATGCACTTGAAGTGTCATGAGTTGTTCCTTCACCTTGAAGCTCACATTGAAGATCTTCTTCACCTTGTCCTTCAATCTCGGAACATGATTGAGGCTCCATTGATTGGCCTCCAAGAGTACCTACACAAGCATTCACAAAAGTAGGAGGAAAAGATAAAGGATTAAGGTTAGAATAAGTGGTGTCCTCACTCTTTTTTCCCTCTTTCTTTTCTCTCATTTTCTTTTCAAGGTTAGGTGTAGATTCGGGTGGTGACATCCCACTCACATCACTCATCACATCCTCTCCTTTTTCCACTCGAGGAATGTCACCGGTCACTCCCTTACTCCTCTCAATCTTTTGTCTCACAAATTCGGGTGAGTTGGGACGAGGCCCAAGAATACCCATAGCCGGAGTAGGTGGACTTTTTACATCAACCCGGAATCTAGGACTAAGAGACTCATCACTTGAGGTCTCTTTCTTCTTTGTTGGTGAACCACTCGGCTTTGGAAGTGGCTTCGGGCTCACCTTGTTGACATTTGTCAACTCTTTTGTAGAACTAGTCCACCATTGCTTGTATTTGTAGGACTTCTCGTTTGCACATTGTTGCCCATGGATTGAAGTTCTCGCTCCCTCCTCCTTTGTATGATCCTAGCTTGCATCTCAACGGACATCTTTCCCCATTTTCCGTAAGGTGCAAACTCATAAATCCCTTGACCCGTGGCCACTAGATACAAATCCCGTTTAGCATCATAGTGAACCTCCTTGTTGTGCAACCATGGGTCACCTAGCCAAACTCCCACATTCGGTACGGGATACACATCACACCAAATATACTCATTGTAACCCTTATGAGATATGAGTACCCGTGCCTCCTTGAACACCCGAACTCCTTTGTACTCATAGGGGTACTTTAGATCATGGCAAGGTATGTTTAACATTTGGACTACTCTTGGATTAATGCAATTGGCATCGGTTCCACCAATTTGGAGCAAGTGTCCATCAACCCTATTTACCCCAACAACAAACCTACTTCTACCCAAGTTTCGTATAGGCACATCCAAAGAAGAGCTTGAATGTCCAAGACTAGTATTACCATCAACTCGGGTTTTCCTTATCCCTCCACTAGTGGCAACACCACTAGAATAACCTCCACTTCCCGTCACTCCTCCAACATTAGAAGTGTTGTTGGAAGTCAAGGAAGTAGTACCACTATGGAACCCATAATTGCTTCTCGCCTTGGTTCCATAGCCCATAGCACCACTCCTACCACCACTACTAGAGCAATGCACCCCCATAACGGTAAGAGCAATACCATTTCTCCTTCCACCCTTCACATGGGAACTAGAAGATGCAAACCTCCCATTTCCCATGGAACAACCACCACCACCTCCCATACTATTGGAAGGTCCTCTACTACTCTCTTTCTCACCACAAGCAACATCAAGAGAAGATGCTAATGAACAATCCTCATAATCAACCTCATCACCAATTCTCTCTACGTCACTTTCTTCATGCACAAATTCATCACAAGAAGAATAAGTAGGGTCGTCATACCTTGAGGCGTCACTATCTTCATATTCTTGACTTGGAGCATAAGATTCTTCACATTCGTCTTCGCAAGCCCCATAGTCTTCTTCATCTTCATAATCAACATAGTGACCCGCTTCTTCATCATATGAGCCTTGGTTCCCCGAATCGTCATAGCAATACCCATCATCATCACCATAGGAACCATAGTCTCCATCATCTCCACATGAGTCGTACCCTCCACAATCGTCATCCGAAGCCATAGTTGTAACCAAAGAGTTAAGGACCTCACAAGTTCACTCCCTCACGTGTATCACTCAAAAGATGTCACTCAATTTTCTTTCCACTCGTGTATACACTCAAGGTCGTTGGCTTTTGTGACCACACTCTATTGTTCTCACCACTCAAGCCTTTTTCCCCTCAAGACCTTCTTGTCTCTTAGTAATCACAATGACAAGATCAATCAACTAATGCACCCAAGTAATGGTTCGGAAGGGAGTTTAAGTGACTCGATGTACGCTAAGCAATTTAAAGTGAGGACTTGAATCAAAAGATACTACGGATCTTCTTTGAATTCTAGTCTCCTTCCTAGGCACGATGATCCTAATAGCTCAAAGTGATTAGTACTACTCGAGTAGGATTATACTCTAATAGCACTAACCGGAATTAATGCAATCAAACAAAGGGAAATGCCTATGAAAATCTACCCGAAACAACACTTTCAGCACTCAGGTGGGGCGCCTGAACTCAGGAGGGGGCGCCTAACTGTGCAGTGTTCCAGGCGGGGCGCCTGGGTCTAGGCGGGGCGCCTGGGACTTAGGCAGTAGCCAAGTCAGGCGGGGCGCCTGGCTTAGGCGGGGCGCCTGGCCTGAAGCCTTTCCCAACTCGTTCCAAACTCGTTTCAAGTCGATTTTCAAGCTCCAAATCCGATGTTTTTCAACTTGTTTTCACAATCCAATGATACCCAAAGTTGTTTTTGATCTTCCTTAACAAACCCCAATCACATTAACATCCAAACAATCAATCAAATTCAAGATTCAATGTCAAGAACTCAAGAACAAGGGGGTTTTTTTTCAAAGGGTTTTCAAAATGGATTGTGATTCATCAAACTTGGTGTTATCCATACTCAAATCCCACAAAATTGGTATCAAATCGTTTGTTTTTCGGTGAAGTTCAATCCCCAATATCAGGTTTTCAATCAAACATCAATCCAACCCAAGAATCAAGCCAAAAATCATCAAGAACAAGTTCTTCAAGGGTTTAAGGGGTTTTGGGGTTTCAAATTTTCAAACTCCACCAATCCAAACAATTTTGGTATCCAAGTAACGGGAATTCATTCACGATCAAGAATCTATAACACCCATACCATAAATCATCCAAACCAACAAGATACACCAAATTTTTGGATTTTTCAATTTTTCAATTTTTTTTGTAATTTTCTTCTTTCAATAACTTCAACAACAAGAAAACTAAAAGGATAGATACTAGGCACGAAGAACCAAGGGTCGGGGGTTTGTAGGAACAAAACCCGAGCCTTGCTCTGATACCAAATGATGTAGGGGATCTAGGCGGAAGCGATAAACTATGATGCGGAAGCGATAATCATAAGATAACAAGAAATAAGGGAAGGGGAAGAACAGAAATTAGAAGAAAAGAATGAATCAACTAAACACATAGATTGATTCAAAAGGGAGAAGTGACTTGAACCATTAAACGGGACTCACACTAGCGGTGATCCACCATGGATTCAATGTAAGAGATACATGAAGTCAACGCTTCAACAAGAAAGGCCAAGCCTATTCTATCTTCTCAATTCTATCTTCAAAACTAGCTAAGGAATAAGACTAGCTATCTCGCTATTTATAGATGTTTTTAGACACTAAGTAAAAGGTCTAAAGTGCCCACACTTAGGCTTAGGAATAAAAGACCACATAGGGTCAAAACAGTAAAAGCCTAATAAATCTGCGCGCTGGGAGGGGCGCCTGAAGCTGGGAGGGGCGCCTGGCTTGTGCTGAGTCTAGGCGGGGCGCCTGGGTTTAGGCGGGGCGCCTGGGGTAGGCGGGGCGCCTGGGCTGGGGCCTAGCCAGGCGGGGCGCCTGTGCACCATTTTAATCCTTAGGCAGTGAGCTTCCCAGGCGGGGCGCCTGGGCTAGGCGGGGCGCCTCAGCCTGGTTCTTCCGGAACGGCTTCAATTCATCTCCGATGCTCTTGACCTCTCGTCCCTTGCATCCTCCAACCCCGGCTCTTGATGGTAAGTGCCTTAGGCTCGATTTGCCCTGCATCATTGATACACCAAGAAAAACTAGTGGAAACCTGAAACAAAACTGCAGATACAAACCCACACATCTACTACACTGGCAGAAACAACCTAAACAAAAGCAGCAGCTACGGCTTCTTTCTCTCCTCTAAAACAGATTAACCAATTTTCAAAACTAATAGAAACAAGCAATTGATCATTATCCTAAACTTACATATCGCAGACAAAGATCTGATTTTTTCTTTAAAAATGACAAAAGGCATCTATGTGATTAAGAAATAAGCTTTTACCTCAGCTAAAGTTTCTGCTACTTCAAACAGTTTTACCATTATAAATAGACCAAACATAGCTTTTGATGATCAAAGACAAGACTTTATGCGAATCATACCAAAAAGATTCAAGCTTTATGCAAATAAATATCAACTTAAAACAGTTTCATACTTATAGCACCAACAAAGTATCACATTTATACAGAAAAAGAAGTTAAGGCGAGATTGTTTACCTGCTGCGGTGCAATGAACTAGGGCGAGGGATCTGAAAAAATAAGCTCGAACAAAAGCGATGCGACGACTAGAACAATAAAGCGACAAATGAATCCGAAACCAAGATCAAACCCGGAAAACAACAACACTAAATGTGTTTTTTAACTTAAAACTTAGAGAAAATGTTTATATGTATAGATGCTGCCATTTTCAATAACCAAAAAACCTCCTTTAAAACCCTGAAAATGAAAAATATATAGCAAAATTTAGGGTTTACCTTTGGTGTGTTATTTCAAAAATACTCCTTGATATATTGATCTATTCCTTTGTGAGATAAGGGTGAGAGGGGTCAAAATTATGCCTCTCTCATCCTTATCTCCAAGAGAAACAATCAATGGCTCGGATTCGATCAAATTTTGAAATAATGGATAGGATTAAAGGTCCGTTAGGGAATAAGTGAGAAAATGCCAAAAGCGACAGCTGGAACAGTGTCACACGTCCAACGAGGATGCTGTACGGAGAAGACGACCAGTTTGGGTCGGGTTTTTGGGTCGCGATTGGGGAAAACTGGTTTAGGGCCTTGGGGAATTGGGAACGGGCTTTGGGGTATTAGGCTGAAGTGGATACGCGGGTGTGGTGTAATGTATGTATGTATGTTTGCATGAATGGCTGGAAATTAATTTGTAAGGCAATTATAGCCCTACATTTAGGATAATATGATTAAGTAAATAGAAAATCGCACGGGTAGACCGAAATTAGGGTATGCATTGCGAATTTAGCATTTTCTTCAAAAATTCATTAATTCACTTTAATTAATTCTAAAAAAAATTATTTTAATAATTGAATTTTATTTAAATAATTCGACATTAATGAAACTTGGGGACGAAATATGGTGTCAACAGCTGCTCCTCTTTACTCGGAAAAGGATGAAAGAATTTTTAGGGTAAAGAAGTTGACGAGAAATCAATTTTGTCCCGATAAAACCGAGACTTTTGGTTCCAAGGACCAAAAGACGAGGCTTATGGATATGGCCAAACTCCGGTCTCTGAGTTGCCTACATATCTCGGATTGAAAGAGAATCAGGCCATATGTAGTTCGACGCAATTCGGGAAACGAAAATGAGATAACAGGGACTATCTTGTCTTCAATCTCAAACCTCGGACTTGGTTACATCCTAAGTTGGAAATATTTGGGGTGACACAAAATAGACTGACACAAAAGCTGACGCAAAAGGCTGACACAAGATTGACCTCTAGGGTTGACAACTTGTTCGAGTGTGATTCTTTAGATCCCCGTTGACGAGTCTAGCTCTTATCAACGATTGCCCCAGTTCACTGCTAAGAGAAAGTTCCACATTTTGCTCCATATGCTGCTGTGGTACTGCTAAAATTTCTGTAACAATCCTTACAAATGGTAAGCGAGCAACTGCTAACAACTTTGATAATTCGTAATAAGGAATAAAATAAAATAATAATATAGAACTATAAATGTGGGTTGCGATATCATCGGTAAATTCTTTCTTCAATCAACTGACGAGGTGCTCCGCCCAGGGAACCTCAATGCCGATCATTATTCTGAAACAGTAAAGTAAAATAATAAGTAAAGCGGGTATGAATTGTAGAATGCAAGGCCATTGTAAAATAAGTCAACTACTGAGATAATATATCTCGACTTGACTTGGCTAATCTATAGTCTTTACAAAGATAACATGCGGATATTGCAAGACAACCGACTAACATGACACTCCGAAAATGGTGTCTCAAGTCGACTTGTCTATTACTACCATCTATCTTAAATATATCATGCCAATATTATGAGACAATCAACTAGCGAGACATTCTGAGAGCGGTGCCCCAAGTCGACTTTCCGATTTCTAATCTATTCAAGTATATTACGCCAATATTGCAAGACAACCAACTGGCGAGACACTCCGAAAGGGATGCCTCAATTCGACTTGTCTATCTCTATCATCTAATTCAAATATATCATGCCAATATTGCAAGACAACTAACTGGCAAGACATTTCGAAAGCGGTGCCTCAAGTCGACTTGTCTATCTCTATTATCTACTTCAAATATATCATGCCAATATTGCAAGACAACCAACTGGCGAGACACTCCGAAAGTGGTGCCTTAAGTCGACTTGTCTATCTCTATCATCTACTTAAAATATATCATGCCAATATTGCAAGACAACCAACTGGCGAGACACTCCGAAAGTGGTGCCTCAAGTCAACTTGTCTATTACTACCATCCATTTCAAATTCATCATGCCAATATTGTGAGACAATCAACTAGCGAGACATTCTGAAAGCGGTGCCTCAAGTCGACTTTCCAATTTTTAATCTATTCAAATATATTACGCCAATATTGCAAGACAACCAACTGGCGAGACACTCCGAAAGTGGTGCCTCAAGTCGACTTGTCTATCTCTATCATCTAATTCAAATATATCATGCCAATATTGCAAGACAACTAACTGGCGAGACACTTCGAAAGCGGTGCCTCAAGTCGACTTGTATATCTCTATCATCTACTTCAAATATATCATGCCAATATTGCAAGACAACCAACTGGCGTGACACTCCGAAAGTGGTGCCTTAAGTCGACCTGTCTATCTCTATCATCTGCTTCAAATATATCATGCCAATACTGCAAGACAACCAACTGGCGAGACACTACGAAAGTGGTGCCTCAAGTCGACTTGTCTATCTCTATCATCTACTTCAAAGATATCATGCCAATATTGCAAGACAACCAACTGGCGAAACACTCAGAAAGTGGTGCCTCAAGTCGACTTGTCTATCTCTATCATCTACTTTAAATATATCATGCCAATATTACAAGACAACCAACTAGCGAGACACTCCAAAAGCGGTGCCTCAAGTCAGCTTGCCTATCTCTATCATCTACTTCAAATATATCATGCCAATATTGCAAGACAACCAACTGGCGAGACTCTCCGAAAGCGGTGCCTCAAGTCGACTTGTCTGTCTCTATCATCTACTTCAAATATATCATGCCAATATTGCAAGACAACCAACTGGAGAGACACTCCGAAAGCAGTGCCTCAAGTCGACTTGTCTATCTCTATCATCTACTTTAAATATATCATGCCAATATTGCAAGACAACCAACTGGCGAGACACTCTGAAAGCGGTGCCTCAAGTCGACTTGTCTATCTCTATCATCTACTTCAAAGATATCATGTCAATATTGCAAAACAACCAACTAGCGAGACACTCCGAAAGTGGTGTCTCAAGTCGACTTGTCAAAATCCTGATTCAAAGCAGGCTTCAGAGTAACGCTTATCTTGAAATTAGAATCATATAGATAGAAATGTCGCATGTTCGGCAACAACACACGATAAGCATTATACTTTTAATCATGAAGAGGCAGTTTGCGATGCAATCTTGGACTGTGCTCCGATCACTTGATAAAACAAATGAGACATCTGGTCCTGAAGCATCCAATGTCTCAATGCAACTTGAAAGAAATCTGCATATCCTATTTGTGGTGGAAGGACCCAAAATATCTTGTTTGTGGGCGAATGACCCAAAGTATCCTATTTGTGGGTGGAAGGACCCGAGATATCCTATTTGTGGATGGAAGGACCCGAGATGTCCTATTTGTGGGTGGAAGGACCCGAAATATCCTATTTGTGGGTGGAATGATCTGAATATCCTATTTGTGGGTGGAAGGACCCGAGATATTCTATTTATGGGTGGAAGGACCCGAAGTATCCTATTTGTGGGTGGAAGGACCCAAAGATATCCTATTTGTGGTGGAAAGACCCGGGATATCCTATTTGTGGGTGGAAGGACCCGAATATCCTATTTGTGGGTGGAAGGACTCGAGATATCGTATTTGTGCATGGAAGGAACCGAATATCCTATTTATGGGTGGAAAGACCCGAGATATCCTATTTGTGGGTAGATAAACCCTGTATCTTGCAAAATCTGAGGTCATCTGGCTTGTGCTGGTGATGCTGCAACGTGTTGAATACCGTAATTGATCCATATTGAATTTGATATTCCTACATAATTCAAAACAAAAGTATTGGTAATATACCGATAATTAAGCAAGGCTAAAGATTACAAAGAGAGAAATAGAGTTGTTCTGCAAAAGCGATGAAGCAAATATTCTTCGAGGAACTAATAGTTGTGAGCTCTTCTCATTCTGCTGCTTGAGATTCCTGTATTCAAAGAAAAATTGTAAGTACTATAAAACTTCTGGGAAGTCCCGACACTCTGCATTGCTCCTTCCACCTTGATGCTGAATTTTTGCGATAAATGCAAAATTTTCCCCTGTTTAATCAAAGAACAATTGTTAGTTGTTTGATCAAATAACGGTTGACTTGATTGAACACCTAATTTGGTTTCAAATCTTCATTTTGCTTGCATGGCGATCAAATGTGTTGTGCTGTGATAATCTATCATTCTTGAAACTCTTCCTTTTGCACAAGATAAACCATCTATAACTGCTTGGCTTATTTGGAGAAAATAGAACTTTATTGATTTTGGGTCTAAACCCAATAAGGGTAGAAAACATCAAGTAGTTCATTACAACGGGATAAGTAAAATTGCGACAGAGTAGTAAACAGTTGGCAATGAAATGCCATTTCAAGCTGCAAAATCCGGTCCTTTCAGTCTTCTTAACTTTCCAACTGCTTCTTCTTTGAATATCTTGGGGCTGATGCCTCGCCTTTAACAAAAATTATGCCTGCGGGAGGAATGCTGCAATTACCACTAAATGGATCTTCTTGCACTATTATTTTGCCATTATCAATCAAGCTTTGAATCTTGTATCTCAAGCTACTGCATTCTTCAGTATCATGACCTTGGATATTTGAATGATAAGCACAATGCTTTAATGGATCAAAGTGTGGAGGCAGATGCTTAGGAATTGTCCCTTTCGTTGGTTGCAAAAATCCTTCAGCTTGCAATTTCTCAAATATTCTTGTCACAGACTCATCTAGAGGAGTGAATGTATCCGACTTCCTCTTCTTTGATGCAGGATAATCGGAATATGATTGTTGAAACTGACCTTGAGAGCCTTGAAAATTTGAGGGTTTCTCAGATTGAGTGGTGTACCCAAATAAGCCAAAAGGGATTTTTCCTGTTGCTATGCCGTCTTCTATCATTTTCCCCAGTTGGATCAATTCAGAGAAACTGCTTGCATTGTTGACGACCATTTTGGCATAGTATATGCCTTCTTGCATGACAATGAAAGCTGCTATTAGCTTCTTCTCAGGCAAGGGCGGTTGCATCTTAGAAGCCTCTAACCTCCACCTCGTAGCATATTCTGCAAAAAGCTCATGAGACTTTCTTTTTATGCTGTGCATATCAATCAAATCAGGATCTTCTACTATGTTGAACTTGTATTGTTTTACAAAGTCATGAGCCATATCCTCCCATGTGTGCCATTTGGTAAAATCTTGCTTGGTGTACCATGCAAGTGCCATTCCTGATAAACTTTGAATAAACAATTTCATCCGCAAAGCTTCATTCTTGCCAATCCCAATCAATCTGCTGCAATAATCTTTCAAATGAGCATAGGGATTTCCCTTTCTATCGAAAGTGTTGAATTTTGGAATGTTGTACCCACGTGGAAGCTCAATGTCCGGGTGAACACAAGTCTTCATAATATAAACTCTAAATGTTCCTAGAACACAACTCATCTCCAATGACCTTGTGTAAATTGCGGATTCGTCTCTCCATGCTATGCAAATCAGTCGTCTCAACTGCTTTCCTAGGCAGTTTTGGTGGACGCACTACCACTTGATTTGATTGACTCCCCACAACAAGCATTGTGATAAAAGGCGGTTGGTATGAAGTTGCAGCTGGCCAAACATTTGGATTGATAAGATATTCTTGTGGGATTTGTGGATATATGGTATGTATAGGCAGGTAATGAGGCATTGTTAAGTGGGTTAGATTGGAGGTAGGGCTTGTATTTGGCAAAGGTTTTTTAGTGTTGATAAAGTTGGCGATCCTATTCCTTTGGACCACATGTTCTTCAACATCATCATTCTGCGCTTGCAATATACCCATAACAGAACTGGTTGCCTGAAGCTGCTTTGCCATGTTGTTTCGTCCTTGATGCAGATTCTCAGCTATTTCAGTATTCAATGCTAGCCAATCTTTAACAAATGAATTCTACACAGTGAACAAAAATAAGTTAATACGTAAAATAGTAATTCATGCATAAGATTTTAAATGTAAAATAGGCCATTAGGACGAATGGATAGGACTAAAATCCCGACTCGATGGGGAAGTAAAATATTTACGAGCGCGAAATTTGATGACTGGCAAAATTTGGCCTTTTTAAGATACGAATTGAGAAAAACATTTTGGAAGTTTTTACTAAATCAATATGAGTGCTAGACCATTTTGGCACAAATTTCTAAAATGGTCGGCTTATTTTGAACATCAATGCTTTGCTCGACTATCGATTCTTGCTTGCAAAATAACAATCTGCACCGATCCTTGAAAATTGCTTCTGATAATGACCAAACCAACTTAATGTCTTCAACTTGCTTTTGTTGCAAAATTCTGCCCCAGTTATGGCTTCAACATTTCAAATTGCTTTGCAAAACTGCCCCAGTTATGAATTTCGATAGTTCAAATTGCTTTGCAAACACTGCCCCAGTTACGACTTTCAAAACTTCAAATTGCTTAATAAAAGCTGCCCCAGTTGCAATCTCTCACATCTTCTACTTGCTTTGCAAAACTTGCCCCAGTTGCTATCTTTGGAAAAAATAAGCCTACGTATCCCTACTTGGAAATCAGACTATGCGTACTTCTGCTTTTCCAAGCTTACTACGGCTGCTTCGAGCCTGTTAATCCTGTCTTGGTTGGATTCATCATTCTCAGTCAAGTCAATCACATCATTTGGGCGAGCCATAGGCCCTCTTTTGGTGTTCAAAATAATTAGCCTTTTAGCAACGCAAACCGAATTTTATAAAATTTTATTAAAGCTGAAACTGAAGGGTCAACTTATTCCTTAATAGAAAAATTGAGACCGTACTGGAAAATACCCAAAATTTTAAACAAGACACTCATTTTTAAATCAAACCAGATGCGAAAACGCTTGATTAATTCTGAAGTTATTTTCAAAAATGATAACTTGTGAATACTTTAACATTTGACGCTAAATGATATTTTGCAAAATAACGAGACTAGAAGTAAGACAAACAAAATAAAGGTTTTCAAATAATAGTATGCATGAATTCGGATAATAGATGAATAAACAACTTCATAAAGCGGTTAACTTTTACGAAAAATAGATTGAAGTGACATAGCGCTAATCATACCATGCCGCCGAACAACTTTAGTCACAAAGCAATCAGTGCCAACAAATTTCAGGCAAGTAGCACATACTTAACAAGTAATTGCATATTGGCAGATAATTTGACTTGTGGCAACCACAAGTAATTGAGTGTAAATAAAATGCAAATGCGTCCTACTCTGTAAGGTGCCTCTTTTGTGCTAGAGGTAGGCCTAATCGTCAAATTGCACACACATATGGATATTATAATGAAACAAGCCGTTTGCCTGTACAAAATTGAGATATAAATAAACTGCCATAATTATCAACTTCTCAAATTTGACATGGCAAATGGCTTGGGTTCGCTATAATATCCACACGATCACATATGCAGTGTTGTTGGATTTCAATAACCCATCGACAAAAGGTCAGTTTATTAATTCCTGGAAATGGTGCCAAGGACCGGGTCCAAACTAAGGTGTATATGCATGCATGTCCTAAAATCTCTATTCTAAGAGTGGGCTAACGATTGAGGCTGACTCGACCTATGCGGGATAGACCTGGCCTCATAAACCAGTAGAACCGGCCATGACAAAACTAGGCAAAATCTATATCCCGAACTAACTTTGGTGACATGAAAGAAGTTTCAAAGAGTGAGGTAAGGGCAATTCCCTTCCCGTGTAACTACCCGTCAAGCGGGTGCCCGGCGTTGAAATCGAGGAGGTGAAAGAGAATTGACAAGTTTCCATAAGGGAGGAAGTATGAACAGAATGCAGACTTATGCACAAATAAAGATATGCTTCAATACATACATTCAAACAATCAATTCTACGCATACTAGTATCGGCATACAATCAAATCATCAATTAAGCGACGGATACTAGTTTAGGAATACAAAGAAACAAATAATTAAGCTACGCATACTAGTATTGGCATACAATTCAACACATATACAAATCAATATATAAATAAAGCAAATTCGTGAAAATATTTTGGTTAGAACCATTAAATGCTCCCCAACGGAGTCTCCACACTGTTGAACCCTCCCAAAATACATATAAATATGCATCGAGTGTATTTTCAACAAATTGGGACTCCAAAGGGCTTCTCTTGATTCGCCACCTAATTTAGGATTATTAGAAATCTAAAGTTAATTAAAGAGTGCAAATTCTTCCTTATTTAAAAGGAAAATAATTTTCACAGATTCTGAGTAAGTGGTTCTTTTAAATTCGAAAGAAGGTCCCTATTACGAGAGCACTTTCGAAAATCCGCTAAAAGCGGTTAATCCGGCGGTTTTCACGAATTTTATTAAAATAAATGACTTAGAGGTTTTAGGAAAAATATAGGATAAATAAAGAAGTAAATAGTAAGTAAATAAATAAATAATAAATAAATAATAAATAATAAATAAATAAATAACTGAATATTTAATAAAATAAGTAAATTAATAAATAAATAATTTAAATATAAATAATGATAAAATAAATATACAAATTTAATTAAATTTTAATTTGCACTCATTAATTGACAATCGGTTCTTAATACCTTAAATTAAATGGCGAATTCCAAAAAAATAGAAATAAATAATTACATAAAGCAATTTCTAATCATACTTAAGATAACAATTTTAATAGTAAAGCGGCTATCCTACCAGGCTTCTATCATGCAAGATCCTAGTTCGGTTTACAGGGATCCTATAACATGGATGCTAACAAGAATAGGAAAGAGAGAGTTTAGAAGATAGAAGCCGGAAGCGCAACTCATAATTTGAGCCTTGAATTTTATAAGTTTTCATTTTTCAGGAAACCTAAGCCCGAATGTGCAGTGCTGATCAAACAACTCCAAACGCAAATAGCCATCCCAGTTTGTGAGTTTTATCGAACTCGATCCCGAGGAGTTCATTATGTAAGGAAAGGATATAAAGATTAGCACCAAATCAAGATTGCAACATACAAAAACAGCTTCACACATTTTGAATAAAGAACAGTCAGGCAAACTTTAAGTACAGAAACCTTTTGTTCACAATCATCTAATTTGACTCTGGCTAAACTGATTTTAACAGACAAATAGGACATTGAGAACTTAGATCAAGATAGCTTTGATTTACATGATTTCACCAAGATGAGACCTCTAACAAGGAGTATTAGCTATTCAACTGTGGTGCTTACTATGAGATGCCACCAGGTAAGTTCCAATAATTCAGTTTCTTTAAAATAGACAGAGGTAAGACCAAATTATAACCATTACATAAATGGGAACTGAAGTACAGCTTGGCACTACTACTTATACCCTTACAAACCTCAGAAGCTTGAATAGGCAAGAGAATTACATCATAAAGAAATGAGTGATTTCAAAATGCCCAGGCAACAATGGAAAGCAGGCTAATAACTAAGGAAACATGGACCGACAGAAATTTAAGAAGATTTAGCTAGTGCAGAAGGGGAAAGCCAAAGGAGGAATAGGAAGGGACAGAACAGGGACCAAACACCACTGATAGACCAGCCACACCATATCTTTAGGCCCCTATTCCACCAAGAAACTAGCCTATTCTCCAACCAGAAACTCTCTCTTACAGCAACTAACTTTCAGAGACCTAACTAACACCTGAAACCAAGCAAAGACCAGACATGATCATACATATCTTGACCATCCTAATTTCTGCTAACATCAGAGAGAGAGCCAACTTCTCATGACCTGCAGAACCAACCTGAGCACCTCATCATATGACTTGCAACACTGCCTATAGACCACCTGAAACTCAACATGCCAAAAACAAACTCAGGCAATCATAGACAGAACCAAACATTGCTGCACCCCTCTCAATATGCTAAGCAACCTAGAACTGCCTTATCACTGCCACCTTGAATCTGCAGCAACACACAGGACCTAAACCTATCCCACTCAACTGCCCAGAACAATATTCCCTCCAAACTGAACAGCTTACTAGACAACCAGACAACATCAAACACACCCACACAGCTCTGGAAACAATCACACACATTAGACACACTGAGACCTCCCTGAACAGCACTACTGGACATCCACACTTGCAAAACAAACTTACAAAACAACTCAGCTACTTAAAACAAATCTGCAAACCAAACTAAGAACCTGAATCTCCTCTTAAGCTCCCAGAACAATACTAATTCCTGAAATATAAATAAACTACAAGAAAATACTCTATGAAACTCCCTGAAATACCCAAGGAACAACAACTTCACTACACCTGCATACCGCCTCCAAAACACCTTCTACAATGACATAATGGAACTGAAACACGAAAATGGAGAAACTAGGATATGAGAGCAAAAAGATCTTTAAACAAAACCTCATCACATATCAATTAAATCATAGCAACAAGAAATTAAGAATTCAGGATTTTAGCTATGACAATTGGACAGATGGGATCTCAAAATAGATTAGTTGATACACCAAGAAAAACTAGTGGAAACCTGAACTAAAGCTGTAGATACAAACCCACACATCCATTACACTGGCAGAAACAGCCTAAACAAAAGCAGCAGCTACAGCTTCTTTCTCACCTCTAAAACAGACTAACAACTTTTCAAAACTAATAAAAACAAGCAATTGATCATTATCTTAAACTTACCAATCGCAGACAAGGATTTGATTTTTCTTTAATATGACAAAAGGCATCTATGTGATAAAGAAATAAGCTTTTACCTCAGCTAAAGTTTCTGCTACTTCAAACAGTTTTACCATTATAAATAGACCAAACATAGCTTTTGATGATCAAAGACAAGACTTTATTCGAATCATACCAAAAAGATTCAAGCTTTATGCAAATAAATATCAACTTAAAACATTTTCATACTTATAGCACCAACAAAGTATCACATTTATGCAAAAAAGGAAGTTAAGGCGAGATTGTTTACCTGTTGCGGTGCAATGAACTAGGGCGAGGGATCTGAAAAAATAAGCTCGAACAAAAGCGATGCGACGACTCGAACAATAAAGCGACAAATGAATCCGAAACCAAGATCAAACCCGGAAAACAACAACACTAAATGTGTTTTTTAACTTAAAACTTAGAGAAAATGTTTATATGTATAGATGCTGCCATTTTCAATAACCAAAAAACCTCCTTTAAAACTATGAAAATGAAAAATATATAGTAAAATTTAGGATTTACCTTTGGTGTGTTATTTCAAAAATACTCCTTGATATATTGATCTATTCCTTTGTGAGATAAGGGTGAGAGGGGTCAAAATTATGCCTCTCTCATCCTTATCTCCAAGAGAAACAATCAATGGCTCGGATTCGATCAAATTTTGAAATAATGGATAGGATTAAACGTCCGTTGGGGAATAAGTGAGAAAATGCCAAAAGCGACAGCTGGAACAGTGTCACACGTCCAGCGAGGATGCTGTACGGAGAAGACGACCAGTTTGGGCCGGGTTTTTGGGTCGCGATTGGAGAAAATTGGTTTAGGGCTTTGGGGAATTAGGCTGAAGTGGATACAGAGGTGTGGTGTAATATATGTATGTATGTTTGCATGAATGGATGAAAATTAATTTGTAAGGCAATTATAGCCCTACTTTTAGGATTATATGATTAAGTAAAAAAAAATCGCACGGGTATTCTGAAATTAGGGTATGCATTGCGAGTTTAGCCTTTTCTTCCAAAATTTATTAATTCACTCTAAGTAATTCTAAAAATAAAATTTATTTTAATAATTGATTTTTATTTAAATAATTAGACATTAATTAAACTTCGGGACGAAATTGGGTGTCACCAAGCTCCATCAACAGCTAATTCATTGTTTTCCTCTTCATCAACTGAAAAATATTTTTCGTTCAACTCTTCATCACCTCCATCATTTGCTGCTTCATTGTTTTCTTCTTCATCGATAGCAGTATCTTTTTTATTCTTCTCCTCATTCATCTCTTTTTCTTGTTCAACTTGAACATTCACTACAAGTAAAAGGAAATACTTAGATACACACAAAATTAATAAAAATATAACTTAGAAATATCAGTAATTGAGATACATACCTTTCTTTTTTCTCTTCATAACCTTCCTCAACTTGAACACCTTCCTCTTCATCAACTTCATCGACTTTCTCTTTCTTTCTTTCCTCTCCATTTTCTCTTTCATCAACTTTATGATTTCCTTATTCACCTCCAACATCCTTGTCATCACACCTTCCAAATGGCTACAGTGCCTGCAACCTCCTCTCCCACTGCCATTTTCACCACCATCACCTCTTTCTTTGCCACCATTATCTCTTCCTTCAACACCATTATCCTAGTTCTCCATTTCAGTTTCACCATTATCATATTCCCGCAGTATGTACATGATGCTTGTGACCCCCTGCAGTCGAGCCCTTAGCTTGTCCAATGCAGCATCCTTGGCCTCATCAGCATATGGAGACACATATCTGTCACAACCCATCTCAACCTCTTGCACAGTTGGGATCAAAAAAAGATGCAGAACCTGTCATTTTACATAAATTTAAAAGAATATTAAACAAAAAGCATCATTAGTTGATAAAATAACTCATGAAATGAAATATACCTATGTATCTTCTTGTTGGGCTGCATTATCATCACTAACATGCTTTTTTTTAATGCCACATTAGGATCCTTGGGATTGGCAAGGGAGTTTGTTCAGACTTTCCAGCTGTTCGGCCAACTAAGGGGACTGCCTCATATATCCATGTCTGTCATGAATGCCACAGTCACAATACAAAAATAAGAAAAGTAAATACTTAACAAAACTGGATAACATGTAACAATGCTTACAAGAAAGGCCCAGGGAAATCCAAACAGAGCATAACCGGCTATTTTTCCCTCTACATGTTGTTGGTATGTTCTTTCCATATCAACTTTGGTGTAGAGGTAATCAACTGTCAGGTCATAGTACAGCCTACCCTAAGGGTACTTGCTGAAGAAGTCCAGGTTATCCACAACCTGAATCCACCATTTCTCCACATTCTTGGAGATATCCTTGGCCATCAGTACTGTATGCAGGAACCACAGCAAAGCCAACTTCAACTTCTCTTCCTTTGAGAATTCTGGCCGATCCATCAAACCCTGTAGAGTTTCAGACCTGACATCCCCATCTTCACACACCTTCTCCAGAAAAGCTTCACCCTTTTTCAAATGCTTTGATCTCACTTCCAAATCTGGCTCTTGACAACAATTCAAGCCATTCATCAAATGAAACTCCTTCAAGCCAAAACAAACTGGCTTCCCATCCAACAAGAACCAAATTTCATGCCTTTCTTGGACTGCCTTATAGTTAGAGCTGACAAACGGGCGGGTCGGATTGGATATGGGCTGGTCAAAAATGGATAAGAAAAAAATAAATAATTATCCGGCCCGCCCATATTTAATGCGGATAAAAAATGGGTTGAGTGATGGATAACACGGTTATCCATATTATCTGTGGCTTTTTTCTTTATAAAGTACTCCCTTAATCCTATTTTGTTGGTCGTAGTTCGGATTTCGAGGGTCAAACGAGTTTTTTAACCGCAATATTCTTATATATCTTTTAAATATTTTGAAAAGTAATTTATTGCGACATGTAGTACATTTCTTTTATTTTTCAAATATGTCAAATTCATGGTCAAATTTAAAAAATTTGGCTCTCGAATTAGTAAGTATGACAAACAAAGTGGGACGAATGTAGTAATAATATTAACCAAGGTAATTTTAATAGCCCCAACCTTACCCCCACTTCAACCCACCCCCATCGCCACCCCATCTATATCCCCTACCATCATATATATATATATATATATATATATATATATATATATATATATGCGCTCTGTTTTGGATTTGATAGATATGTTTTGGGTTTGATAGATAAACCCGCTATTGTATTTTATTGTAATTGTATGAACCGTACTTCTATAGCCCATTAAATACTTGGGGGTAATTTGTTAAGCTCATTGCTTCGCATAATAGGCGTGGTTGGGAACTCTTTAACTGTTTTGATGAGCTTTCATCTTGTCAGGGAGTAGGGGTGGGGTAGGGGTAAGGGGGTGGGGGTGGGGGTGGGGTAGGGTTGAGTTGAGTAGAGTAAGGAGTTTAGGGTGAGGGTGTGGTGGTTAGTAGGGAAGGGGGTGGAGGTGGGGGTAGGGTGGGGGGTACGGGTGGTAGTCTTGGAAGAGGTTTACAAAGTGATTGAGGGTAATGGTGATGGTTCATTCTTGACCCATTAGTTAACCATGGTTATCCATTTTTTAAAGCGGATAATATGGATATAATCCATATTTTATCCACTTTAAATAAATTAATTATTCGATCCATTTTTAAGCGGATAATTTGGATGGATAATTGAGAATTTTATCCATCTTGCAAGCTCTATTTATAGTCCTCAATAGCACAGAATGCACCAACTGTATATTAAACTGCCAATTTTTAGAAATGCTCAAGAAATCACCAAAAACTGATTTCCTAAACATCTTATCGATCCCCAATCCTATCAACTTTTTCTTAAAGGTATAAAATTTGTTCATTGATGACAGCCAGGTTCTGAACCTGAAGCTCTGCACATCAATGTCAATGACTTTCTTTGGTATACTCAACTGCAAGAGGATGCACATCCTCTTCTTCATCTATGTTCTCTTCTTCCTCTTTGTTTTTTGTTACCTTCAACATCATCAGCACCATCATCAACCTCATCAACACCATCACCCCCTTCTGTGCATGTGCACCACCAACTTCCTTCTCATGTTTATCTTCTCTTCTCTCTTCTCTTGCACTCTTCATGCCTACCTCAACAGACTCATCATCACCATCATCAATATCAACAACAACCTTTTCTTTTTATTTTGTTTGCAACAGAACCACCACCATCAACATCAGACTCATCTCAAAGGCATCAATTTGATCAAACAAATCAGCAGATGCTTGTTTTGCACCTTAAGAACTCTGAATTGTCACCCAATTTAGTAGAACCACCACCACCACACCAACATCTTTATCCGTGCATGTCTTCTCACTATCAGTAGGCTCATCAACCAACTTACTTATTTTCTTAGATTTTTGAGGGACACTCGAATGCTTTTTCATGTTTTTTTTTTTTTTTTTTTTTTTTTGGTAAACATCTTAGGGACATTCGCAGCCTCCCAATGCTCTTGGGCTTGTTTACGAAGGGACCACCGATGTGTAGCAATATTATTTTCTCGCTCTCTCTTCTTTGCTTCTTCTTCCTTTAAACGTTCAGGAAAAGTCTGTGGACCTCGACCCTTTGGTACACAATGTTTAATCCTAGCCATTACAACACCTACACATACAACCCACAAAACAGAATAAAAAGTTATGGTTAAAAGAAACAAAAATCCCAAAAAAAAAAAAATCCTAAATACTAAATCGGCTCTCTTACGTACAAATCACTAAAATAACCAAATCCACCCTCAAAATATATGCACAATCATCATTAATCTAAGAAAAAGTATAAATTTAACAAAAGGAAAACCCTGTTAAGAAAACCCTAATGAAAATCGAAATCGAGATGCGTACCTGTTAAGAAATCATGCTAGATAATGTGCTTCGACTCCACACTTTGTGCTTTAAATAGTTCGAACTAGACACGCACAACGGTTACCCAAACGTGAAGGAAGTTGACAGAGAGAAAATAGAGAGACAAATCGAACCATTTGCGTTTGTGTACGATCGACCCGCTAGAGTAGATGAAAGATCCGTTAGGTTATAATTTTACCTTAGTTTATTTTAATTCAAATGAGTTCACAATAGTTTTTTATGTTTTGCAACCAAAAAAATTAATGTTTTGTACCCACAAGTTTCTAAGAATTCTAATCTCACCCCTTGGTCCCCACTTAAACCCACTTAATCTTTTCTCTCTCCAAAAATAAGTCAAAAAAAATGAAAGGGTTAAACTTTTTGTTCAACACTTTGAGAGGTCTTTTGGCTAATTCTTCTCCAAGTTACTTATAGTTCTTGGTACTTTCTGTAAGTTCACCGATTTCCTTTAAAATTAAGTAACTACACCAGCACATTTTTAACTCAATAGTTTATGCAAGGCTCCACTTTATAATTGGGTACTTTGTATGGTTAGTACTTGTATAACGTCTCATGTACTACTTATTGCTTTATACTTCTTCTTTCTGGGTGTATGAAAGCGGAAAATAGAATGAACAATTTGCACATATATAAACCAGTTGTGCGTATTTCATTAGAACCAGAGGAAATACAGAGACAATCTATAAGTATGGCCATTTTACTAGTGTTGCAGCAATAACAACGTTTAAGCATTATTTTATTTAGGTATACATTATAATCAACAGCAAATGGCCATATATGCCTTAAATCAGGGCTATAGAAATTATTTTAGCATTTGTAGTAGCAATAGCATCTTAAAGGCTTATAGGCATTTCCCATAAACAACCATTTTTTTTTCTAGCACCAAGTACCGCACTTTTTTTGAAAAGCACGGTCCACTCCAGCCTCTGCTTAGCTTGCCACAGTATTTTGTTTCTACTACAATTTGCACCTCTTCATGAAATTAAAGTTGAAACCACAGTTAACAACTTCTAGGATATACTAAATTTGAGTTCACTATCAGGTCATAATTACAAAAGTAATTGTTGATGATAAGTTGAATTATAATTACTTAAAAAATAAGGCATAAGTAGAATTATAATTACTTAAAAATTAAGGCAAGCGAGCTGTGGTTACAACATGTCAAATTATGTTGATAGAGTAAATAAAAAACTACTATATTAGTGTATATCAATTAAAATTTTAAAATAAACATGTTATTTGCTTGAACTTAATTAGGTTTAAATGGCTAATTCTAAAAATACTTAAGAATTGCTCACCTGAAGCAAACATGAGAAGCAAGTGTTGTTCCTGCGTTCAAATAAATCAAAAAATACAAAACAGATATGTATAATCAGTGTGTATGGGATGATCCCGAGCCCACAAGTTACTTGTGTCTCCTTAAGAAATCTAACCCCCTCACAGTTGCCCAAGGTTCACGAGTTAATTTCTCTCAGGATGGAACGGGATAACAGTTCTACGGTAGCGGCACTTCAAACCGTAGAACTCTGCGAACTCAAAGGAACGGAGCAAATCACACGACTTACTTTAGTATGCAGAAAAGAGAGGGAAATAATCAGATGGTATTTCTGTTTGTTCTGCGTATGTCAAAAGACTGACGAACGACAAGTATATATAGCCATAGGAAGGCAGAACATGAAGAGACACAACCTTTCAGATGTGGTTGTTACAAAACGACCACACTAATGGCTGTTTAATACATAACGGGAAAACCATTAAGGTGGAGGAACGAATCAATCTGAATTCAATTCAGATTCCCGTTACAAAAATGGATTAATATTAAATATTGATAATAAATTATTAATTAATTAATATTTTTAGTTTTTGTTGGTCCAAAAAATTAAGTCAATCAATCATGTCAATTGACCGAATCAGAATCCGAAGCCGAAGCTGAGACGAGCGAGCGACGACGACGGCGCGAGGCTTCCCTTCTTCTCAACCGTTTTAGGAGTTAAAAGAAGCACTTCTCTATTTAAACCCAACAAAAGCCTTTTCCTCTATCAATGTGGGAGAAAATGAATTTTCCTTATGACAAGGAATCTTTTCACCTTTCCACCTATTTCCCGTTCACACTCTTCAAATTCCAAAAACCCAACAATCCCCCACATGAATGGGGAATGGCCATATTATGAAAATATGCATGACAGACTTGTGTGATTTGCAAGAAAAAATTAGTTGCATCGGGATAATTAGGTTTCCCTTTGAACTTTCCGTAGTGAACATACATCGGATATACTCGGTCAATCGGTAGATTGATATCTTTGAACCGTTGAGCTCTGGTGTATACCTAGACAACGTAAGTCACACAACTAACCCTTAACCGTCTTTGGTTCTCACTGTTGTGTTCGTTTCAGCCATGAACACCGCCTGGTTTTATAAGTGCTTAGAGAATTGGCCACACCGAATTCTCCTTGAAGCGGCTTCCACTTCACACTTGCATAGGTGATTTCTAAATGTGTAATCCCAGAGATGTACACTATTTGATAATTACAATATCAAACTTAGATAATCATTAAAAAATGCCTCTAACGTTTTATCCTTGGTACTTGAACATTGTCTCATCACGAGAATGGACCAAAAAATTCAATTTGACAATGTTGGACCGTCATACACAACTTTGCATTCTCCTTGAACCTAGTTCTTGGGATATCCAGTCTCCTAGGTAGAGTTGCCGCCGTGATAACTTGTCCTTGGCCATAGTCCCATTCCCTTCGATGAACACTCAACCGCCCCTCTAGTTAGGCCTTTTGTAAGCGGATCCGACACATTATCCTTTGACTTCACGTAATCAATGGTGATAATTCTTCTAGACAGTAGGACCCTAACGGTTTTATGCCTTCGTCGTATATGACAATTTTTATCGTTATACATGACGTTCCTTGCTCGTCCTATAGTCGATGGACTATCACAATGTATACAAATTGGTGTCAACGGCTTAGGCCATAACGGAATGTCTTCCAGAAAGTTCCGAAGCCATTCAGCTTCTTCACCGGCCTTATCTAAAGCTATGAATTTAGCTTCCATTATAGAGCGGGCAATACACGTTTGTTTGGACGATTTCCAAGATATCACTCCTCCACCAAGTGCGAAAATATACCCACTTGTGGACTTAGAATCAATTGTGCTGGTGATCCAATTGGCATCACAATATCCTTCAATGACCGCAGGATACTTGTTATAATGCAATGCAAAGTCTTGGGTGTATGTATCGACCTAGTTTACTTATAGCACAAGCTATATCTGGACGAGTACAATTCATGATGTACATCAAACTTCCCAAAACATGAGCATAATCCCGTTTCGACTTGCTTTGACCTTTGTTTTTTTTAAGAGCAAGGTTTACATCAATAGGAGTTTGAAACTTTAAAATCCAAATATTTAAATTTTTCAAGCATACTATTGATGTAATGAGATTGAGACAAAGCCAGACCTTGAGGAGTCCTATGGATCTTAACACCCAGAATTAAGTCGGCAACTCCTAAGTCTTTCATATCAAATTTGCTAGTTAGCATGCGTTTTGTAGCATTTATATTGGCAATGTCATTACTCATTATCAACATGTCATCCACACATAAGCAAACAATGACTACATAATTAGGAGTGTTTTTAATGTAAACACATTTATCACACTCGTTAATTTTAAAGCCATTTGACAACATTGTATGAT
This sequence comes from Petunia x hybrida, assembly GCA_037355625.1. Lineage (NCBI taxonomy): Eukaryota > Viridiplantae > Streptophyta > Magnoliopsida > Solanales > Solanaceae > Petunia > Petunia x hybrida. Next base: position 1,135,410 of record JBBBVM010000027.1, on the reverse strand, counting down.
TAAATTTCGCAAGCCATTGTTTAGGCGCTTGTTTTAGTCCATAAAGCGACTTAACAAGTTTACACACCATCTTTTCTTTTTCCGGAACCACAAACCCTTCAGGTTGTTCCATGTAAATTTCTTCCTCCAAATCTGAATTTAAGAACGCTGTCTTAACATCCATCTGATGGATTTCAAGACCATACACGGCGGCTAGCGCTATTAACATACGTATGGATGTAATTCTGGTTGCCGGCGAGTTTGTGTCAAAGTAGTCAAAACCTTCTTGTTGTCTATAGCCTTTGACAACAAGCCTTGCCTTGTACTTGTCAATAGTGCCATCAGCTTTCATTTTCCTTTTGAAAATCCACTTAGAACCTAATGGTTTGTTTCCAGGAGGAAGATCAACCAACTCCCAAGTATGGTTGTTCAAAATAGATTCTATTTCACTATTTACTGCCTCTTTCCAAAATGGACAGTCTCAAGAAGACATGGCTTCTTTAAACGTCCGCGGCTCATTTTTCAAAAGAAAAGTGACAAAATCATCTCCAAATAAAGTAGAAGTTCTTTGACATTTGCTCCGTCTTGGTTCTTCCTCATTTGGTGAATTTCCTTTGGTTCCTTCCCGAGGTCGTTTTGATCTTTCACCAACTGACTCACATTCCTTCTTATACGGATATATATTTTCAAAGAATTCAGCACTATCAGATTCCATCACCGTATTAAGATGAATGTCGGGATTTTCTGATTTATGAACCAGAAATCGATATGCTTTACTGTTTATAGCATATCCAATGAAAACACAATCAACTGTTTTCGGTCCTATCTTAACCCTTTTGGGTTTTGGGACTTGCACTTTTGCCAAACACCCCCACACTTTGAAGTAATTCAAGTTGGGCTTCCTTCCTTTCCACTTTTCATATGGAATGAAAAGTGTTTTGCTATGGGGAACTCGATTGAGTATTTGATTAGCCGTGAATACAGCTTCCCCGCACAAGTTCTGGGGTAAACCCGAACTTATTAACAAGGCATTCATTATCTCTTTTAATGTTCGATTTGTCTTTTCTGCAATCCCATTAGATTGAGGCGTGTAAGGGGCAGTTGTTTGATGAATTATGCCATATTCCAAACATATTTGTTCAAAAGAAGATTCATATTCGCCGCCCCTATTACTTCTTATCATTTTGATCTTTTTGTTAAGTTGCGTTTCAACTTCATTTTTGTATTGCTTGAATGCATCAATTGCCTCATCTTTACTACTAAGTAAATAAATATAGCAGTAACGAGTGCTATTGTCAATAAAAGTTATAAAATACTTCTTTCCACCGCGCGATGGTATTGACTTCATGTCACAAATGTCCGTATGAATTAAGTTTAATGGTTCAGAATCCCTTTCAATTGACTTGTAAGGGTGTTTAGTATATTTAGACTCAACACATATTTGACATTTTGACTTTTCGCAATCAAATTTAGGCAATACTTCCAAATTGATCATTTTCCGCAAGGTTTTATAATTGACATGTTCCAAACGAGAATGCCATAAATTATTTGACTCAAGTAAGTAAGAAGAAGCTACAATTTTATTCATAGTATCAACGACCATTACATTGAGTTTGAAAAGGCCCTCATTCAGGTAACCTTTTCCTACATAGAGCTCATTCTTAGTTATTACAACTTTGTCAGAAACAAAAACACACTTAAACCTATTTTTAACGAGAAGTGCAGTAGACACCAAGTTCTTCCGTATTTCAGGAACGTGAAGAACATTGTTCAGAGTCACAACCTTGCCAAATGTCATCTTGAGGAATATCTTTCCATATCCTTCAATTTTGGCCGTTGCAGAATTGCCCAAAGAGAGTGTCTCATCAGGTCCAGCGGGAGCATATGAAGCAAAGGCTTCCTTCACAGCTCAAACATGGCGGGTGGCTCCTGAATCAATCCACCATTCTTTAGGATTTCCAACCAAGTTACATTCAGAAATCATAGCACACAGATCAATGTCTTGCACTCCTTGGGCCAATTTATTCTCTTCAACCATGTTGGCTTGACCTTTTTCCTTTTTCCTGTCCTTGTCCTTCTTTGCAATGCGAGAGTCTGCGGACTTATGTCCACTCTTGCCACAGTTGTAGCAGTTTCCCTTGAACTTTTTCTTGCTAGGGTTGGTCTTCCCTCCAGAAGGCTTCTTTCTCTTATTCTGATTTGGATTATGCTCAACAATATTTGCTCCCGCTATTGTAGTATTTCCACGAGCCTTCTTTTCAGCAGAATTGTTGTCTTCTTCAATCCTTAAGCGTACAATCAAATCTTCAAGGGTCATCTCCTTGAGCTTATGTTTCAAGTAATTTTTAAAGTCCTTCCATAACGGAGGCAAATTTTCAATCATGGCTGTAACTTGAAACGCCTCATTAATCATCAAACCTTCAAAAAAAAGTTTGTTAGCAACAATATAATTAATACTTTTAACATAAGTATTAATCAGGATCAAACCTTCAGCAAGGAGATCATGGATAATGACTTGAAGTTCTTGGACTTGGGATACAACAGATTTGTTATCCACCATCTTATAATCCAGAAATTTGACAACCACAAATTTCTTCAGCCCAGCATCTTCAGTCTTATATTTCTTTTCCAATGCATTCCACAGTTTCTTTGACGTTTCAACATTACTATAAACGTTGTACAAGTCATCTTCCAAGCCACTTAGAATATAATTGTTGCATAGGAAGTCAGAATGCTTCCAAGCCTCAATCACAAGGAAGCGTTCGTTTTCAGGTGTTTCATCAGTCAGGACCGGAGCATCCTCCTTAATAAACCTTTGCAGGCTTAAAGTGGTCAGATAAAAGAATATCTTTTGCTGCCATCTTTTAAAGTCCACACCAGAAAACTTCCCCAACTTTTCTGCAGGTGGCATAACCGTTGCAGTAGCAGCACGGGTAGGCCCTGCAGCACCAGAAACTGTGGTAGCAGTAGCACTCACAACAGGGACAGCTGGATCCACTCCGTTTATCATCTCTGTCAAAATGACACAAGCAGAAACAATATCAACAAACTGTTTAAACAGTTGGAGTAGAAAAACCACGAAGGCTTTTAGTCTTCACAAACAGATTAGTTAACAGTAAACATGAGTAGAAAACCACGAAGGTTTTAGTCTCCTTAACCAGTCTCCTTAAACGATATTTATTTAAGTGCAGAAAATAAATAAAAATTAGATTTCTGAAGCTTGTTGTTCCTGCGTTCAAATAAATCAAAAAATACAAAACATATATGTATAATCAGTGTGTATGGGACGATCCGGAGCCCACAAGTTACTTGTGTCTCCTTAAGAAATCTAACCCCCTCACAGTTGCCCAAGGTTCACGGGTTAATTTCTCCCAGGATGGAACGGGATAACAGTTCTACGGTAGCGGCACTTCAAACCGTAGAACTCTGCGAACTCAAAGGAATTGAGCAAATCACACGACTTACTTTAGTATGCAGAAAAGAGGTGATAGGAAGGCAGAATATGAAGAGACACACCCTTTCAGATCTGGTTGTTACAAAACGACCACACTAATGGATGTTTAATACATAACGGGAAAACCATTAAGGTTCCAAAACATTAAGTCAATCAATTGACCGAATCCGAAGCCGAGACGATCGAGCGACGACGACGGCGCGAGGCTTCCCTTCTTCTCAACTCTTTTAGGAGTTATAAGAAGCACTTCTCTATTTAAACCCAACAAAAGCCTTTTCCTCTACCAATGTGGGACAAAGTGCATTTCCCTTATGACAAAGAACCTTTTTACCTTTCCACCCATTTCCCATTCACACTCTTCACATCCCAAAAATCCAACAGGAAGCAAACGAAGAATGCTAAGATGGTTGCTTTGCTAGAATGAGCCATCCTTCTTGTCTTATAAATGGCTGAAATAAAGTTATCAGAAAGGGTATTTATAGTGAGTGAAATGCAATTTTGTGTACAAAGTTTGCAATCTTACTTTCGTGTATACTTAAAAAGAAAAGGAAACTAAATTTAGCTTAAAACTGGAAACAGAGAAATCATGATCAGGCCATGTGTCTTGATAAGGCTTTGAATAGATCAAAGTTGTCTTTCTAGAATCATTACGAATATAAGTAACATAACACGGTTGGTACACGGTTGGTACACATTTCATCTTCTCTTCTCCAAGATCTTAAATAATTTTAGTATTTAGACTATCCATTTTGGAATTTGTTGATTATTTTGTGTCAATCTACAAATTAATGAATCCAGCATGTTATGCAATAAAATTATCTTATCTCCTTCTTCATCATTTGCTACAAGGGGCGACCCTCTTTCCATGAAGCCAGAGGCATAGATAATTCAACGTAACATAACGTCGTAATTAGCACTAGATTACCTTCTTACTATTAATATATTTCTAAGCATTTGAGCCAAGAAAAATGAACATGGTCGTCAACACCTAAGGACGTATGTTTTAAAATACTTTTCTCTAGCATCTTATTATTTTAATTAGCAAGCTAAGACCTATAACAAGTTCCTTTAGTACTATTCTCTACTCCAAGGACCCACTGCATGCCGTGAAAAAGTCATCTCAATGGGTAAGGGGATTAATCAAAGAGTACCAGATCTACTGAGATATGTTTGTATTCATCACGAGCCGGACTTGGGTGATAACTAAAGCATAGGAGGATAAGCATGCCCTATGCACAATCGCATTTAAAATGTACATAAACTTGCATTTTTTTCGTATCATATGCTCATTGATTGTAGGGTAGATGTCTAAATTTGCTACTGAACAATGAAAATTCACTAAGCTTTTCCTTTTATTAATGGTTTAAGTTAATATACCCCTATTGTGATTAATTTGGCCAAATATGCACTTATTCACAGAAGCTTTTCAACATGTGGCATTTATAGAAGGGAAAATAATCAAATTTGTCCTTGTATTTTTTGAAATGCTGCACATTTAATTTATAGCGGCATAGTATAATTTGACTCAAGCTATCATATCTAGTCAATCAACTGCAAATAGTAGCAAGGGGTTTTAAGAGTAGCAAAGGGACGTAAGTCCACTATGTGATTCCAAAACCTTATTCTTTATTGAAAACAAAAAGCGCACAAATATATTTCCAACACACACTCACCAGTTACAGAGATAATATTAAGAGTGACAGTAAAGATTACGGTTGCTGCAAAAACATGTAATAGCAGCATTTATTTATTATGTATTACATAGGACAGATAGTGCCATAACAAATGGCGATAGATTCTGATCCATTTATTTTCAGCAATGGTAGTAGCAATAGCAGTCTCCACGGTAGCAACTCCCATAATCTGCCTTTTCCTTGTTCATGCACCAGTGGTTACACTTTTTGGGAAAACACTTACCTCTCCAGCCTTTGCTAGGCTTCCCACAGTGTTTTGCTTCTGTTATTTGCATCTCTGCATGACACCATACGAAAACTTCTTAATTAGCATAGGAAGGATTATAAAACGATGTTCAATTATACACATTGATAGTGTAAAGAATTTCTTTGCTTAAAATAACATTTATCTTATATTAGTCAAGTACAAGGCTACTAGCAGTCTAGCATGCATTACTAGATAGTGTAAGTATGAGTATAATTTAACATACAATGGAAAGTTATTACTCTTTCTTTTGAGAAGTTACCTATTGTTTTCCGTCCCAAAAAATAAATATAAAGCTGTCATTACACAAAACTTAAATTCATGATGAAGTCCGAGCTTTCAGATCTTGTGAACATTGAAAAATACTACTCTATATCAGTCTCTCACAGATAAGTGATGATTTTTCGGTTTTTTATACTAAAACACAACAGTAAACTAGAAATAAAAACAAATTAAATAACTTAAGAAATTACTCACCAGAAGCAAATATGAGAAGAAAGCAAAAGAGGACAGCACAGATAGTTATTTTGCTAGTTTGAGCCATTTCTTAGATCCTTTGTTTTTGCTCTGTGAAATGAAGTTTATTAGAGGGTCTACTTATAGTAACACAAAAGCAAATTTTTAACAGACACTTGCGTTTAATTTAATCTTAAACGCACAATATATAAGAAAATGTCATGGATAAACGTTTTGAACTGATCAAAGGTTATCCTTCTTGAACTACCACGAAAGTAACAAGAGCTTACTTTGATAAATAAAGTACTACTTCATAACAAAATTATCCCGTCACTTGAAGATTCAACAGATACCTTAGTGTACATATATAATTTAAAGTATAATTGGTCATAATAAAAATATTAAATGGCATACTGGAAGCCGGATCATAGTCGATATGTTTTCTATATAACTTCACTTTTTTACTCCTCTAGCTCTCTCACTCTATTTGAAATAGTTGTATTAATTCTTTGTTTATGTTGGTCGTGTAAATTATATACTTTGTCAAAGATAACGTAACAGTGCCAAGTTGAAATGAAATTATTCAGGTTTTGTTACACTACACGTATTGGTAATTGACTATTTGTGGAAATATACTGTAACTTAGACATGCCTTTGTCAAAGACAACCATGCCAAGTTTAAATGAAATATTTGCGCTTGTTGCACGTAATGGATTTAACTCACATATAATGTGTAAATGATTTTCATTTATTACCATAATTTAATATTGTAGCAGTAAATATGTCTTATTCTTTCAGATTACTAATCTCTTTTTTTCTGGACAGTTGGTCACCTATAGTTATCCTTAATTTTAGGTACTTAATATTGCAAATATTATTTGTACACTGCAACAAATAGAAATTGAACTCTATACTAATTCAGCTTGTAATAGTGCATCGGCTTCTTAATGGATAATCCAAATCCGAAGGTTAAATACTTGTATGACTTAAAACTACTGGCTGGATTAGTGGTTGAGGAAGAAACTTACTGTTAACCAAGAAGCAACCGGCATGGATATATTAATTGTCTCCTATGAACAAAACAACGTTAAGTTGCTTCCAGTTTGAAACTTTCAAAGCAATAGTTAGATATTTGGCTGACGCAAACACATTATATTTATTACTGGTGGAGGGAGGCAGAATTGTGGTGTGACATTGAGGTCATTGAGCATGAACATCAAATATTCAGAGAATATGACTATGATCAGGTAATATATCAATTTAGAGTCCGTTTGGGTAAGCTTAAAAGTAGCTGAAAAGCACCGAAGTGCTTATAAGCTCATTAATGAGTACTTGGTAACTCAAAAATAATGAGCTTATAAGCACTTTTGTGCTTAAAATAAGCCAAAAGTGGTGCTTTTAAACTCATTAATAAATATTTAGTAACTCAAAAAATAATAAACTTATAAGCAGTTTTGGGCTTAAAATAAGCCAAAAGTGAGAAGTTAGGATTCCTATAAGCAACTTATGGCTTTATAAGCTACTTATAATAAGCTCACCCAAACGGGCTCTTAGCGTGATTAAAGATTCTCCTATTCGTCGGTCTTCTATTTAGCTTCTTGGTTTAGCATGCGATGTCTAGACTTAGATATAAAACGTTTTCCGGTAGTTAGGAAATGGTTCATGAAAGGTTGATGCTGTTAAGCAAGCTGTAATTAGCAGAATAAGTAAGTAGGGGCAGATTAGTAATTACCCTAAGTCCAGAAGTCAGTTATAACTGAATTAGTTGTAGTTTAAAAGTTAGTTACTATTTTCCTAACTCCCTCTGCGTGTATAAAGCCTCTTCGGCTGATCTGTTTTGAAGGACAATGAATAAAGATTCCTTCACTGATCTTCTTCTCTCTCTCTCAACTTTACTTCATCATCAATTCCTCAATTAACAACATGGTATCAGAGCAACTCAGGCAGATCAAGAAGATCTGAAGCTGAGAATTGATCCGGGTAAATTCTGTTCTTACTCCCTTACTGCATCTAGTGGTTCTGTTTCTCTTGCCATTTCTGATTGAATCTTGTTAGTTAAAAGCAATTCAAGAACTAGATTTTCCGCACTGTTCAAATGGCTTTGAATAACAATGTTTCTGGTCATGGGGTTCATGTTTTGGATCAAAATCACCCTCTATACCTTCAATCCAATGATATTAGTGGCATTTCTTTAATTTCTGTACAATTGACTGGGAGTGAGAATTACTCACTATGGAGCAGATCCATGAGGATTGCTTTACTAGGAAGAAATAAACTAGGGTTAGTAGATGGATCTTGCAAGAAAGAACAGTATGAAGAAGGTCTGTGGACTCAATGGGAGAGGTGCAATGCTATAGTACTCTCCTGGTTGATGAACTCTGTGTCAAACACATTGCTTGGTGGAATTGTTTATGCTTCAAATGCTCATATGGTTTGGGAGGATCTGAAAGAGAGGTTTAATAAGGTGGATGACTCAAGAACCTTCAACCTACACAAAGAAATATCATGCTTAACTCAAGGAACAAATTTTGTAGCTGTGTACTTCTCCAAACTAAAGGACATATGGGATGAGTTTGATGCTTTGGTACCAACACCAGGGTGTGATTGTGACAAGTCTAAGATTTTAAGGCTTATGTGCAAAGGCAAAAATTGTATCAATTTCTGATGGGCTTGACTGACTCATATCTGCAAGCAAGAAGCCAAATCTTGCTCATGAGCCTATTGCCTACTGTGAATCAGGCATATGCCATGATAATTAGTGATGAAAGCCAAAAAGGTTGCACAGTGAACACAGAAATTCTGGGAGCTGCACCTGTTATAACTGGTTTGGATCAAGCTGCTCTATATAGCAAGGCTAAAGGGAACCAGGGAATGAACAAGTACAAGAAACAGGTCAAAAATCTGTACTGTGACTTCTGCAAGTTGACCAATCATACTAGAGAGGGGTGCTGGAAATTGAATGGATACCCCCCAAGACTTCAAGAAGAGAAAGGCAAACAATGGTTCAACATATAATGATCATGCTGATGGCCAAGATGATCTGTCTTATCAGTCTAATGCACCAATGACTCAGTTGGGGGGCTGCAGCTTCACACCTGAACAGTACACACAGATTCTGCAGATGCTGGGAAACAATAACAGTAACAACTCAATGTCAGCAGCTAATATTGCAGGTATCAGTAGTGCCTTACTTGTCTCTACTAGTTCAAAAAAGTGGATCATTGATACTGGAGCCACCAATCACATGGTCTCAGATATTACACTGCTAGATAGAACTTCTGTACAGACTGTCAACCCAAAAAAGGTGTTCTTACCTAATGGAGACACTGTGAATGTGACACATATTGGTTCTAGTAACATAGCAGGGGATAATATGCTCACTAATGTGTTCCACTTGCCTCAATTTAAGTACAACTTACTATCAGTCTCTCAAGTTACCAAAGAGCTTGGCTGCTCAGTTACCTTTTTCCCACACTTTTGGGTATTCCAGGATCTCTGCAGTGGGAAGGTGAGGCTGATTGGTAAAGAAAAGAATGGGCTCTATCTGATGCAACAACAAGGGGATGACAAAGTGGAAGCACATAGCTTAGCTGCTCAGGTCAATGACCAGGAGATAGGACTGTGGCACAAGAGGCTTGGACATGTATCTACCAATGTGCTTAGAAGGGTTCTCTCTATTGATAGTAACAAAGTTAGCAGTATAGTTGATAATTGTACAGTTTGTCCTTGTGCTAAACAAACTAGACTTCCATTTCCTAGAAGTTCTATCAGAAGTACAGTTGCTTTTCAGTTGATACATGTAGATGTTTGGGGGCCCTATAAGGTTCCTACATTTGATGGTAATAAATACTTCTTGACTATTGTTGATGATATGACAAGAATGACCTGGTTATTCCTTCTGAAGTTGAAGTCTGATGTGTGTGTTGCATTGCAAAACTTCTTCATTCAAGTTAAAACTCAGTTCAACTGTTCTGTCAAAATAATAAGGACTGATAATGGAGCAGAATTCTTAAACTCAGTCTGTCATGATCTCTTTGCCAGTCTTGGCATTATTCATCAAAGAACTTGTGTCTATACACCACAACAGAATGGTGTAGCAGAAAGGAAACACAGGCAAGTCCTTGAAGTAACTAGAGCAATAAGATTCCAAGGGAACATTCCACTGAAATACTGGGGTCACTGTGTACTAGCAGCTACTTACTTGATAAACAGGACTCCATCCTCAGCTATTGGCTACCATACACCTTTTGAGAAATTATACCACAGAAAACGCTGACTACAGCATCTAAGAGTTATAGGCTGCAGATGCTTTGCAAAGATTGCACAGCAGCATGATAAGTTGCAGTCAAAAATAGCAACAGCTGTTCATATGGGATACTCAGAAGTGCAAAATGGCTATCTCCTACTTGATCTGACTACTAAGAACTTCTTTGTCAGCAGAGATGTCATCTTCAATGAGCACATATTCCCTTTTAAACAAGGAACACCTCCTCTACCTATATTCCTTGAACCCAATATCACACCTGAAACAGCTGATCCTCTCTCTCCTCAAACACATCCCATCCTTAACCCAGGGGGAGATAATGCTGATATTGAACTACCTGAACCAGCATCTCCAGATCCTGCAGTACAAAATGAACCTGCAGCAGAAATTCTCCAGCCTATTCAAGAACAACAACCAGTAATGCAGGCCCCTGATCCTCTCCCAAGACCTCCAAGAACTAAAAATCCACCAGTCTGGATGAAGGATTTTGTATCATTGGGCATAAATGACTCAGTACCCTATCCTATGCAGAACTATCTCTCATATGACACCATTTCCCCAAAATACCAAGCCTATATTGCAGCATTCTCTAATGAAGTTGAACCTAGTAACTACAATCAAGCTATGAAAGATCACAGATGGGTAGAAGCCATGAAGTCTGAAATAGAAGCTCTTGAAAGTAATAAGACATGGACTATAGTCACACTGCCCAGAGGAAAGAAGCCAATAGGCTGTAAATTGATATATAAGATTAAGTATAAATCAACAGGTGAAGTAGAAAGGTTCAAAGCAAGGCTTGTTGCAAAGGGTTTCAGTCAGAAAGAGGGAGTTGACTACAAAGAAACATTCTCTCCAGTTGTTTAGATGGTCACTGTCAGGACCATTCTATCTATAGCTGCATCTAAGCACTGGCATATACATCAAATGGATGTATATAATGCCTTCCTACAAGGTGATCTCTATGATGAAATATACATGGAACTTCCTCAAGGATTTAGAAGTCAGGGGGAGAACAAGGTATGCAGACTAACTAAATCCTTGTATGGTCTCAAACAGGCCCCAAGACAATGGAATGCTAAGTTGTCTGAGGCATTGAGAAAGTTACAGTTTCACCAAAGCCAGCTGGATCATTCCCTATTCACTAAAAGGTCTAAACTTGGGATTGTAATAGTGTTGGTGTATGTGGATGACATGTTGATCACAGGAGACAGCTTGGAACTAATCAAAGAAACTAAGGACAGACTGCAGAAAGCATTCAAAATGAAAGACCTGGGGGAACTCAAATACTTCCTAGGCATTGAGTTTGCTAGATCCAGCAAAGGTATCCTAATGCATCAAAGAAAGTACTCGCTAGAGCTCATATCTGAAACTGGTCTAAGTGCTGCCAAACCTACAACCACACCAATTGATCCAAATATAAAGCTCACCACCAGAGAGTATGATGATCACTTAAAGAATGACAATCTGAAAAATGACAAACTCCTAAAGGATCCCAGTATATATCAAAGGTTGATAGGGAAACTCCTATACTTAACTGTCACAAGACCTGACATTGCCTACAGTGTTCAGACACTAAGTTAGTTCCTTCAACAACCAAAACAGTCTCATCTGGAAGCAGCAATGAGAGTAGTTAAATATGTCAAGAACCAGCCTGGACAAGGAGTTCTGTTGTCTAGCTATCCTATTGGAACTGTTAGTGCCTACTGTGATGCTGACTGGGCAGCATGTGTATTCTCCAGGAGGTCAGTAACTGGTTTTCTAGTAAAGCTGGGAGACTCACTGATCTCTTGGAAATCAAAGAAGCAGACCACTGTGTCCAAAAGTTCTGCTGAAGCAGAATATAGGAGCATGGCCTCCTTTTCTGCTGAGATTACTTGGATAATGTACCTACTTGCTGAAGTTGGAATCAAGTGTGAACTACCAGTCAAAGTGTTCTCAGATAGCAATGCAGCTATGCAAATTGCTGCCAATCCTGTCTTCCATGAGAGAACCAATCACATTGAAATCGACTACCATTTTGTGAGGGAGAAGATCTTGCAAGGACTGATTTCAACTCAATATGTTTCAACTAAGGAGCAACCAGCAGATGTTTTAACAAAAGGATTGAATCGAGTACAGCATGCTTACTTATGTTCCAAGCTAGGATTACTTAATGTGTTTAGTACCTAGCTTGAGGGGGAGTGTTAAGCAAGCTGTAATTAGCAGAATAAGTAAGCAGGGGCAGATTAGTAATTACCCTAAGTCCATAAGTTAGTTATAACTGAATTAGTTGTAGTTTAAAAGTTAGTTACTATTTTCCTAACTCCCTCTGCGTGTATAAAGCCTCCTCGGCTGATCTGCTTTGAAGGACAATGAATAAAGATTCCTTCACTGATCTTCTTCTCTCTCTCTCAACTTTACTTCATCATCAATTCCTCAATTAACAACAGATGCATACCTCTTCGGCTGAGAATGTGACTTCTTGAGTTAGTATGTTTCTACATATGGATTTGTAAAAAAGTTTGATATTCTTTGCAGCCTTTATGACTTGTTTGAAGAGGGATTTTTTGGTCTAACTGGTCTGAAGATAAAGTGTTGAGATTTAGAAGTTTAAAGTTTGGTTGGTTATCATCTATGTCTTGATTGAACCATTGGTTTCAGTTGATGCTCGTCGGATGGTTATCATCTATGTCTTGATTGCACCATTGGTTTCAGTTGATGCTCGTCGGTTAGGATGGTTGTAATCACCTAATTTTGGCACATGAAATAAAAAAAAATGTTCAAAATAGTTGTATTCCTTTTCTAGGACTTTTGCCTAATCTTTCTAGATTTTTTTTGGTTATCTTATCTAATTATTTTAGTAGATAATTAGAAATAAAATATAAAAATTGTCAAAAATATTTTTTCTTAATGTTTAAATGTCTAATAGTTGCTTTTGATTATGTGATTAGTATAATTTTATGTTTTTTTTTACTTTTATTTGAATTAACTAGTTTGTTAGTTTAATTAATTAGATCTTTGAGTTGGGTAATTGTTTTAGTAGTATATGTTAAATTTATTGGGATATACAAATGCTGAAAAAGAAGAAACAAAAATTCAGCTCATTACTTTGAGTCCAGCAGTCCAAGTCCAGACCCGGCCCATGACCAGTTAAACCCTAAGTATATATGCCTCCAAACCCTTCATTTTTCCTTCACATCCCTTAAGTCTCTTTGACTTGGGGAAATGCTGCCCAAGAAATCCAGCTCAACGGAAAAGTATATCACCACCACCGGTCCACCCACCCTCCATCGCCTGCCGCCACTTGCCGCCGCCGGACCATCGTCGTCCCGTGGTAAAAAAAAATATAAAATTATACTTTTTCAAAAATTTCTCGACCCCCTCTTTTCATTTCTACAACTATTTTCTCCAAAATCATATCCGGTTTGCGTAGATCAGGCTCCAAAGTTTCGGCCAAGCCTTGCCCCGTCCACTTTTTATGTTTTCCGGTGAGTTCTTATATTTTCCTCTTCTCCTCACTCTCCTCTACTCCAATACGAACCCCATTTACCCAAGATCCCTTTTCTTTTTGTTATTTTTGTTTCCCGTATCTACTTCTTGCTTTTGTTTCTTCTTATTTTGTTTCCTTTCTTTCTATTTTATATTATGGAGCTTGCTACACTTGTTCTTTAGTGGCTACAATATGGGGATGATTTAGGGGTTGTTCATAGGGGTGGGTATTCAGTGTTCGGTTCATTTTTTTCAAATTTTTGTTCGGTACTTCGGTCTTCGGCTCGGTTTGAAGTGTAAAAAAATCCGTTACTTTTATATTTCGGTTTGGTTTAGTTTTTTAATTCAGCATTCAGTTCGATACATCAGTTGTTCGGTTTGAACCAAAGTTTATAGCCAAAAAAAAAAAAGACCATGGCGGAAGCATTTTTGGAGGCATTACCACTTACAGCGCCAGTAGGTCCTCCATACCAAGTTGCCATAGCTGAATCATCTAAACTAGCATTGAATAATCGATAAGAACAAACACTAAAAAAATATGAGAAAAGAAAAACGAAAATGCAAACAGGAAGAAATTGAGAAAGATTAGAAGCCATGGCAATTAACTCAATTTAGCAATGCTTTGCTCTTTCTCTAATTGCTTATACAAATGGCATGAGAAGTGGTTCTATTTATACTAGAAAAATCAGCATAGCCAACTAATGATTCTAAAATGTAATTTTATGAAGATTTTTAGAGATAATGTCAGAATTAATATTTGTAAAAATTTTTAGAATATTTTGTAGCAGTGACTTTAAACGTTGTTTGAAAAAATCAAACCTTGTATTCTACTTCAGACTATACGTACTCTTCTCATTGTTTTTGAACACTTTCAATTATTGGTCGGTTGATGATAAGCAGTATCACATAAAAGCACTAGTTATAATCATGCATCAGAACATGTTGCAACAACTAGAGACAAAATTGAGCTAAGTTTTTTATTTTTTTTAAAAAAAAACTTCGGGTATTCGGTTCTTCGGTACCCGAAGTTCCAGAATACCTAAAACCGAAGACCGAAGTTTTAAAATATCCTAGACCGAACCCGAACCGAAAAATTGAAGTACCGAACCCGAAGTTCAAATTAGTTCGGTTCGGTACTTCGATTTTTTCGGTTTAGTGCCCACCCCTACTGTTCATACTAAAAATATGATGGTAGGATGATTTAGGGGTTGTTCATGCTAAAAATGTGATGATGATGTTTTGGGGAGGTGATGGCGACATAGGGGTTATGACGATTTGTTCCATTGAATTTGTGGTATGAAGCTTGGTGGAGCTGTGAAGCTGATCCGAGGGCGAGGCGGTGGCGATGAAGAAGGAATTGCATAATTGTCGAGGCAGCAACAATGGTTTGCGGCTGTATATATGACGATGACGGATTATAAAGGCATTCCAGTTTCTTGTGTTTCAATCTCTGGTTTGCTTAAGTTATGTTAGTGATGCTATTAGTTGTAGAAGTGCATCAAATTCAAATCATCTGTATGCTTTGGTCTAGACAAAATCGTAGTATGCTGGAATGCAAACTAGTTGTTAGTATAGCTTTAGATTGTTAAGAAAATGATGTATTATGGTTGTCCTTTCATGTTTTCATTCAAAATCAAAGGAAATAATGAAGTTAGTTCACTGTCAAATGGTCTTTGCCTAAACTTGTGTTTGAACATGAATTTATGTCAACTTTTGCCTAGCTCATTATATGTATGGCTGCCTATGCAGATAAAATCACCCAGATAGGCTACAAGTTTTTGATTGCTCACATACACATATGTATTAGTATGTTACTGTCCAATAGAGTTATTTAAGTTAGTAAACAAATTTGAACTTGTAGTTGGTTCTAGCTTTCTTGGCATCAAGTTTGTGGAAATGATAAATATTCTTGTTGTTACTTTAAAGCATGACTATATGTCTGGACACTCTTTTGAGTTGTTGTGTTCATATAAGCTTGCGAGGAAGTATGAGGTACATGAGTCTGAGTCGCTGCCCCATTTCTTTAAACAAAAGAGTTCAAATGTGAAGCTGTGTTCTTTTTTGATGTTCTTGTGAGGGGTTTCATAAAGCTTAATTGTTAAAAGATGGTTTTTTTTATCCTTGTAGGCATAAGATGGTTGTATTAGTTTATATTAAGCAAGAGAAATGATAGGTTTATTGTTTAAGTTGCCTGTTAGTGTAAGCTGGGAGCTTGGCGTTGGCTTAGTAAGGTATGAATTTGATAGTTATGGGCTGAAATACATGTGTAGTTATGCAGATTTTTATGTGTAAATTTTAGTTTTAGCTTGTAGTAAGTTTAGGTCCAACAAGCCAATGAAGCCCAGTCCATAGGGGATGTCCTATCACTAGGACAACTTATTTTTCAGCTTTTAGCACCATAGGGTGGCTGGGAATAGTCCCAATGCACCTTAAAAAATGGGATTGGAGAACATACTTATGAATAGGGGTGTGGGGGTATGATAAGGGGTGACCTCACCCCAATTGTCCCCTCCCCCTCCCCCCTCTCCTTTTCTTCTATAAATAGTAAGGTTCACTACATTAAAGAGAGAAGCTGAAAAAAGAGAGGAACACATTGAGAACAATCTGGGCAGAGAATACATTAAGAAACAACACAAAATCAAATCTGATTCTTGAGAGAAAATAGATAAGAGAAAACAACATGTGTTTAACCTAGATCCGATATTAGGCCGTATTAACAATTAAATTTGTATTTGCGGGGTCACGATCAATAATTGAGATTAAGAGCTTATGCGATAAGCTGGGATGATGACAATATGCACGTATGAGCTAATAAATGTAATGCACAAAATGTAAATAAGGAGAAGTAACCGTATCGTATCACTCATCCTCGGAGAGAGTCCTTCGATATCAGTCGCTTTCCAGAAGGGTAAAGCAGAGAACTAAGTAAAAGTAGAGGGAAATACTGAGCAAGATCGAGAGAGAGAGAGAGAGAGAGAGAGAGAGAGAGAGAGTTCTTATTGATATTGTAGATCGGAAGTAAAAGTCATTTACAATCGATTAAGGTGAATGCTATTTATAAGTCTGGTAGGCACCCGTTGGGATTTTTGTAACCGCTGGGCGTGGATCCGTTTGGATAAGTAACTGCCGATCACCTATCCGCTGGAGTCATAACCGCTGGGTTGTAATGATTGCCTTAATGATTTTTAATAGGTTGATCGTGGATGATTGTGTTAATAACTGCTCATTTAAGCCGTGTTGACCGTTGAAACGCTTCATGACTTCTTTAGGTTCACTCGTGACGAATGTCTGCCCGTTGGATGTCTGTCCGTGCCACGTGGAAGACACGTATCATTTTTTCAAGTCTAGTCAGCTTTTATCCAATACAGATAGTCCCCAGACTTCTCGAGCAGAGTATCTGTTCGAGGAGTGGATACAATTTCTGGTAGGAATCTCTTGAGAATTTTTGTCTTCGTGTGATGTATCTTGATGACGTACGATCCTTATCAGCTAAGTGACAAGCCTTCATGACGTGCGCATTTAATGCGCCGTAACAAAAAGTAATTGCAGCTGGCACGCCTGCGAGATTGCAGGTCATTCCGAAATGACTATTGCGTGCCCCAAGGGTAAAAATAATAATTTTAACCGCTTCAGTCACGTGCACACGTCGTCTGTTGATCGCGAGGTGACCGCTCTTTTCCAAAATAATGATGATACTATAAAGTTTTGGCGAACCCTATCCTCCTTTTCGATGGCCAGATCGGATCAAGGTTCCTCTGATGGCCTCCACGTGTCTTGGAGGAAGTTGGTGGGGTTGAATTTTCACTTCTATAAATAGGGGTTTGCCTGTTAAGAAACCTTTTACTTGCCTTTATTTCTTCTCAGCTGTTCTTTGAAAATACATTGAACTAGCTTTGAATTCTTCCTGATAACTTCATACTTTCCTTGCAACCATGACTTCACGATCTAGGAGAAACCAGGGTACTGATGTTGCTGGTAGTTCCCCGGCGGCCACTTCCAGGCCCCGGGCTACACAAGCTACGGCTGCAGAGATAATCCCCAAGAAGTGGGGTGAACTTGAAGCGGACTGCAATATTAAGTCCTTTCATAACAGAGAAGGAGATACGCGGAACTGGCCGGCATATAGATATAAGTCTGGGATCACAAAAGAGGTGATCCTACGAGTAAGGATAGATTGCCACTGGGGCGATGAGGTTCCCCTCTTGCCGGTCTCTGAGGAGGAGAATATTACTTCCCATAGGGCTGGGTGGACAGCCTTGTGCACCTACCCTTTTACCGTGGGGAGTAGATTACCCCTGCATCCCATGTTGGAGAGGCTCTGTCGGGAGTACCTCCTCTGTCCGGGGCAGCTGAGCCCCAGTATGTACGGAATAGTTACTCTTTTGGATTGGTTCGCGGCAAGAACCGATCAATCTTTTGGTTATGAACATTTTATTTCTTTGTATAGTATACAAATTTTTAAGGACGGCTATGTAAATGCCAGAATATGCGGAAGCAAGGGCTTGGTGCGCAGTTCTGAGGATACCGGTGACCGAGGCTGGGCACACCGGTTTCTGTTTGTGCGCTCCTCGGCCTTGACTTTCGACGACAAGGCCTACCTTCCAGAAGTCTGGAATAAGAAGCGTAAGTCCCCGAGTATTTTTTGACGTTCTTCATGCTTTTTCTCGTTTTCTAACTCCGTTCAATTTTGTAGCGGCCAAGCAACCCTACGACGGACTCATCTCTGTCGAAGATTTGAGGGCGTGGGTTGAGCCAATTTTGAAGGAGTTTACTCCTGAGAAGAGAGAGTGGATGTATTTTGCCACTCAGAAGAGTTTGGTTGTACACAATCATGGTGAGAACATTTCTTTTTTATGATCATTCTTCTTCTTTGAATCTTCTCCATATCTAACCGTTTTACCCTTTTTATAGGTTTGGGCACTTCAGGAGATTTCTTCCCGAGCCTGTGGCTGACCCAGAAGCTGAAGCTGAGGATATACTAGCTTCAGTGGGTACTCTGCGCAGCAGGGAGGGAGGCGAAGAACTCCTGTCCGGTGGACTGGGCTCCTTGAAGAGGAAGAAGAGGAGCCAAGGTGAGGGTGGAGCGCGGAAGAAGTCTGCTCGTAAGACTTCCGCGGCTGCCGGGCAAACCTCGTCGGCTGGCGGTGATCCTTCCTCTAGGGCCAGTGTACCGGAGCCCGTAGGAGAGTATGCCGAGGCTGCTGCTAAAGTCCCCGAGTCCGCACGGAGAGAGGACGTAACCAGGGAGGTTATCACTCTTTCGGACACTGAGGTCGAGGCTGATGCTCCTCTTGGGCGAAGGCCTCATCTCCGTAGGACAGGTGGAGGGCCGAGGAAGAAGCTGTCCGTACTCCGTAGGGGAGTCCCCGAGTTAATGACGGGGCGGAAGCAGGTCCTTCTCGTGTTGAAAAGGGGAAGAGAAAAGTTGGTGAAGAAGAAGAAGGAGAGGTGAAAGAAGAAGCAAGAGAAGAAGCTTCCCAAGAGGGTAGCCAGGGTCCTCGTGTTTATCGTTTCGAGGACCTGGAGAATGTGGCTACTGAGGGGGCGGCTCCCGTTGTTCTTCGTGAATGTGAGACCATAGACCCAGGAGAGGAAGGTGATTCTAACCTTTCCTCATCGAGGTTCGTTTGGCGGTCATCTATTGGTGGCCGGACAGAGCTGAGTGACATCAGGGGAGTGCGTTACAAGTTCGGGCCAAATTATCCCTCTGAACAGGCTCGGGAACCTAAGTTCTGCTAGAGGAAGCACACTTTGAAACTTGCCCCTGATGTCAACTTCGTAACCAGGCCACGCAGCTTGGCTAAGGCAGTCTCCTCGCTCATCGGTCCCCGTGAAGAATGGGCGCTGAGGGAGCTGACCTATGAGGAGTTGGCCTTCCAGATTGCTTCTGATTCTGCCTGGGTAAGTTCTTTTCTGCTTTGTTTCGAAAATAACTTCTAGCCTCGGACTTTTAACTCTGACTTGCTTTGCTTTTTTCAGTCGAGTATGCTGGTTGCCGAGCTCATGTTTCGCTCCAGGCTCAACAACACTAATCAAGTGGTTGAAGTGAAAAGAGAATTGCTGGAAGCTGTGAAGGACAACAAGACTCTGATTGAGCAGTGTGGTCTCCTTGGTGGTGAAGTTAACCGGTTGACTGACGTCAACAATGGGCGTCTTGAGCAAATCAACGTTCTCACCAGGGAGAAGGACCTTCTTCTCGAGGAGAAAGAAGGGTTCGCACGCTCTGTCCAGGGTTTGGAGAGACTTCTTGAAGAGTGCCGAAACTCTTTGAACGGTGCAAACGAAGATCGTGCATCTCTTGAGATGGATCTGCTGAGAGCTAATGAAGAATTAATTAAAGCCAGGGCTGATCTCCAGGCTGCCAAGGATCAGCTTGCTCAGTTAATGAGTGCTCAGACCGCATTAACCAAGGACTTGGCGAACCTGCGTGATCAGTCTGAAATCAAAACCAAGCTTGCAGCCCTTGAGGCCAAGCGTACTTTGCTCGTGCAGATTCAGGCTGGACAAGTTAATGTCGAGTAGATGCTGCAGACAACAAAGAATGTTGTTCGAAGAATACATCAAGCATTGGGTATCTCCCCCGAAGAGTCTGAAGGTGATGATGATGAAGATGAAGACGACGGCGAGAATTCAGGGGACGACGGCAGGACTGACGGAGCTGGTGCGTCGAGTTCTGGTCGTAGCCCTAATGCCTTTTCAATCTGTGATTTGATGTAGTTTTTATCGTCTGGCGAGAGCCGAACTTGTTTGTTGGTGGACCGGAGTCTAGTGGGGACTCTCTGATCCTTTGTATGGCCGGTTTGTTTGGCCTTTGAACACTCTGCGAATTTCTGTCAGCCGTATTCGGCATTTTATCAATTCACAAAGATAATGTATATATGCTGTTTTTAGATCTGTCCAGTAACTATATTTAGTTTGAACTTCTCGATCTTTTGTTTGCATATGATGTGGCTTTGGTGCCTTGCGATTGGGAGTTTTCTGAAGTAAGAACTTTATTAAGTTCGTATCTTCAAGAGTCTGCCCGAATATTTTTAACTTAGCCTTTCGTTAGGAAGAGGTCGTAAGTTGCAAATGGTCTGACCGAATTGTGGTCGTTTAGAGTGTTGGCCGAATCATTGCTCTGTGCGTGTAACTTTGCTTATCGTTTCGATAGTTGAAAGTTGTTGCATGGCTTTGTAGATTGGCTCTGGCCGAGCCGTTGGCCTGGTGAACGACTTCTCTTATTTTTGTGGAAGCCTTGTCATGCAAAAGTTTTTGTTTTGTGAATGACTCCTCTTATTTGCTATGGGAGTTTTATCACGTGATAGTTTTTGATTTATGAATGACTCCTCTTATTTGCCATGGAAGTCGTATCACGTAATAGTTTTTGATTTGAAAAACTTCAAAAATTTGCCTCTTAGTAAGGTCTTTTTGCCTTTATGAAGGTCTTATCTGGCCTACAGGGGCCTCTCACCACCCTCCTTGTTTTTATGTTGGAGCACGTAAAACGATAACATGAAAAGAGTTTTCGGTGAGCTGTATATGGAACACATATAACCAAACGAGGAGTGTGTCCGTTGTGGGATTCGAACCCACAGCCACGAAGTTGAAGAACTTCGAGCTCTGTCAGTTGAGCTAAACGGATCTGACCTTGTTCAGGTCGTTAGTACCACTTAGAGAAAATATATAATAAAAGTAAGAACTTTTCATAAAGATAAAAGGTAAGTGTGAGATAACTAACCGTTTTATCACTTAAAAGTGATACCTTTTGAGGTGAACCACATTCTAACTGTTCGGGATAGTAGAGCCGTCTGGTCGTGCCAAACGATAAGATCCTTTGTCGACCGAAGCAATTACTTTGTAGGGGCCTTCCCAGTTAGGACCAAGCTTCCCTGAATTTGTTTCATGTGTGCTCTGGGAGACTTTTCTGAGTACAAAGTCACCGACTTGAAAACTTCGTACGCGCAGTCCCCGATTGTAGTATTGCTCGATTCGTTCTTTTTGAGCGATTACTCACACAAGGGCCAGCTCTCTGCGTTCTTCGAGAAGATCCAGCTCTTCGGATAGATTGACTGAGTTTGATTCCTCAGTGGCATGTGCGTATCGTAGGCTGGGCTCTCCGATTTCAACCGGGATTAGTGCGTCTGCACCATATACTAATGAGTAAGGAGTTTCTCCGGTACTCATTTTTATAGTTGTGCGGTAAGCCCATAGTACTCCAGGTAACTTCTCTACCCAACATCCCTTTGCCTGCTCGAGGCGCTTTTTAAGGGACTCAACGATAATTTTGTTGGTAGATTCGGCCTGTCCATTTGCAACAGGATGATATGGAGAGGAAGTGATCCTTTTGATGTGCAGATCATCGAGGAACCTAGTCACTTTCTGGCCGATGAACTGCGGGCCGTTGTCCATGACTATTTCCTTAGGTGCTCCAAAACGACACACGAAAAAACGCCAGAGGAAATCGACGACTTCCGTTTGTCGTATCCTTGAATATGCTGCCGCCTCGACCCACTTTGTGAAGTAGTCAGTGATGATCAATAAAAAGCGCATCCCCCTTAGCGCTGTGGGAAGAGGACCAACGATGTCCATCCCCCATTTCATGAAGGGCCACAGGGAGATTATTGAATAGAGTGGCTCTGCTGGTTGGTGGAGAAGATGAGCGAACCTTTGGCATTTGTTACACTTCTTGACAAATTCGTTTGTATCTTTTTCCATCTTGTCCCAATAATAGCCTGCACGAATCAGCTTTTGGGTTAAATCCTTACCTCCGGAATGATTTCCACAACAGCCTTCGTGGGCTTCTCTTATTATGTAATTGATCTGATTCGGTCCAAGGCATTTTGCAAGAGGTCCTGCAAACATCCTCCGGTAAAGCTCGCCGTTGAGAATGGTATATCGGGCAGCTTTCACTCAGAGCTTGCGTGCAGCTTTTGCGTCGGCAGGTAGAGTTCTATGGATAAGATAATTTGTTATCTCATTTCGCCAGTCCCAAGTAGCGTTGATGGTATTGACTTCGAACTTTTCTCTATCTATGGTCGTGTAGAGAAGTTGAACAACAGATGAGGAGCTAGCTGCCCCTATCTCTGCCACTGATCCCATGTTTGCAAGAGCATCGGCTTCATGGTTCTCTTCCCGTGGAATCTGTACTACTTCCCATTCGCCAAACTGTGCTAGGAGCTCTTTCACTCGGGCTAGGTATACTTGCATCTTGGATTCTCGCGAAATAAAACCACCATTAATTTGATTGACCACGAGCTGAGAGTCGCTTTTTAGTTTGACGATGGTTGCCCCATAACTTCGGGCTAGTTCCAATCCTGCAATAACGGCCTCATATTCGGCCTCATTGTTAGTAATGAATGGGCACTTGATAGCCTGCCTTACCGTTTCGCCGGACGGGGCGACAAGAACCAGTCCAAGGCCGGACCCTTTGACGCTCGAGGAGCCGTCTGTGTGAAGGGTCCATGTGCCGGGAGCCTGCCCTGGATAAAGAATAGAGTCCCTTTCTGCCTCAGGGTATATGTTAGTGCTGAAGTCGGCTACGAAGTCTGCTAGGACTTGCAATTTTATCGCTACTCTAGGCTGATAGGTTATATCAAATTCAGATAATTCTATAGCCCATTTTACCAGCCTTCCTGAAAATTCAGGTTTGTGCATAACATTTCGCAAGGGAAAAGTTGTGACCACAGCTATCGAATGACTTTGAAAATAAGGGCGTAACTTACGAGCAGCAGTTACTAATGCCAGAGCTAATTTTTCTAAAGGTTGATAGCGTGTTTCTGCATCAATTAGAGCTTTGCTAATGTAATAGATAGGAAGCTGCTTACCTTGTCTTCCCGAACTAACACAGCGCTTACCGATGACTCTGAGACTGCCAAATAGATCAGCAACTGTTCACCTTCCCGAGGCGTGGAGAGAAATGGAGGATTGGACAGATATTTCTTCAAATCCCTCAGTGCTTGCTGCCATTCGAACTCCTTGTTTTGTTTTAGGACATCGAAGAAACTCTTGCAACGGTCAGATGACCGGGAGATGAACCTTCGTAGAACTGCCACTCTCCCTGTTAGTTTCATGACATCTCTCCTGTTGTGAAGTACATCTGGGATAGATTCAATGGCTTTAATCTATGCGGGATTGACTTCAATGCCACGCTGAGAGACAGTGAATCACAGAAACTTCCCCGATCCGACTACGAAAGCGCATTTTTCTGGATTCAGCTTCATGTTATACTGATCCAGGATTCGGAAAGCTTCCTTCAGATGTGCCAAATGGTCTTCCGCTCGCTTAGATTTTATCAGCATGTCATCGATGTACACTTCCATAGTCTTCCCGATATGGTCATGAAACATTCGATTGACTAGACGCTGATAGGTTGCACCTGCATTTTTTAGTCCAAAAGGCATAACTTTGTAACAGTACGTACCTCGACAGGTGATGAACGCTGTTTTCTCCTGGTCTTCGGGATCCATCAATATCTGGTTGTATCCGGAGTATGCATCGAGGAAGGTTAGCACTTCGTGTCCGGTCGTTGCATCGATCAGTTGATCTATCCTGGGGAGAGGATATGAATCCTTCGGGCAGGCTTTTTTTAGATCTGTGAAGTCGATGCAGACTCGCCATTTGCGGTTCTTTTTAGGTACAACAACTACATTGGCTAGCCAGTCTGGATACTTGACTTCACGTACTGAGCCGATCTTCAGCAGCCGATCAACTTCGTCGTTGATGACCTGGTTCCGGAAGGCTCCTTGTTGGCGCATTTTTTGTTTCACCGGGCGGTGATACGGATCTACGTTCAACCTGTGAGTGATGATGTCAGGAGAAATACCTATCATATCTGCATGAGACAAGGCGAATGTTGCATGCCGCTCCTTGAGAAACTGGAGGATATCTCCTCGTAGGCGCTCGTTCTGCTTGGTCCCTAGATATACCTTCTGCTCTGGCTTGTCGGCGAACATTTCTTCGGGTTCCAAAGCTTCAACGGTCGGCATATGGTTTTCTCTTTCGTCCATTTTTGTGATGAATTTCGGGACTTCGTACTCAGCTGTTTCGGATGGTATGTCTGGTCCCGGTCGCTGTAATTGCTATTTGTTCTCTTCGGGAAGTTTGAGAGCCACAGAATAGCAATCTCGGGCAGAGCGTTGCTCCCCTCGAACCTCACGTACTCCCCATTCGGATGGGAATTTCCACACCTGATGATAAGTAGAAGGAACAGCTTGTATGTCGTGGATCCAAGGTCTGCCCAATATGATATTGTAGGCTAGATCCGCATCGACAACATGGAAAGTTGTTTCCTTTGCTACTCCTTTGGCAAGAGTCGTCAGGGTAATCTCACCGAGAGTCTTCTCACTGGAATTATTGAAACCAGACAGAACTCGAGATATTGGCACGATCTTGTCGGACATCTGCATCTCTCTGACAACCCGTGATTGGATAATATTTGCAGAGCTGCCCGCGTCAATGAGTACTCTCTTGACGTCGAATTCCGCCATGCGTAACGTTATGACTAACGCATCAGCATGTGGGAATTGCGAACCATTTGCGTCAGAATCCTCAAACGTGATTACTTCTTTTGATCGTGGGCGCTTGTTATTTGTGATGGAAACCTTTGCATACTTCTTTGCTGTGAAAGTAACAGAATCCACCTCAATCCCACCTGAAATAACATTGACTGTCCTCCTCGGAGAGGCTGCTCGCGGAGGGCCAGGTTTGTTTTGCTGTGCCTTTGCATGAGTCTGCTTTCCCTTCTCGGTCAGGAACTCCTTCAAGAATCCCTGTTTCAACAAATGAGCAATTTCATACCTGAGGGCTTTGCAATCTTCGGTGGTATGGCCGTGATCACGATGGAACTCGCACCACATATCCTGGTTTCGCTTGCTTGGGTCGGATTTCATGTCTTTTGGCCATCTGACCTTTTCTCCCATGTCTTTGAGTGCCGCTACTACTTCAGATGTTTCCACGTTGAAACTTGGCAAGCTTGGTGCTCCGCGGAGGCTTGATTCTGAACCATCTCTCCGGGATAATCCTTTGTTGTTGCGGTTGCGCCCTTTGGAATGGCTGCATGTCTGATCAGGGTACGGTTCATAGCGTACGTCTGCTTTCTCTGAATCGGCCTTTCCACCAGATCCACCGCTACGTGTCTGAGTTCTTCCTCGAGTACCTGTTCCAATTAATTTATCTTCATCGATACGTACCTTGCAATTGTAACGATTGTAGACGTCTGACCAACTGGCTGCTGGGAACTCGCGAAGAGACTCATAAAGTCTTCGCGTGGCCTCTGAGCTCCTGATGTCCAGGCTGTTGGTGAATGCGATCGCTGCCCATCTGTCTGGTACTTTGGGGAGTAACATGCGTTCCCTTTGGAAACGATCCACATACTTGCGGAGAGATTCATCGGGTCTTTGCTTGATTTCAAAGATATCCTCGACGTGGGTCTCCGTCTTCTGAGCACCTGTATGCGCCTTCACGAACAACTCAGCCATCTCTGCGAAAGATCCAATGGATTTGGGTGGCAACATTGAATACCATCGCAAAGCTCTATCTGCTAGGGTTTCCACGAACTTCTTCAATTGAACAGACTCGATCTCCTCGTCAGTGAGGTCACTGGCCTTGATAAAGTTACTGAACATCATGAGGTGGTCGTTGGGATCAGACATTCCGCGATACCTAGGGATATTTGGCATTTTAAACGTTTTAGGTATCTCTTTCGGGGCTGCCTCCTTCTTCCAGGGTCGCTGTGAATAACGCTGGACATCAACTTTCTTCAGTGTGGGCGGGGCGCCTGGTATCTGATCGATTCTTTCGTGGAGAGATTTCTGAAGTGCTTTCTGGCTTTCCCTGAATTGCTTGGTGAGGGCTTCCACAACAAGGCTCACATCCGTAGGCGCCATAGATCCTCCATTCTGATTTTGATTGACTTGAGTCGTAGGATCTATGGTACCTCCGTTATTCCGCTCTCCGTCTTGCCTTGAGGTATGTGAAGATGGTGCGTCACGATCAAGTGTCGCAGCTTCGACCCTTACAGCTGAAGGGTTGCTTCTTCGGAGAGATGTGAGTGCCTCATTTATTCCTTGGTTTACTTCTGCCTATTCCTGCATGAAAGCAAAGAGTGTTTCTTGGAGGTTCCCTCAGCCAGGGGAGAGACTCCTATGGCGTCGTTTCCTAGGTGGAGTAGCGCTCTGAGAGCGCATACGCCTGTATCGCTGCCCGACCGGTCCTTGGGAATATTGCTGCTGCCCGTTGGACGAGTGATCAGGAGAATAATCAGGGGAATAATCAAGATGGAGTGAAGGAGTGTTTACATGCTCTCCACCTACGATAGTTCGTTGAGAGTTTCTTTCTGCAATGTTAGTTATAGAGCAAAAAGATAGGCGAAAATAGAGATAATAGCAAAGATAAACTATTAACCTACGAAGGCTATTGACCGGCTCCCACTGTGGTCGCCAAATTGTTTAACCTAGATCCTATTTTAGGCCGCATTAACAATTAAATTTGTATTTGCGGGGTCACGATCAATAGTTGAGATTAAGAGCTTATGCAATAAGCTGGGATGATGACAATATGCACGTATGAGCTAATAAATGAAATGCGCAAAATGTAAATAAGGAGAAGTAACCGTATCGTATCACTCATTCTCGGAGAGAGTCCTTCGATATCAGTCGCTTTCCAGAAGGGTAAAGCAGAGAACTAAGTAAAAGCAGAGGGAAATACTGAGCAAGATCGAGAGAGAGAGAGTTCTTATTGATATTGCAGATCGGAAGTAAAAGTCGTTTACAATCGATTAAGGCGAATGCTATTTATAAGTCCGGTAGGCACCCGTTGGGATTTTTGTAACCGCTGGGCGTGGATCCGTTTGGATAAGTAACTGC
This sequence comes from Petunia x hybrida, assembly GCA_037355625.1. NCBI lineage: Eukaryota > Viridiplantae > Streptophyta > Magnoliopsida > Solanales > Solanaceae > Petunia > Petunia x hybrida. Next base: position 1,108,007 of record JBBBVM010000027.1, on the reverse strand, counting down.
CGATCACCTATCCGTTGGAGTCATAACCGCTGGGTTCTAATGATTGCCTTAATGATTTTTAATAGGTTGATCGTGGATGATTGTGTTAATAACTGCTCATTTAAACCGTGTTGACCGTTGAAACGCTTCATGACTTCTTTAGGTTCACTCGTGACGAATGTCTGCCCGTTGGATGTCTGTCCGTTGAAAAAGTCTGTCCGTGCCACGTGGAAGACACGTGTCACCTTTTCAAGTCTAGTCAGCTTTTATCCAATACAACATGAGAAAACACAAATATTGAATTTCGGTCCTAAAGTTTGAGTTTTGGGAAGGTTTATGGTTTTTGTTGCAAGTTGCTTGCTTGGTTTGATCTGGCTGGTTTCTTCATTGCTTATTGCTAGGGAGCTTCAGCTCTAGGTATTTATTTTAAACTCTTTTCATGTCTATGAATTTCAGCTTTGATGTATGAAATTTGAACTTGTGAGGATGGCCTTGTTAAAGGCCCAGATATGTTGAATTTTTGATCAG